>OW119928.1:8926711-9614211 GCA_933210815.1 Meta bourneti
CTAAATGACTGTCCAAGGACACCCCCACCTGCATCCTTCTAGGATCAAATAAACATCCATGGCAAACAAATGGCCATCATTCTTATCTGGCTGGAGGACCTCCCCTTTGGCTTTTAATTGTCTTACAATTGAAAACCTAAACCAAAATTGTAACTGGTACAGTGGTACCCTTGTAATCCCTGGAGGAGCCATTGTGGTTTAGTGGATATGCCCACTGTACTGGTAACCTGAGAGTCGTAGGCACTCAAGTTCGATTTCTGTCCAGTTTGTGTTAGTAAAAAAACTTTCCTTGTGTGTGTATGTCCATTACTTGATGCTTCATCTGACCATAGTTCAAAATTACTTCCTTGGAGGATCTTTCCCTTCAGATTTGGTCCGGGACAGTCGCTAATAGCCTGTTGTGTTGCTCCAGTGTGAGGTTAATTAAATACCTACATTACTTGATGTCAGCTGTCTTGTGCACTTGCTAGCAAATATAAAAGGATGTTTCGAAACCTCAAATTTTAATTACAGTAAAGAACTCTGAGAAGTGTTCCATTGTTGAATATGTGTCCATCACTTTTTTAGAGTTTGATCAAACTGAATTTCAATTTCAAATTGGATGATTAGGTCATGGCAGATATTTTGATAGATGACGTGAAACGAAGAGGGACGTAGTGTTTTGTGACTGCTGAAATGGTTCACATGCATCCAGTGCATGGATTTGCGGGGAAGCATGAATCATTTGTTACAATAACAAACCAAACATTTCCATGTTTGTAGTGGCAAAGATAAGAAACTGGAAGAATTTGAACGAACATGCCTGAATTGTTTGAAAGACATACCAGCCAACTTTTCCTGAAAAACACTTAGTCTTACTGTCCGAAAAAATGTTTCTCATAATTTTCGTTAAATAGAACGCTTTCGAGTGATGCCAATTGTGAAGTTTTGGCACCAAACTGTAGCAACCATGAAAGAAAAACATTGGAATCAGTGATTGTTAGACTCTTAAAAACATACACTCTGGTCCTAATTTTTAAGGAAACCTACAAATATGCCTCTAAAACACTCAAGGAAAAAATAATGCATTGGATTTTATACCGTAAAAATCAATTTTTTTTCTTTGGAGATTAGCCTGTATGGAAGAACTACTCACTTCTGACGTAAGAAAAATACAGTGGCAGATTGAGAAATGAGCACATCAGCTATCTTAAATCTCCAAAACCAACCAACCTGTCTTGGCGATATCCATAGTCGACACCACGATCACCAAGAACGATAGCCACTTTCGATTTATTGTTAACCTGTGCATAGGGGTGGAAGTGGTCCCTCAACTACCCCCTTTCACATTCTAGTTTAATGTACCACTTGTTTATCTGCTCCTAGTGTCACTGGACATCTATGTCTGTTGTCGTTGACTATCATTTTTTAAAATAAATTTATTTAACTTTACAAAATACTTGTCTGATTCTATGGGACCTCAGTTTACACTACTGATATTATTGAGTGTAATGTATTACCAAGCTTTGGCTACATTCATTTCATCATCAAAACTCCCGACATTGCAATCTTGTAATTATCTTTACTTGGAAGTTGTGTTTCTGTTTTTCAAGTGAAATTTGAACTAAATATTTGATTATGAGTACCAACTGGAGATAGTTTTGGAAAACCAACTTTTCACTCGATTAAAGAACCTAAATTCGTTGAAACTTGGAATGAGCAAAACCCTCAACTTTGATTTTACAAACCCATACAATTTTACAAATTTTCTGTCCTGTCCAACTATAGTGCAAACTTTTATTCCCTGTCAGCAAATTTTCCAATTTTACAAACATTTTCTTATTCTCTTGGGGTTTTTAAAAGTAACTTCAATTGTAGAGAAAGGAATGTATTTTGTAAGGAATGTGTATTAATGTTTTATTTTTAAAAATCACTCAATATATTTTAATAACTATGTATCATTTTATTTTATAAAGTGAGATACATTAATTATATTTATCACTTAATATATTTTAAACACTAATTTTTCAAGCAGGTTTTCTAATACCACAACAATCTTTTCTTTTCAGATTCTTTTCCTAACGGGCTTAGCCTTTGTGATTGGGTTAGAACGAACGTTTCGATTCTTTTTCCAACGCCATAAGATTAGAGGATCGACAGCATTTTTTGGTGGAATTTTCATTGTACTGTTTGGATGGCCTCTAGTAGGGATGATCATTGAAATTTATGGTTTTATAGTATTATTCAGGTACACAAAAAAATTTTATCTTTGTTCATTAAATTAAAGAATTTTCTGTGGCAAAATTTTGAATAGACATTTCCATCAGAAACTATTAGAAGTATTCACTGTTTTTCATTCATTATGTTGAAAAATATCACACAAAGTTAAAAAATTGTTTATATATTTAATGTGAGATTAATGATATTTTAGATTGTGTACGAATGTTGTACATTACAGTATATGGCTGTTTTGATTGCAAAGTTGTGTATTAAATATTATTTTGGTACTTTTCCATTATAGTCATGCTAATAAATTTCGGTGCCAATTTGGCACATTTTTGCTTATTTCATGGCACTATCTTGGGAAAGATTATGCCCTGCGTGATTTTTTCTTTTCATAAATAAGGTTTAGTCAATTTCAACAATTTTGTGACTTCCACCGATTTTAACGTTAGGACGAGAAAACAAAGAATTGGCACATACTTCTTACATATAATTATTCCAATCTACTATTGTGTTGTGATTCATTTGAATCTGTAATTCACAGAATTCAATTGACATTAACTCTTGATACCATAAATAAATGAATTGTACAAAAGGAATGCGTGATCCAGTCAACCACGTTTTTGTTCAAACACCTTTTTCTTTGTATTAGCGAAGGCTAAATAACCATTTTGACTTCGAGTCACGTTTTAATTTCATTAGATGGTTATTCGAACACAATCTTCGTGAAGAATATTTCTTTCTTGAAGAAATAGTATTGCAGGCTTGTTCATCTCTTGGCAAATCCCAAATCATGAAATCCATTGCACTAACAAAGGAATAAGCTAAAATGGTGCCAAAAAGCAAAGCTGGTATGGAAACAAAAAGCACCAAGCAAAAATGCTCAAAATCGGCACCGAAGTGTATTGGTATGGCTATAATCGAAAAGTACCATTATTTTTATTTTTAGGGTATAGGTATTGCAAGGTTTTCATAGGCCTTTTAAAAAGCTTGATCCTTCATTAGTTTTTAAGAGCCCTTCAAAAAGCCTGAATATTTGCTGCAATTCCTTTAAAAGTTTTAAAAAGCCTTAGTTTTTACCAGAACACTGCATATTTTATTACACCTGCATTCAAAAACCAAGATCAAGTGTCATCAGAAATCAATATTTATAGTTTAGCTAAAAATTGATGTTTTTAAAACTATTCATGTGAGACCCAAACATAGTATATGTGAAAGTTTCTTCACTTGTTCACTTACAGGTTAATCTGTTGCAATCTGTAAAATGCAGCCTTATAAAATAAGAAATATAGCTTTAAAAAGGTCCTCATTTATCTTTAGTTTTAAGTGTGTGAACCTTGTACTAAAATTAAAATGTTTTGTAGCTGCTGAAATCAAGTAGTTTTTTTAACAATAAATACATTAGAAAGTTAAATTTATAAACAGTTTTTAAGCAAACTTTTAAAGTTTGATAGAAAACTGTTCACGAATTTAAGCTTTTAAGAAACTAACTTTTTTCACACTTTTACTTTACCTCATTGTATCTCATTTAGTTGGCAAAATAATATAAAATTTTATGAGAGCAGTTACTATCAGTCTTTGCAGGGGCTCTACCTGGGCAATTTTAAATAAATTTTCATATTGTTATGCCTGTTTTTTAGTTTGATTTGATCATTATTTGAGACAATGGAAAATTGCTTAGTTCAAAATATATTATCAAACGACCTTTAACTTGGGATATTTTTAACACATCACTTCATTTATACGAGGGTTGTCCGTAAAATAATGTTCCCAATGATTTTTCACAATGAAAAACATGTTTATTTGCAATGAATCGTACATTTTTTGGAAAGCTTAGACTTTTCCCTATTTTTCGACATAATCGCCGTTGAGATCGATGCATTTTTGCATGCTTTGTACCATCTTCATTATGCCTGAGTCGTAGAACTCTCCCGCCGCGCCGCGAAGGTAGCTTAAAACCTCTTCTTTCAGCTCCTCTCCGGTTTCGAAATGCCTCCCACCCAGGTGTTTTTTCAATTCAGGGAAGAGATGATAGTCACTTGGGGCTATATCCGGCCTGTAGGGTGAGTGTGTGACAATATCCCATCCAAATTCGTTGATGAGATCGCTGGTTACACGGGCGGTGTGCGGACGAGCATTGTCCTGATGGAAACGCACTCCCTTCGTGAGCATGCCTCTCCTCTTGTTTTGAATCGCGTGGCGAAGGTTCTTCACCGTCTCGCAGTAGCGGTCAGCATTGATTGTTGTCCCGGCAGGCATGAATTCGCACAACAATATCCCATTCCTGTCCCAAAACACGCTGGCCATCACTTTGCCTGCACTCGGTGTTTGTTTAAACTTCCGCGGCTTCAGCGACTCTGAATGTTTCCACTGACGGGATTGTTCTTTCATTTCCGGTGTCGTGTAGTGGACCTAGGTCTCGTCCCCAGTGACAGTGGAGTCCAAGAATTCCTCGCCATCGGTTTCGTAGGCCTGAAGAAATTCGCGGGCCGCTTCAACGCGTTGTCGTTTGTGGTCCTCCGTGAACATTCTTGGGACCCACCTTGCACAAACCTTGGCATACCCTAAATGGTCTGTCAAAATTTTGTCAATGCAGGTCTTGCCAACATCGGGGACCATCTCGCAGAGCTCCCGAACCGTAACCCTTCGATCTTTCAGCATCGCTTCTTCCACTTTCGCAATCGTTTCGTCCGAAACCGATGGCTGTCCGGAACGTTGTTCATCATGGTCTGTACGTACGTCTTTAAATTCTCTGCACCATTTGCGCACGTGTTGTACGCTCATACACTTTTCTCCATGGACTTCACACAGTTGGGAATGAATGTCCACCGGCGCAGTGTTTTTTTGCAAACAAAAAATGAATCACAGAGCGTAATTCACACCTGGCGGGAGAAGCGAGTGGGAGCTCCATCTCTAAGGGTTGCCAAGATAAGACTGAGCGTCGCAGACAGCTCACCGGGGTGGGGGAGGGGGAACCAAGTTACGCGCCAGTGGCGCCGGATCCTGCGTAACAGCGTTCCTCGCGACTGCAGCGCCTTGGGAACTTTATTTTACGGACAACTCTCGTATTTACATTAAGATTTTACCGCAATCATAACTTCAGCAACCTTTGTTGTCCTGCTTAAAATTGCAATATCTACTTTGGATCTATCCTTTTGGAGGCTTCCTCAATGGGTGTATTTCTCTGCATCAGTAAAACTTTCATTATGTGTGTCTATTACTTGATATTGTATGTCGTGTCTGGCGCAGCATGGTCAAATATGACCCTTGTGCCATAAACCCCCCAAATCAACTTTTTGGAGGGATCGCATGGCTTAGCGAGTTTGTGCTAGCAATGTGTGAGTTGTAGGCAGAGCAGGTTCGATTCTTCCCAAGGTGTATTGTATTTCTCTCTTCCGTGTCAATAAAACTTTCCTTGTGTGTGTATGTCCATTTACTTGCAGATTTGTATCTTATGTGCACAGCTTGGCCAAATATGGCCCTTGCACCCAAAAAGAAACCTATACTTTTGGAACTGGGATTAGTCTCAAGACTAAACAAGATAACATGAACAAGGGTGAATTAATTAATAATTGTTAATTGGGAAATATATTACAAACAAAACAAATGTAGAAATAAGTTTATGACATTGAAAAATGTATTAGAAGTTTCAAATTGTTAGCAATCATGCCCATTTCTGTATTAGCCAATAATTTATTTTAAATTACTATGTCCCTAGTTTTCATTTATCTTTTCTGATAAATAAGTTATTTGTATATTTTAATATACTCTTTTGTAATTTTAAACCTTACCTTCTTTTTATTTAGTGGATTTTTGCCAATTGTTATCAACTTTCTAAGGAGGGTTCCTGTCTTAGGTACAATCTTAAATTTTCCAATATTAAATAAGGTTAGTATTTGTGCAGGTTTGATTAATGTTTATTTATTTCAGATCTAGTATTTTCACCAAGGTATGTGTTTTTATTCACTCAAAAATAAACATGATTTAATTGTATAAGAAAGCTAATGCTTTTCAAATTAAAACATGGCAAAATAGCAGTTAGCATTTTACAAAGTAAGAATTGATTTATGTCTTTTTATGTGATGTTTTGTTTCAAAATATTTTTTCACATTTTGTGTGTTCTTTTATGAACAATGCAGTTCAGCAAAAAAACATTTTGATTCGTTCTGTAACATGCCATGAACCATAGTTCTCATTTTAAAGGAATTTATAAACTGTTGAATTTTTATTAATTTAACAAAATTAATTTAATGAATAAGAGTAGCAGTGATTTTTTTATTTTAACAGTGTAGGGCATTATTCATTTAAAATCTCATTCAAAGAAACAAAATTCTATTCGTCCTATGAAAAAGTTTTAATTTTTTTTCTGAAATGGGTTAATACCCTTCTCTTCTATAATATTTAAATTTTTTGTTGATGTGTTATATTTCATATGCATGTGATAGCTTGCTGTGTAATGGCCTACATTGCTTAAGATTATTACATATTTTCTTAAATTGACTTTTATTTCACAAATACTGTTGAACTCAAATTTTTAATGTTTTCAAAATAATTTATATATTAACAGAAGCACATTTTTATCGTACATCTGAAAAAACTAAGAATCAGGTGGTTAACTAATTATTTATGAGTGAAAGTATTTCCAAATAAACCTGAAGTATTAAATTTATGTATTTTTTATGTATTCCGAAAAATCATGTGCCTGTGCAAACAATGTATAAGCACATCCATAAAGGCTCAGATAACAAGAAATGATGAATGAATGCTTGAAGACTGGTGCTCACTTATGCGGAAGTTGTCTTTTTATCTCATCAAAATAATTGAATGACTTTCAAATCAAAATAATGCTAGACCTTTATTTGATGTTTAGAAAATTATATTGATTACGATTATCATCTCGTTAATTTATCAGTTTTGTCAAATTTGAGATAAACTAAACGATAATCTTATTTCAGTTACATAGACATTTATTTTTCAAATGCAGTTTTTCAAAAATACAGTGAAACCTCATTAACATTCCATCTCTGCGTTTTTGCATGTCATGTTTCATAAATCCCTACTCTAAAGATGATATTCCATAGCCTCAATTCTACATTGTACCTGCTTTGTACATTTTTTGATACTGTTCACATGGAAAACGTAAAATTGTGGTTTCGCTGTACTAATTTTATGAAATAAAATTATAAATTTCATAAAAAGAGCCTATGTATTCCTCTTTAGCATTCAGTACATGGGAATCAAAGTATTTGTTAAATTTTTTTTTTTAGCTTCACGATAACATAAAACCACTTAGACAGAAGTTAGGTTAGATATTACTGTGTAAATTATCTAATTATTAATTATTCTATTTATAATTGTCATGGAAAAGGCCTAATTTATGTTTGTTTGGCAGTGACTGAAGCAAGTATCATGTTCTGCGCACAAATAATTTGTCTTTCCCTTCGGGTTTGATCCTGGACTGTCGCCAATAGACCGTCGTGTTGCTCCAGTGCAATGTTAATTAAATACCTTCCTGCCTGCTTGCGAATCAAAATCTGCTGAGGAAAGATACAAACTTTATCACTATATTCAAACAAATGTTCTGAGTGGTTTCAAATTTAGATAAAGATGCAATGCAGGGAATTTTTTGCTGCCTATTCCATTTGATACCAAAGTTACATATTTGTTAATTATGTTTTAAAAAATATATAATAGCACATAACATGTATTATATGTAATTATTTAATTTAACGTTTAACTAATACTAGCAGTACCTGTACGGCGTTGCCCATGACATGATTCTTGTTATGTCCTCACTGATTCTGAAAATATTAAAAAGAAAAAAAAAATTATTTTAAGAATGAGTCCCACCACCAGACATGATACGAGCATGTCGCCTCATTCCTTCCACCTCACTGATTCTTGCTTAGAGAGCTTCATGATACACTATGTTCAATGTTTTATCATTTGGAGCTAGGATGTAAAGATTATCGGCTTTTCCAACTCTTAAACAGCCCACATACAGTTGACCATGTGGGAGAAACATGGTTTAATGAGATCAAGTCCTACAACTTTCAACGATTGTCCTTGTGCATGCTCATGGTGAAGCTTAAATGAACAGGGAACTGAAGTTTAAATTAGAATGGGAGATCCGAAGGGATGATTGGGATCCTAGGAATGAATACGTCTTCACCTGTGGCATGTACAATCATGATGGTGGCTTCAATAATATTCTGCATAAGTTTCTTGATAGAGAGCCTTGTTCCATTGCAGGTGAAGGTGGATGCAGATTTCTGAGAAGCATAATCGGTACCCCAATCTTCAGCTCTAATATGTGCAAGGGTACTCCAGATGGTTCCAATGTGTTCAAAAACTAGTTCACAGCCTCATCTGTCACATGTAGTGTCGATAGATTTGTAAATTTGAACGCTACCTGGCAATTCTTGTAAAAGTTGCTTATTGATGACATTGACATCTTCGTTTCTTGGGGCAAGAATTGCTTTGGCACAGCCATGCATGATCAGTAAAGTTCTGCGCCACATTTGGAAACACCGCCTCTTTCAGCTCTCGTTGAGTTTTCACAATCCTTCCAATGCTTTGCATTGCTATGCATCCATCTTGATTGTCTGAAGTAACTGCACCATTTCCTAGTTAAAGTAGGTTATCTGCAAATTGCTGGGCAGAGGGATCACCGTTGACATGAACTCACATGTTTGTTGATAGTCCAAATGTATGAATGCCATTCCAAATGTTAGATGATTTTAAGCAGGCCTGCATTTCATCCGCCCTAGTTCCACGGGAAATAACCGGAAGTGTCTGTCAAAAGTCGCCTGCCAGCGCCATAGTGATGCCTCCCATTCTGTCATTGTTACGTCTGTTGTCTTTCAATGTGAACGTTTAACTAATATAATTATGTAAAATTGTTTAAGTAATAACGTTAACCAGGGTTTGAAATTCACAATTGTTGGTCGTATTTTGCACTGATGATTCATTTTCATGACAGATTTTTTGACGGTTGTCATTTTTCTATGCCTGTTTTGAGAATTTTTTCGCTTGCATGAGACAAATTCCAGTTAATCATTTATTCTATATTCTACCTCACTTGAATCACATGTCCCTTCTACCCTACCCTTTTGCTTAACCCTGGTAACATTTGCCATGATCACTGCAAAACCTTTTCTAAACTTACTTAACTTTTTATTTTTAAAAGAATAGTAAAATATGCTTGGAGTGACACAAAACGAAATATTGCCTTTAAAAAAGATAAAGGTCTAAAAAATGAATGGTTATAACAGGGCCCTATTGTTTTATATACATCTAGATAAACAAAGTAAATTCGAAATTGCACCTAAGAGCAAATGTTTTAATACCATTGACACCTAACTTTCTGATCCTAATTTCTAACTGTTATGTAAACAAATCTCTTAAGAAAGGAGTTGTAAAACCAAAAAGGGTAAAAGACGGAGGAGGTTTACCTAATTGCTGCAAAGTCAAACAATGCTCTATAATGTCTCCAAATGTCTATTTTAGAAATGAATGACAAATACTGTTATCAACCAGCAAATACGTAGGTGCTTAGAAGAAAGATGTGAAAAGAGAAAGAAATTAGTTAGGAAGGCAAAACGAGTGCATCCGATGTGATGATGTCGAAACATGATTTGTGTGGAGTTTGATGCTGGATTTAAAGGAATTTTTCTAAAACTACCCGAAGGTGCTGCCATGATAGAAAAGTACATCTGAAATAACTTAATACTTCTCATGTTTAAGTGACTTTGGTTTAGCTGATCAAAAATTTTTAAAAAGTTATTAAGAAAAGTTATTATAGAATGTTGCTAAGTTTTTTATTTCTGCAAGTTCCTCCTTGGAACTGGCCATACTGTTTCCAGATGTATCGTCGTCTACCACAAGTCTAAAAGTGAAGTCGTAAATGTGTAATTGATAAGATTATTTTCACGCATATCAAATCATAGTCATTAAATGGTTTCTTTTTGTTTTACAAAATAATTGTGAAACGTTTTGAGACTAAGGCATATTACGAGCAAACAATGAGCATGAACTTCCTTAAGATATAGTCAAAAGTCAACTAACATCAAAAAGTATCACATGGAAAACAAAACTTTCAGGGATGAAACTGGTTTACCATCAAAATTGCGTCTAATAAGGATTGAGGCTATTTTGACACATTAATTTTGATAATGTGTCATTTCACACTCATTTTAAAATTCTTTATTAATTGCAATGCTGGGAAAATAATGCAATCTTTATAATCTGTGTATAAAATAAAGTTTGTTTCTTTATACAATTCCCAACTCTGACTAGTTTAGATCAAAACAGGACTACCAAAGATATCAGCTATATAAAATTTCATGTTACATTTTTGTGTGTATTTTAAACGTCATTGTTGTGGCTACTCTGAATACATCTCAAAATGCATTTTTTAAGTCAAATAATGAAAGATTGTTTTTGAAATATTTTCCCATTGCATGTGTGAATTAACTTCCTTAAAACAGACATTAAACATTTTTCCTAATTTATAGAGTTTATCAAAAAAATTACTTTCGTTGTATGTGAAAGAGTGATAGAATGAAATTTTGTATTTTAATTATTCAGATTTTACAGTCTTATGTGTCTATTTAATGTGAAATTTAATTACCAATATCTTTCATTTTCTCAATTTATACCAAAGAATTGTTTTTAAATGTATTATATATATATATATATATATTTCCTTTTTATCGAAAAGTATGCTGTGTTTTAATTAATTTAAAATGTTAATAATAAATCGATTACTCTTTTTATAGGTAATTGACAAAATTGCTGGAGATCCCAACAGATCGATGGTGTAAATATTATAGAACTTTTAAATAAAACTTACCATGATACACAATTTCTTTAAAGAACGTACCTGTATATTGTCTTATTTGTATCATAATGTATTTAACCATACCCTTCATTTTCATTTCTAACATCCTGCAGATTTCATCTGATGTAAAAGTAAAATAAAACTGCATTGATTGTTATGCAAAATCAGAAATTACCGATCTCATCAGCCCATTTTTGCACTAATATATTTTTTTAACTTTTGTATTAACTTAAAGTAACTGTTTGGTGTGTAAGTTACTTGTGACTTGTTTTGTGCAAGTATTTTTGCTGTATTTACACATTAATGTTATGAGAAATGAACTTTCTAAAAAGATCATATTTGAATCCTATTTTTCCATTTTGAGTAAATCCTCATAAGCTGATCACATACTATGTACCCCCTTTTTAATGTAACCAAATTATAAAATTTTAAACACTTTGCTATTCATCCATGTATCCATCAAAGTATTGGTCATCCTTTTAAAAATGCCATTTCATATGTATTGCAAAAAAGCTAATAAATTTTTTTTATCAGTTTTAATTTTTTATCGAAGCCTTGTAAAATGCTTTTGTTCAAAATTTCAAACAATTTATTTTTGTACCAATTGTCCAGTTCCATGCATTAAAGATCTTTTAAATTATAAAAAGCATATTTATGTAGAAATGTTCATTTAAAGTTTTCATTCGTATTACAGGAATGTAAACACTTAAAGAGAAAGTTCATCTTAAGTTTCTGCATTAAAGTAAATGACATCTGTATTAGAATAATAGAATATGTTCACAAATTTTATTTTATCTTTATTTGGCAGCTTTTTTTCCTATCTGATTAGATTATTTTGTATTCGTATTGATATTGTTTATTAAAACATTCCTAACACAAATTTTCTTAAAAAATAAACTATCTCCCAGTGTAAGGTACCCCTTGCTTAGTGATTGTGTTATTTGGTTTTTCCCACCATCAAAACCTTAACACTTTGTTATTTCTTTACCTTCATATTCACGAGTATCTTTAAGTGTTGTATGATCTTTACATTGAATTATTCTGTACAGTTCTGAGAATTGTATACATCAGCATACTAAAAGAAAACAAAATCATGTTTAAATTTTTATTTCATCTTTCTTTGTTATTTTGCATTTTATATCGATTAAAATTAAAATTTGTTCTTTTGTCAATCATGTCTGTCCCATTTTAAACCTCCAAACATACTTCACTTTTAATTTTTACCAGAATTAAAATCTAGGTATAAGTTGTCAAATATGTCTTAGAAAATGCATTGACATTGATGGACCTGAAAGTATGATCAAAATTTCTAGTTAACTAGCACGATCTTGCAATTAAATGTGTTTACACAGTTGTGTAGAATATTTGATTGATGCGAATATTAGCTTCACTTACGAAAACACATAATATTTAATGTCTCCTTTATATTATAAAATTATGTTAAAAATATTACAAAGTAAAAATATACTGCTTTATTTGGTGATTAATTTGGAATGTTTCCAAGAATATGCAACTAAATTGAAGCAAGATATTTACTTAATTCAAATTTTCAAATATTTTTTAATAAATCCATTTTTAAATAATAAGAAATGCATTTTTTACACCAAATGTTCAAACATTTTCAGCTCTTTAAAGTTTTGAAAAAAATATGGACTTGTGTATCACAGAAAAGCAATCAAACTAAAGTACACTGGTTGGACAAAATAATATGAATACCTGTGAAAAAAACAACACTCGACGGAACCTGTCGTATACTCCCGCCCTGTAGTGTGGAAGAGTGCCACCTAGCGGGTGAAAATGTGCACACATCAGTCTATTAGTAGCAGTGATAGCATTTGGATGCGAAATATATTGGGGCGTTAAAACTTCGTTGAGGCTGACCACAGATTTTGAAAGGGGCATGATTGTTGGAGCCCATCTTGCCAGAGCCTCATTAACGAAAACGGCCACTCTTGTTGGTGTTGGGAGAAGTACCGTGTCGACCCGGTACAGCAGCCTACAGCAAACAGGGAAAGACATCTGCCAAGCATAACAGTGGACGAAAGTCGAAGCTGACTAATAGAGACAAGGGTTTGAAGCGGATTGTGGCCAGAAAGCACAAGACAACAGCATCCCAGATATCTGAGATGAACACACATCTACAGGAAGGTGTATCGACAAAAACTATCCGCCGTGAACTGCATGCAGCAAACATACATGGTAGAGCTGCTATTCCAAAACCATTGGTGACACCATGCAATGCCTTGAAACGATGAAAATGGTGTCACGACCATAAGAATTGGACACAACAATGGGAGAATGTCATCTGGTCAGACGAATCGTCGTTCACATTATTCCAGACTAACAGACGTGCTTACGTTTGGAGAACGCCAGCACAAGTCTTTGATGTTGACTATCTCCTTCCTACTATTAAGCATGGACGGGGATCAGTGATGCTGTGGGGCGCGATGTCTCACCGTGGTCTCAGGCCACTTGTCCTGTAAGGGCGGGTTAGAGCACCGGTTTATGTCAGTATTCTGGCCGACCATCTTCATCCAATGGTGCAAACTTTGTTCCCTGATTCTTGACCTGTGTTCCAAGATGATAATACGCCCATTCACACTGCTGGAATTGTCGGAGACTGGCTTGATGAACACAATGAACTGCAGCACCTCGTGTGGCCCCTCCCTGATCTTAATATAATTGAACCTTTGTGGAGTATTTTGGAGGGCAAACTGCGCAATAGTTTTCCACCTCCAATGACAATTTCTGAATTAGTGACCTTTTTGTAGGAGTGGCTACGTATCTGTTGTGCATGACTTGTATTTGTCCATTCCACGACGGATACAAGCTGTAATTGATGCAAAAGGAGAGCCAACAGCCTATTAATAAAGTTTTTGTCTCATTTCACAGGTGTTCATATTATTTTGTCCACCCTCTGTATATTGTTTAAATATCATGAATTTTTATCAGTTACAAGAAATGAAATTATTTTAAACAATATTAATCCCAGTGACGTGAACCATTACTGTCTTGGCACCAACATGTTTTTTATTGTTTATTTCTTTAAAACTAAGCAAATTATCAGGATGTCCTCCAATAAAAAACTTTTTAAACCATTTGAAATTTACTACCAGAAGGTTGATTTTGAACTGTGGGACTATTATAGAACAAATAGATACCCAATATGACTAAATAATTTTTAAATTGTGACAATTTTGAGTGGATGTTTTATATGCAGTATCTATTTTAAATAATCCTAAAAGCAATTTGAATAATACTTATGAAATTCTGTAGAGCCCATATATTGTGTTGATGCAAAAGTTCGTTCCATTTTCATCGCAAAAACGAAGTGTTATCAACTTCATACGTGTAGTTTTGATGTTTGAAAGAAGGAATTTCAGCGAGATCTTGGGAAAAAATTGTTTTATTTGGTTGTTTTTCAAATTTTGTTAAGCATTAAAAATGACAGAAAATAAGCATTTTCGACATGCTTTTTTATTTCCGAGAAGACAAGAATGCTTCACAGACACAAAAGAAGATGTGTTGTGTAGGGTGAGGGTGCCGTTGACGATTCCACGTGCCTTAAGTGATTCAGAAAGTTTCGTCATCTGGATCACACACACAGTTCTTTAGCCTGAAACCTTAGAACTGCTATGAGCGCGGGATTATGCAGCTACCGGAGAGATAGAAAAAAAAGTCATCGAACAGAACAGCACATGCGATATTGATTTAATGTAATTTTTAGTAAATAAAATGTTTCTTCGATTTTTGTCAAAAAAAACTGGATGAACTTTTGCATCAACCTAATAGTTAAAGAATCAATATATCCCAGGATTCATTAGATTCCAGACTAAAAAAATGTTAAAACTGACTTTTTGAGGGATTTTACTTGAAGTTCTTAGCTTTCTATGTGTTATGGGTAGTCTAATAGATGCTGACCTATTGCTTCTGCTGCCGTAGGTTTAGGTATGGAGACAGTAGTTTGAAATCCACTTTAAGACAGCTCTGACATTGAGAAGTACAAAATGACTAGAGTAACAAACTAAAAGCCATAGAATACGTACTGGTATGAGTGCTATATAAGTTTCAAGGACACTCAAAAAGGCAAGGTATTAAAAAAACATAATTTTTATTTAAAATACATTCTAAGTGAAATTTAGTTTTATTAATTTTATGGGGGAGCCTGATAGAGGGGCATGCTGTCCTAGTTGCTATTGCTTTTGGTACAGCAGGTTTAGGCATGGATGACTGGTTTGAAATCCACTTTAAGCATTAAGCCCAGGTTTAATTAAGACATTGAGTAGCAGAAAATGACTAGTGACAAACTAAACAAAGACAGTTATATGTACTGATATGAAAGTGCCACTTAAGTTTCAAGGTTGGTATATGATGCAAGACCATGCTGTGCCAGACAATGTCAATGGACATACACATACAAGGAAAGTGTCAATGACGAGAAAACAAATCTGCGCCACCTACAACTCGCAGGTTGCTAGTGCAGTGGGCATATCCACGCCGGCCCCCATAAGGCAGACTGAAAAGATTTTTGATTAAAAAAAATCATTTGGCTTAAATTAATTTGTTGCACCAAAATTTCAGGCTTGTTAGATTTCAAAATAAATTTGTTTCATTTACAATATTTTCAAACTTTAATAAAGAAAATTTAATTATTTTTAATTCATGATTTTTTTTACTTCCGCTACTCATGCTCTCGCATGATACATATCGGGTTTCCAAAAAGCTTAGTTTCTTGCCGGTTTGGCGTTGACTAATCAATTTGGAATTTTTAAAGTGCTCAAATTGTATTTGAAAAACAAGCCAAATTGAATGCTTACAAGAACACATTCTGCCCTAAAAACATTTAGTTTGACAAGTCTTACAATCTATTTTGTATTTTTCTTTTATTAAACAGATAAATATATGGAATGATGAGGTAGGTATTTTAATTAACGTCGCACTGGGAGCAACACAACGGGCTATTGATGATGGTCCGGGATCAACACGTAATTTTGAACTACGGTCAGATGAGGTCACACCTGAGTTGGCACCCCACTCCCCAAGCTTCCACACCACACCAACATGAGGACATTTGTAGCCACGACAGATATAACATGCACCAGCTCCCTTTGTACATGACGATCTTTGGTTGGATTCGAACTTGCAACCCTCAGGTTGCTAGTCCGTTACTCTTCCAAATTCTTAAGAATGAATTCTTAAAATTCTAAAGAATGAATTTCGAATTTCTATATAATAGAAAACGTCAAATTGTGATTAACTACATTTTAAGCTTATAGCAATTACAAGATGTGTGTCGTGGAAGATTATTTGGGTAACAGGAAGTAAAGCCTCCGTCTTTCATTTGGTTTGTTTTCGTTTACACTGAAAGTTCCTCTATTAAACTAATTCGTCATCTGACTATGGTGAAAAACAGCGAGGTGTTGTCCTCAGATCTTTTTCATCTGACCTTGGTTCAAAATTACGAGGCGTCTTGAGATCGTTCCCTCCCGGATTGATCCCGGACGGTCATCAATAGCCCGTTACCTTGTTCCAGTACGACGTAAAGTCAACTACAAACGTTCCATCGTCAACTATTGGCTAAGGGAATCGCTCTTGCGGTGAACATTAAAAGAGATTCAAGTGCTGTGATATTGAAGAAAAAAAGTCAATTTTTTGATGCGAGTGTTGTCGTGAAATCAAAATAGTGGTAAAAAGTTAAAATATAGTTTGTCAGAAAAAATAATTTCCAGTTATGGTAATATTTAAGAATTGTGGGTTGGCAATACCTTTTTCCTGCTATTGAAGAAAAGCATAAAGTGAGTTGAAAGGAGTAACCGCTTTCTTTCTTTCACGTCACTCTGCTTGTTGCAGACACATCCAACATTATGTCGTCCTCAGGTTTTGATCCCGTATCTTTTGCTAAGGATTTTGTTGCTGGTGGTGTAGCTGCTGCTATATCAAAAACAGCCGTAGCCCCAATAGAACGTGTGAAATTACTTTTACAAGTACAACATGCCTCCAAACAAATTAGTAAGGAAATGCAGTACAAAGGTAAGCTCAAAAAATCTGCCGCCATATTGGATTATAAATTGCTGCACACCGGCTTTTTATTTATTACATGTGTGTTTACTTTTAACTCGTTTGAAATTGCTCAATTATTCAAAATTATATTTTAATTTTACAAGCTGTTCTGTGTATTATGTAACATTAGGTTAAATATCTATGCATATTATGCTAAGACCTATTATAATTTTAATAACCTACTTGATCCTTTAGTTGTATCCAGTAATTATTTTTGTGCTAATTAGTGGTTTATTCCACCAATCACATACTTCAGATCGTGTTTAACTTTTGGTTCAAGTTTCATTTTACGTGACACGTGGACAGGCGTGTCTATCGGACACTGGTATCCCAATTCGCCTGGACGTTGTCCAGATGGCTTAAAATAGCCAATACATTACAAAAGATAATGAAATTCTGACCAGTTTTTTTAACAAGTTATTGCAGGATTTTATTTTTTCCGAATTGTATTAGTTCCCAAAAGTTCCCCTGTTGTAATTGATCGGCAATTTCAAGGTCAATACGCGTCGTAAGTTTCGGTTTTTTTTTAAATTGCAATGATATAGTTAGTATGAGCAAACTTTCAAATCGATGGTTCGTGTATATAACAGACATGATATCCTGCCAATCTAATCTGTATTTTGTTGTAAATACACATACCATATGTGATTTCCAAGAGAAAATCATATTTCCGGAATTCAAAACAAGAAAAAATAACATCAAATGTTTTACGAACTATTGAATTCGGTAAAGTATGTCGACCTACTGCTTTATCCAAAATATTTGGCAACCGGCATGTTAGTAATCAACCACTTGACCTTGGACATATATTGGTATGTTTGACTTAATGACTTAACCTTCAAACTGACCTTCATGTGTTTGCAATTATACAACATAAAAGTTTGTTCAAAAATGAAGTATTTGAACATTTTTGAAGTCACCTAGCTGCAACCAATTGCCAATAAGCGTCTTGTATTTAATTAGCAATTAAAAGCAATTACTCTTGAATAGGTTCTCTGGATCATGAAATCTATGTTTAGAACAATCCTAGAAACTGATTACTGTGCACAGTATTACGGATGAGTTGGCATCTTATCAGTAATAGTGTGCCGCTATTGCCATTTGTTTGCTTAGAACATGAAAATGCCTCAAGTAAAATTTAGCTGAGTGGTTAGAGCTCTGGGTTGAGTCCTGAGGGACATTTGTAATCCACTTTAAACTGTAGATCCAGGTCTAATTAGACCTAAAGTACAGCTGCAGTCTGCAATGCGGAGTGGCAAAGCGGTTTTGGTACAGCTGTAGTCTGCCGCGCGCGGTGGCAACGCGTTTAGGCGCGGCTTTTGGCGTAGTTATAAGCGACTCATGCAGGCTGATGGTAACCCATTTTTTTCTCGAATTTTCTCCTGGTTATGGTTAACCTATTTTTATGGCAACCTTGCCGGCGTCCAGTTCTCATTTACAGTGAAATCTGTTAAAATATTAGAATAACTTATATTCTACTAATGTACATTTTTTTTATTCATTTCATTCATATGTGGAGAATGACATCGATTCACTGTTGGAAATCCGAGAACAAATGGGTTACCCTCACCGGCATGAGTCGCTTATAACTACGCCAAAATTCCATACATTTCATCCATATTTGCAGTGTTTTTTTATTCAAATGTTGTTTCATTCAGATTTACATATTTCATCCATACGTATGCAGTATATATTCAATGTTGGAAGATTTCCGTGGCGACATAAAAAGTGCGCCAAACACGACGCCAAAAAAAAAAAACGCGTTGCCACATCGCGCGGCAAACTACAGCTGTACCGCTAAATAAAAGTGAAAGGAGTTTGTCGGTTGTGCGTGTTTTAATGTGCCTCCACCTTGTCTCAATAGTATTTGTGTGGCACTTAGTAACAGGGTCCACAAACGTAAGTGAGTGATTAACTGTCAAATGCTGAAACCCCTTTCTAAACTATTTTTGGGATCTAAATAACCCTTCTAACAGTCTGAGTGTATCGTTGTACCCTTCTCAACCCATTCCATCAAAACGTTCGCACGCATATTCACTGACCTATCGTGAACTGCTACCAGAACATCTTTCTTGAACCTCTTTCTATATTCCCAAAAACCCACTGGCCTTCAATTCTCCTCCATCTATTATACTTGTGTTTTCCAAATTTAGATTTGTCAATTTCAATTACCTTATCTACACCGCCTATTTTTTCTGATTGTGTTTCCACAAAATCGGAAATTATCTCGTTCACAAACTGCTGCCAATCAGCTAAAGTGTGGGACGCAAGAAAATACTCTCCTGCTATATCCTCACTCTTTGTGCTCTTTAAAATCTCATAAGTTGAAAGAAAAATCTCCAGCTTCAAATTGCTGTTGCAAAACCATGACCCATGTCTGATCGATTTGTAGCTACGATATGGCTTATTATCCCGACGAATCCAAGTGTATCCATCGCTAACTGAATTCCTCACAGAAAACACGTCATTTCCCCGTTGCATTTATCGCAAGAAAATTTTGATTTAATTAATCCAGATTCCTTTTAAAAAGTCAAAAAAAGCTCTTTGTCGCGAAACAATTCGTAACAAAATAAACGATTAGCAACTTCCGCAAGTTTGTCTATCACCAGGAAAACTAAATTTTAAGTTTGGAGAAAAATTCTCTTGAAACTTATAAACTACACTAAAAACAGAAGTGATCTAAAGAAATAATAAGATAATGGTATACCGAGATAACTGATAACACAAAATAGCCAGGAAAAATACAACCTGATGCAACAGCACTGAACCTTGTTGAACCTGAAAAAAGAACTTGATGCAACTGGCACTCGACCATGTCAGAACTGAAAAGAACAATCTATGCGAGAGCACTTGACTGTCGGAAATAAATAGAACAATCTAGAAAAAGAAGGATCTGGACGCTGGCAAGGTTGCCATGAAAACACGAGAACCCTAACCAGAAAAATTCGAGATAAAAAAGGGTTACCATCAGCTGGCATTAGTCACTTAAAAGTGCACCAAGAGTCTTTGCCACTCTGTGTGGCACAGACTACAGCTGTACCAGACCTAATGTTAAACATCGCTGAGCAAAAAACCATCTGTATACACTGCGTACCACAAGAACTGATCTAGATGCCAATCCTGCCCCTATGTGTTGCCATAGAAACAAACCGTATCCCATTTTCCATAGAGGTGCTTAAAGAAATGTATTAAATTGTTAACATTGACTTAGTACTCAATGACGATTTAGAAAGATTTTTTATACACGCAGATCTAAACCGGTGCCTTTCTTTTGCTGCCGACATTTGTGGGAAAACAAGGTAGAATTTTAAGTCAAAATGAACTAACCCTGTTTCTATACAGACTGCCACCATCCATACTTAGGCAGCAAAAGTAAATAAGAATAAACTAATTGAAATAGCTCATGACAAGATCAGCTGCTCCATAGCAACTAGTCTTAAACGTACAGTGAAACTTCGATTAATCTTCGGGACCAGGACAGTTAATCGAATAGACTGATAACAGAAAAACCTCAAACAACCCACCCCATCCATTGCATATGAACGAATGATAAATGCATGCTTGCGAATTGGAAATACACCACGTGTATTTTATTTTATAGAAGCAATTTACATTAAGTACAGTATAGTACATATTGTTACATGAACTTATGTTCTAGACATATATACATATTCAAATTTTAAAATAGTCTCATTTTCTTTTGTTTCTCCGAGGTCCGTGCTGTCTGAGCGGCAATGTTCCGTACTTTATGTAGAACTATAGTATGTATGAGTATATACAGTATGTATGCATGTGTATACTAATAACTTTTAATAAAATGGACTGATGGTTAATCGAAGTTTCACTGTACTTCATGTTAGGTAGTAACGAATTTTTACTATACCTACATTTTATTCAGATAAAAATCTTGATATAATAATTTTTCTTATGTTTTCTGCAACTAGGTATATGTCATAATCTTATAAGCCTGCAGTTGTGACGAGAGTGGTATAAGGCAACCGGATAGAATGATCCATAACAATTCTTTATTAATTTAATAGACGAGTAGTTACATCATGAGCTTGAGGGTTTGGAACGGCTCTGAGGGCTCCTTAGCCCAAGAGGCTCGTGAAAGAATAAATAGTTTACAAAGATCTCACTAGAGGGATTAGGATTAAGAAAAATATTATTGGTCCAGGGGATTTAACAAGAAAGTTCATTGGTAGAAGGTTTACGAAGAAGGAATGTGATCTTACATATGAGATTTGAAAGCAGGAGAGTCCTTGGTAGGTCCAGTTAACAAGACGGCTTGATTTCAAAGGTGAAAGGGGTTGGCAAGATATTGACCACTTAGAACAAAGACTGGGATAAAAGGGGACTGCTAAGGAGTGATCTGTAGTGACAATTGTACTTAGGGGGTTATTTTTAGGTATCATTTCATATGTATAGTATATCTAATTAATGTTCCTTTCTTGTGTTTAAATCAAATTAGGTTTTATAAAAAGTGTAGAGGCACTATTACCTTGGTCTCTTAAGTCTCTAGTCTACTCTAAAAGTCAGCTAGTCTGTTGTGATGTGTAACCATGTTCAACTATTGACATGTAATGAAAACAAATTAAATCTGATTCAGACTGAGCTGACATTTAGCATTTCTAATAAATTATTTATTTAGGGTGGCTTTGATGCATGTTGCAAGATTAACAAACCATCATAACTAATCCAAATAGCTAGTCTGTTGTGATGTGTAACCATGTTCAACTATTGACATGTAATGAAAACAAATTAAATCTGATTCAGACTGAGCTGACATTTAGCATTTCTAATAAATTATTTATTTAGGATAGCTTTGATGCATGTTGCAAGACTAACAAACCATCATAACTAATCCAAATAGCTAGTCTGTTGTGATGTGTAACCATGTTCAACTATTGACATGTAATGAAAACAAATTAAATCTGATTCAGACTGAGCTGACATTTAGCATTTCTAATAAATTATTTATTTAGGGTGGCTTTGATGCATGTTGCAAGATTAACAAACCATCATAACTAATCCAAATAGCTAGTCTGTTGTGATGTGTAACCATGTTCAACTATTGACATGTAATGAAAACAAATTAAATCTGATTCAGACTGAGCTGACATTTAGCATTTCTAATAAATTATTTATTTAGGATAGCTTTGATGCATGTTGCAAGACTAACAAACCATCATAACTAATCCAAATAGCTAGTCTGTTGTGATGTGTAACCATGTTCAACTATTGACATGTAATGAAAACAAATTAAATCTGATTCAGACTGAGCTGACGTTTAGCATTTCTTATAAATTATTTATTTAGGATATCTTTGATACATGTAAGATCAACAAACCCTTGTAAAATAACTAATCCAAATGGCATTCAATCAGCTGCTTAAAAGTAACTGAAGTTGGAATTGAATGTTATACTTCACTTTTAATAGAGTAAGGAATTTTTATGGCATTTGCATTTTGCCCAGATAAAATTCTTAATATGATGGTTTGATTTTAATTTGGGAATTTTTTATGCAATTAGTTTATTTGTGTATTATATCTAATAAATATGCTAATTGTGATTAAATAGCATAACTAAAGCTCAGCTAGTCTGTTATGATGTGTAACCATGTTCAACTATTGATTTATAAGGAAAAGAAATATATAATCTGATTCAGACTTTGCTGATATTAAGTGTTTCCTATAAATTATTTTTTAGGATAGCTTATATATTATATTAAAATGAGATGCTGCTCTCTGGTAAAATAAGATTTCTCAGCTTTATTATTTGCGTCACCTTTTTTGTGAACCAGATATAAAATTTGGGTTTTAAAGAATCCAGTTGGATCTCTAAAGACATGTTTTATAATGCAATGAAGACATTTCGGGCCGCGGCAGTCTGGTTGAAAGATTAATGGATTAGCAACTAGAGGGTTGTGAGTTTGAATCCAATAAAAGACCGTCGTGTACAAAGAGGGCTGGTGCACATTAAATCTGGTGTGGCCTCAAATGTCCTCACATTGGCATGGCGTGAAAGTTTGGAGAGTGGGGTGCCAGCTCCGCATGTTGCCTCGTCATCTGACTGGTTCAGCTTGGCCAAACTTAATGAGAAGTTGCTATGGGGTTCCACATTAATTCAGCACAGTGCTTGACCTTGGTGTCATCAATTTTAACAAATTTGCAAGTAGGATACTGAAAACCATAAATACAAGATTTTGCAACAAGACTTGTAACTAAATTCAGATTAGTCTTGTTTTGCAGTTTCATTATGAGGCTACATATGATAAATTTCATTGAAATCTGTCAGGTTCAATTCCTCCCTGGTTGTATTTCTCTTCTGCTTCAATAAAGCTTTCCTTGTGTGTTTAATTCCATTATTTGATGTCTGTCTAGCGTTTGGAACAGCTTGGCCTAATATGGCTTTGTGAGGTATAAACCTAAAACTTACCAACGGTCATTGAAATCAGAAGAGGGCATGTCGAAAATGATACTTTGTGTTAAGATTTGGTATGGAATGACCCAATACAAGCTTTGTTACCATTAAATATAATAATGAGATCAAGTCTTTATTGGATATCAAAGATCTGCCAGAAATGTGTATTCTTTTAAAACAGAATTTTAGGTAGTTAACAAGTTTTTGTAAGTTATACTAAACTTGTCTTTGCTATCAATATTATATTCTGAATATTTTTAATTTCAAAATTTTGCTGCAGTGAATGAGTGGAATTTACTCATTTTTTCTTGCAGTAACACATTCACAGTGCAAATATGAAAATTTAAGATTGGCCATCTTAGAGATAATTTTTTTTGGTCTGGTTATATTGTAATTAAAAATACATAGATTAATTACTAACTTAAAATGCCCTCATGTAGCAGAAAATGACTAGAGCAAGAAACCAATTTTGAAGCGATATTGCTATTAATCGTTCTTGGATATTGAAATGATGCTGCTTTCACATGTTAAACTTTTGATGTAAGATGAAAACATAATTTCCTGATCAGTGTCCAAAGTTAGTTTGTGCTTGTTTATATTGTAATTAAAGAATCGATTTGTTTTGGAGGGATATTTGCTATTAATCATTCTTGGATATTGAAATGATGTTGCTTTCACATGTTAAACTTTTGATGTAAGATGAAAACATAATTTCCTGATCAGTGTCCAAAGTTAGTTTGTGCTTGTTTATATTGTAATTAAAGAATCGATTTGTTTTGGAGGGATATTTGCTATTAATCATTCTTGGATATTGAAATGATGTTGATTTCACATGTTAAACTTTTGATGTAAGATGAAAACATAACTTCCTGATCAGTGTCCAAGGTTTTTATTTAATCTTGGGTTTTCATGCAAGTATGGATAAATCTGAAATGGTTAAATTTATCCATACCTTTTTGTATCTAGTAACTAAAGTGGTCAGTTTTAGTCTAGTTTTGGTATGATAGCATATAAACCATATGGTTCTGAATGTTGATTTGTAAAAGTAGGTGAAATGTTAAAACAGTAAGCTTCCATAATCTGCATATTCCTGCTCTGCATTATGGAGATTTTATTTTTTATGGTCTCAAGAATATGTGCCAAATTTAAAGTCAAAATTGGCCCATAACAGATGTGCACAGGTGTAAAATTTGAACACGCATGTTTTTCTCTGAACAACTTTTCCGTAATTTTCGTTATCTATAAAACTACTGGATTGAGTACTTTAAATTTTTTATAGCAAGAAACTTGGTCAATTGTTTTAGCTAAATCTGATTTTTTTGACAAATTGCCATTTCCTCAAATGTTTAAAAAATATTCTGATTAATCAAGCATTGTAGTTTGAATACTTGAAATGTTATAAAGTTGGGAATTATTTGACTGCCTAGTTTTGTCAGTTATAAAATCCTCCAAGGGTGGTAATTTTAACGAAAAGAAAGAAAATCCCCTTTGAAGTGGGGAAAAGCATCCAGAGATCGCGTTCATCAATTTTTTGCTTTTGGCTTATCTTTTTCTTGCAAATTTAGCATTCTAGAATTTATTTAGAAAGTAATCTGTTTTCTTAAGGTGCTTGAGAATTAAACTTTTAAATTGCTCAAGCTTGAAGCCAGTTGAACTAATATTAATCTTGGATTGTTGAAATGATGCTTTCACATGTTAGACTTTTGATATAAAATGAATACATACTCTTGATCAGTATCCAAGGTTTTGATTTGAAGTACAAAGGGATTTCTTTTCCTGCTTCTGTATTTTAAAATTGGTTGGGATATATAACCGAAGCATGCCAACCTTGTATTTTAAAAAAAATACCTACTCCATTATGGGAAACCTAGAAAGCTGGTACTTGGTTAATGGGGCACTAGTCGTTATTGGTGCACCAAATGTTGGTGCGAAGTTTAACTAGAGATGAATGGTAACCCAATATATACAGCTTCACAAAAAGAATGACTATTTTATTAATCAAAATCACTACAAAAATTTGCTAATACCAAGAATAAAAAATGGATTTTCACAATTTTAGTTTACACAGGTGGCATAAAGCTACTGAAAACAGTTGCATCTTTTCATGTAATGGATGTTGCACGGATTCAATGTAGTAGGAATCTGGGTTGTGGCATGGTTACAACATTTGTTGCACAATTATGACTAGCATCGTACCACTAATGGTTTACCAAGCAAGGTGCATATCAGCATCAGGTCTATTTTAAGAAACGTTACTTCGTGGTTTCCGTGCATTGGGAAATTTTTTTACTAGTCTTTCAGCAGTATTAAGGCTATTTAGATAAATCCTGTCTCAAGGAAATATCTGCTTTTGTAAATGTGTTTCATATTCTTGGAATGAGATTTAAACATTAATCATAGCATAATTGCAACTAGCTTATAGTTTTTGATTTTTGATGGATTTTAAAATATTAATTTTACATATTTTTTTTTAGGTATGGTTGATGCCTTTGTTAGAATTCCAAAGGAACAAGGCTTTCTCAGTTACTGGAGAGGAAATTTGGCTAATGTGATTAGGTACTTCCCAACTCAGGCTCTCAACTTTGCATTCAAGGATAAATACAAGCAAGTTTTCCTCGGTGGTGTAGACAAGAGGACCCAATTCTGGCGCTATTTCTTGGGTAACCTCGCTTCTGGTGGTGCAGCTGGGGCCACATCCCTGTGCTTTGTATATCCTCTGGATTTCGCAAGAACCCGATTGGCTGCTGACATCGGCAAAGCATCCGGCCGAGAATTCACCGGTCTTGGCAACTGCTTGGTCAAGATCTTCAAATCTGATGGTCTTGCTGGATTGTACAGAGGATTCAATGTGTCTGTCCAAGGAATCATCATCTACAGAGCTGCCTATTTTGGCTTTTTCGACACAGCCAAGGGCATGCTGCCAGATCCCAAGAATACCCCGATTATAATCTCATGGGCCATTGCTCAAACCGTCACTACGGTTGCTGGAATCATTTCTTATCCATTCGACACCGTCCGTAGGCGCATGATGATGCAGAGCGGTCGTGCTAAGTCCGATCTGATGTACAAGGGTACCATTGACTGCTGGTCTAAGATCGGTAAACAAGAGGGTGGCAAAGCTTTCTTCAAGGGTGCCTTCTCCAACGTCCTCAGAGGAACCGGAGGTGCTCTAGTCCTTGTTTTGTATGACGAAATCAAGACCTTCTTGTTTTAAGAAGAAAAATGTTAGGGGAAAGTATTTAATATTTTTCGAAACTTAAGTTATACATCGCTGTTCCATTCTTGCATTCCGCATGTTGACCAATTTTTCATACTAGGAGGAATAAAAGTATTTTCTTACTTTTGAAATACTTGTTTTTATTGTATATCCAACTTTGGGGGACGTAAAAATTGTTTTTCACAATACTTATAAACTTTAAAGTTTAATTTTATCTTGGTTACTATAATATAAATTGAATTGTAACCTTTATATTAAGCCGAGTAAAATTAACAATTTTTTTTAGTTTTTCCCAATAGTCAAAAAGTACGAAATATTATGTGCAGGGCTTGGACTAAACAAGATAAAATTACATGCATTAATTATTTTCTTGGTTTTCATGAGCATCTAAAGAACTAAAGTCAATCTTAATGGTAAATGCAAATAGTTGCAACTTTTGAATAGAACTTAATCACAACTTGTATTGTTAATCACAAATTGTCCACTAAACAAAGTTGGGTTTCATGGTGCAAGGGCCATATTTGGTCTAGTTGCGCTAACACGAAAACAGACTTCCAAGTAATGGACATACAAAGAAAAGTTTTTCTGATGGTAGATATATATGCATGGGATATATATAGATAATTTACACTCGAATCAAACCTGTTTGATTAAATAAGGAATGTTTTATAATAGAAAAACTGGTGCATTTTGTCTTAACTTTCACCACCCCATATCATGCTTATCTAGTTGCTTGATAAGTTCCCCTGTAATGGGACTTAATGTATAATAGGGCAGATTAATACAGGCCCCATGTGACTGCTGTTGGTCTCGGTTAGATGCCCAGTCCGTCATGAAATACAAAGGTTAAATTTACATGGATGTCTATTTTTCAGTTGCACTTGTGCATGTAGGTATCTTAATTAACGTTGCACTGGAGCAATACAATGGCTATTGGAGACGGTCTGATCAGATGACGAGGTCATTCCTGAGCTGGCACGCCAACGTGAGGACGCTCGAGGCCGACAGATTTAACTTTCAATCCTCCTGTTGCTAATCCGTTGCTTAAAACAAGGCTACCGCGGCCTCCACTTGTACAGAAAATGGATTTCATTATGGTACTAAACCTTACCACTTTTCTGGTGCTGAAAGTCCTTTGGGGCATATCTATGTGTGTACGGGCTTCACGAACCTGAGATACTCTAGTGATCGGCTCCTTTGACATGAGGTTTTCTGTATAGTAAAGACGGATATTCCCGAGTACCCAAGCGATCTTTTTCATCCCACTGTTTCCCATTCCCTCACTGGAAGATAACAGATTAGCAACCTCAGGATTGTGAGTTTGAAACTCGGTCCATCCAAAGACCGTGTACGCGGAGGCTGGTGTATGTTAAATCTGGTGGCTTCATATGTCCTCACATTGGCGTGGTGTAGAAGTTTGTAGAGTGGGGTGCCAGCTCAGACTTAGTCATCTGACCGCGGTTCAAAATTACGTGGTGTTGCCCTCGAATCTACCTTTGGGTTTGATTCCGGACCGCCTTCAATAACCCGTTGTGTTGCTCCAATGTGATGTTAATTAAAATACCTATCAACCCAATCCCTCCCATTTTTTACTTTATATTATCTTGTTTGGTGCAGCTCAGATGAGAAGACTACAAATTTGAAAAGGTGTGAAGGCTCATTCGGAGAAGGCTGCCATATGCAAATAAGGCGATCGCCGTGTATGGTTCCCTCACCAGCTTGCTACCGCTTTCGGCACCGTACGATAAAACTTTGAACCAGGAAACGTGCTTCGACGTCTGTTGTAGAAGCTTTTATGTTCAAACCAAATTTACAGAAATAGACCCAAAACCACATGACTCGACTGACTGGATACATGCATTTTATTGGCCTTGTAAGAAAA
Source organism: Meta bourneti (assembly GCA_933210815.1). Taxonomy (NCBI): domain Eukaryota; kingdom Metazoa; phylum Arthropoda; class Arachnida; order Araneae; family Tetragnathidae; genus Meta; species Meta bourneti. Next base: position 8,955,338 of record OW119928.1, read on the forward strand.
ACGGGTGGAATACACCAAACCTACTTTGTTAGATATCGCAATCAGCTCTTCAGTGATAAGAGGATAATTTTATCTCAATAAAAGTACATTATAACGGAAAGTCTCATTCATGACAGGTTCAAACTTCAAGGATGCATCCTTTCACTAAAGATAATTCAATCTGCTCAAGGTCCGCTTATAAATACGAGTACTAAAAACGATTTTCACTTTTCCTGATTTTTTTTATACTAGATCTGGACTCTTGGAGCATCCACCTAGCGTCTTCTGGATTGGAGATTTTTACGTTTTCGTTTCGTGTAAGGTGTCAAATTTTTATCGTGGTCAAATTAATGGACACAAAGATGGATTTACTGACAGAAAAGAGAACTACCCTAGAAAAATCGAACCTCGCCGCCTACAAGTTGGTAGATCAATGGGTTGGGTTTCATGGCGCTGGGCCATATTTGGTCATGCTATGCCAAACACGACAGATAACAAGTAATGAACATAAACAAAAGTTCTAGCAGCGACTCTTCGTACACATGCTCCATATATTTCATTTTAGAAGGTTCCCTCTAACATTTCAGGGCTGCGGTGGCCCGGTTGGAAGAGTAACGGACTAGCAACCGAAGGGTTGCGAGTTCGAATCCAGCCAAACACCGTCGTGTACAAAGGTGGCTGGTGCACGTTAAATCTGTCGTGGCCTCAAATGTCCTCACGTTGGCGTGGTGTGGAAGTTTGGAGAGTGGGGTGCCAGCTCAGGTGTTGCCTCGTCATCTGACCGTGGTTCAAAATTACGTGGTGTTGTCCTCGGATCTTTCCCTTTGGGATTGATCCCGGACCGTCACCAATAGCCCGTTGTGTTGCTCCAGTGTGACGTTAATTGAAATACCCCCCACCCACCTAACATTTCCTTTAACTTCCCTATTTTATAGAGGGCCGGATCTTCGGGTTTGATCTCGGACCGTCGACAGTAACCCGTTGTGTTGCTCCAGTGTGACGTTAATTGAAAAATACCAATACTGCCCAGTTGGAAGAGCAACTGGTAGGTAGGTATTTTAATTAACGTCGCACTGAAGCTGTACAGCGGACTTTTCGCGACGGTCCGGGATCAAACCCGAAGGGAAAGATCGAGAACAACACGTAATTTTGAACCACAGGCGGGGGCCCGGTTGGAAGAGTAACGGACTTGCAACCGAAGGGTTGCGAGTTCGAATCCAGCCAAACACCGTCGTGTACAAAGGGGGCTGGTGCACGTTAAATCTGTCGTGGCCTCAAATGTCCTCACGTTGGCGTGGTGTGGAAGTTTGGAGAGTGGGGTGCCAGCTCAGGTGTTGCCTCGTCATCTGACCGTGGTTCAAAATTACGTGGTGTTGTCCTCGGATCTTTCCCTTTGGGATTGATCCCGGACCGTCACCAATAGCCCATTGTGTAGCTCCAGTGTGACGTTAATTGAAATAAAATAAAATAAATAAATAAGAACCACAGGCAGATGACAAGGGTTGCGAGTTCGAAACTCAGTCCAGCCAAAGACCGTATACGTTTAAATCTCGTGGCCTCAAATGTCCTCACGTTGGTGTGGTGTGGAAGTTTGGAGAGGGGTGTTGCTCGTCATTTGACCGTGGTTCGAAATTACGTGGTGTCCTCGGATCCCTTGGGGATTGATCCCAGACCGTCGCCAATGGCCCGTTGTGTTGCTCCAGTTCGACGTTAATTAACTATCCACCCTCTTTTATGTAATACTTTATTTCTAAAATTTTTTAATCATGATGTGGAGGTAAGCAGCACTAAAACCCTTGCGCCATCTATATTTGTTTTACTGGAAAAAGCCTCGCAAACAAAGTAAAAGGGTCCCTTGTGGAGTCGCTGATTAGGAACCGGAGGTTTGCGAGTTCCAAACTCGATCCTACCAAATATCGTCGTGTACATAGCAGTATTTTAAATCTGTCGGCCTCAAACGTCCAAGTTGGTGTGGTGGGGGACTTTGGAGAGTTGGCTGTTGACCTCTTAAAAGATTCTACCCATTTGGATAAGTATAGCTAGTCATGGATTACATTATTTCTAGGGCGGCTGAGTCATTAAGTACGAGGGAATGTCAAATTATCCGCACTTTATTTTTCAATTTATTTATACAAATATAGGGGTTGAACAAGTTCGTCATAGAGCACTCGCAACCACGTGGTCTGACCATAGCAACGCCGGAATGACGTCCCTAGCAACCGTTGCTGTAGGACAAGCAATGGCTTCTGTTCCATTAGTAAGCATGGATGTTTCAGTGCGAAATCGCTACGATCAAAAAATATCTATCATTAACGGAATGGATCCGTATGATTTGGACAATCCAAACGCCTCTTCGAATCCTGAAGATTTTCCAAAGATCAATTTATGGTGTATTGGACATTATTTAGTTTTGAAAACTTCCCACTACATAAAACTTCCCAATGCATAACAATTTGTTTGTCCTACAGCAGTTAACAGTTAAGAAAAATAACTGATCGTGACGTCACCTGCTAATGCTCTATTTTCTAGTCTCCTTCCTTTTCGATGCACTTGGTCCAGCGGTCCACAATCTTGCGTATTCCCTACAAGGTTTTCGGTTGGTCGTCCAACCATTTATGCACGCTTCCTCTACTTCTTTGTCCTAATCTGCAGAGAACGCGCTACATTCCCGATGGTAACTCGCCGGTTTGCCAGTACATTTCTCGGGCTTGTTGAATCTTCTCGTCAGTGATGGGGTTGCCGAGCGTCCTGCTCCTTTGCATCATGCTTGTCCGACCACTTTTAAGTTTCTCGATCCACTACATGGTAGAGGAATGTTCCCGTATTGTGTTAAGCCTCCGATGAATTTCAGCCCCTGGCACACCTTCCTACCCTAGAAATCGGATCACTGCTCTATTGGTGTACACTGCTAGCGGAGCGGCCATGTTTATGCAGAAGCAAGAAAAATGACGCTATCAAGGTCAAATTTCGGTAACGTAAACCCTAGTAGTATCAATTCTAAGCATGCAAGCGCAGAAGGCAGTGTAACAAACTTAAAGATGTGTTATAGCGAAAGTGCGGATAATTTTTGACCTACCCTCGTAGTTAGGGATTGTGGGTTGCCTGGACTAAAGGTTTTCGGTTCGAAAAAAATATTTTATTGGGAGTCGATTTCGCCGCCATCTGACCGTGGTTTAAAATTACGAGACCCTTGGGGATTGATCCCGGACCGTCGCCAATAGCCCATTGTGTTGCTAAGGTGCGACGTTGCTTCAACTATCCTACCCAATGTTGCACTAATTGTGAGTGATGGAAAATACTATTTTGTGATTCCATAGCCAATCGGCCAATTCGATTCCCAAGCCCTCGTAATCCGCACTTCTGAGATCTTATAACAGACTCCGCCCACATGCTCCGTTTATTTCATTCAGGTCGATGTTATTTCCCTCTAGAAATTTTTATGATTTGTAAAATTCTTTTAGTTATGATGTGGAGGGTAAAAGCTGTAATCTGTTAGGTACTCCATAATTGATACGTCCGTTCCGTCGGTGGTATTTAACATAACAAGGCGTTACTAAATTTATGCTTCGCGACGTGTTAATAAAACTATAAAAATTTCAATATCGAAATTGGCAAGGGAGAAACCGACTAAAATATAAAATAGATGACTTCAGGAGTGTCGTTGATTCAGTAAAAAACAGTGATAGTGGAAGAAAGTGTTATCGTTCTTTTTACAACTGGATCAAAATCCAACGGTTAGAGGAATGAAACGCCTTGAAACTCGTATCACAACTATACCATTTCTCAACAATGAAGAGGGGTTATCTTTTTTCGGATAGTTGAAAGCGAATGGGTGCAAACGTGAAATAGTGCTTCACGTGGGTAGAGATAAAAGCCTATCGAAATTGTTTTCTTTCTAGTTGGAAGATTTTTTTTGACCTAGTTCGGTTTGTGTTTGAAAACTTCGAGATAAGAAAAATATTGTGATATTAATTCTATTTATAATGTAATTTCCTTGTCATCCCGTGAGTGGGATGAAACTAGCCAAATTTTCAAATCGCCTTGTGAGTGATATAAAACATGTCCACCAATACTCGAGAGAAGTCAAGGTTCAGTGGATTTACCCACTGCGCTAGCAACCTGCTAGTTGTAGGCGACGCATGTTCAATTCCTCCTTGGGTGTATTTCTCTCTTCTGTTTCAGTATTTCCTTGTGTGTGTATGTCCATTCACTTGACGTTGTTGGGCGCAGCTTGGCCAAATGTGGCCCTTGCACTATCAATCAACCAACAATGCTCGATTGAAAACAGATGCACCGTGAAAAAAATTTTCTGGTCAAAAAATCAAAGGCAGTACGTACTACCTTGTAAATTGCCCTTTCCTGAGAACATGTGGTTTCTTTCAAAAACTTGTTTTTCACCATGCGAATTTTTGAGGGGACCTACTATGAATCGTCCTCCAGTAAAGATTTGGGCCGTGATAGCCCGGTTGGAAGAGTGACGGATTAGCAATCGGAGGGTTGCGAGCTCGAACTGACAACCCTCCGGTTTCTAATCCGATACTCTTCCATCTGGGCAAGCCGTGGTCAACTAGGAAGCACAAAGCGATACGCGCAGACCAATCAGTGATTTCACCGCTCTTCGGTACTCTTCCATCTGGGCAAGCCGTAGTCAACTAGGAAGCACAAAGCGATACGCGCAGACCAATCAGTGTTTTCACCGCTCTTTCGATACTCTTCCATCTGGGCAAGCCGTGGTCAACTAGGAAGCACAAAGCGATACGCGCAGACCAATCAGTGTTTTCACCGCTCTTCCGATACTCTTCCATCTGGGCAAGCCGTGGTCAACTAGGAAGCACAAAGCGATACGCGCAGACCAATCAGTGTTTTCACCGCTCTTTCTATACTCTTCCATCTGGGCAAGCCGTGGTCAACTAGAAAGCACAAAGCGATACGCGCAGACCAATCAGTGTTTTCACAGCTCTTCCGATACTCTTCCATCTGGGCAAGCCGTGGTCAACTAGGAAGCACAAAGCGATACGCGCAGACCAATCAGTGTTTTCACAGCTCTTTCGATACTCTTCCATCTGGGCAAGCCGTGGTCAACTAGGAAGCACAAAGAGATACGCGCAGACCAATCAGAGTGTTTTCACAGCTCGCACCGGCACCTCTGATTGGTCTGCGCGTATCGCTTTGCGCTTTCTATTTGACCACGGCTTAAGTTTGATGCCCGTCAGAAAGGCCCAGTTTAAGTAGACTTACTGATCCCCTAGAGCAGAAGTTTCCAACACGTGCAGTTGTGGCAAGAGTCGTGGATTCTGCAGGTCACCAACTAATTGCTTTGTATAAAACCCATCAGTGGCTAGTGTCTCCAGTGCGGAGGACGGATGTCAAACTGACCCGTCTTACATTGGACATGCATGATTCACCCATCGTCATCTTTTACTAGGAGAGCGCACCCATTTGTAACTCATGCTCTACTCCATTTACTGTTTATCACATTTTAATTGACCTGACCTGTTTGTAATCAACGTATCAAATTTTTTAAAAGTAGTTTTAAATCTGCGAGATTTGATTGGGGAAAATCCTCATTCAAACTTTTTAGCGTTTTTACGTTCAGTTGGCTCTTTTTAAACCTCATCTAATTTTTTTTCATCTTTTCACACTCAAAATTTTATGCATATTTAAATTAAATTCTCCAGTTTCATTGGTTATGCTGCAGACCCTGTCTTATTTTATCATCTGACTGAATACTTTTATTCTCATCTATGCGTTTTACGTTTTTAAATTTATTTTTGTCTTGGACTTGATTTTTAAATGTTTTGTGCTTTTATTGTGTTAGATTCTCCCTTGTGTCTGGCGCAGCTTGTCCGCTTTTGGTCCTTTCGCCATAAAACCCCCAAATCCAATCCATCTCAACCTGTGCTCCACGTTGACGTGGTGTGGAAGTTTGGAGAGTTGGGTGCCGGCTCAGGTGTTGTCTCGTCATCTGACCGTGGCTCGAAATCACTTGGCGTTGTCCTTGATCTTTCCCTTCGGGATTGATCCCCGACCGTCGCCACTAGCCCGTTGTGTTGCTCCAGTGCGATGTTAATTAACTACCTACCCAACCTGGGCTCCGCAGCCGCTCCAGGAAAATAAAATAAATACGGAACAAAAAGTAGAATCACAATAAGAACATAATAAACATAACCTGGAATATAAGGTAGGCCTAAGGGCTCCGCCATAGAAATTGATTCTCGAACCGGTTCCGCGAGTCGAAAAGGTTGGTAACCTCTACTCTAGAGTGACCAGCTCTGGTGTTTCCCGGGAACTAGAGCTTTTTGTAATTCTCCCTGCTCCCGTATTGACCTTCTATTTCTCCCCGAAAATTTCATAGCATTCTAGATTGTGAAATTTAAATTATATGTTACTAGCTGAATTACCCGGCGTTGCTCGGGTTGAATTGTTTATAATTCATCGTTATATACTCAATATTACTCCTATGGAGATTTCGAATTGTTTTTAGCCCCCCTGCTGACCCAGGACAAATCGAATGGGGTTAATATATAGCCTATAGAATTCCGCCCGCACAATTCTACAGGATGAATGTACCAAATTTAGTGTGAATTGGTCTGAATCTTATATCATGATAAAAATTTACATTCCAATAATAAAGCTACAGTTTAGGAATTTACAGACAGGATACATAAATGATATGATACTGAGCGATTTTCAGCGCAACCGCACCCACCATACTCTAACATTATAAAAAACCCTCTAAGGTCATCTTGAGAGGCGACTCCTGTAAATGTTAATTCTGACTTCATCTGCACAGCCAGACCGGGGGAGAGCGCCCCCTAGCAAGTGCTCCGTCCAGGATGACGGGACGTTACACCCCTCTGCACACCCAAGAGAAATAGAAGGGTGGTTAATATGTAGCCCACGTTACCCGCAGGGTTCCAAAGAACAAGTGTACCTAATTTGGTGTAGATTGGTGGTCAAACGGTGTAGATTTGTATAGAGAACAGACAGGCCAATTCTGCTTTATATGTATAGATACCCACCAAATACATTCCGATATAAACTGCCATTGTTATTTCGACAGTTTAGACGAGGTGTTCACACACACACACACACACACACACACACACACACACACACACACACACACACACACACACACACACACACACACACACACACACACACACACACACACACACACACACACACACACACACACACACACACACACACACACACACACACACACACACACACACACACACACACACACACACACACACACACACACACACACACACACACACACACACACACACACACACACACACACACACACACACACACACACACACACACACACACACACACACACACACACACACACACACACACACACACACACACACACACACACACACACACACACACACACACACACACACACACACACACACACACACACACACACACACACACACACACACACACACACACACACACACACACACACACACACACACACACACACACACACACACACACACACACACACACACACACACACACACACACACACACACACACACACACACACACACACACACACACACACACACACATTCCATACATTTCGAAAAATTACCCATAATAATAGATAAAGTTGAGCATATATCAATCGATAGCGAATGTTTCTTGATTGTAAATGGGAATTACAAAACTAGGCTGGTTCAATATTTTCAGTGATTTAAACCTCTTGGTGGTTGTCTCCACGAAGTATCTCGCCAAACTTCTTGACAATTTATCGATTCTATTTTACTATTACTTAATTATAATAAGACAAGCAAAAAAGATGCTTTGTGAGTTTGTATGTATAAAAAATATAGTACATATTATTATATTGATTTGACGTCAAAGGGGATACTTTTTTTTGACGTCTTTCTTATTGGGGAGGAGGGATGAATATGTAAAATTTAATTTAGATAACAATAATACAATCTTCCTTATATATATGAAAAGACATTAACTTAGTATACAATTTACTAACGTTTTCAATGTGAAGGATGCGACTCTCGACAAGATTAGCAATGTTGGGTTAAAAATGAGTAAGTTTTAGCCTTAAATCGCCAAGGAATTCTATATTCACTCTTAATTCAGGATGGAGATAATCCAAGTTAACCGAATTAAATATTACGCGTACAATGTTGTCTTATATTTTCTATATCGACCCCTAACAATGTTATATCGACCACTGATTTAAAAGGATGAAAAACTTCATGTGAAAAATACCGGCGAATTTCCGATCATCTCTTTCAACATCGAAGTGAATGAATAGCAACTTTTTTTTCTCCCCGAGATTAAATTATCGTCATTCTCGAAATAGCTGCTCTGACGTCACTGCCTGGTAAATGCTTCTAGTTCCGCCTTCGACCGGTAGGATTGCACAATAGCTGTTCCACGTTGGTTTGAATAGCCGGTTCCTGAACGCAAATAAAATACTGACGGAACGAGTCATTCTTCGAACAAACTTCACCGCTTTCTTTCATGTTTCTTTGATATTCTTCGAGAAAAACGAAGAGATGGATCCGATAGAATAATTATCGAGGTGAAACATGATTGGAATTTGAATATTCTGCTCTCATAGGAATCTAGGGAAAAAACTGGGTCTCTTCCAGGGCTGGGCTTGCCCTTTTTGCCGCCTGTAGGTCAACTCAAAACTTGCCGCTCTATTTCCTATCTGTTCTCAAGCCGTTCATCTGTTGTTTTTTTTGTGTTGTATTTATTGACTTTATTAGATGTCGCTAGGGTGACCAACTTTCGGGAGATTTAGTCGCGATAAATTTCGCGCATTAGCGGTGCAGCTCCAACAAATGTACATGGAATGGATAATATTAAACAAAATGATTAATTTGCATTGTACATAATATACAGGTCACAATATAAAATAAAAATTTGCGTATTTCGTAGTTCTAACCTATATCAGGAGTACCACAGGCGACTGCTATTTTTTCAACCTTGGCGTCTAGGGGTATCTTTTCAAGCAAAGTCGTCTTAAAAGCTCCTGTTTTCAAAATTTTGGCGATTTTATTTTGAAAATTCATCGAAGGTCAACGAAAATGTTACTCCCCTTTTTTTCAACTTTTTAGCGGACGGTTGCTTGGTTCGAGGATTTTATGGCGCAAGGGCCATATTTGGCCATGCTGCGCCAGACAGAAGACACAACATCAAGTAATTGGATTGGACGCCGTAGGCGGACACTGTTTCACTTGTGTGGCTTTAAGCTACATAGTCCGTCTTACGGAGGAGTTTCGGGAATCAGGGAGAGCCGAGCAATCTATTATACACATAAAACATTCAAGATAGTACACATAAAAAATAGAAGGGCAAAACATGCAAGCACAAAAATACAATATTACGTAAGAAGAGGATTACAAAATTTGTTAAATTTTCAGAGAACCAAATGATAATAACATGAAAGTAATACTGTAATAATATAATAATACAAATGATAATAATAACAATAAATAATCCATACATAATAAACGGTAGCAATACACAATGAACAAGGATGTGTATTTAGAACAAAAAAATTCAAAGAGCAAAACCACTAAGACAACTAAAAAATACAGGTATACTAACATCAAGTAATAGACCAGACACAATTAAAGTTTTTACTGACACAGAAGAGAGAAATACACCCAAGGAGGAATGGACCTGACAGGAATCAAACCTGCGCCACCTACAACTCGAAGGTTGCTAGCGCAGTGGACATACCCACTGAACCACGACGTTCCCCTTAGTTGACGGAAAAGATATTTTTCTTGAGGGAGAAAATTTTCCAAGGGACCCCCAATTTTGAATTTTTGGCGCCAAGTCGTGGCAACCGTGAATGAAAAACACACACACACATCCTAATCTAGTTACTAGATTTTCATGAAAACCTATTAAGAAAATATTCAGTTTAATTTTTTTTTATCTAAATATCTAAGCGAGATCTTCAACTTCTATTTTTCATACTTAATTTGCACGTTTTGTGTTTTAGTCGATTCATTTTGTGTATCTGAGCAACTAAAACAGGGTTTAAGAGTCTTTTTGCTTCACTCGTACTTTAACTGTTGCAGTCCTGCAAAATATTTTTATCCCTTGATACTGCAGAATTAAGTATTTTTTTTATTTTGTGCAAATTTAAAAATTTCACTACACATACAACTAATTAATTGTGACCATTAGCTCAGACAATTGGCTCTAAAGCTGCTTTGATTTCTTTGATCAGTTCATTTACTGCTCATCGATGAAAAACTCTTTACGTATGGGTATTTAAAACAAAACCTAAGATCTTATTAAGGTTTGGCACATCAATTTGTTTCTTAAATTACTGAAAGTATTTTGAACCAACTTTGTTCTATACTTCCTATTCACAACCCGGAAACGGATATTCCGCTTCGATTAATGCATTCTAAGCCTTCTATTTATAATTTTTCGAAATTTATGGGTGAATAGCTCAATCTGGATGGCAGTCTTGATAATGGCAGCTAAAAACGGAATGCCATTTGACGGGAATAATATGTAATTTAAATTTCGCGATCTGATCGTTTATGAAATTTTCGTGTGAAATAAAGTGAATACAGGAGTTGTGGGAGAATAAAAAATTGGATTTCCCTTACGAGTTCCATGGAATTCTACAGCAATTTTTATAGAGAAACAAAATTGTGTTTATCTTGACAACCATTTTATAGAAAAAATTCTATTGGAAAGTTCTATAGAAAAGTAAAGTCGTGAAACGAAAGAAATGAGCTTCTATAGAGGTCACAGACATTTTCTAGAGGTTCGGGCCATAATTCTATTGAGATTGATTTTATAAAAAAAGAATTCATACTAATATACAAAGAATTCGTTCTATTATATAAAGAATTCATTCTATTGTACAAATTCGTTCTATAATATAAAGAATTCATTCTATTATACAAAGAATATTCGTTCTATTGTATAAAGAATTCATTCTTTGGAAATTTTTACAGAATGTTATATATAAATTTTTCGTAAGGATTCTCTTGAAGGGAAAGTTGGTTTAATTTCAATTTTTGTGTTTTTCAAATTGTATATTTTATTCTATTTAAAAACATTTTTCGCTGGAAAAGTTCCCAAATTTCAATTTGTCACTCCAGGCCTATTTAGAAGTACGAGACTGCTAAAATGTAAATAGTTTTGTTGCAGCTCACTACTTTTTGTCTTCTGCGAAAATAAACGTGCATACCCCATTGTAGTGCTATGAAATATTCTCGGAAAGATGTTCAGTGTTTGTTTCGAATTATGAGAAATTTCGCAATAAAATAAACCCAAACTTGCCGCCAATTTAGAAAGATCATTGCTTTTTTAACACCTTACGAAATGATTTGGGGTGCATTCACTTGAATAAAATGATTTTTTGAACACATTTAAAATGGAATGCTTTCCCTTTAGAACACTCATGTAGCAAAATAAAAAAGTACTGTCTGTCTTGTACGAAACTGTCTCCCGTCAACAAGTCTGGGTTGTGGCGGTCGCTATAGTAACATGGTTCGTCCATTTTCAGTAGGGATAACACTCGAGGTTTACGTAATTATTTTATTTTCCACGAATGGCGGCAGAAAGATGCAGTTTACTTGCGTAGATTTCTCATCGACGATATCAACAAATATAATTCCAAATTGTCATTAAGGGACGCTGTAGCCGGGTTGGAAGAGGAGCCAATTAGCAGTCAAAGGGTTGCAAATTCGATCCAATCTAAGACCTTCGTTTAGTGTGTGTGTGGGGGTGCACATTAAATCTGTCGTGACCTCCAATGTCCTCGTGATGTGGAAGTTTGGAGAATAGGATGGCAGCGCAGGTGTTGACCTCGTGATCTGGCCGTGCTTCAAACTGACGAGCCGTTCTTAAATCTTTCCCTTCGGGATTGATCCCGGACCGCCGCCAATACCCGTTGTATTGCTCCAGTGCAACGAACGTAAAACTATCCTACCTCCCAAATTGTCATTAAGAGTGCTAATGTGACAAACTAGAATGCATTTCTTCAAGCATCCCCAAAAGAAAATAGGATGTCCGTTTCTACAGGAACAGACTTTGTGTCTGGAGCAATTCTCGTGGTAGACAGACAGTAGAACTTGTTCCATTTTCTTTAAAGTAGAGAGCGGTTCTAGAAATTATTTTGTCGCGGAACAGAATTTTCAAATTTGGTAGAAATTGAGTAATTTTGGTGGAAATTGACCTTCCAAATAAAAGGGTAGGTAGGTATTTTGATTAACGTCGGCACTGGGGCAACACAACGGGCTATTAGCGACGGTACGTGATCAAACACGAAGGGAATGATCTGAGGACAACACCGCGTCATTTTGAACCACGGTCAGATGACGAGCTGGCACACCACTCTCCAAACTTCCACACCACGCAAGCGTGAGGATACTTGAGGTCACAATAGATTTAACGTGCACAAGCCCCGCGTACACTACAGTCTTTGGTTGGATCGAGGTTCGAACTCGCAACCCTCTGGTTGCTAATCCGTTACTCTTCCAACTGGGTTACCGCGGCCCTATTCATTACGTGGGACGTTGGTAAAGGCGATGCTCAAAGAATAATAGGTAGGTAGTTAATTAACACGTCGCACTGGAGTAACACAACGGGCTATTGACGATGGTCCGGGATCAATCGCAAAGAGAAAGATACGAGGACATCACCGCGTAATTTTGAACCTCGGTCAGATGACGAGGCAACACCTGAGCTGGCACCCCACTCTTCAAACTTCCACACCATTCCAACGTGTCAAAGAGTAATAGATAATTTTGAGTCAATTAATGATTGTTTTGGGAGAGAGAACGAAAGTTTCATGAATAAATTAAAAAAATACTTTTAAGAAACCACTTTGATGCAAAAAGGGAAGTAACTATTATTTCTTTGTAAATTAATAAAAATTATACCTACTTTTTGTCAGATCGGCGAAAAAATTTTTTCCTGGGCCTGAATTTTAGTAATTAGTTTATGTGTGCTATAAGAAGGAAACTTTGATAAATTCGTTGATCTACGGTGAACGCTGTTAAACAAGTATAATTTAGGAAAGAAAAACAATTAAAACTCTTTTCTCTATTTTAGATGCGATTTGAGACGAAACATTTGGCCCTAGATAGTTAGATAGCACTTGAAAAAGTTGGATTTGTGTAGTCGGATAAATATTGACGGAGATAGCCAGAGAATAGCTTTTGCACTTTCGCTACAAATGATGTCGAAATCTTGCATTCTCATCATTGAGCAATGGAAAAATCAGATAAGTGTGTATAACGACGATCTGACATCATAAAACTGATGAAATTATACATGGGTGGAATTGGGCCATTTTAAGTCGAGATGTTGATTTAACTTGTACTCAAGGTCCTTAAATTTTATTTTGCAACTGCAGGGTCCTGGAAAAAATACCAAAATTCCATGAAGTCCTTAAAACGTCCTGAATTTAACCTGAACCTTATTTTAAATAAAGTTTACTCGTTACCAAAAACATTTCCAATTCGTACGTAGTTTTTCTCTTTCGTCTTTTTTATTGCATCCTGTGTGCTAACTGATCGAATAATTTAAATTTTATCAATATTAATTATAATTTTATTTAAATAAAAACTAAAAAAATATATGCTACTTTTGTTTACGCTGGTGATGCATGTTTCTGCTGTTATGTAGTGAAAAAAAGAATTTTTTTTTCACTTGTATTGAAAGAGAGTAGGTATTTTAATTAACATCGCACTGGAGAAACACAACGGGCTATTGGCGACGATCCGGAATCAACCTCCGAAGGAAAAGATCCGAGAACTACACCACATAATTCTGAACCACAGTCAGATGACGAGGTCACACCTGAGCTGGCACAACACTCTCCAAACTTCCACACCAAGCCAACGTGAGGACATTTGAGGCCAGACAGATTTAACATGAACCAGCCCCCTTTGTACACGACGGTCTTTGGTTGGATTCGAACTCGCAGCCCTCCAGTTGCTATTCCGTTACTCTTCCAACCCGGCTACCGCGGCCCTCTTTCTGGGAAGAAGCTGAAAGTGGCTGAATCTGGGCGGTGGTTCACGAAAGCAAAGGAACACCTTATGTTTGTGGATACTGGGATTTGCCGTCAGTGTCTGAATCTTATCACGACAACCAATGGTGCGAAAGGTTCATGTTATATTGTATCCACGTTTAATCGCATGTCAATATGCTGTCGAGAAATGATTCGGTTCTGTGGTGTGACAACAAATGGTGAGCCACGCGAGTGTTGGTTGCGTTCCGTTAGAGCAGGGGTGTCAAACTCAATTAAAACACGGGCCATTTAATGCAACTGGTAAGATTCACGCGGGCCACATCACATTTACAAATTTTCTTAAAATTATATTTGGAAGTGAGGATTCAGGAATAGGGATAGGATAATTAAAACACATTATGTAATTAAGTGAATTTAGGGTAATAATACTGCTATATAATTGCTTTTATTTAAACGTTTATTTAATTTAATGTATTTATAAAACTAAAATTATTCTTTTACCGGAAACTTGCCAGCGCTTTCCTCCTACTAGTTTTCCAATATCTGGATTCAAAGACAGAACAGACAATCTTCATTATGGCAGATAGATGTTTATCAGTTAATCTTGATCTGTAGGCCTTTTTATTTAATTTCATGGACGAAAATAGTTGCTCACACAAGTACGTACTCCCAAAATAGCATAAAATGTGTGCAGCAAACTTTTTAATTTCCGGGTATTTTTCACCTAAATAAGAATATATTTTGGGAATTTCTACTTCTCGATATTTGTCTTTTAAAACCGAATCATTCTGGAAATCAATTAATTCCAGTAGTATCGAAGTGGGAGCATTTTCAACTTCAAAGGAAAAAGGCCTAATAAAAAGATAATTTTTTTTGTAACTCTGAAATCATTAAAACGAGAGCATCGTGGGCCACAAAAATTTACCTCGGGGGCCGCATGCGGCCAGCCAGTTTGCACCCCTGCGTTAGAGGAACTCACTTGCTCAGCTTTCATGGTTTTCAAAGCCGATGCAAATGAATGCGGATGGTTTTATCGCTCACATTAAACCGTCTTACAAGCTCTTGACGAGTTTGACTACTCTTTCAGCCGGGACTCACGGAGACCTGATGATCTGCCAGAACGAGGTAGGTATCTTAATTAACGTCGTACTGAAGCAACACAATGGGCTATTAGCGACGGTCCGGGACAAACCCACAGGGAAAGATCCGAGATTCAAAATTACGTAGGGCCGCGGTGGCCCGGTTGGAAGAGTAACGGACTTGCAACCGAAGGGTTGCGAGTTCGAATCCAGCCAAACACCGTCGTGTACAAAGGGGGCTGGTGCACGTTAAATCTGTCGTGGCCTCAAATGTCCTCACGTTGGCGTGGTGTGGAAGTTTGGAGAGTGGGGTGCCAGCTCAGGTGTTGCCTCGTCATCTGACCGTGGTTCAAAATTACGTGGTGCTGTCCTCGGATCTTTCCCTCTGGGATTGATCCCGGACCGTCACCAATAGCCCGTTGTGTTGCTCCAGTGTGACGTTAATTGAAAATACCAAAATATCAAAATTACGTTGTTGCGCTTGGGTCTTTCCCTTTGGGATTGATCCAGGACCGTCACCAATAGCCCGTTGTGTTGCTGCAGTGTGACGTTAATTGAAATACCCCCCCCCCCGTTACTCCTCCAGGGCCGCGGTGGCCCGGTTGGAAGAGTAGCGGCAACCGAAGGGTTGCGAGTTCGAATCCAGCCAAACACCGTCGTGTACAAAGGGGGCTGGTGCACGTTAAATCTGTCGTGGCTTCAAATGTCCTCACGTTGGCGTGGTGTGGAAGTTTGGAGAGTGGGGTGCCAGCTCAGGTGTTGCCTCGTCATCTGACCGTGGTTCAAAATTACGTGGTGTTGTCCTCGGATCTTTACCTTTGGGATTGATTCCGGACCGTCACCAATAGCCCGTTGTGTTGCTCTAGTGTGACGTTAATTGAAATACCCCCCGTTACTCCTCCAAACCGGGCTACCGCGGCCCGAAACGTCCTTAGATTTTTCCCTTGGGCCCAGACCGTCGCCAATAGCTCATTGTGTTGCTCCAGTGGGACGTTAAGTACGTACCTACTAAATGTAGAGTATACTTTTAGAGTAGCCTCTGAAGCCCTAGGATGTCCAATTTGAATTCATAAAAAAAGTCCGACTAATTGACTTTGAGTCACATCGAGATCTTTTTAAAACTTTAAACAATTATATTAAATTATTAATTTCCGTAAGTGTTATATACAGGTTAATTCTCTGTTAAATAAGCTTTTGTTTAAAGCCTATACACGAATACTTTTAATTTTCGATATTTTAACTGTTGGAATCGGTCTCAACCTCTGCAGAGGATTTGAAATTATAGTGCCGTATGGTGTATACGAAAGTAGGGGATGGAGGGATATTTCAATTAACGTCACACTGGAGCAACACAACGGGCTATTGGTGACGGTCCGGGATCAGTCCCAAGGGGAAAGATCCGAGGACAACACCACGTAATTTTGAACCACGGTCAGATGACGAGGCAACACCTGAGCTGGCACCCCACTCTCCAAACTTCCACACCACGCCAACGTGAGGACATTTGAGGCCACGACAGATTTAACGTGCACCAGCCCCCTTTGTACACGACGGTGTTTTGTCTGGATTCGAACTCGCAACCCTTCGGTTGCAAGTCCGTTACTCTTCCAACCGGGCCACCGCGGCCCTACGAAAGTAGAAAGTTATGTTAATCTTGAATGTTTATAAAAGGTAGAAGAAATGATGTGATAGATGAGACGTCTTGATTTTGAATGTGTGCTTGTAAATACGAGTTGGTTTCAATAAAATTAATTTTTAAATGTCTCGAAAACTTTAATGTCCTTTGGCTCCAATCGATCAAAGCCAACGTTAACAAATCCCTGTAAACAAGTTTAATTGGGGATTTTAGAATATATGACGAATTAGGATTTTCGGTATTGTGGAAGTTCACATAAAGAAAACTGTAGTAGATGCAGGTTCTTTGTATGGTAAACAACTTTTTTCATGAGTTCATTTTAGGCTCACAATAACTGAAACAAAAATGTTTCTTAGCAATTTTATTTGATAACTTGTAGTGATAGGGGAACAAAGGAGAAAGCTAGTCATCTCCGATAAAAGAAAGGATTCTCAAGGATATACCTGAAGGACGTTTAGGCTTCATAATTTTATCTTGTGTGCCGGCTTCTAAGTTTTGCCGGAGCAGAATTGGAAAAGTAATTTTATGTGGATAGCAGCAGGTAGGTTAACACGTCACACTGGAGCAAAACGGGCTATTGGCGACGGTCCGGGATCAACCCACGAAGGGAATGATCCGAAGCAGAGATAAAAGGTAAAATTTTATACTGGGTTGGTTGAGTTTTATCTTGAAGGGGGTTGATTTAAGCTCTCTGATTCCTCTAATAACTAGCACAGTGACATAGAACATTAACTAGTTCTTGTGTTAACTCTCCTTTTTGACATCTGACTGTAGTTCAAAATTACGTGATGTCCTCAGATCATTCCCTTTGGGATTGATCCTGGACTGTCACCAATAGCCCGTTGTGTTGCTCCAGTGGGACGTTAATTAAAATACCTACCTACCTTTTTGGTATAGTTGGTTGGTTTTGGGGTTTTATGACGCAAGGGCCATATTTGGACATGCTGAGCCAGACACAAGACATACAATATCAAGTAATAGACATACACAAAGTTTTACAGACACAGAAGATAGAAATATACCTAACAGGATTCAAACCTGTGCCACCTACAACTCGAAGGTTGCCAGCGCAGTGGGCATACCCACTGAACCACGACTGCCCCCATTTTAGGTATGAGATGAGATTAAATTTGTTGACATGTAGTAACTATTAATTCATTGGAAGTCTAATTTTTTTTTATTGATGTATGTCAGTATACAATTTTTAATTTAATATAATAAATTGAATACATAATTTTTGTTTCCTTTTATTACTTTATATACAGTTAGATTTCTGCCAGGTTTTAATTGATATTTATAAACTAGTAAACAAAACAATTTCATGCTGTCTTTGAGTTACATGAAATATGACTTTCTTTTAACACAATATCACAGACATGCAAGTGGAGTAAAATGCAATTTTTACTTTGGCTTGATAATGAAAAATCTAATGATGGCTTCAAAACATACTGTTTTCAGAAACTATTTAAAAATCAGATAAATACATTGGTTGTGTCGTGAGATTTCACTTTAAACTTGTACAAGCTGCAACTAAATCAAAATGACTGAACTTAAAATAAACAGAAACATGTATGAAAATGCCATGAGAAATAAAGTAAAAAAACAGATATTAAATATGTATCTTATTTTTATTTTCTATAGCAAAATCTTAATCCAGTGACTTCAACAAAAAATTTTAACAAAAATAATTAAATGCAGATTAATAAAAATTTAAATGAAGTTTGTAAACTTTCATTTACCCCACATTCAAAACGAAAGGGATAATCTGATTGAGAGATTAAAGACTAAATAATTTTGACTTTAAAACATTTATTTTAAACACAACACAAAAACCTCAGATGGGGGCTTTAGAAACCCCTGAACATCAAAATTGTTCACATCGGGCTAGCATGGCATCTCCTTTCTCTGCCTAAAACGATTATTTTTTCCAACTTCCTGTTCGGTACTTTTTATTTTATTTTTCAATCTCCAATACCTCACAGGTGGAAATAAAAGAAACAGTTTGGTGGCTCCATCTAGTACTTCTAGTTTATCTGACTAAAAAGTTTTTCAAAAAGTCTGTTTAAATTTAATTGCAAAAAATATTAAAAATTATTGTTAGTAAATTATTGCATAAAATACATACATTTTTGTATGAACAGAATATGATCAATCTCAAATTACTGAATTTAAAAATTATATTTTGTTGCAACAGAAGTACTCATTTATTATAATATTAATAATGGAAAGAGCATTAGTCGAACTTTCTCATTATGCATTACTTTTATTAATGACCCAACTTTTTGTGACTTCAATTACATATGCGTTGCACAAGTAAATCTCTTTCGATTAGATATTTTTTCCTTTGGAGTAGATATTTAATGAATGAAGTTTAAGTAAAGAATTTTAAGCAAGCCTTTTTTATTTCAATGAAGTATCAATATTATTTCTGATAAAAAACAAATAGTGAAAGTCACTGCAGACATAACATGATCCACTTTTCGTGGGTGAATATTCAATAACACTTTAATTATATATACATTGCACAGGTACATCACTTTCAATCAGATATTTTTCCTTTGGAGTAGATGAATGTGTTTTAGTAAAGCATTTTAAAACCAAGCATTTTTTATTTCATTGAAGTATCAAAATTATTTCTGATGAAAAACAAAAAGTAGTGAAAGTCAACGCATTGTTACAAGTTCTTCTGCTGTGGTTGGATGTATAGCAACGCAAGAGTCAAACTGTTTCTTTGTGGCTCCCATTTTTATAACAACTGCAAAACCTTGAAGAATTTCATCACAACTTGGACCAACCATGTGAAGGCCAATGACCTATAAGTATAAATGCAAATTCATAAATAAAATATATTAGTTTCAGAAAAAGGAGGTTGTATTGGCTCAAAATAAATTATTTTAGCACTAAAAGTTTTTTACTTAACTTTTGATTTTAACTAATTGTGATGTGAAAGAGAGATCTACAAGACTCATGCTATCTTCAAAGTTTTCCCGGAGGAACGCAAGGAAATTGAAAATTGTATCATTTAAGACCCTAAGCTTTTGTTCTAATTTGGAATAATCGATTAACTGAGTACCTTGTGCGTAAGTTTAAATCATAAAAAAATATCAAAAATAAATAAATTTGGTAAGTTTTTCTATTGGCATGAATGATTTTTACTAAAAAAGGAATTAATGAAAGAATTATTTGAAGGGTCCAGGGGTAAAACCACTTTACAACACAAAATTAAATTTTCAGAAAAACGAATTTGAAAGTGGGTTAAAGGTGGTTTTCCCTCAGCATACCGAAACTTTATTGCTTTTTTATGGCTTTAAAGTGGTTCTACCCCAAAAATGAATGCACATGGTGATAGTACTCCTTGAAAGCTACAAGATGGCATCACTATCTCATTTTCGAAAAAATTGCTGTAAAGTGGTTTTACCCCTGGACCCTTCATTTTGATTTAAGCAGAAATAGAATTTTGTTTATTTTTTTACGTGAAAATTGTTTTAATTTAAAGTATTTTTAATTGCTGATTGTTCTTTTGATTTTACAATATACAGTAGTGTCCAAAAAAAGTAATAATAAAGCTTCTCTTCTAGAGACCTAACAAATGTCAATTTGTTAGGTCTACTAGATTTGTTAGGTTTGTGCCTTTTACATTTAAATTATAAATGGTCTATCTATGCACAGTGGGTTTCTTTGACTACATTAAATTCATTTTAATACTTAAAAACTATAAATTTGTTTATAAAAACTTCTCAAAAATTCTAAGTAGTTATAAGAATACAATACTTACTTTTTCATCCGGACCGAAACAAATAATTTTCATGTGGCACTTCACTTTTTCTGCAGTTATTGCGTAAAACAAGGGAGTGAACACACTTGTGTACACTTTAATATTTTCCTTTCCATACTCTTTTACTGCCTCCACTAGGTATTTAAAATAAAATGAAATTAGATAAATTTATTCAGGTTACCAGAAACAATAATTTACAGTTTTACACTGAGAAATGAAACAAACCAATCCAAAAATCAAGTGACTATTTTTGTACTTTCTGTAACACTTAACAAAGGCAGTAACCTTTTGATGTTTTGGAGAGTTTCTTGGTGCAAGGACCAAATTTGTACCAAACAATGTCAAGTAAATGGACACACACAAGGTAGGTATTAAATTAAAGTTGCACTGGAGCAACACAATGGGCCATTGGCGACGGTCCGGGATCAACCCCCAGAGGGAATGATCTGAGAACACCACCTAGTAATTTTGAACCATGGTCAGATGACAAGGTCACACCTGAGCTGGCACCCCTATCTCCAAACTTCCATGACACACCAACGTGAGGACATTTGAGGCCATGACATATTTAATGTGCACCAGCCCCTTTTGTGCCCAATGGTCTTTGGTTGGATTCGAACTCGCAACCACCCAGTTGCTAGTCCGTTACTCTACCAACCGGGCTACTGTGCCCCCCACAAGGAAAGTTTTACTGACACAGAAGAGAAATACACCCAGAGAGGAATTAACCCAACAGGAATTGAAACCTACACTGCCTACAACGTGCAGGTTGCTAGAGTAGTGGGCAAAACCACTGAGTCATGACAGCCCAACCATAGGAATGAATATAAGAGTTTGATTTATATTCACTCCTATAGCTGGGTAGCTATAGCTATTTATATACAGTATTCGAGGGGTTACCTGTATATAAGTATTTTTAGCTCTACAGCTACTAAACTACTTATATACAGTAAACCCCTCAATACACGAAGAGAAGCAATAGACCAAGAAAAATGTGATCAAAGGAAAAAGGGCAAATTATACATTATATTCTGCTTTTTATATTTCAAATTATATGGTGCTGATGATGATATTTTCAGTGAAGTTTTTAAGTTCTATCTTCTCTTACCACTGCTTTTGATGTCGAAATAGAAGCCATTTCTGTAGCTATCCAACAACTTTCATTTCAGAATTCTTTTTTTGACAGGGTGGTCATCATATCCGACTCTAAACCACCTTTACACTCTCACAAAATCACCATTGTGAGAACCCCCATGCTTTGGAATGTAAATTAATGTTAAAGGATATAGCATAACAAATTTCTTTTCAGTGGGTCCCTGCACACTGGCATTTTTGGCAATGAGAACGCTGACTTTCTTGCAAAGAAGGGAGCACTAGTCCTACAGAGACCTATAAGACCAGTGACTTTTCATATGGCGAGGTTAATCATACTAATGAAACTCAAAAGCATTTTCAAGAATGAGTGCTTACAATTATATATATGTATGAAATGATACCTAAAACTAACTCCCTAAGTACACCAGAGATCAATCCCTCAAAGTTCCCCTTTTCTCCCAGGCTTTGTCTCCTTAGCCTAGTGGTCAATATATCTTGCTTTCACCTTTGAACTCAAGCCATCTCGTTAACTTTGACCTCCCATGGACTCTCCTGCTTTCGAATCGCCTATGTAAAATAAAATTACTCCTTTGTTAAACCACCGACTTCTACCAATGAACTTTCTTGTCAGATCCCCTGGTCCACTAATCTTTCTCTTAATCCTTATCCCTCTAGCGAGTTCATTGTAAACTGTTCATTCTTTTAAGAGCCCCTTAGAATAAGGAGCTCTCAGAGCCATCCCAAACACCCTATCCTCAACAACCTGCACGCCTTATGATATTACTTGTCTATTGAAGTAATAAAGAATTGTTATAGAACTTTCTGTGTCTCCATTTGTGGATCAACATTACATTCAGTACCAATGGATCATTCTCACTGGTTGCCTTATTACTCTTGTCATGACTGCAGGCTTATAATTTCTTTTATTATGATATATATATATATATTCGTATCATGAAATAGAATTCAAATGAAAGAATTAAAGCAACATCAAGATACAAGAATATCTATAATTGTTTTAATGTTTCAAAAATTTGTCTTGCTATATTTCCTATATATCTCTCTTATATATTAATATTTCTAGCATGTTTGGGCAAAACAGTATAAGTTAAAAATAAAATCAAATTAAGATGAAAATTAAAAAATAAGCAAGTACATGTAAAAAAAATTATCTTTCATTGGTCAAATTAGTATAAGTCAACTATGAATAAAAGCAGACATAAAAGCTGATTGAAATGATTAAATTGATTTATAATGGTATTGATTTATATTAATAATCTAACATGCTAGATTTAACATAAATATTTTTGTAAATCAATCAAAATTATACCTATTACTTCAGATCAGTAAAAAAATAGAATGCTTTTTTTGATGTCACAGAATTTTAGTAATTACTTTATGTATGCTATGAGATGAAAAAGGTTGAAAATTACTGCAGTAAACAATGGAAGATTTTTGTCCCTTGACAAAAATGGAATACTTCCTTTATAAAACATGAATAGATACAAAATTCACACAAGTTTAAGCGTTGAAATGCATTTATATTTTTGGTTATTATAGTAACAGGATTTGATAAACACATATATAGGTATTAATATTTTACATAGATAATATCTGTACCTTCTGTTAGACCCACTGTAGCAGCTGGAGGATGACTAAACAAAACTGATGGGATATTGGAATATTCTAGATGAGCACTAGGATCATTCCCAAACAGACGAGTTGCTAACTTTCGACCAGCTGCTATGGCAACTGTCAAAAATTCAGAAAACAAAAATTAGCAATAACCAGCAAAGCAGGCTACAAGGTGATGTTTTTCCAAAGTGGGGCTTACCAGGAGTGAGGAGAAATTTGCCACAAACATCCCCCAGGGCGTAAACCCCCTCATGTGTGGTATTTTGATGGTCATCCACTTGAATGTGACCGGTTTGATCGAGGGCAACTTTCTAAAAGTGATAGCAGTAATTAATTTCCTCGATGGAAACGGGGCATCCAACTATAATATACCATAGTCAAACACACTTAACCTAAATAGAAGACAGGAGATGTTAAAAAAGAATAATAAGAATGCAAAACGAAGGGTAGGTAGGTATTTTAATTAACGTCGCATTGGAGCAAAGGGCTATTGGCGACGGTCCGAGATCAAACCCGAAGGGAAAGATTCGAGGACAACACCACATAATTTTGAACCAAGGTCAGATGATGAGGTCACACCTGAGCTGGCACCCCACTCTCCAAACTTCCACACCAATGTGAGGACATTTAAGGCCACATCAGATTTAACATACACCACCCCCCTTTGTACATGGCGGTCTTTGGTTGGATTCAAACTTGCAACCCTCCAGTTGCTAGTCCGTTAATCTTCCAACCGGGCTACTGCAGCCCGCACAACGAAGAGAAAATAGTAATTTATGATATACACTTTTAAGAACTGATAGTTATCGACTGAAACGAAAGGTAATTCCACTTTAACCCCCTTTAGACTTTTTCTAATTTGAGATGGTTGGTTTGTTTTTATGGCGCAAGGTCCAAAGATGGACAAGCTGCGCCGAACCCAAGATAATGCAAACCAGTAAAAAGAAATGTTAATTGGGGATGGATGCTTGGCAATGATCAACTCTCTCTAGCTGATTGTCTCGATGAGCTATGCCATCTCGTTAGCAAAACTGACCAGATCTTGATCTTATAAAAAAATCGACAATATTTTGATGATGAGATATCTCATCAGTAGTAAAATTGGCCAGATCTTGATGGACAAAATATCTTGTCATAACCACTTGGAGGGTTAAACATTTGATATAAAATGGTTTATTTTTTCATCGATGAAAAAATGTAACCTATCCTATTTTAATAAATTATAATAAATAAATAATAAATCATTTTACCAACTCATATTTTTAAAATTAGATTTTAAAGCTTTAACACACATTTTGAAAACAGTACAAAATGTTGCAGTTCTGTATATTAAGTGCTCCAAGACACTTTGACTTTAAAACATTACGAAGTTAAATACCTAAAGGTATAAAATAAAATTAAATGTTTCAAATAAAAGTTTAGAACTATTTTAAACACTCAAAAAAAGTTAATTTATTTTTAATCATTTAGTGATATAACTGAATATTAGCATTAATGAAAACTATGAATGAAATATTAAAATACTTACAGCATTATCCAAATTTAAGTTAGTGTTAGGAGTCCTTCCTATAGCAAACATCACATATTGCATATCAGGTAATTCGGTCCCGTCTTCAAACGAAACTTTAATGCCTGAAATATCTTTCTCAAGTGAAGAAATCTAAAAAGACATTTAATGAATCATTAAACAGGATAAGCACATTTGGTACAGTGAAATACCTTTATTTGTAAAGGTACTAATACATACATTAATGATATGGGTTTACGTTGGAAACTATTTTTTCAATATAAAATGTCATTTATTTTTAATACACTTTTCATTTCAAGATTTAACATGAAAATCTTAGTACCATAAATTTAGATTTTGGAGCTCAAATCAAATACTTTCTGAAAGCACCTAAAATATAACGAACCTCAAAATATGTTCTATTATACAAAAAATATTTGCCTGCTCATTGGTTTTTAAATTATGTAAACTAAGGGGTTAATCTACTTATGAACAAGTGCTAAACCTGTGTATTCCTAAAAGGAAGGAATGTTTACACATTCCAATACTTTTTAAGGGAATTTCTTGTTAATAAGCGGACATTTTTATTTGTTTAAGATAATAACTATATTTTATGTATATATAAAAATATTCTACAATTTTCCTTCGACATATTTTTAAAGTTTGAGGTATAAAAGGGTACAAATTGAGTTAACATTAGTAATGCTTTGTAGCAATGATTCAATGGTTCATGTCAAACTCAAATCAATATTCAAAATATAAATCTAGACATTATCTTGATCTGAGCATGTTGTCAATTTTAGTTAATGTAAAATGTTTTGCTTAGAAATTTGTAACTTTACCCTTTCTACCTTCAAAATTTTGATCATGTTTTAACCAAACAAAATTATGCTGATGCATATTTTCATTGAAAATTCACAACTTAATTCCAGAGAATTAAATCAGTTGTAATTGCTTCAAATGATAACCATCATATCAAAAGGTAAAACAGAATATTAAAAAGATGCATAAAAATAGATGACTAGTAAATTTTTGAAATGATATGAAAATAAACTAAACTTAACTACAAGTATGTGCAAAATTTGGAGGTTGGGTTGGTTGAGTCATGGCACAAGGGCCATATTAGGTCAAGCTATGACAGATGACATCAAGTTATACACCTGCACACACACAGAATGTTTTACTGATACAGAAGAGAGAAATACACCAAGGGAGGAATCGAACCAACTGCCTACAACTCGAACGTGCAAAAATTTGCAGATACATCACACAATAGTAATATATTTCTAAGGTCACAATACTAAAGATTTAAATAAATAGAATGCATTTTAATCATTTAAGAAAAATATTAAAAAAATTATTTAGCATTTGTTCATCATTCCAATATTAATAAGCGTATACAAGCACAATACACTATCAAATAGGATTAAAAATAGAAAAATATTAACAAAACATTGGAACCAATTCTCCATATAGTGAGACTCCTGCGAGAAGGCAGTCAATCTTGGGTCAGTTGATTTTTTCGTGTGAAAGCGCATTAGGTTGGGTTTTATGGAGTAAGGATTTGGCCAAACATGAGACAGAAAATGACACATAACATGTAATTGTGAACAGAAAGGATGGAGACGAGAAAGACTGCTTGAGTATCCTGTGGTTGTGACCCCATGTTTATCAGAGGCAGTACACCCCATGGGAAAAAAAATAGATCACTAGGGTATATCGGGTTTATGATCAAGGGTGAAGGGTCATATTTGGCCAAACACAAGACAGACAATATCAAGCAATTGCGAACAGAAAGGATGGAGAGAAGAAAAAGATCGCTCGGGCATCCTGGGGTCACGATACCCATGTTTACCAGAGGCAGTAAACTCCATGGGAAAAGAATAGATCACTAGGGTACCTCAGGTTCATGAAGCCAGTACACACCTAAAGATGTGCCCCAAGGGGGAATGTGCATTAGGAAAAGGTAGCCATATGCAAAAGCATGAATGGCGATCTGTGGATATTTCCCCGTCAACTCATCAATGCTATCACTTTCAACACCAAACGATGAACTTAGAGCCAGAATCCGTGCTTAGGATGTCAATTGTGGGAGGGATTTGTTTACACTACCACCAGTCCCCTAATTTAGTTAATAGACTCGCTCAAAACCACATGACTTAACTATGACTATATCATGTTTATGTCAAATGCAAAATGAATGCTGTTATGCTCTAGACACCATAAATAAAATCAATAAGCAAGCAGTTTACAAAAAATTTGAAGAAACAATAAAACTAGCCTGAGAATATGCAGCAAATTAATTAAAGATTTTTAATTTAAAAATGTGAATAACATATTAAAGCAGGAAGGTTTTTGATTTATTTTCATACTTGAGAAGACTTAAGTATAGTAACACCTGATTTTTCTAATTCGTCAGTCAGAACACTGCTGATCATGTCATCAAAAGAGCGTAGAATCTGAAAGAGATGTACTTGTAATTTGATTCCTTTTGAATTTTACACATCTAATAAAGAAAATTTGTCATTAGTTTCAAGTTTTTAAAATAAATTATAAATTAATAAGTACAAATAAAAAAGGAAAACTAAGAAACAAATTAGCTTGAATTTATAATGGCAGATTAAGATAGCCCTCTTCCTTGACACTATATCATAGTCCCTTAGTTAGAGTGACCTTAGATTTCACTGGAATGCCCCTAGAGTTAATTTTTTTAATCCTCCCGGCTCCCATATTGACCTATTTCTTCCATATATTTCATTAAAAATCAAGATAACGAAATTTAAATTTTATATTATTCACATCAAATACATTCTGATATAAACTGCCATTATTACCAGTTCAGACTTAGAGGTACTAAATTACAGATACCAAGTGGGCCTTGGTAGTCTGGTTGGAAGAGTAGTGGATTAGCTACAGGAGGGTTGTGAGCTCAGAACTCGATCCAACCAACAACAGTCGTGTTCGTGTGCGTGTGTGTGTGGGGGGGTGCATGTTAAATCTGCCATGTCCTCACATTGTAGTGGAAGTTTGGAGAGTGGGGTAGATATTTTAATTAACATCACACTGAAGCAACACAACAGGCTATTGGCGGAGGTATGGGATCAAACCCGAAGGGTAAGATCCGAGAACAACGTCAAGTAATTTTGAACTACGGTCAGATGAAGAGGTCACACCCCACTCTCCAAACTTACACACCATGCCAACGTGAGGACTTTTGAGGCCATGACAGATTTAACATGCACCAGCCCCCTTTGTACACAACTGTCTTTGATTGGATTCGAACTTGCAACCCTCCGGTTGCTAATCCGTTACTCTTACAACCGAGCTACCACTGCCCTTGGAGAGTGGGGTGCCAGCTTAGGTGCTGACCTCATCATCTGACTGGTTCAAAATGACAAGGTGTAGTGCTAGGATATTTCCCTTCAGGATTGATCTCAGACCGTTACCAATAGCCTGTTGTGTTACTCCAGTGCGATGTTAATTAACTATCTACGAACCTATCATAAATATCATGGAAATTACAAATAATTGATAAATTGTGTAGCATATACTCATCGATAATGGACTGTTTCCAGATCGTAACAGAAAGTAAAGAACAAAGTTGGTTCAATATTTCCAGTGATTTAAGAAACAAATCGATGTACCAAACCTTAATAAGATCTTAGGCTTTGTTTTAAGCTTACCACAGGTTAAAATGATCTACTGAAATTTTTTTCACTGGTGGGCAATAAATGGACTGATAAGAGAAATCAAACAGCTTGGAATGAAAAAGTCTGGGCCTAATGGTAGCAGTTAATTGATTATAGTTGCAGAGTTCTTGAAATTTGCATGAGATAAAAACATGCTGTTATACAGAATTTGTGGACAAATACATATGGGTTAGGACTAAGAAAAATGCAAATTTGTTAACCGTTTTGGAGTGATGCCACACCACATATAAAA
Organism: Meta bourneti; assembly: GCA_933210815.1. Classification (NCBI taxonomy): domain Eukaryota; kingdom Metazoa; phylum Arthropoda; class Arachnida; order Araneae; family Tetragnathidae; genus Meta; species Meta bourneti. The sequence goes on from OW119928.1 coordinate 8,984,015, forward strand.
ATAATACACCCCTTACAAAAAATAACCCTTAAATTCATAGTCGAAAGTTCTTCACGCTAATCTGAGTTTGTATAAACATTTAAACATGAGTATTTGATACTTTATTATAATTTTGGATACAGTTTCTGGCATCATATCAGCTGAGGATATAAAGAAATTCAATGGTACAGGAAATGCAGAACCTCTCACAAAAAAAAGAAAATTCATTATGCATGAAAACTGACACTACACAATGGCTTCAATTAGTGTATCATTATGAGTTTAAATTGAAAAAATAATTCTTCCCTACTTTCAAAAACCTTTATTTGTATCAACAATTGAGTTGAACATATAAAGAATAAAAAATTACACCACAAAAGCAAATATTCACTCTGAGTATTGTGTTATCCTTAATAAGTGAATGTACTGCAAGTAAAGAATCATATCTATAAACATATTAACTGGTTAATTATTCAGAATAAAGGAGGCTAGATCAATTCTCAGTCATGAAATTCTTAATGTAATGAATACAAAAAATCTTCATATGGATATATTTAATTAGCTTTCATTATTGATGCATTTAATAACAGTATAAAATATAACACATTCAACAATATTGCACACATATGTAATAATTAAAATAATAGTTAAACCAATATAGATCAAGTTTTAAAACTGACTTATTTTATAAACTCAACATTTAAAGGTGTAGCATAGACTAACAGAACTGTATGATTTCTATTTATGCTTAGGGTGACAATAGGGAGCTCTGAGTAAGCAAAATTTCTTATTCCTTTGAATGAAAGTTACTGAGCGTATTCTTACTGATTTTGAATGAGCGTTATTGAATTCATTCCTAATGATACTAATAAAAAGGTTCAGTGAAATTAATTAAAAGTAATGCTTTCAAAAGCAGAAAGAGTATACCTTTTTAATATTTCAAAATGTTTTTCAATTGATTGATTTTTACCTTTTGTCCTCTTATTGCAAGGTAAACTTGAGAGCCCAAAGCTTTCAATATGCCACATATTTCAATGGCAATGTAGCCACCACCAACAATCAAAATAGACCTGCAGAAAGTTTTTAAAGAATTTGTATATAGAATAAAAAATTGGGTATGTACCTATGACCCCCATATAAAACTACTAAAACAAAATCCTTTAAAAGTTAACCAGAAGCTTATTTTTTTCTCAGTTGTTCAGTAAAAATTTAGTTTTTAATCTTATTAATTTGAATAAGCATAAGTCAGATTCAAATGTTTTTCCATAAGTTAAGTAGATTGAATACTAAGAACTAAACAAAGAAGCTTAAATAGTAATTGTACATGGTGATGAAAACAATCAAGAAACCCTGCACATACGGGTAGATTTTCACATACAGCCAGAAATACTTCACTCTAGTTCAGTCAAAGCAATCGTCAAACTTAAAAATGTTAATTTCAATCATGCAGAGAAACCCATGACGACAAAATAGAGTTCCAAATTGATTTGCATATTTATGTAAATAAAAAGTTGAAACATAATCAATAAAAGCAAATTATTATCAAGAAACACTCCCAGTATGATAAAAATACTTTATTTATCATTGTGAAATCTATTTTCAGGAATATAAGGTACGATATATTCATTAAAACAAAACAGTTACGTATTAGTAACCCCTCCAAGTGGTTTCGATGAAATATCTCATCCATCAAGGATCTGGCCAGTTTTGCTAATGACAAAATACCTCACCATGACAACCACCAGGAAGGTTAAGTTAGTTATACACTTTTACACCAGTATATGTCCCAATACTTAATCCCCATTTGGATTTTATTCATTTGGTTAGGCATGGCCTGAAGTACATACCCTATTTGTCGTCATTCTCACACATAAACTCCTGCCCTTTACTAGATAAGACTTGCCAGCCTAAGGATTTACAGTACACATACCTAATGTACACATGAGGGCCAACGAGAGTGTCGCCACTTCTGTATTGCTCTTGCCACTTCAAAGGCTAATAGCTTAAAGCCAAATGCCAGACATTTGAAAACAAGAATATATGAATGGTAATAAACCATTTACATACATAGCTCAGAATTTTTTAGAAATAAAGTAGAAAATGCATTCAATAACATGAAACAAGAATAATTTTCAAGTTCCAAAAAGAAATAATTATTTGAGGGGAAAGTTTATAAAGCTTCTTTTTGAAACTGAATTTTGAATCGGACTGAAACAATTTGGTAAACTTGAGTTTTGTCAACATTAAATATGCAAGTTAAATGGAAAACATACGTACCTCGGAATTTGGTCTATGTCAAAAAATCCATCACTTGTAATAGCTAGTTCTGCTCCTATGATTTAAAAATAGCAATTTTTTATCAACAAGGTATAATGTAGTACTGATTTATAAAAATTACAAATTATTACATACCATATAATGATGAGAATAATTGTATTGATCGACAACATGAGCAAAACACATAAATGATTTTAAATAGGTATTGCAGCAAATCAAACTATTGGTGTGTACCAGCAAACTAAACGATTGACACATTGCCAACTACGCCATCGAACTCTCAGCAACCTATTCTTGTAGGAATGGGAAATAGTGTTCTTTTTGGTGAACAGTTCTTTGCTGTTCCTACTTCTCAATCTCGAAGGGAAAGATTCGAGGACAAAACCTTGTCATTTTGACCCATGGCCAGATGAGATCAACACCTGAGCTGGCACCCAACTTTCCAAACGTCCACACCACACCAATGTGAGGAGATTTGAAGCCACAACAGATTGAACATGCACCAGCCCTAATGTACACAACAGTCTTTGATTAGACCACGTTTCTAGCTCGCAATCCTTCTGTTGCTAACCATTTACTTTTCCAACTGGGCTACCACGGCCTCTGTATGGAAGAGGAGACATTGAAGCATTTTTTATTTTCCCACATTGGAGCGAACATTTACAGAGGGCATTTGATAAGATTGCAATTCTGTATATTGCTTCCATTTTATCTAATTCTTACTTTATGACCATTGCATTTCGTGTATATAGAAGACACTGTGAAATCCAATCTAGTAGCTCTAGAATCATGAAAAATAGTTGTAAACTGGAAGACAGTTGTGATGTAATATAAAATAAAAGGCACTCTACACTGACGAGCCAAAACATTATGACCATCCCCACATTTTTCAATGAACTCGTCTGGATGACGTGGAGGGCACATGATTAAGTGAGAATGGTATTTAACTGCTGCTGGAGAAGGTAAGTAATCATTCTTGCACTTTTGCGAGTGATTGGAAAGGCTGCTGATCTAAGCGAATTTGATAGAGGGCAGATCGTAATGGCCCGAAGACTCGGAACGCGTATCACCGAAACTGCACGACTGGTAGGGTGTTCACGATCTGCCGTTGTTAGTATTCATGCAAAGTGGATAAATGATGGGGACACCAGCAGTAGATGCCAAGGTGTTGGTCGTCCACGCATCATCAAAGAAAAGGGACGTCGGAGACTGTCCCGCTTGGTAAAGCAAAATCAGCGTGAGACAGTGGCTCAGCTGACAGCCCAATACAATGCAGGTGCAAGCGCAAGTGTTTCGGAACACACAGTTCAGTGGACACTGTTGGATATGGGACTGTGCAGCAGACGTCCCACTCATGTGCCTCTGTTGACCAAGCGTCATCGTCAACTACGCCTACAGTGGCCCGGGAACATCGAGACTGGACCATGGATGAGTGGAAGAGAGTTGCCTGATCAGATGAATCCCGATTTCTCATTCATCACATCGATCATCGTGTGAGGGTACGACGTCTGCCAGGCAAACAGTTGCTCCCCTCTTGTACAGCAGGTCATATACAGGCTGGTGGTGGCGGTATTATGCTTTGGGGGACGTTCTCATGGGTGACTCTGGGACCTGTAGTTGTGGTAAAACAGACAATGAATGCTGCGAACTATCTGAACATCATTGCAGATCAGTTGCACCCTTACATGGCGTCTGTCTTCCCAACTGGAAATGGAATCTTCCAGCAGGACAACGCCCCATGTCACAAGGCTCGATTGTGTTGGAGTGGTTCAAGGAGCATACTGATGAATTCCACTTAATGTCCTGGCCACCTAACTCGCCGGATATTAATCCAATAGAGCACATTTGGGATGTCATGTAGCAGCAGCTCAGAGCTCAAACACCACCATGTCTGAATATTTCGACTTTGCGTGACCGCTGCTTAGACATTTGTGGTACAACCTGTCTCCAGTCATGTACCAAGAACTTGTGGCATCTATGCCCAGGCGAGTTGCAGCTGTTTTGCAGGCCAAAGGAGGCGCAATGCATTATTGAGTAGGTGGTCATAATGTTTTGGCTCTTCAGTGTAAGTATATACAACTAAACATCCAAGTTTTTCAAAATTATATTCGAACAACATCACTGCATAAACATATTTATTTATGATTGAAAATAATTAACAATAAAAATTTGAGTTACTCTAAGCATACCTGGAATGGCAGGTATTTTGGGATGACCTCCAGTTGCTATAACTATATGATCAGCAGAATATTCATCAGTATTTACACTAATTACTTTACTTGAAACAAATTTTCCAAAACCATTTATTAATTCCACACCACTCTAAAAAGAAAAGGATTTTAATTGTTTATAACTATCAGTGCATCAATTTTGAAACAAATGTTGAATTTGGGGCAAAGGTTAAAACAAAACATTTTATCTATACCTTTTGTAAATTAGTTCTGTATATATGATGGAGCTTCAGGATATAAGAGTCTCTTTTTTGTTTGAATGCTCTGAAAATATATATTAAAATGCAAATAAATAATTACAATATCATATTTATTCATTCTATTATTTAATTGCTGATTGATATTTAATTGATTTCTTTTATTTAGAGCATAGACATATATATTCAACTTCCATAATTTTCTCTCACTTTCTAAATACAATAAGATCTAGTGCAACTTTGGAAAATGAGGACTTTTCATCCAAAAATATTCGTTTAGAAAACTAAAAATAGATTGACAAAGAAAAGTTTTAATTATAATAAAATACTTAAATTCATGTATTTTAAGAATTCCCCTAATCATCTGGGAAGAGCAGTATGTCATGCACTGAGAAATAGTACATATGTTTTTGTAAATACACAACCATTTCTCAATACTTTATTCAAACTTTATTTTTGCATTTAAATTGAGAAGTTCATAAGATATCCATGATTCTTTTTATTTTCTGATTCTCATGTATCTACGTATTTTCCCTCCCCCATTCCTGTGTTAGTGTGAGAAACAACTCAAAAACTAAAATTACCTGAAATTAATTCCATGTAATTCATAATCATATCCATAATCAGTCATATAGTTTAAATGCTGAAGATGAGAGGCAAAATAATAGCTCATTTTCTTTGGAACACATCCAACATTTACCTGAAAAAATTTGATTTTTTGATAAAAGCTGGAAGAAAATGAATAAAGCACCAAAATCAACTAATTAACAAGAAAATAAGCCATTTCTTACTAAAAAGTGTAGCTTTTATCAGCATTACTACTGGAATAAAGCAGACATAATTATTGTGGTGTTTTCTTAGAATATATTTCCCCCAGGAATTTGTACCAAATTCAAGATCCAGGTACAAAACTAATTTTCCGAATTTAAAGTAATGAAATTCAATTACTTTTTAATTTGTGTACTGAAAGTTAGGGATTCCTACTTAAACAGGTGATAGGCGCCATTTAACAAATCAACCCTCATTCAGATAGTGGAACGAAATTGTTTCAATGGAGTACAATCTCCAAATCATGTCTCAGGATATCCAGACAAAGCAGCAACCACGAGTATGGCTTTAAAACAAAAAGTAACTGTTTTTTAAAATGCTGCAAGTGGAAAAGGACATAAATACATCAGAAAGCAGGAAAGGTACGAATTAATAGATACAAGCGTTGAAATGAAAATGCAAAACTAAATGTTTGGTTTTGGGTTTTATGGCACAAGGGCCAGATTTAGCCAACTTGAACTAAACACATGACAGACAACATCATGTGCATGTCAAGTAATGTTTGGTTCTGGGTTTTATGGTGCAAGGGCCATGTTTGGCTAAGCAATGTCCAACACCAGGCAGTGTCAAGTATTATGAAAAGAAAGGATGGGGAGAAGAAAGTACGTTTGGTCATCCTGGCATAGCGATCCACATATTTGCCAGATGCAGTAAACCCCATGGGGAAAGAATAGATCACTAGGCCACCTCGAGTTAGTGGAGCCTGTACACACCTAAAGAGGTTGTGCCTCTGAGTGGTAGAGTAATGGACATACACATACAATGAAAGTTTTACTGATAAAATACTGATACAGAAGAGAGAAATGCACCTGTGGAGGAAACAAACCTATAAGGAATCAAACCTGAAACCACCTACAATCATGCAGTGGGCTAACCTACTGAGCCATGTGAGTGGTAAGTAAGTAGGTATTTTAATTAATGTCGCACTGGAGCAACACAATAGGCTATTGGCGAGTCTGGGATCAAACACGAAGGGAAAAATTCAAGAACACCACCACGAAATTTGGAACCAGAGTCAGATGACGTGGTCACACCTGAGCTGGTTCCCCACTCTCCAAACTTCCACACCAGGTCAACATGAGGACATTTGAGGCCACGATAGATTTAATGTGCACTAGCCCCCTTTGTACATGGGTCTTAGGTTGGAGTTAGATTCGAACTCGCAATCCTCTGATTGCTAATCTGTTACTCTTCCCATTACTGAGCTACCGCAACCCCAAAAAATGAGTGGACAAAAAATATCAGTGAGTTTAAACAGATAAATTATTTCATATTAATTTGCCTGAAATGGTAAATATTGATTTTTCCATTGATGAGTATAATTAATGTTGTTTTGTTCTAAAACCTGTGTTTGTATCACTTTGATAATCCATTGTACTCATTCAGAAAATTCTTATCTGTCGTTTCTGCAATGGGTATTGAAAATTTTTTGAAAAAGTGCATCTAGGGGCTGCAGACCACAAGTTTAAAAACTGATTCATTAAATTAAAAATTTTGGTCAGTCATGACAATGGAGATTGTGGGAGAAGTTCAATATTTATTATTTGTCAATTCTATAATCTTTTAAAAGTTTGACGTACTTAAGTGGACTAGTAGCTACTGGTTGAAGGTATTTTATGGTACTTTTCCATTATAGCCATACCAATAAACTTCGGCTCCAATTTGGCACATTTTTGCATATTTCTTGAAGCTATTTTTTAGATACCAGATTTTTTTTGTTGCCATTTTTGCTTCTTCCTTTGTTAGTGCAATGGATTTCATGCTTTGGGATTTGCCAAGAGATGAACAAATGGCAGTACTATTTCTTCAAGAAAGAAATATTCTTTACGAAGAAAGATTGTGTTCGAATAACCACCTAATGAAGTTAAAATGTGACTCGAAGCCAAAATGGTTATGTAGCCTTCGTTCGTGCAGGGAAGAAAAAGGTGTCTGAACAAAAACGTGGTTTACTGGATAATGCATTCCTTTCGTTACTGCCGTATGATTCATTTATTTATGGTCAAGAGTTAACATCTATTGAATTCTGTAAATTACAGCTGCAAATGAATCACAACACAATAGCAGATTGGAATAATTATATGCGAGAAGTAGGTGTCAATTCTTTGTTATCTCGTCCTAACGTTAAAATTGGAAGTAACTGTTGAAATTGACTTGTGAAAAGAAAAAAAAATCACCCAGGGCGTGGTTTTTCCCCTCAATGAGTTTTTGGACAATTGTGTCGAAACATTTAGACTAATTAAAGTTATGTGAGGTTGGCTGCATTCTAAAGAGAAAATGTTCTCAGTTATGCTAAATACAATTTCTAATTTTATGCCTGCTATTTAATCTTATATAATTAATTTTTTACTGCAACGTTTATTAATGTGCTTTGTATAAGTTATAGTCATTTAAGATGCAATAATTAAAACTACTTTTTTCTGTATTTGTTTATTGTTAATTGGGCCGGAAAGAAATGGAAATGAGTGGTGTGGCTATAATGGAAGAGTACCTATTTAATGAGTATTAGCAATACAGGTATAGCAGTAGTATGGGACATTTTTTGGCGTGGCTTTTTTCGAATTTATGTGGTTTCTGGCAATCCCCCTCACTTCCCGGCAACCTTGCCTACACACAATCAGTAAAGGGATTTTAAATTGTATTTGGCCTACTAATATATATTTATAAAATCATGCAATGAACAGCAAATTGACTTTATCTAAATTTTTGGAAATAAGGGAATTAAACTGGGAGGAATTCAAAATTACAGTTTAATACGATTTTTTTAAAATTTCTGCCAATATTTGATTTATATTGCATTTGTGTGGCTGTTTTTTATTTAATCAAGATTTACATATTTAATCCAGATTTGCTTTTAATCAAAATGTCTTATTTAATCAAGATATTTTGTGTTACATTTTAGGATGTTAATATACTATGTTGTTTTATTTTTAATTATGTTGTGTATTAATTACTCAAATTGAATATTTAATCATGGCGAATATGCAATGTTTTGGCTCTTGGCGACCATTTTGGTTGCCAAGGAAAAAACACGCCAAATGTCCTATACTATCGCTATTCCACAATACAAAATCCCAGAACACAGGCCATGACAGTAAAATACATATGAAATAAAATACTCACACATGTTCCACCTATATGATCACTTTCAACTAGAGCAACTTTAGCACCAAACTCCGCAGCTTTCCTAGCACAAGCGATTCCACCGGAACCACCACCCAGAACAATAAGATCGTACTTAGAGTGATTTTTAGACATTGCTCTAACAAAAAATCTGTTGAAGTGAAACATGCAAGTTCCGAATAAAATTTTACCAAAATCGAACAAAGCGTATCCTCAACAGGAATAGTTCAGAAAGATTGTATATGCGAGGAATGTTTGATACAAGAATACTCTTTGATTAATAGCTACATATAAGCGAAGGAAAGAAAATACTACCGCTGAAAAGCGCAATAACAGAACTTTTGTTTATCAACAGGTGTAATGGAGGTTTGTTGCTATGACATCAGTAGTTACTTATATCGATAACGTATTCCTTTTGTTGCATTTTCGTAAATTACCAGCCTAAAGTATTCATTTGGTGCATACCATTTTCCTTCCCCTTCATTTAAATTACGAGTTGGTTGGTTTTAGGATGCAAGAGCCATTTAAATTCTGAGACTCCCTGTAAAGTTATATGCAGATACCGCTGTTTCTGTGGTAAAACGTGCTTCCGTTTTAGGTAACGGGTAAGTCATCTTTCAGTGGCTTGTAACTTGAGCTAAAAAATGCCCCCATAGAACCTGAATGCGATTCCCCATTGTATTATTACGAGTTTGCTCGCCAGAGGTACCTGTTCAATAACATGGATTAATTTCTTTATCTCAAAAACTTCCTGTCTTACTTATTTTAACGATGATTTTTAGAATTATCTTGGGATTCTACATGCAATCAGTCAGAATAAATCCGGCACAAAGCTTTTTCTGTATTACCAAATGTAGATGGCGCTGTTTTTTATTCTTGTGCGTATGAGCACGGCCAACTAGAGTGAATACTAACTAAACTATAGGTTATTCGCCAATCCAGTTGGCCGTGGTACTAGGCTTTTACTGTAAAACTTAATGTAGAATGTAGTTATGCGTCTGCAATGTGCAATTTTAAAACATTGAAAAGCTCTTTGCCCTTCTACTCTAACACAACAGAAGTCATACACCCTTGAAATATATTCAGTCACCTAAGATTTCATTAAGGGAAAGGTTTCGCCAATGGGATATAAGGAAAATTCACTTCCAAATACCCATTTTCTTAAAAATATCAAAAATAAAAAAAAATGCTAAATAATGACTCAGTGAAAAAATGCATTTAAATTCTATTTTAATGAGTGATTAATTTCTTTTTCCATGACATTTCTCAAACATGTATGTTTTCAAGGTTTAACTAGACAAATAACAAAAGAAGCATAATTTAAATATTCAGGAATGCTTTATTAGAATACGAAAATAAATTTTGAAAGTGAATTTTTGCAATTGGTTGATTATAAACACATATCACAAAATAAGTATTTTTGGCACATATAATCAGAAAAAAATTCACCCATTAAATTATAAAAAGTTGTTACTAAGAGACTAACTATAAAATTTTACTGCTAACCATATAAAAACTACAAATAATAATTATAATAAATTGATAAAAAACTGGGCTATAAAATCTTTGAAAATTATCAGTTAATAGTTATGAAACAAAACAGTTAAATTATCTCTCTCTCTCAATACTTTTAATGTTTTCTAAATGAATCCATTGAGGATATCATTACAAAATTTTCAAGAAATATTTTAATAGAACAAAGGTCTAAATGGTACACTTAGGAAAAAAATAATTATCGAGGAATAGTCGATTTTGTTCTGAATCTGGACCGTTGTGTTGCTACAGTGCAACATAAATTCAACTACCTACCTTGGTTTTTTCTCAAAATGTGCAATTGTTAAAACACTTCAAAGGTATTTTAGGAACATTTGATATAGATGTTTTCTTACAACACAAACTGCCAAAATGGTAACACAGATAAAAAAATTCACATGTGTTTCAGAGAATGCACCTTAAGCTGATAGTTTCGAGTATATTTGTGATTACAAATGTTGCACTTGAACGGTTTTTCTTTTGTATGAGTCCTGATGTGAGCAGTAAGATTTGATTTTGAATAAAAGCTTTTGTTACACTCAATACACACAAAGGGCCGTTCCTTGGTGTGAATCCTCACATGCTTTTCCATGTTTCCTTTAGACATCGTTGTGTAAGAGCAAAATGAGCAGCAATATTGCAATCTACCAAACTGTAGTACAGTTTCATGAGTTGTCATACTATCCATATAACCTAAAAAAACCAGAAACCTCTTATTAAATGAAACAAATACTTATAACATTTCTGAACTACATCAATTAAAACTGACCAAATAAATTTAAGCACAAATTTCTTACAGAATTTCTGCATCATAATTGTTCACATGATGTAAAAAGGAAAAATCAGACTATGAACAAACAAGTTGAATTATACCCCCAGAAACATTACTCTATAAGCTCCCTGAGGAAGTCATAAAAATGCAAAGGCAATGAAATTTGTTTATGGAAGCTAACAAATCAGAGCTAAAAGAACCAAGTTGTAACACATCAATTTAAAGATTTGTGAAAATACCATTCTAATCTCCACATTACAAAAATTTCTCTAACTTACCATTAAACTTTGGAAATAGAATATTACTGTTCAGTGTTTCATTAGAAAACTTCATTTTTTATTTTAGTAAAAATGGTTTATTATTGTAATTAATACTCATATTTTTGGAACAATATCAAGTTAGTTGTTTTAATATTTTGAGGTCTACGAGTTTTTCCCATCATATCAGATTTCATATTCTTTTCATTTCATATGAAAGTGCAGTAATAGAAACAAAAATGAAAAAGATCCTTCATAATGAAGATGGCAATTAAGTCACCAAAAAATTAGGAAAAAATGGAATTGTAGGTCGAAATATAGAATGGCCCATGGCCAGAGAAACAGGTGGTTTTTGTTGTAGCATTTTGATTTTCAATGATGGATATTTTTGAGAATTTAATAACATCAATGCATAAGAGTTGACCATGGTAGATTTATATAACAAATACTGTATAATTTTTCATAAAACTTTTCTAGTAATCGTTTACTTGTTTTAATTGCTTTTTTATTGAATTTTTCAGACACAAAATTGAAATGCTTTCAGTATTTTTCGCATAAAATCAGTTTTAAAGACAATTTCCCTCAAAGAGAATTTTTAATCATTTCATCAGGAAAACTCAGTTTTTAAATAAATTTATAATTCTAATACACAATCACATCAGCTTAAGTTTATAAACTTGGCAGATAGGAATGTCATGCTTTATAAGTATTATGAAATGTATAAACTACAATAATCAATTAAGATACATAATACTTTTATATACAAATAAAGAGACATACAATGTAAATCCATACACAATGTTACTATAGCATATATATTTTATTACTCATTCAAAAAAAGAATTGCTCTTATTTTTGTATCAATACTATATAAACCAACTGAGAGTTACTTAAGATTCTTAAATTGTTAACATTTATAAGAGGACATTTACAGTTAAGTTAACACGGAATATAAAGTACACCATGACTATATTGCTATAAATGAATGTCTTGGGTAAGAAAAAGTGAAGATGTACTTTTCACTTATTATTCCTCTCATTAATCAACAATCAGTCACTAATTGTTTTAAATTGTTGCTGATATGTGATGCAGCACAAACTTCAATATTTTAGGTATTATGAAAGGAAGGAAAAAGCATAAAAATATCTGAAACTTAAAACATAATTTCAATCAAAATATTGAAAATTATCAACTTTATGGAAAACTGGCTCATTTTCTTTAGTCTTTGTGAGTAAATAAATGCATTTGCATGTTTTGTTTTGTGTTAAACGTTTTCTTACAGATATAACATTGAAATGGACGCTCTCCACTGTGAATTCTAAAATGAACTTTCAAGTTATCCTTTCGATTAAAGCTTTTTTGACACACTGAACATGTATATATCTGCCAAGCATGATGATTTTTATAATGAAAGTTAAGTTTCTTCTGGGAAGAAAAGGTTTCGTTGCATGTTACACAAGGATATGGATCTTTGTCATTCAAGGATTTGGAAGGATAAACTGACGAAACATCTTGCTCAAATTGATCCTCTGTGACCATGATATTCCACATACTTTGAGACCCTATAAAACAAATACCATGAATCTAGTATGAAAAATTACAGCTTTGCATATGTTGATAATATTGTATACATTAATTTCATCTCATTTTTTGCTATTATTTACTGTGACCTGTTCGAACTGAACAGGTTACAGACATTATGCAGATACATAAAGGTATTTAATTAACGGAGCACTGAGTAACACAACAGGCGATTGGCGAAGGTCCAGGATCAAACCTGAAAGGTAAGATCCGAGGAAAACACCATGTAATTTTGAATCACGGTCAGATGACGAGATCACACCTGAGCTGGTACCCCACTCTCCAAACTTCCACACCAAGCCCACCAGGTACATAAAAGAAATTTAAACAGGATTGATATTTAAAAGAAAAATATGCAATAGAAAGATAACGTAAAGTTTTAAAGGCATAACTTTTAGTCAAACATTTTAAGGTCAATTAAGTACTTAGCATAAATTCCCTCCCCCAACACCCCAATTAAACATTACTCACTATGGCACTAAAAGGAATGATAGGTGTACCACTTTCCATTACTTCGGTGCACTATGAGGATGGGCTCACATAACACTTTACATATATACCACACATTCTAGGCACAATCGGTTTATAGAGGCCATTCATTCGAGATGGACAAACATCAGCGCTTTACCCTGGATTCGAACCAGGTACCTTTTGATTCAAAAGCAAGTACCCTGACCACTAGACCAATTCATCAGCTAGATCCAAACATACTTAGATTATATCTCAATAGGTTGGAAGGATGAAACGGATCACTGCCTATTCAGAAAAGGGATTGTTGCCATGAAGTAGAAATAACATTTTCAAAATCAGAATTCAAAATAAAGGGTGACAAAAGACTGGTGATGGAGATAATAAAAAGAAAACAGCCAGGGTTATCAAAGAGCTATTCAACCTAAAATGAAGAATATAATTTCATTTAGACAACAAAAATATAAAGTTCAAAGTAATGCAAAAATTAAAACAATTTTTCTAAGGTTGATTTTTCATGCATGAGGGGTTAGTTACTTTTCTTGCAATTCTTTTACAATTCGTGACAAGACCAATACACTATAAGTGCTTTGTTTATTAAATATTTTATGATACTGACCTAATATATATAAAGTATTTAATTTTTTCTGAATACTTAAGTTTTGAATTCAAAATAAATCCCATAATTTTTAATGAATTACTTTAGAAATATATACACAAAAACAGAACAAAACACAGGAATAAAGATAGAACTACGTATCAAAAAGCAATTAAAAAGTAGTTGATTAAAAGTAAATCTTGATAATTTGCACAAAACATAAAATTCAATGAGAAAGACAAATAAAAATGCGAGTTTCTGTGCACCATTCTATGAATGCAAATGCATTGATATTGCTTTTGAATAGATTCAAGCACAAATATTTGTTTTATACCCTTTGAACCTTATTCACAGAAATATAATTCTCACTAGTTTCTAAAAGCCTGTAACATTTAAGAAAATATCTTTTGATTTTCATCCAGTAAACTGGATTGACATGATATACAAAAATTTTCGTTCTGAAAAGGAATAATAAATATGGATCCTTTTCTATTTCCGGGCTGCTGTATCCCAGTTGGAAGAGTAACAGATTAGCAACCGGAGGATTGCGAGTTCGAATCCAACCAAAGTCCATTGTGTACAAAGGGCTCTGGTGCATGTTAAATCTGTTGTGAACTCACGTTTGGCATGGTGTGAAAGTTTGGAGAGTGAGGTGCCAGCTCAGGTGTTATCTTGTCATCTGACCATGGTTCAAAATTAGTGTTGTTCTCGATCTTTCCCTTTGGGATTGATCCCGAACCATCGACAACAGCCTGTATAGTGAGACGTCAATTAAAATGCCTTTTTTATTTCCAATGGCGGGTGATGATAACAAGACTAACTGAAGCCTAACAATAGAACAAGAACAAATGGCAGCAGAAGAAAGTCTACGGACCCATTCATACCTTCATTTCTCTTCCATATTGAAGTTTAAAAGGTAGGTTATTAATTAACGTCACACTTCTTAGTTGGGGTCACAACCCTCCTGCCCCAACTAGGTGAGGTCATTATGCATTATAGGGGAAGACTCCCGAGTTTTTAGCAGGTGGTCTCGACAGTAAGGAATGAAACTCGCTTTTAACTTGGTAGCTGTGAAAACGAAAGGACATTGCTCATCAGCCGAGGGCTGGCAAGTATGTTTTGGAATACTTGTGTATCCAGTCGGGGGATGGATAGGGCCTTATCCGTATTTCTTCCATCCTACCATTATAGCCTGGTAGGGCTTTCAACTTGAAGGGCTAGGGGGAATGTCTACATCGGCATCTATGTGTGTCTTATTCCAGTGACCGTTGACTTTTTACCTTAAGTGAACCTACATGCTTTGTCCTGGTTCTGATGCCTGAACCAGCTCCCAAACCATTGGAGAAGGGCTAGGAGTCATTTTCTACACAAATTTACCAAGGGGCTTATCACTTGGAGACAGTTTGAGTGATTAACGACATCGTTGAGTCGTTCTCTAATGAAAACGAGTCCTTCTCAGAAGTGTGCAGCCTGCAGGATTAACGTCACACTGGACCAACACAACAGGCTATTGGTGATGGATCAAACCCGAAAGGTAAAATTCGAAAGCAACACCATGCAATTTTGAACCATGGTCAGATGATGAGGTCACACCTGAGATGACACCCCTCTCCAAACTTCCACACAACGCCAATGTGAGGACATTTGAGGCCACTACAGATTTAACATGCACCAGCTCCTTTTGTACACAACGATCATTGGTTGGATTCAAACTCGTAGCCATCCAGTTGCTAATCCGCTACACTTCCAACTGAGTTACCACGGCCCATTGAAGTACAAGAGAGTGCAGAACATTGGAGCAGGTATATACAGTCCATGTCACCCTGAAGAATGATAGTTTATAATAGATATATGATACAGGTGTTCAGCACGGCAGTTGTGATCAGTAGCAATGTGAATTCAGCTACAACTCTCTTCCTTGGCCAATCAGGAAGGTCTGAGGTGTTGTTCTACTATGTTTTCATGGAATTCCTCTCCAAAAGATTAATATGGATCATTACATGAAGGTTTCTGAACCAAGATTCATCGATTGACAAGTTTCCATAATAATCCTCCATTAATAAGCAGACAGACACAATATAGAAGGATTTAATACATTTATTTGTGGAGTTACAACTTCCAAGCTCCTCAAAATGTCATTTGCTGCATCATTAAAAATTAAAATATTGAGCTGCATAAATGAATTTTGTGTGGAAAATCAAGAGATGAGTATAATTATAATGAATTAGAATTCTGTGACACATTTATAAAATAAAACCAAGTTCTCTTTTAAAAACATCTTGATGCACAATATTTATATACTTATGATTAAAGAAAACAGCAGAGGGAAATCATGAAAATAACAATTAAATTATGGAAAAAAATGACTTACAATATTTAGTTTAATATTAATAATTCGATAAACTGAGCACAATACTTTCATTTACTAGAATTTTAACTGCAGAATATTTAAGTTTTATAAATAATCAACACAAATATTAGGTCGAGTCATAAATAACTTCCGATGCAGCTAGGTAGAATCTATGTTCGTATCTACCCACTATAAGTCACCGGGACAAACGAGTTTTTGCTTTCACTGAATAAATAAAGGTTCAGTTAGTCTTCTGACAACTGATTTGTGTGGTGCAAGTTTCATTAAACTGTTGTTCATAACCCCTAAAATGGAGTGTAAAAGTTTATATTCGTCATGTGATGCTTTGGGAATTTAAACAAGGCAATAGTGCTAGGCGACAGCTGAAAAATATGTAGTGTATACGGTGAAGGTCTAATAAGCATTCGGGCAGTTAGAAATTGGTTTGCCAAATTCCGTTCTGGAGATATGTCTTTAAAGGACGAACCGAGGGTGGGACATCCTTCCGACCTTGACGACAACCTTTTAAAGGCAATATTGGAGCAAAATCCACGTCAATAAACAAGAGATATAGCAGCAAGGTTGAATACATCACAATCAACTGTTTGCCGCCACCTGGAGAAATTAGGGAAAGTCAGCAAGTTAGGAGTATGGGTACCTCACAATCTCAGTGAACGGAATAAAGATCGCATGTCAATCACCACAAGTCTGCTATCACGGGTAAAAATCGAGCCTTTTTTAGACAGGATTATAACAGGCGATGAAAAATGGGTTACCTATGACAATATCGTCCGTAAAAGACAGTGGCTTGATAAGGATCAACCACCTGTTGCGGCCAATGAGAATTTGTGCAAAAGAGGGCGCTGTCCGCGCCTCTGACGTTTTGAAGTGTGTAGAGAATTGGCCGGCGCTGTTGTGCTGAGAGAGATCATGAAATGACGATGTAACAAGTTAACTGTAAATGTCTTAATGTCTGTCCTTGTTTTGTGGTAATAAATGTTGTGACTGTAAATCGAATGCTGATCTTTCCAAATGAATCCACATCAAATAATAATTTGAGAAGACGTCAATTTTGGAGCGTCACACCACCTCCACCAGATCCGAAAGCAAACATGCATGGAAAAAAGATTTTATTGTGTGTATGGTGGGATTGTCGAGGTATAATTCATCACGAGTTTTTGAAGTCAAATTTAACGATTATTGAGGATACATATGTTCAGTAGCTGCAAAGAGTGAAAGAAAAACTCTATGAAAAGTGTCCTGCACTCATCAATTGCAAAAACATCATTCTGTGCGCGATCACATACAGCAAGGGCGACTCAAGAAAAAATTCTTGAACTTGGATGGTCAGTTTTACTACACCCACCTTACTCCCCGGACCTTGCCCCAACAGATTATCACCTTTTCTGTTCCTTGCAAAACTTTTTGAATGGAAAAACCTTCAATTCTGCAGAGCAAGTCAGTCAGGCTGTCGAAAATTTCTTCCGGTCCAAACCAACCACATTTTACAAGGAAGGAATTGATAAGCTGCCAGGAAGATAGGAGAAGGTCATTCATAATAAATTAATATAACTTTGTTATTTAATGAAAGCAAAATAAATGTCTGATAAAAAAACGGAAGTTACTTAGGACTCGACCTAATAGAATTGAAATAACTGTTTTTCAAATAAACCTATCTTTCCACATGCATACATACAATATATATAAATTAAATTAAGTTTTCCTAAATTTTTACTCTATCAATGTTAAATAAAACCTTTTACACACATGTAATACATATACTTTTTGATACAAAATATAGTTTATTATAAATTGAAACAGATTTTTTAAGGAACAATTATTTACTTTTATATTTACCCTCATGGGTTAGTATTTTTTAAAACTCAGACTTAGAAAGCACTGGAAGCCAAGAAATAAAATGTTTCAGCAACATTATATATCTCATATATATTGATATATCCTAAAATTAGTCCTGTTCTTGGCATATTCTTGTTTTTACACCATTCAGTTTTGCATTCCATGCTTTTATTATCTGTACGAGATGGACAGAAAATCAGCTCTATAGTCGAACCTGTTTCACATCAACCCAGGTACCACAAAATCAATAAAGTGGCAAATCTTTAAAAAATTAGCAAATTAATATGTAAGATTGAGTACATATGACATCATTTTGCCAAAAAAGTATCACTAAACCAGCAAAACCAATTGCGCTGCACTTCAAAATAACGAAGAGCTACTATCTACCATGAGAACAGCTCCTACCACAAAGTCTGCACTTGTCTGTTGCCATAGAAACAGGCCTTATCCCATTTTTCATGGAGGAATGTTTGAAGAAATGTGCTGAAACTTGTTACACTGGGGCAATTAATGACAAATTGGAGATAATATTTGTAATATTTACTTGTTGTAAGATCTATACTAGTAAACTACCTTTTTTTAGTCTCCAATATTCGCGAAAAATAAAATTAAGACAACCACCTACTCAAAATGAATGAACCCTGTTCCTATAACAATCACCACAATCCAGATTTTGTCGTAACCAGACATCGATCCCCTTTGGCACGATTATCGATCATTTGGCAAGTCAAGTCTGCAAATATGCTAGTTTAATTTTAATTGTGATTTTAGTGGTCCTTAGAAATAATTTGCACAGGTTAAAAATTAATGTCGATTATGTATATAATCCTTAATCCTATTCCAAGTTTTTTTTTTAATTTGGAAGAGGGCTCATATTTGGTAATTAAAAAAATTACGCTTATATATATATGAGAAAATTTGGAAGAGGTTATAAGTCATGGGTGGGGTTATTTTGGGGGATTTTACAGTAATATAATAAGCAATTTTTCAAACATTAAGATAAACGTTTCCAAGCATGAAGTTTAAGATGAGCACTAAAATTACTCTTAGATTTGAAGCTCTTTTTACATTCGGGTACAGGACATAAATACGGGTGCTCCCCAGTGTGACTTCGCATATGAATTTCCAAATCCCTTTTGCGTTGGCATCTCTTATAGCACACATTACAAGCAAATAAATACTTATCATTGTGTGTTTGCATATGCTTATCCAAATAGTATTTTACTGGTGTTGAGTAACTGCATAATGAACATGCGAAGGTGTTTTCATGGAGCTGAAATGCAGATAGAAATGTTTCATCACCTAAGAGAAAAATTAAAAATGTTTAATTATTTTCAGTTGCACGTATAACACAAATGCAATCTTTTACAGCAGATTCAAAATCTAATAGTCAATAACATTCAAGCTGTTATACACATCTTAAAATTTCATTTGATTGGGTTCATATACACCAAGTAGAATGATAGCAATTGAGATAGTCACCTCAGAATTCATTGTATTTTTCACCATCATTAATATAAACATTAAATAAAGCAAAAAATAAGTTTTAACTTTTAAAAACTTTTTTCGAATAATGGTATCAGTGAATTCATACAAAACATAAATGCCTACAAAACAGATTTAAGAAAAAATACAAAAAAATTCATTTCCCAGGAGCTTAATTTTTTATAATTATATCTTTAGGTTATAACACGAAATCATAATTATATCTTTAGGTTGGATTACACAAAAGCATTTCATCTGAGGTGTTGTATTTTATAATCCCAAATTACATTTTTTTTATTTAGAATTGAAAATTTTTCTTCATTTGAAAATAGTTTTAATTTGTGAACCATAAGACAGTTTTGTGAAGGTAGTACATGACAGATTTGGACTCACACCATAGTTCCTGTTACCAGTGTTTCTAGAAATTATTACTTTTATGTCAGAGTTTGGCTATTAATTAAAATTTAATAGTTAAAAAAGGAATTTTTTTACAGAAATATAAATTTGACTGCAAATACCCCAAAATTTGCTGTTTTAAAATTTATCACTCTAGGCTGTGGCCCATTCAGCCTATTTACCATTTACCTTTATCATTAAGAAAAATAATTCGTCTAAATATCTGAGTTTCAATGTAACTGCCATTAATAACATAAAAATATTGAAATTAACAGTAACAAAGTACTGGACTTAGTGATCAAACAACTATATTAAGCTCTCATAATCATTCATATGGTATGCAATAAGTCGAGTAATAACAGATTAAAAAGAAAAGAATATTCATTCCTATTATATTAATTTTTATTCTACTTTGAAAAATGTTTTTCTTGAGGTAGGAGTTATAACATTTTTTTATTTAACCAAACAAAACTACATAAAGCACTGCAAAAACTAGGATTCGTAAGAGCTAAGTTTGTCATTCAAGAAATATACATGAATCTTGTACCTCTCACAATTTCAAAATGTACAAAGGCTTCCACACAAATAGATTCAGCATAAAAATAAATCAAATCCCAGAAAGTAAGAGCTTAGTAGGTATAAGTCAGAATTAAACAAGTTTAAGCAATTGCTATAAAAGTTATCTTTGACCAATAAACAGAGTTTGAAAATAAAAACTTATGTGAAGAATGCATTAGTTATAAGTAAAAAAACAAAAAGAACAATTATATAAAAAATGTCATTACAATAAATGTTATTTGAATTGTCAGAATACTTTTTCCTTTTATCAAAACAGCAGATTAAAAAATATTAGATAACATTATTAATGACAAGGTCACACCTGAACTGGAACCCCACTCTCCAGACTTCCGCATCATGGCAACTAATCATTTGGAGACAGCACACAAAAATAACGAAAGATCCACTGTAATTTTCAAGGGAAAAAGTCCCCAAACCTACCATTGCTTAAGCATTGAATTCTTTCAAGTAAATAGTTGTAGCAAAAATTATAAAATACTTTTCAAGTATGGTCTATACTTCATCTGTTATCAGAAACTAATGGAAAAATCTCTAAAGTATATGTGGAAGAGATAGATGGAATTGCTTCATTCTAACTGAACCAGAGTTGAATACAAAATACAATGGATAAAATTTGAGCAAGGTCTTATCATAATTTGATACTTGTAAAAATGTAATCTAAATGTTCCTTTAGTAGTCTAGTTTTTTTTTAAACAAAGGAGTAATAGATGCTGATTTCCATACATAAATAAAATGGTACCTTCCCAATTAACTAAAAATGTTAATACATCCATGAAGTAAACATTGCAAAGAACTTTAAGATGCCAACACTGCAAAATTTAACACTGGATTAATGTATACTATAACTAGTTTGTCCATGCTGCAAAGAATTTTTAGATAACACTTCACATACACAGTTTATAAGTAACAGATTTTAGTAGATTAACATGTTGTACTCAGTTGTAAATATTAAATATTACAAAGAAGCATAATAATAGTTATAAGTTAACATTAACTGATAAAAACAAATTTTACAACACAGCTGTTTAAAGACACTAACTACTAGTATTTTTAAGTAAGAAAAAATAAAAAATAATTATTTTAAGTTATATTTCTCCAGATTACAATGATGTATTTTTTATCATGAAAATAAATATTTAGTGTCTACAAAAAACTTCAGTTAACAAGTTTCTGCTCTAAGCCAACAATATGTCCCCATGAAAGAACAATCTATTTTGTTTGAGGGACACACTTCAAGAGAGAGAGTTTGGTAAACATTCTTTCGCGTTTGGTACACATGGTAAAAATACAATCTATTCATTAATTTTTCTTAAACTTGTGATCGACAGAATGTTGTAGTAGTTTCTGCTTAGAGTTGAACTTCTTATTACAAATATTGCACTGGAAGTGAAAAGTCTCGCTGTGACCCATAACATGAACTTTAAAGTTACCTTTGTGACTGAAGCCTTTCTGACACACAGTGCAAACATATGGTCGTTCTCCACTGTGCGTTCTAAAATGAACATCTAAATCTCTCTTACTTTGAAATCGCTTATAACATATTACGCAAACGAATGAGTACTTTTTAGAGTGCGTTTGGTTGTGCTTTTCTAAGTTATGTTGCATCGATGTTGAGTAAGGACAAAGTGGGCAGAAATTTTTGTAATTTTCTGGTTCAGCATTGGAAGAATCACTTCTCCAGACATTTTGGAAATCTAAATGAAAAAAAGATACTATTTGATTTGAATAATATTTATTGCATGCATACTTTAAAAAACTGTATTTGCATAGAAAAATCATTAAAAGGCACAGGATAAGAAATAATGATTCATAGATTGCCTTTCAAATTTGATGCTACAATATACTTATGAAAAAGAGAAGGTACATATATTTAAACTTAGTTAAAAAAACTGCTTTAACAAGTCTGAAAATATAAATAATCAGAAATGAGCATTTAAAAACTTTGAAAAACCTTGTTTTGTTTGGCTCTTGGGAGTTGTCATGTGGTGTCAGTCTTCACGAGGTTTTGTAAGAGTCAATAAGAGAAATAAAGGGAACTGATGGTAAGGTAAACAAACCACTCCCACAATTGGTATCTTTAGCATGGTAGGTAGTTAATTAACATTGCCGCACTGGAGCAACACAAAGGGCTATTAGCCACGGTCCCTGGATCAATTCCGAAAGGAAAGATCCAAAAACAACGCCTCGTAATTTTAAACCAGTCTGATGATGAGAATACCTGAGCTGGCACTCCACTCCAACTTTCACACTGAGCCAAAATGAGGACATTCGAGGTCACGACAGATTTAACATGCACCATCCCCATGTACACGAGTCTTAGACCGAACCAAATTTTGAACTCTCCAATTGCTAATCCGTTGCTCTTCCTACTGGGCTGTAGTGGCCCTCATATGGATTCTTGTTCTGTTTATCATTAAGTGCTGAAAGCAAGAGATAGATTGTCGGAAATAAACCAGCAACAGTGATCATGGCATAAGGCAGTTGTCCACCAACAAGGATTCACACCTTTTCAAAAATCGACTGATCCAAGGTCGACTGCCTCCTTGTCAAAGCTGCGTTATAACCAATGAAATAATTGTGATCAATGTTTATTGAAGATTGAACAAAGGACAACATAAAAATATTTTAAGATTTCAACACAAAATAGACTATATCTAAATTATGCAAATGTTCTAAAGCAAGTGCAGTGAATAAAATTAAAAAAATCATTTTCAGGTTACGGCACTTTTAATAAACCTCAAATTGGATTCAGTTTAAATATTTCCATTTTATTTGCTGTTCTACAGACCCCCTTTCCCTTTAAAACCAACTAAACTTAAGTTGATAAATTGTTTTTGTAAGTCTACTTAGAAACAATTGTCCACAAATTTTTATGAACTGCAACACAAGTACCATAAATCGTTTTTCAAACAAACAGTTAAAGTGGACAAACAAATGTAAATTCACACTGCATCAGGAACCAGTAATAAAGTGATTTTTCGTAGATGTACCATTTTTTATGAACACCAGAAGAATATCTTTAACATACCATAATTTTATATTTAAAACAATAAGTGGAAGCAGTGATTTATGAGTTATTCTATTACAATATAATTCCTATCCATATTCACTTACTGATCTGTTCTAAGAGTATTTGTTTCCTTATTACATAAAACTCAGATATTTTAATCTGGTGATCAAGACCTCATTCGTCACAAAGATATTTTTACTGAATATAAAATACTTGTAAAACTCACATTTTTTTTAAATATCATGAGATAAACTATTTTTAAGCTGAATGAAAGTTAATGTTTTTCCAAATACTGGACACAAAGTCAAGTATTTGGAATATCAGTTATTTTATTTGTATTTTTAATTAATGTCGCACTGGAGCACCACAACGGGCTATTGGCGATGGTCCAGGATCAAATCCAAAGGGAAAGATTCGAGATCACACCTGAGCTGGCACCCCACTCTTCAAACTTCCACATGCCAATTTGAGGCCATGACAGATTTAACGTGCACCAGCCCTCTTTGTACATGACGATCTTTGGTTGGATTTGAACTCGCAACCCTCCGATAGCTAATCCGCTACCCTTCGAACAGGGCTACAGCGGCCCCAATGTTATTTTATATTGTGATTTATCAGAACTGTTCTTGAAAAAAATTCTTGTATTCTTGCCCACAGTTAAATCGGTTTATGATGCAAACTTACATGGTCATAAAGCAGAGAAAAAATAAATTTATAAACATATCAACATCTTTAAAATAATATACACACTAACTTGAGCATGGCTAAGCTCCAGTTAGTGAAACCAGATTCACTTTTGATTTCAACGGTACTCCAACTTTAAGTAATCAACTTTCCAGTCTCATCCCATTCAGAAACTAAATATTTTAGATTTTGCAGAGGAAAGGCAGTTAAAAAATTACCAAGACAATATCAGTCCATCTGAATGCATAAAGCAGAAGGAATGTGCGGGTTCTTACCTGAGCAGTGTCTGAAGAAATAAAAAAGTATCCCCCCCCAAGTATATATATATATATAGATCCAGTTCAATTAACTAGGGAACTAAAATTATGGTTAGATATGGTATAAATACACTTTGAGCATACTATCTTGTAGTCACTACTTAAAACCTATCAAGTATATTTAAACATCTTTCAGTAATAATCTGTCAATGGTCATTGAAGCTGGAAATTGTCTTTTTTCAATAAATATTTTGAATGGATACACTATAGAGCTTCTGTGGGCGTAGAGAATATTAGTTCGCTTGTCCCTGACTTATTGCAATAAAATGAGTTCTGCCTTAACTACTAAAATAATGTCAAGTGTTATGTGAATGCAATTACATGTACTACATTTAAATCAGTAAATTAATATATTTTCATCGATATATGTGAAAGAATTGTAATATTTATGAGGATTGATTTCACAACCAATAATTAAGTGTCAACAATGTTTATCTTCTTCATGCCTGATACTTTTGTTTTTAACAGGCATATTTTATTAGTTTTTTTCATGTTATAAAATGTTAAAAATGAAATTAGTGTTGTTTTTAAACTTAGGTAATTCCACCTTTTCAAAGCAATTATATGTGTAGCAAAGAACAACTTCAAATAGGTAAAATGTTTGATGTAATAAGAACAAAATATAAAACACACAAAGTAACTAACTCAGAGGATCATGCACCCAAAAAGTCTAAAACTGCTTAGAAACCATGCAACCTGCATGGTTTCTAAGCAGTTTGACTTCTCGGCCAATAGAATCTTTCATAAGGTCAATACAAAATTTCAGACTGATACAATTGCCCATGAATTGCTACTTTGAAAGATCCACAAAACTAGGTTGGCACTATGAAAGCTGAATTAGCTGTGTATGTGTCAGAGTAAACATATATAATCTCTCATCTTCAAGTTTGAAACCTAAGCAATATGTTGAAGTTCAAATGTTAAGACTATTTGCATTCATGACCACTTAAAAAAAAGACCGATTTTCATAAACAAGTTTCATTCTATTTGGTTCTGACTTTTTATTTGAAACGAATGAATTACATTGGCAAAAAAATTACAAAAAATAATATAAGGAAGGCATTTTATAAACAATGAATAAAACTGCTGGCATAACTGCTTTTTGGAGATGAGTTAAAAACACTCTTTGAACTAGACAGTTACTATCAGTTTGCAAAAATAATATAAATTTTTATACACAAATAAAACGATACCAAAGGAAAACCAATAAACAAGGCGAATTACATTTTGCAAGTCATACAACTTCATTTGTTAAAATATTAAACAAAGTCATCACAATATACTATTACCACATTTCTTTAAAATGAGTCTTCAATAACAAAAATGTTTACTAACTCAGTCATAATTGAAACTGTTTTTTTTTCAAAATGCACAGGAATCTCAAGTTGAACTATAACATATCAAGAAATGCAGGTATCTTGATAGCTGTCAAA
This sequence comes from Meta bourneti, assembly GCA_933210815.1. Lineage (NCBI taxonomy): Eukaryota > Metazoa > Arthropoda > Arachnida > Araneae > Tetragnathidae > Meta > Meta bourneti. The sequence goes on from OW119928.1 coordinate 9,009,967, forward strand.
GTAAATATAATTGCTCACCTTCAGTTTTTCAAATGTATGCAACGAGAGGAAGTTTGAATGCTTGACTACAAAATAAAATTGCATAACCAAGTTATCATTTACTTTCAGCTGCCCAAGAGTTGGTTTCTCTATAAAATATATTTTTTAATCATTAAAATAAAATTACTTTTGTATGCCTTTTCAACAAAACAGGCATTTTGACCAGTTGGCCAATAACAGCCATTTTTAGTGAATTCAGACAATTGATACCAGTTAAGATAGTTATATATGACCAAGATAAATTGCAAGAAATCATAAACTGAAATACTGCTTATAGTGTCCATATATTTTCTTGTATGAGTTATTACATTGTATCCTTGAAATAGATGACAAGCCATCAAATAACAAAAATATTTGTCACAAAAACAAAAGAGAAATAAGGAGAACTTAATAAATACATTACAGTAAAATCTTATGAGTTAAAAGATGTTTTTGCATGTCCTGCTTCCTATGAAATCTCTTACCACATGCAATGCACGAGAATGGACGTTCGCCAGTATGAATTCGGGCGTGAATCTTAAGATTTCCTTTACGATTGAAGCTTCTACTACACACTTGACAAGTAAAAACTTGTTCAATGGAAATATTTCTTCTCTGATCATTGGCTGTGTCTTGACACTGGTTAACTTGATGAGATGAGACAACTGGTAAACTAGAAAAATCATGAGTTTTCTGATGTTCTTCTAAACAAAACTTGTTGAGAGATGAGTAAGAACACAACAAGCAGAAATATGTACCTTTCACAAATTTAAATGCATTTGGAGTACTCCAAGATCCTAAATGAAACAAAAATTTACATTTGAGCAGAATATTTGAATAAATACACATCACATGCTATAATTAGATATTAATCAACATGAATCATAGAAAACATATTTTAATTTGCAAGTAGGGCCATATAATCATGTGTAGCACCATGATGACAGTGGGCAATTTGCAAGTAGAGCTCACTGCCATCTGTGATTGTAAATACTAATTTTTTCATGCATCAGCCACCAATATCAAAATGTGGAAACGGGGAAAACATTTAACCCTCTGAGGGTTATGCATTATTTCATCATGTAACCTGTAGTTTTCCTTGTATGACTCATAACCAGTTTTATTCTTGACCATGAGAATCTTTCATAGGATTCTTTCAAACAATAAATGTAAATTTAGTCATTAAATGTGTGATGTACAGTAAAAGCAATGCTATACAACTCGGAAATCTCGTGATGCAGAGGGTTAGGGGAGCATCACCATATGACAATTTCTACAAATAACTATACTTTCTTAACTAAATAATTAACATTCAGTTCCATATACTTTTATTCACAATGATTACAAATCTGTGTTTTCGTAAATTAGTTGTAGGATGCAAAAAAATTTCCAATGGAGTGAAAAACACAATCATGAAGAATGCACTTTTATGTAGGAGCATCAGTCACACATTTCTAATTTTTTAAATTATGAAGAATATTAGATTCTTGACAATCTGAGAAACCTCTAATCACCATCTATACATTAGTTTTAAATTGAATGACAAGTTTCCAGGCAGGCAATAGAATTGATGTAAAGAAAATTCTGCTTGATATAAGGTTTCATTCCTCTTATTAATATAGGGTAAATTAAAACGGTTTTCTAGATTTTCGTATACAAGTACATAATAATGGAAAGAAATAGGGCAAGTTATTGGTAATGGATTGCTTGTTACAGATTTAATAAATGCTTGCCCTTCATGGGGTACAGTAAATACATAATCCAACTCAACCTACATTTGCTCCGAAATTTCCTAGCCTGGGTAATGCTTTGTTCAATTCCAGCAAATCTTGGTGAAAGCTTGTTACAATCACAAGATTCTTAACGTAGACCTAAGGTTGGATGGTTTGGGGTTTTATGGTGCAAGGACCATATGTGTGCTGCACTAGACACGACATACAATATCAAGTAATAGATACACACAATGAAAGTTTTTACTGATACAGAAGAGAAAAATACACTCAGGGAGGAATGCACCAGACAGGAATCAAACCTGTGCAGCCTACAATTCAAAGATTGCTAGGGCAGTGGGCATACCCACTGAGCCACAATTGCTCCTGTAGACTTAAGAAAATCAGAACTCAAGAGCGATCGAGACGGCAAGGCAAAATGTAGTCAATTGTCAACAGTTGCATGGTTAATCCATGTGTTGTGTAACGTCTCATTCAAATAAAAATAGGTGTCCCTAACTGTGTTGTGATGTTCCATTAAATTAGATACTCTCTTAAAATCATGTCGCATTTTTGCATACCTTACCATTAACCAGGCTATACTTGATCAGAATGCAACAAAACATGACATGCTCCTTTTATCAGCCCAATTTAGCATTGCAAGACTGACGTTGGACCAGTGTAGGGCTTGCCTTAGTGTCATGGCTTGCTGAAATTCAAGACCAATTTGACTCACTGCATTTTTATGTTACTTATAAGAAAGCCAGTAACAATACTTGAAGGGCTCTAATTATAAATTACGTAAGGCCTTTGCAGTGTAAATTGAAATGAATTTTGAGGTTGAACTAATGATTGCTATTATTATGTTTTTATTTTAATGGTCTAAAGACTTTTTACTGACAATCAATTAAGTATTACAATGCATTACAGCACATTTTCCTGTCATTTATGTATATTCATTTCTTTCAACTTACCTGTACACACTCTTGTTTTTATTAGACCACTTAACAGGTAATATTAAAGAAAATTCTTCAGTTTGTACAAAAAGTTTAGAGAAAATAGTTTGGTAACTATTTGATGAAAAATCTACATATAGCAAAGCAAAAATAGTGGAATACTTTAATATTTTGGAAAAATAATGATTTTTGAGCAAACATTTTAAAATATAATAAAATAAAAGTGCTTATATTCAGAGATTTTTGGTTTACTAATTAATTATAATTTATACATTTTAACCCGCGAAGACGCGCTCCGGGCCTATCAGGCCCGAGCATTACAAAAACTTGGCACAGAAAATCAGCCCCTCAATGGAATAAATCCAGTTTCACAGTAGCTGCATTCAAGGTCATGTAGGTCACAACCACAGGCATTTCAAGAATTTTCCCCCACTTGTTTTCTCAGAAAAACGGTGTGCGGGCCTTTGAGGCCCGGCGCGCGCGCTGGCGTTTTCGTTAAGATCGCGAAGGAGAACAGACGGATTGAAAATGTCTCGCTATTTGAGCTATGATGATGAAATGAAGAGATTACGGACGCTATTAGCTGAAGTGTCAATTGATGAAGAATCCATTAATGAAGAATATGAAGAAATTGTTGATGAAGAGGAGTTTAGTGATCATCAGTCAAATTCGGAAGAAGATATTGATTCAAGCAATGAATCAGATATTTTTGAATCTATGGATCACTATCTTGGTAAAGATAAATTAACAAAATGGAATAAAAAAGAACCAAGAAAGAATGTGAGAACTCTGGCTCACAACATCATGACAAAATTGCCCGGAAATGTTGGAGAAGCGAAAGCTGTATCCTCGCCTGTAAATTCTTGGCAATTGCTTATCGACGAAACAATAATATCAACTATTGTGGAGTGTACGAATATTTATATTCAATCGATTGCTGGTAATTTTGAACGGGAAAGAGATGCTCGCCCCACAAGTACCTCAGAAGTAATGGCATTCATCGGACTTCTTTATTTTGGAGGACTCTACAAAGCTTCTCATGTAAATGTTCGTGATCTTTGGGCTACTGATGGTACTGGGTTTGACATTTTTCACAGAACTATGTCATGTAAACGTTTTTTTATTTCTAATGAGGTGTTTGAGATTTGATGATGTTAGAAACCGTTCTTCTAGAAGAGAACTGGATAAACTTGCTCCCATCAGAAATATTTTCGAAAGATTTCTTGAAAATTGCAAAAAACTGTATAGTCTTGGCGAATATGTAACAATTGATGAAAAGTTAGAGCCATTTCGAGGAAGATGCTCGTTTCGTCAGTATATCCCTAGTAAACCTGCAAAATATGGACTCGAAATTTTTGCTCTAGTGGATGCAAGAACATTTTATACTTGGAACCTTGAAATTTATGCAGGAGCTCAACCTACAGGTCCGTACAGGACAGAAAATGGTCCCGATAAAATTGTCAAGAGATTAGTGAAACCCATCTTCAATTCAGGGCGAAACCTTACTGTTGACAACTGGTATACTAGTTACAGTTTGGCAAAGGATCTCTTAGAGAAGAAAATTACACTTGTTGGAACAGTTAGAAAAATAAAAAAGAGCTACCAAAAGAATTTATTTGTGGAAAGAATCGGGAAGTGCATTCATCATTATTTGGATTTCAAAAAAACATGACTTTATGTGCCAAAGAAAAACAAATGAGTCATCCTGTTATCTACAATGCATAATGATAGTGCCATTGATAAATCGACAGAAGAAGCCAAGAAACCAGAGATTATAACATTTTATAATCTAACAAAGGGTGCTGTAGATGTAGTGGATGAAATGTCATCTACATATTCTACTGCTAGAATAAGCAAAAGATGGCCCATGTTTGTATTTTTCAGTATATTAAATATTGCAACAATAAATGCCCGAGTACTGCTATTGTCAACTAAAACACCGGCGATTCAATACAGAAAACGAAGTTTGTTTATCAAAGAACTTTCGTTAGAACTTTTGAAGGACCACCTACAAGAAAGAAGTTTGCAACCAATGCTTCCACGTGAAATGCGAGAAAAACTAAACTGTAGCCAGAGTGAATATTGTGAAGCACCCCCGACAAAAAAACAACAGAATTCTTCAAGAAAAAGGTGCCATGTATGCCCCAGTTCAAAGGACAGGAAATCACAAATTTGTTGTGCTAAGTGTGGAAAAAATGTATGTGGAGAACATAGCAATGTTCTCTGCAATAAATGTCAGTGAAATGTAAGTTTCATTTTCAATTTATTAATGTAACAATAATTTAATTTTTCATAAATGAATACTATTTCTAATTTGGTTTCTTAAATTTCGTTTTTCAGTATCAATGTGACATAATTATAAATTTAAAATGCATTTTAAAATGTAGAATTTTAAAAGCTATATTTATCTGAAAAATACTTTTTTTATTTTTCATATTGTGTTTTGATTAACTAAATTAATTTTTAACGGTAAAATAAATTTTGTTTATGTTTTGTTAAGAAAATATTGCTTCGGGCCTACGAAGCCCGACGCGCGTCTTCATGTAACAACAAGTAGTGCGCGTCTCCGCGGGTTAAACATTAAAATGTGAATGAAATAGTTCAGCAAAATTGTATTCAGAATTGAAAAATACAAGGGCCCATTATAATCAGTTATATATTTTCATATTGTTAATAAGTACAGTAAAACAGAAACAAGTTAAAATAAATTGCAAAGCAAGACAATTGACTTCTTAAAAATATAGACAAGGAGTAAACAATTTAATCATGGTATGAACATACTAAATAAAATTTCAATTCACTCCTTTCAGACTGTTGAATATTAGTAAATCTGCATACTTGGAAACAAGCTCAGTAGTTGTTAATTTTTTTTTATTTCAAACATTAACTTCACATATTCTGCTAAGGAGGCTGTTAACAAATTAAGGAAAAGATTTTAGGAAACATTTATATTTTCTTTTAAGATGCAATAATTTCTTGGTAATAATCTTCTGGAGAATATTTTCCAAGGGGTAGGTATTTTAACTAATGTCGCACGTGAGCAACACGATGGGCTATTGACGATGGTTCAGGATCAAACCCGAAGGAGAAGATCCGAAGACACCTCATCATTTTGAATCTCTGTCAGATGACGAGGTCGACACCTGAGCTGGCAACCCACTCTCCAAACTTCCACACCAATGTGAGGACATTTGAGGCCATGACAGATTTAGCATGCACCAGCCCCCTTTGTAATATTTTTCAAGAGGAGAATAATTGAGATTTTCAAGAAAGTCTAAATTTAATTGCAGGTAGGTAACTTAATTAACATCGAACCGGAGCAACACAACAGTCTATTGGCGACGGTCCGGGATCAAACCCGAAGGGAAAGATTCTAGGATTGGATTGGATGTTGAGGTTTTATGGCACAAGGTCCAAAAGTGGAAAAGCTGTGCCAAACAGAAGACAGGAAAGATTCTAAGATACAACACCAAGCAATTTTGAACCATGGTCAGATGACGAGGCAACACCTGAGCTGGCACTCCAAACTTTCACACAACACCAACGTGAGGACATTTGAGGCCACAGCAGATTTAGCATGCACCAGTCTCCTTTGTAAAATTTAGCAAGAGAATAATTGAGAATTGGCTTTCAAAGGCATAAAAATGTTTTAAAAACGCTATGCAATATATATTTTAATCAATGAATGAAAAAAAAACACATATAAAAATGTACTTCTAAGGCTAACTCAAGAAAGAAAAAGTAAACATTTCAGTCATTTTAGCCAAAATGTGAATTATTTACTTCGACAACATGTAATTATTTTTAAGTCTAACTCAAAGAGTTCGGTTTTTATATATTCCCCAACTATTAAGTTTAACGCATACATTGCACTAATACATGCAGAAATATGGAGGTATGTGCTGGTTATCATCTCTAGACTACTGCAGCAGAAGCATTACCAGTTATATGAGAAATGTATCATGGTTTTTCAATAAAAAATAAATAACTCTTCTATAAAACAGTACTTATATATATAAGCTAAGGGAATGTTACATAAAATAAGCTTCAGGTTCGTTTCTGCAATCAATAAATTACAATGTTCTCTAACAATTCTAATTTTCTTATAGGGAGGACACAAAATAATAGCTCTGTAATTAGAAATGACATTTAATTAAACCATGCAGGCAAATTTTCAAATGTCACGATTCAAATCAATAGAATAAAAATATTTACATGAGTTTTTAAATGCAAAGTTTTGTTAGCAGAATATTTAAAAATATGGAAGCAAAATACTAATACTATTAGAGCAAAATCTGAAAGCTGGAGTTTAGGTACCTCTAAGATATGAACAGTCTATTGGGTTGATGCAAAATTTCGTCCCGTTTCTGGTGCTCGATGGCATTGCATTGCAAAACCGAAGTGTTATCTACTTCACACGTGTAGTTTTGATGTTTGAAAGGAATTTCAGCGAGTACTTGGAAAAGAAATTGCATTATTTGGCTGTCTTTTAAATTTTGTTAAGGAATAAAGGAAAATAAGGAGCATTTTCGACATATTATGCTTTTTTTATTTCCGAAAAGGTAAGAATGCTTTGCAGACGCAAAAGGAGATATGTATTGTGAATGGTGAGGGTGCCGTAAGTGGTTCAGAAAGTTTTGTCACCTGGATCAGTTCAGCCAGAAACCTCAGAACCTCTATGAGCATGGGATTATGTAGCTACTGGAGAGATGGAGAAAGGTCAAACAGAACAGCACATACTATATTGATTAAATGCAATTCTTAGCAAATAAAATTTTCAATTTTTGTCAAAAAAAAACAGGCACCAACTTTTGCACCAACCTAATATTTGTGTAGTACTTTCAAGTACCTTGACTTACTCGAGTTTGCTGAAAAGTTTAAATAAAAAGTGCGTCCACAGCAAGAAAACTAAACTGTCATTATGAAGGCTTTTCGGATAAAAATGTAAAATTGAAAATGCAGTTCAGTAGATTTAATATAGCATTCATAATTTAGAGGAACAAAGTTCAATTGATTTGGAAACTTACACTAAACTTGAATTATTTTAAAACATTAAGAATCTAAAACATGTATGACTAGGGTCGAATATGAACAATCATGTGCGTTTTGAGATTTTCCTTGGAATAGAAACTTTTATGGCACATATAACAAAGAAATGGTTTCTCGTTGGTATGGATTCGAACATGTTTCTGCATGTGGCTTTTTTGACGAGTAGAATAGGTGCAAGTGGAACATATGTACATAGTTTTCAAAGCTTCACCACCAGCATTAAAACTTTTTTCGATTCTCATGTAACCTGCAAGAGACAAATGTCTAGTTACACATTTTTATGCCACTGTTTTTGGTAGGTTTTAAGATGTAACAAGTTTTAAAACTCCAAACTTGTAAGATTTTATATTTTCAAATTAAAATTAAGAAATTGATAAACGAAAAAATTCTTACATACTTCAAAATAAAACTAGACATTTAAATTTTTAAGATACATAAAAGAGCTATTTTTTTCACATAATAATGTACATGAAGGATATTTACATTTATAATTTTAATGTTGAAATGGGTTTTACAATAGGAAAATTTGCTACAAAGCTGAAATTCTAAAGATTACTTTTGTGTATGGTCTTTTCGTTCAAATTACTACATGTAAAACTGATTTTGTAAAACTTGAACTTTATTTACTAGTCTAATTTACAGAAAATGAACTTTTCAAAAATCGGTTAACAAGTGTTCATAAGCAGTGCATTCCTTAGCCCACATATTAAGAAGGAATTTCACAACATTAAATAGCAACAAATTTAAAAAAAGGTATTCAATGCATCCAGACACAAAACCTAACTGTTAAAAATGCTTACCCGTCTACATTTACTGTGTCTGGAGTTCCAGTAGCAGAGCATATGTACTTAACATAATAATCCCCACCCAAAACATAAAGGTATATTATAAAGGAAAAAAGCTTTAGCCAAACGAGTACATACTTTCGTAAAAAGCAGCTAATTAAATCATTAATAATAATTAAATCATTAATTTTATAATTGTATTGAAATAAAAATGAATAATCATGAAGTGACAGCATATGTAAATTAATCATATTAGAACATAATTTTAAGCAAAATATTAACACAAGCCATAAAGAATGAATCTGAATATAAAAGAAATTAATTTCCATAACATTAGGAATGCACAACAAAGTGCCGCCTGAGATCAAATTTTCGAACAAACTTTTTGTCACACAGCGTACACTCAAATGGACGTACACCTGCATGCCTTTTCATATGAGTAGAAAGAGATTCTCTTTGTGAAAAGGCTTTATTGCAAAGTGTGCATACAAAAGGTCGTTCTTTAGTGTGCACACGCAGATGTTTGGTTAGATTTCCTTTATTGTATGCAATATATGTGCAAAAGGAACAACAATAATATGATTTCCTCTTCTGTGTGTGGTTTTCAGTTTCATGAAGTCCCCAAAACTGTTCATAACCTACAAAACAAATTAATATTCAGATTCAACGAAAGCACAAGATTCCATTAATGCAGAGCATAACTTATCTTTTCTTACAAGGAAAAATTGTTATTTTCAGAATAGTTAAAATATCAACCCTAAAAATAAAAACTAATGTTTACAAGCATGACATTAATAAACATTTGCTTCATGTTATATATACTTTAAAAACAGATTACAAAACTTGTTTAAGATTGAAGTAGAAAGATGTAAAGCATAGTAAAAAGATGTCACGTTTGTCTTACTCTAATTTTGGTAGTTATGTTAGTCGAGTGATTGTAAGCATTACTTTGGTATACAGGATGCTATTTAAGATGTAACAAAAGGGAAAATAATAAAACATCAAAATATATTGAGAACGCTGATCCACATAAAAAGGGGACTGTGGTAGCCAGTTGGAAGAGTAGCGGATTAGCAACAGGAAGATTGCGAGTTTGAAACTCAATCAAACCAGACTGTCGTGTATGTGGGGAGCTGGTGCACCTTAAATCTGTCGTGGTCTCAAATGTCCTCACATTGGGGTGGTGTGGAAGTTCGGCGTGCCAGGTGTGTTGACCTTATCATCTGACCATTGTTCAAAGTTGATCTGTTGTCCTGGGTAGGTATTTTAATTAACATTATACTGGAGCAACAAACGGGCTATTGGCGACGGTCCAGGATCAAAACTAAAGGGAAAGATCCGGACACCACTTAATTTTGAACCACAGTAAGATGACAAGGTCACATCTGAGTAGGCACCACTCTCCAAAGTTCCACACCACGCCAAGGTGAGGACACTTGAGGCCATGACAGATTTAACATGCACCAACCCCCCTTGCACACGACGGTCTTTGGGGGTGGATTCAAACTCGCAACCCTCCGGTTTCTAATGCGTTATTCTTCCAACTGTGCTACAGCGGCCCGCTGTTGTCTGAGAACCTTTCCCTTCAGAATGGATCCTGGACCATCGCCAATAGCCTGTTGTGTTGCTTCAGTGGGACATTAATTCAAATATCAACACATGAAAAGGTATTTTTCAAATAGATTTAATCTACGTTCCTTAAGCATATCACCTAAAGATATTGCCCTTCTTCACTAATAAAAGGAACAGCAAACAAATTTTAACCAGAAATCTAGTTCATGAAAAATGGAGATAAAGGACAAAAACTTCTGCCCAAAGGCAGGCAAATTAATTTTTCCCTTTAATTAACAAGTTGTAATCAGATTATAGCAAAATTAACTTATATCTCCACATTTTTACAAATAGAATAATAAAAAAACAAATTGCAAGACAAAGCATAGGAGAAATTGTCATTGTCTGGTACTTTTCACAATTTATAATTTTTTTCAATAGATGATTTGCCTTAGCTTTCGATGGTCGGTTTTATGGCACAAGAGCCATATTTGGCCATGCTGTGTCAAACAAGTGATGTCAAGTAATTGTGAAAAGAAAAGGGTTTGGTGAGGAGAAAGATAGCTTGGGCATCCTGAGGTCGTGGCCTGTTTATTTTAACAGCTGCAGTAAACCCCATGGAAAAAGAATAGAGCACTAAGGTAACTCGGGTTCAACATAGTTTTTGAAACTCTGAATAATGATAATGAATGTTATACAACTGAACATAATTTCAATTTACTTCTTCATTTCAGTTTTTGTCAAGTAATTTGAACATACAATTTCATATAAAGTGAGACAGAGAAAGCAGAGTATATAGAAAACTTTAACAGTTTAAACACAAAAATGTTTGAAGGCCCTAATTTTACATTTCTTCTATATTTAAAAGTACATCAACTCCAACAATCAAATTTCTACAAACTGAAAACATGCAATAACTTTCATGTTTTTGATGCATATATTGGAGTAAAAAAGTATTTCTCAGTAAAATCAAAGGAGATTGAAAATAACTAATTATTTTCAATTTAAACTATTCGGTTTATTTTTTGTAACATCTTTTTTGTATAGCTCACATACGAACTGTGCATAGAAAGAACGCATTTTTACATCTATGGAATTTATATTCAGATATTACAAAACATTGATCAAAATTTAATTAGTCTTTGAACAAACTATAAAATAAAAGTACAGATGTATCTAGCGCCTTTGCTGGTGGCAACGCTCTTGGTGTGTTTTTGGACGCACTTTTTGTCACCAAGGAAAAAAATCATAGAAAAAATCTTTATAAATCCAAAGTTACTATAAAAATGGGAATAACTCTAATAAAGATGAGTTATCTTCACCTGAAATAACTCGCTACTAAAAGTGCGCCAGGAGCGTTGCCACCAGATGACGCTAGATACATCTGTACCAAAATTAATTGATACATTTACAATTTGCTTAATCAAATCTAGATATGGAGTTTCCAAACACTAAATACATTTGTCATTGGCATCATCGTCCTTCTAATGAAATAGATGGATCATGTGGGCGGATCTGAAGGGTAAATCACAAATCGACTAAGCCAATTGGCTATGGAAGTGCAGACTAGTGTTTTGATCACAATGGATAATCACTTTAACCAATCAATAATTTAGGATTCATGCTTTTATTGCCAACCACATGACAGATCTTCAAACCCAGTAACTGGAAGAAATAACATGAAGCTGTGGGCACATGGTTATTGGTGATGGTCTGGGATCAATCCCCCAAGGGAAAGATCGAGGACAACACCATGTAATTTTGAACCACGGTCAGATGACGAGATAACACCTGAGGTGGCACCCCACACTCCAAACTTTCACACCACGCCAATGGGAGGACATTGAGGTCGTGACAGATTTAATGTGCACCAGCCCCCCTTTGTACATGACGGTCTTTGGTTGGATTTGAACTCGCAACACTCTGGTTTCTAATCTGTTACTCTTCCAACCAGGCATTAATATATTGGAGTTATTAACCAAAAAACATCCCCAATTTAAATCTTGAACATTTTACAGTTAAAAATTGAAAAATTACTGCAATAAACTTTTACCCACAGGAAGCAGATACTCACAATAGAGAGGCTGTCTAGCTGATTTGGGTTTCTATTTAGAAGTTAATCAGAAAATATATTTAATATAATATTTACCTACTGAATTGCGACGAAACATGACTGCTCTTCAACTTTTAGTAGAAGTTACAAAAAAGTGAGAGAAACATGATAGTTAAATCAACTCAGTAGCAAAGTTTAAAATTTAGTTTAACAGATAGTGAAAAATACTGGGAATCAAAAATTTTCGCCTAATAGATGGCACATGAGATAAAGGTTTTCGGGCCAGAAATAAAAGTAGTTGCCAAGAATACTTACAAATTAAAACCTACAGTACATCTACACTTAAAATGGATTATTTAAGAGTAATTCTTTTCAATTCACTCCATTTATAACTTAGATTTAAGTTTTCTTCCAATTAAAAACATCATACGTCTTTTAGACAGTTTTTAGTCTTCAGACATAGTTTTACACAAACCTCATACTATATGCAGTTGAACATTTTAATAGCAGACACAGGATCAAACTTATAGCATTTTGAAGAGTTAAAAGGTAATGAATTTGCCTTTTCAGATTATAAAATTAGCATGTGCTAATAAAAATGCAAACACAAAAACAATTAAAATTAGATAAGTGGTTTAATGAGTGGATAAATTTGAATATGAAAAAATAATGAAATTAAAAATATGACAAGTAATATAAACGTAAATTCCTTATTTAATAACTGTGAATAGGATAAATACATACAATGTAAAAATGACAATTCTGATGTCATTAGAAAAAATGGTCAACTGTTTATTCCTTTCTGCAGCTACATTTTGAGCTTGTCATGAGTCACTGTTCAAGAAGTATTTTTGAAGTGCTTCAGTACACTTTGGTGCATATCTTTACTATTACTACTTAAAATCTTCATAAGTTCTTTATAGAACAATTGTCTTTTTACAAGCTACTTTACTTTTCAGAACAAGAACAGAACTCTTTCTGAAGAACTTTTGTGAATTCAATGACCCTAGCTACCCTTATATTCCATACCAGGCATTCTAAAAATATTTTAAGTGTAATAAGAATGTTCTAAATGCACTAAAAATGTTCCAAGTTTAACAATAAAGTGTTCTGAATAAACTAAAAATCTCTCTCCCCCTCTTGATCTTTTTGAGAAAATGTCCTAGTCTCAAAACGATCCTGTTTATTCTGATCGCTAATGGCGTCGAAATTCATTGATGCCCAGTTCAAAGGACCAGGATTCAGGAATTGTCTGTTGAGGAAATTTGAGCTATTTCTCTCCTCAAAAACCAAACTTTTCTTAGCATGATTGAAAATTCATGAACAAAACGCGCACATCAATTAGTTACTGAAAATCCGCATACCTCCACATCATAATCAATAAAAACTTTAATTAGTTGAACATTGCTATGAGAGAGAACTTAGTGATGTTAAGCACTTGATTAATAGGAATATAAATAAGATAAAATTTAATGTAATTGATCCAACTAGGTTGATTAATTTGGGATTTTATGGTGCAAGGACCATATTTGTGGCCATGCTGTGCCAGACACAAGACATACATATCAAGAATACACATAATGACAGAAGAGAGATACACCCAGGGAGAAATGCACCTGATAGGAATCGAACCTGCACTGCCTACAGCTCGAAGGTTGCTAACGAGGTGGGCATACCCACTGAGCCACGGTGGCCCCTTGATCCAATTAGGAACCCAATTCACGTTCCAAAGCCGAACGACAATCTGGTCAGAAAGATATGTGGAAAAATACAAGAGCTGTTGAAATAATTAAGGAGCTCAAATCATGGTAATTTTGTGTGCAGTTTATTTCGGAGTTAAGGGTGGAGGTTGGTTGGTATTTCTTTCAGAATCTCTGAATTCAGTCTTTTTGGGCATTGTGGGAAGGTATATTCTTTTTCAAGATGGGATCTAGGTCTTTTTCTGGATTTAATGATATTGCAGTTGTAAAGGGAATATTTTGGAATTTTATTAAAAGTTTGGGGAAAGGGTAAAATTCATTTAACTGGAGAAAGTGTAATTTTAAAACCAAATAATTTTGCTATGGCCTATCAAATGCTAACTCCTTTTAAAAATTTATAACAATTGTACACTTAGAGTTAATGGAAATCTCTTGTTATTCTAAGATTTCATTTTTACATAAGTCACCTAGGTTAATCTATTCCCATCCTAAATATGGATCAGGTTTCAGAAACATGCTTTTGAGTGATTCTTTACTATGCTAAACAAATGATATACTGTCTCAGAAGTCTATCTGATAAAAATGAATTTGTCAATTTACTTAGCAAAATCACTTTTAACAAGATAATTGTAGAAATTTAAAAGAAATCGAAATAAAGCATAACATGTTCAAAATAAATTAAATTCCGAATAGATAAATTAAACACACTGATCAACACATGCATGGGATTGCTATCGTTTTGATTAAAAACACCTTTAAACCTGGAAAATTGAACCATAGTTAAATTTTGGTTTTAAGCACCACTATATTTTTATTTCTCATAAAATTTTCAAAATAATTTAACACTTCCAGAGGGGTAGAATATCACAGGCTTTCAATTCACTGAAACAATAAAACTGTCTTTAAAAATTAGTTTATATACATGTTTAATTCAGATTATATATAAACTAGAAAAAGCAAAAACATCTGAATATATTTGTAATAAACACTTATTATATTCTATAAATACAAAAATTAGGTCTTATGTATAAAATATGGTTGAAATGAAAAATCAATAAATGCATTTCATATAAATTTATTTCGATTAAAACATGAACATTTTTAACAGGCAGGCATTTTATACCAAAACTGACAATTTGTCAGATATTACAAGGAAAACTAATGAAATAATCTGTGAACAATACATTTGATTAGCAATTCAAAACATTTAAACGAATGTTAATCCCTGTTAGTCCATCTTTTTTGAAAAATCTAACATCTAAATTTATAATTGTAGTGCAGTTTACACCTATCAATCAAAAGTCATAAAAATTACCTTTTTCCCATATTTAATTTCACTGATATACAATTCAAGTCATACAGCTGGAAAAAAGGCACCAGGGATTTTCTTGCAGGTAACTAATTAACCTAATATGAAATAAACGTTCGAGAAAGAAAAATGAATTTTTAACTGATCATTAAATTGGATTATATTTTTAATAGAAATTTCCACAACATTCAGTTTAAACAAAGAATTCAGCAATAATTTTGATATTCCATAGCAGTTGTTAGGTATGAATACATCTTTAAAAATATTTACAGGGTTTTTACAAGGCAAACTAGGAGATTTACACTTCTCCAAGCAAAATAGATTTAAAAAAGAGAACAAATATTTTATAATTTATTCAATCCTATTCATAAGCTTCGAGGGACCAAAATGTTTTAATCTATAGTTTAAGTCTAATCCTCATGGTTGTTATCCAGTAGCAGAAACCTTAGGAAAGAGAATAATTTAACAACTTTGTTTCATAATTACATTTTCATTAAGTTTACTCATTTTTTTTCAAGTATGAATTTTTCTTTGTTCACATTACAACTTAAAATGCTAAATTTTTTCAAATTTAAATCAAAATGTAAAAAAAATTATTTAATAAAAAATATTTTTCTGATGTTTGAATGGCGTTTATTTCTTCTTGGAGAGATGTGCTTTTGTTCGAATGGTATATTAACCTTCTGATTGCCACAAAACAGAGAAATAAGACAAAACAAATTCATTTTGCAATCATTAGTAACCATTATAACTACCACCATCTTGTTTACACCCACAATTCTTATCACTCCTAACGGTTATGGATTTTCATGTGAGTCATAACATGCTCTTTTTGACGAAACATTTTACCACATACTCCACAAATGAACGGTCTCCTTTTGGTATGTGTGTATATGTGTCTCTTCAAGTGGCCGATATGAGAAGTGGTGTAAGTGCAATAAGAACAAACATGCTTTTTCTCAACAGTAAAACACATGGGCTTCTTTCTCTTTTGCTGAAAGCCTACAACAAAAAAGAAAGTTCAGAATCTGTGAGAAAAATAAAAATTCACTCTTTCCTTTCTATATGAGGAAATAAATTTCAAATCTAACAATGGTTCTCACAACTTTTTTATCTATAAATATTCCTTAATGCCCAAATCAGTACTTTTCAATTATATCCGGTCACATTTACTTGGCAACAAAAGAAACATCCTCAAATGACTTTAGATGCAAATGGTGCCAAGGTAGTCTTTTGTCGCCAAGAAAATGCGACCGGAGATAACCGTAAAGTACTGAAATTTATAATACAAGGTTTGATTAGTTTGTTGCTTTATGGTAATTTTTTGCAACATGAGGGCTAATTAGGTCTATGGTTAAGGCAAGCAATGCATTGGTCTAATATCAGTCTTGCAGTACTAAATAAGCTTAAATGCACTGGCATGTTTTCTGTACACTAACGGAACATGAATGCACATGTTGTATGTTTTGTTGCAAGCTGCTCCAGTGTAAAGCCAGGCCTTAGAACCTTATGAATCAAAAACCAGAGCATAAATCACTTGGATATCAGTATGGATACTGAATCCAAGTCTTTGAGTACTTCTTGGGTATTGAGGATAAAGGAGGTTCCATAAAACTAAGCTTACAGGCATAGTAATCAATGAAAACTAAGTTGAGGTAGGAGTCTGAGAACTAGATTCAGGATTGGATTTTAAGGCACAAGGTCCAAAACAGGAGTTGCCCAGAACTACAGGTTTAGAGAAGCAAGCAATAAACAGAATACCTGTTCTATAATTATAATAAAATAAAACATTCTATGGTATAAAATAAGTGGAATTATGCCTCTAAAAGTCTACATATTAGATGAAAAAGTGAGTATTTATATTATACAGCTAAATTTAAAAACACCTTCACATCTCATACTATAAGCATTCATAATATATTTTGAGTTGTCAAATCAATTACACACAAAAGAAAATTGACTCATTAACTCTTAACAATCTGACCATTTTGATGATAGAAATATTAGGAGTAAATTTATTAAATAAAATAAACCATTGTTTAAAAGTGGCATTTCGCCTTTTGATTATAAATAAAAAACATTTTATCCTAAAAGGTCAAGGAAAAATAAATGAGGGGAATAAATAAAAAACAAAGACATATTAATGCATTTTAAAATCAAAAAGGATTAGTAGAAATGAGCAAACATAAATGTTACATCGCAGGGCAAATATGACAGTAAAGTAATTTTTACAAGCATAATTTACAGATAAAAGTTCAAACACACAACTAAGAGAAATTATCAGAACATACTTTTAAATTTAAAAAACTAATTTTGATCTTTTAACATTCCTAAAACAAGAGAAAAATAACAAGAACAAATTAGATGTTATAAGATAATTTAAAGAATATAGCATTCTCTAATTTGTTGATTTTGATGGCACATTTTTGCAAATGTCCTTCCGATATCGAATTATTCTAAAAAGCAAAAAATGTATTTTCTCATATCCATAAAAACTCATACTCCATTTTTATATTAAAATAAAAGGCCTGTCTGATAGTATTTTAAGCATTTGTTTGATAATCTAGCTGAGCTCAATTTTACTACATAAATTAATGCATAAATCTTTTAATATTTTCAAAACTGAAATGCACCTATATCACACAGAATAAATCCTTTGCCGGTTACATGGATTAAACAAATCCAAAGTAATAACACCTTTTCAATGGTGTTATGCCTCTTGAAATAAACATGCACGATTTACTATGAACGTAACTTTGCTTCTCAATAAAAACAATAAATTGAATTTTTTAGTATGAATAATGACATTGAAACTTGACTTCCTGATTGAAGGTTTTTGGAACACTGAATTCCAAACATTCTAGGAAAACTGCATATAAATTCATTCTTCCTGCAATGGGCTCTTTTACATGTTTCCTATGATGAAATACCTTGTTGAATATGGACAGACCGAACATTCCTAATTGTCAAGTATACGTTTTTGGAACAAAAGTTTCAGTGAAAAAATTACAACCTGATTAAAAAAATAAAATGGACGTTCATACGAAAATAATATAATTCACATTGAACAAAAATTTATGTAACAATACAATATAAAGTGAAACCAGTGCTACAAATTTTTATCTAATTAAGTCTAATACATTTCCCTCATCTCCTTTGCAAGGAAAAAAAATGGTCAAAATATAGAAACTAACATAAAATATAGAAACTATAACAATAAATAAAGTATTAAAATCAAATATGCTGCATAATCCATGGTGTACAGTATCTAAGGTAGGTATTTAATTAAAGTCGCACTGGAGCAACACAATGGGCTGGGATTAACCCCAGAAGGGAAAGATCGAGAACACACCACGTAATTTTGAACCAGTCAAATGACGAGGTCACACCTGAGCTGGCATCCCACTCTCCAAAATCTCACACATCAACTTGAGGATATTTCAGGCCACAACAGATTTAACATGCACCAGGCCCCTTTGTACACGTATGTCCTTGGTTGGATTCAACTAACACTCCGGTTGCTAATATGTTACTCTTCCAACCGGGCTACAGCGGCCCTGAGAAACCGGCAGGTGTCCATGAAGTGAATAGAAAGGTAGAGGGGTGAATATATTTAGAACAGATGTTAAAGCTGAAATTACTGATGCCTTAAAAGATTGTAAGGTGAAAGACTTCCGGTTTATCATGCTTTTATAAGCTTACCAAATTCAAAAAATTCCACTAATTCTAAGTCATTATGATATAATTATGCAAATATTTTATAAAGGAAAATTAGTATCCGAAAATTTAATAGCAGTAAGTATTACAACCTAGAAAAAATATTAATAGTGGTACCTTGAAATACGAGTGCCCCAACATGAGTTTTTTGAGATACAAGCCGTCACAAGATCGATTTTTAAGAGTTTAGAGCTGGCTTCAGTGACATCACAACCACCACTCCACTCAGATTCCCGGGTCTTGTGTGTCGTTCAGTTCACATGTTTACCTCACCTGATGATAGTTAATGTCTGTCACAAAAATCAATCAATTTCTTAATTTGGTTTGATATTTATTGTGAACTGCCACCAGGAGGCCCTTTCTTTATCCCCCCCCCATTTTTCTTTTCTTTGACCAGATGTGTCAATTGTAGTCTAAAGAAGATGAGTGTAAACAGTGGTGAGAAAAGGAAAAAGGTAATATCCATGGAATTAAAGAATGAGGTAATAGACAAACATGAGCAAGGTGAAAGAGTTGGCTATGCAGTACGATCACACTACTTCTACAATATGTACTTTTCTGAAGTGGAAGGACTTGATAAAAGCTATAACTGCAGCTACAATATTTGTTCATTGTAAATACATTATTATAAAAAATTGGAGTGTTTTTTTGGGGGCTGGTATGAATTAATCTAATTTCAATGGGGAAAATTGATTTGAGATACAAACATTTTGACTTAAGAACTCGGTCATGGAATGAATTAAACTCGTATCTCAAGGTACCACTGTAACTGTGAATTTCTAGCCATAAACCACTCGTGACTTACAGATATTCCACTGAGTTAAATTATTACAAACTCAACAATTGATGAGAGAGGTATAAAATACAAGATATTTAAGTGAGATAAGGTAAAGGGGAAGAGTACTTAATTAATCAAAAGTTATTCATTTTGTGCAGTGAAACATTCAGTAATTTTGTGAGTATACACTTGAAAATGTTATCATTATCATATATGAAAATTATGAATTCTCATATGTCGACTGAGATTTTCTTTTGAATAAAAGCTTTTCAAACACTCGGGACAAACATATGGCCGTTCTTTGGTGTGAATTCGTACATGCTTTTCCATATGGCTTTTGATGATTGAGGAATAATTGCAATATGTACAAAAATGCCTCTTTTTCTTGAGATAAGGATCAAACGCAAAAATAGTCCTTTCCAAAGATTCATAGCCTATAACAGAAAATAAATGATAACATTTGCTTGGAATGCAGCAATTACATAAAAAGTAGAGGACACCAAACAAATTACTTTTATTTTTAATAAACTAATTTAAATGTGATAAATAGTATAGAAAAATCCATTTTAAGTTGTTCATTTTCAAATCAGTTTAGAGCTACTTAAAACTTTTATAGCCTGCAAAATTAACTTCAAATCAGATAATACTGTTGAACATTTGCAGACCAATAAAATGTACTTAAAATGCTATATTTTCAGGTATCAAATACTAGAAGAGTAATACGAAAAATATTTTACAATAGTAATACAATTTCTAAAAGTGCATTAAAAATTTATACAAAAATGTAATATCCAAATTTCATTGGATAAAAATGAGAAAAGTTTAAAAAATGCTGGAAATATACAATTTCAGTTTAATAAATTTTTTGTATAATGAATGATTAAAAATGACAGAAATGGTAAACAAAAATTTGATTGGTCAAGTTTTAAATTGGCGGGCTTAGAAAATGTATTTTAAAATAAAAAAATCTTACATCAAAACAAATATTTTATAAAATAGTGAGTTAACTTCAAGAAATAAAAGAAAGCAAATGCCAATTATAATATAAACCAGGAAGTAAAAGTTATATATTAAAAATTTAATACATAATAAAACTGGACATAATATTTAAATGCAAATGAATGAGAACAAAGAGAATCAACTATATCACTTTTTGTAATTGAAAACATTTTCAACAATATCAATTATTCAAAATAATTCTTTATTTCAACTTTTTGTCACAAACTACACTAGGAAGACAGGTAACATTGAACTGGGCAACACTGAACAATAGTGAACCATGAGAGGATGGTTGGGTTTTTTATGGCCATGGGGTCATGCTGCGCCAAACACAACATCAAGTAATGGACAAACACACACAGAAAGTTTTACTGACACAGAACAGAGAAATACACACAGGGAGAACAGTAAGAGGAACTATTGTTTGATGTTTCTTTATAAAATAAATGTCTACACTACTATTAGCTTTTTCAAAACTATGCATCGAGAATGAATGACATTTTTTATTAAAACTGTGATTGAGTTTTATGGTACAAGGGCCATATTTAGTCAAGCTGGACCAAACACAAAGCTGCACCGAAGACAAACAATGTCAAATAAAATGACATACACAGAAGAAAGGTTTTACTCACACAAAAGAGAGAAATACACCCAGGGTAAGTTACAGGAATTAAATCTGTGACATCTAAAAGTGGCTTGTTGCAAGCATAGTGGGTTAAATTCACTGAGCCCCTTAAAACTGTTGAAATACATGACATAGTATTGCAATGAGAAAATGCTATTAAGTTAAATTACATGGAATATTAGCATATTCCATAAAACATTAGTCCAAAACATAAATCAATATAATTTCGTTTTTGTGAGGTCAAAATAAAAGTGAAATCGGAATTGACATTGAAGTAGGCTGTCATTTTTGTTCTCTGTGCCATAAGAGTAAGTTCCCTATTGCTGCATAGAACTTGGTTGGGTTTTATGGCAGAAGGGGTATATTTGACCAAGCTGCACCAAACAATGTCAAGTAAATGGTCATACACACAAGGAAGGTTTTACTGACAAAGAGAGAAATATACCTAGGGAGGAATCAAATCTGGGCTGCATACAACTCGTAGGCTGCCGGCGAACCCACAGTCACAGCGATTTCATTACATAGAAGATACAATCTACTTAAACACAAGCAGGTTATTGTTTCGGATTTATGGAATTCTTGGAATTTGACACAACTAGCTTAAAATGGGTATATTAGAATGTAATGCTTGTGCTTTTTTTTGGAAACATTTTAATTTACAAATAATTTTAATGAAACAATGGAAAGATGATTTAAGTGGAAATTACAGTTAATCCTGCACAATTCCCTTGCCTACACTTTTACAAAAAAGTGTCAGCAGCATATTCTATTGGAAGGAAAAACAATTTTAGGATCATTTACAGAACAAAAATTTATAAGGAAATAATATTAAATTGTAAATAAAGTTTGGAACAGTCAATGAAACTTAACTGTCTTTGAAAAGACTTAAAATGAGACACTTTTCTTTACCAAACAGGTTGCATAATAATGTATTTATGGATAATAATCTGACTTATGTTTGACTCTGATGACTTTGACATTTAACAGTTCTTTTTATTACAGAACTTAAGAAAAAATCTGATGACCAAATTATTTGAAGAAATCACTCCAAATATGTAGCTTGATGGTTTCAGAAATTGTTATGTAACTAAATCGCTGACTACTTTAGTAATATCACTTCTTGTTGTAAAGAATGGTTTTGATTCATATTTTCAATACAGAACAGAATCTCTCAGAATAGCAAAGTATAAAAATTTCTAAAAAAGATAAAAATAATAAACAGACAAATTTCACATCACACATTTATAACATGTTGAAGAAACCTTTTCTGTCCTTAAAATCACTAACAGAGGAA
Organism: Meta bourneti; assembly: GCA_933210815.1. NCBI lineage: Eukaryota > Metazoa > Arthropoda > Arachnida > Araneae > Tetragnathidae > Meta > Meta bourneti. The sequence continues at coordinate 9,032,510 of OW119928.1, forward strand.
TTAAGCATTTCTCATTTTAAAACATCACTTTAAATATTTAGTTAAACATGTTTGACAGATTCCAGTAAAAATGGAAAACAAATAATCACATGCAATAAAACTAAAAGTAAATGACTTAAGAAAATATCTGAAAAACACACCTGCTACATTCATAGACAAAAACTGAGAATAAGCTGAAACTAGTATAGTAATCTGTGTTAGAACCTATCACAAATACCTGATACACCGATGCAAGAATCTAGGATTATTTAGTAATTAACTTTTTTAATGACCACAAAAGATGATCTTTGGTAATACAAGAGGCGAATTTAGTTATTTGTGAAGGAACACCCACTTGTATGCTACCGAGGACCACTATACAAGCTAGATGGCTGTAAATAGGTATTGAGAATGAAATAAAACTATGCAGATGTGTTCAATTAACTGCATAACGTAACCTGATTTGCAGTTATTGATAGTGACATTATGGGATCAAATCTTGATTTTACCAAGAGGAAAATATTTTGGTATGCTTTGCTGATCTATGGCAGTTTCCCAAAGTGACCGCTAAAGGAATCGGGGACAATGCTGGACCCATGGGTTGGTTGGGTGTTATGAGGGTTTTATGGCACAAGGGTCATATTTGGCCGAGCTGCGCCAAACACAAGACAGGCAACACAACGACGGAGGAAGAAAAAGCAAAAATGAAAGGGAGGAAAGATACCTCGGGGTTGTGATGCCCAGACACACCTACAGAAGATGTGTCCCTGGGGTCGTGACCCCCATGTTTACCAGAGGCAGTAAACCCCATGAGAAAAGAATAGATTCCAAAGTACCTCGAGTTCAAAAACGCATTTGGGAAACTGCTCTTTTGTAATGTTTTGTAGATCATGCCAGAGTTCTGCAAACAAGTTTCACTGAATCATTTATGCTTTAACATATGTTTAAGCATATTCTGTTTGGTAAGAAATCGCTTTTCACATACTGAACACTTAAAAGGACGTTCTCCTGTGTGAATCCTGAAATGTACATTAAGGTTTGCTTTCTGATTGAAGCACTTTTGGCACACAGAGCAAACAAAAGGGCGAAAAGGAAAAGGTGGAGGCTTCTCTGGATACAACTTGAATTGCGACGGAGAGAATGTTGTGATGGGGTAGGTAGTCTTGTCGATGCCATATCCACTAGTGACAGCATTTGTATTGGTTGGATAACCTAAGAAAAAACAAGGGAAAATTCAACAAAGTAAATGGTTTAACAAATACAAATCAACCAATCGTTTTACACTAGCTAAGAGTACCAATTATATGCATAGAAACATTATGAAAACCATTTAGCGTGTAACGCAAATTAATAACCAACTTAATTTGCAACGTCCTAATCCATACATATTTCAGTCATCCCACATAACACACTTCTTGTCATAATTTCAAATTCTTTATTGTCGCAAAACCTTTTTACCATCATCATAATTACTAAATTGATTTACCCTTATTTGAAAAGAAACTAAAAACAGAAATTATTAAGAATTTCTTTAAAGTTGCTAATTTAAAAGTATTAAATTAAAAACTTCTAAATAAGCAATTACGTATTGGTAGATCTTAAGACAGTGAATTTTGTAACAAGACCCTACATGCATTTTATACACTACATATAACATTTGTGGAAGGAAAACAATGAAACAAAAGGTTTATCAAACTATTTTTGAGTGAATTCTATATAACGTAATCTGTTTTAATGCTTCTAGATTATTACATATATACAATTACAAGTTACAGTGTATTATAAAATAAACCATAGCCACATGTACAGCTTTTTTAACCCAATGAGCTTCACAAGATTTTCAAATAGTGTAGTTAAAGCAGTATTGCTTTAACTATACAATAGACATGACTAAACATCTATTGGTTGAAAGAATCCTAGGAAAGATTCTATTGGTCAAGAAAGTGACAATTGGTTAGAAGTCATGCAGCAGGTTGCTGAAAGGATATATGCATGTGAACCCCTCAGAGGGTTAAAACATTCAAGTGATTTTAATGTCTCTGAAACATGAAAACTTCTGGTGAGAAAAGTGTTAATGTTATAGGGGACATTAACACATGTTTTAATCTTGGTAAGTTTTACTTGTTAAAGGTGTGGCAATTAACAAAAGAAACATTTTAAACATAACTTAATGTAAAAAATTAATTAATTTTATTGAAATATTTCTATTGCCTATATTTTTCTGGCAAATACACGACCATATATGATATATTTGATGAGTGTACAAAACGGCGACTTTTCCGTGGATGCAAGGTTAGTAATCAGTCCCATTTATTTTCGAAATTCTTTTCGTATAACCTGTAAGAGAGAAACTAAAAATATTTTCAATATCACATGAAAAGAGATATGAAACTTATTAGAAAAACAAACTAAAAGCAAAATACTGCACTTCCAGCAAAATAAAAGTATGCAATATCACAAATACATATTAATAAGTGGTAATGAAGGAGTTACTCGTTCAAATTTATTACACATTTTATTTTGGACATAAACTGAGAAGTTTTAAATCACATCAATTAAAATCATAACATAGTACATTTACTTATATGCTTGGATTTTTTATTGATTGCTATGAAAAACTAACGTTGGTCCAGTATATTAGATAATTTATTTTCCAAACAGATATTTAACATCCAACTGAATTTCAAATTATTTATCTTGGAACATTGCAAAGGGGTTTTTCTAATTTTATATTTCAAAATATAATTTTGAAAATTAGAAATAAAGCATAGTTAAATAGCTGTAGAAATCGATGCATGTCATGCTTCAATTTAAAGCAATAATGCTAATCATTGTAGAAAAAGTAGATAATACTTTCTGTTCAAATAAAAAATTCCGGATTCATGTTGCTTTACAGGATATAATTTTTAAACAATACCTCTATCTACCTGCATGAAATACTTCGATATCTATTTAGAAACGTACCCTAATAGAACAATATCTCTATCACCTACATAAAAAGGACAATGAGACAAGTTCCAGGCCTTGCAAAATTCAGTCACCCAAAATGTAGAACCTTCTAAAAATAGAATTGAGTAGAAAAGTAAACTGACATTTCCAGAAATGGATCCAAAGAAAACTTTTATCAGAAGCCTCATATTTTTTTATTGATGCCTTTGTTCATAATGAAACACATTCCGCTTTCATAATGGATCAATTGGCATAGTAATCTATAAAGAAATTAGCAGACTTTCTCGCTATAAAGGGCATGAAATTGCATCCAAATTATACTACCTTTTGGAAAACAGGTAGGTATTAATATAACGTCCCACTGGAGCAACACCATGCAATTTTGAACAATGGTCAGACGACGAGGTCACACCTGAGCTGGCACCCCACTCTCCCAACTTCCACACCATTGCCAACATGAGAACATTTGAGGCCATAACAGATTTAACAAGCACCAGCCGCTTTGCACACGATGGTCTTTGGTTGGATTCGAACTCGCAACCCTCCAGTTGCTAATCTGTAACTCTTCCAACTGGGCTACTGCGGCCCTACTAGTTTTATGGAGGAAATCTGGTAGGTAATGTTCCATTCAATGACCATTGAGCTGAAAATTAGCCACTTGGAAAGGAATGGAGCAAGGATCAGGGATTAGACTGCATAATCTAATTATATTGGGTATTTATTTTTAGTTTTCTCATGCATGTTTTGTGTAACAAATACCATTGACCTTTATTTGGCCTGTGCCTGTTTATGAATCCTAAGATTTTTTGCTTTCTTTTGCATTGAAATAGGTTTGTGAACTGGTCTCCCAAGACACTGCTCTCTCACAATATTTTATCAATTTTTTTGTGGGTATCCTGTCAAATCATTAAACAATTTTGCTGTGCATGAAAGCTACATAACAAACATATCTGGGTACTTTTCCGTTATAGCCATACCAATAAACTTCGACATCAATTTGGAGCATTTTCGCTTATTTTTTGGCACTATTTGTTTCCGTACCATGTTTGTTTTTTGGCACCATTTTAGCTCATGCCTTTGTTAGTGCAATGGATTTCATGATTTGCCAAGAGCGACAATACTTTCCTTCAAGAAAGAAATATTCTTACAAAGAAAGATTGTATTCAAATAACCACCTAATGAAATTAAAATGTGACAAGCCGAAATGGTTATGTAGCCTTCGTTCATGCCGGGAAGGAAAAGGTGTTCGAACAAAAACATGATTTACTGGATCGCGCATTCCTTTGTTACTGCTGTACGATTAATTTATTTAATGAGTTACAAGATAATGTCTATTGAATCCTGTGAATTACAGCTTCAAATGAATCACTACACAAAGGTAGATTGGAGTAATTATATGCGAGAAGAGTGGTATGGCTATAACAGAAAAGATCTATATCTAAATCAAACAAGTATATTAACATAAAGGATATTTGTGCAAAAAATTTATTAAATCGCATGTTTCCAAGAGGCATATAATCAATTCTGGCACAGGAAGATCTGCAATCAAAAATTGAAAATATTATGCAAGTTGTAACCAGTTAAAAATTTACAATAGAATGTTTAGAACAAAATAAATTCTGTATTACAAATCTATTTTGTACGAAATTCAATAAAAAGGGTGGCTTGTGTGACTGCACCACTTTAGGCAGTTTAAATAAATGTTATTTACTTTGATTAATTTTAATTTTTTAATTTAAAAATATACATTTTACAGTTAGCATATATTAAGTCTAGATTGCCTTGTATTACAATTTTCTTTCTTTGTTAGAGGATCTTACAGCAGTCAATGCTTGCTTTAATCAATTTTGTTTCGTCTGCATGATTAAAAATCATCAAATATCGTTCAATAGCAAAGAACACATTTTTATTCCCATTAAATACAAATATTTTCTTCAATCCCCTGGGTAGGTAAATATTTAATTAATGTCACACTGGAGCAACACAAAGGGCTATTGGCGACGACCCGAAGGGAAAGATCTGAGGACAACACCATGTAATTTTGAACAGTCAGATGACAGGGTCACACCTGAGCTGGCATCGCACTCTCCAAACTTCCACACTAAGCTACCAATGTGAGGACATTTGAGGCCACGACGGATTTAACATGCACCAGCACTCTTTGTACACGAGTCTTTGGTTGGATTCGAACTCGCAACACTGCGGTTACTAGTCCGTTTGTCGCGAATAATCACCTGAATCGCAATTGTGATTTACGTGTGGTGGCGCGACAATTGCACTGAAGACTAGAGGAGTGAGTCAGATTCGTTGTGTGGTGCCGTTCTTTTTGTTTTATGTCAAGCGTCCTGTATGTGGTGTTTTAAGAGAAGAATAGATATACGTTTTTCTCTAAAACATATGAATAATCTTCATTTCGATTAGAATAAGCATTTTAGGATGAAAGTTCACTCACAGTCCCGGACCTTTTGGAAGATTTGAAACAAGATTGAGGTAAGTGATACCTTTCTTCCTCTTTAAAATCAAAACTTGAATTAGAATTTTTATTAAGAGAAAATTCCATACCGTTACTTCCAACCGGGCAACCGTAGCCTCTCAATCCCATAGGATATGTAAAAGAGCACTGAGTGTACTGGAAAGTGTTTGTCTTTTGCTGCAGGTGATAAGTGTAGAAATAATTAGTGACACTTGAAGCAGTTTGAAAAGTTAGGCACTAACTGGATGTCTTTTGTTAATTAAAGTTTAACAGCATTTATTTCAACAAAATCTTTTAAGTTTTTCATAGATCATCGTCCCCTGAACATATTCCACTTAACAGACACAATATTATTGTCTTAATCAAATATTGATTTCAAAACAGATGTTTCACAACCTGGACAAAATACATTGTTATTATGACGACAGTTAAGATATTGAATTTCCTTAATTGTAGAGATAATTCTAAAAATATTTTGAATACTTGCAATGCTTGAGTAGCATTTGGTGGCACAAACTTTCAAATCAGGAGTGTCTTGTCCCCGACTCCTTTCTTTCAATTGCAATTTTGGAAGCAAAAGTAGTTTGTCGACTGTTTTATGTTATGCAAACACAAAAGCAATGCTGCGAAACAGTTCAAAATTGATAACTCACCAATTCTAAACAAACTATTTCAAAACTAGTTTCGGTTTATCAATACAGAAAGTTCAAACGTTCTTTCTTCCTTTTCAAAAGAATTTAGCGAATAAAGCATTGCTGAATTTTATAGAAAGCAAACTTAAGTAAAACAATACTCAAACTAAAAATTAAACCGCTGTTTATAATTATCAATATAGTTACAGATACAGCTATTGAAATGGTTGATGAATCCAGAAATAAAAAAAATAGCAATAGCCATAATTAAGAGGCCTTCGCGCAGCTAGCAGCCTGTGGACGGTAGGAGGTACAAGTTCAATTCTTCAATGTAACCCTCCGACTAGTTCTTGGTAGGTAGATATTTAATTAACGAAAGGAAAAATCCAAGGACCAAACCACGTAATTTTGAACCTCGGTCAGATGACGAGGTCAAACCTGAGCTGGACTAGCTTCTGGAACGCAGCAAGATGAAAATAGACTGGCTTCTTAAGTGGTTGAGAAATTTCTCTCAGTAACGAATGAGAATTGTTCTGGGCAATGATATTTTGCCAACTTTGAATCATTAGTTCTCTCCCTTCGGGTTTGATTCCGGAAGGTCGCCAATAGTCTGCGTGTTGCTCCAGTGTGACGATACTTAAAATATCTACCTACCTACCAACCTTAATCGCTAGGTAGGCACAGTCAGGACCGTCTCGAAAGGTCACGCAGCTAACGCTGAACCGGGCCTGCTACTGAGCTCCGTGACGTCACACGTTAAATCCTATGGGGAGAAACTATGCGCAAGAAAACTGGCTAGTTGATTCCTGTTTTCCAATTTTTTGAATACTTTGTAACCTGATAATAAGAACTTTACCCATCCATGATTTAAGGATAATCATAAAAGAATCCTATTTACCTCTTTTTAATCAATGAATCAATAATTTAGATTTTTAAGTTTGCTTTCAAAATACAAGTTAAAACTTAAGACTATATGATTAGCAAATAGTAATTTTTCAAACTCAAAAGGAAAATTATATTAACTTCATCTTCATGAAACTACTAACCAATTGAGCTTATTGATTTTCTCAAATTTCAAAGCATACAATTTCTTAGTTTGTTTAAATTAATTGTTGGTTTTGGCAGTGAAACCTTTTAAGTCTCATATTTCTCAACTATCAGGAGCATTTTGCAAAGTATGATAATATAGTATATAAATAAGTTTTTATATATATTAAAAACATATAAGGCCTTAATATCAATTGGCTTACCATTTCGAAAGTTAATTCATATTTATTTGAAATAAAAAAGCTAAAAGCATTTATTTGAATACATTATATTCATAGTTGAATTCATCAAAATAAAAACTACTATTTAGAACAAACAAGTTTATTTAGAAAAAGTGACCAGATAGTAAAAAAATAGTTACATATCTTTTGAAGGGTAAAGGATTAATGAAGCGTGTTCTTTAATAACATAACAATATTTATTTAAAATCTAAAACATAAACGAAAGTAATAGTGCAAGAATCCTGGTGTTTATAAATACAATTCGAGTTGTGCGAACAGTTACGCGTTACATTTAATTTGCATAAACTTTGGTGTATAAACTTATGACCCATGGGAGTAATGGCTAGACTCCACACCTTCATACAAATATTACTTGGTAGCAATTATAAAATTTACATCAAACATTCAGAAGAAAGTTTTAATAACAGAAAAGCATAGAGAGCAAATATAAATTTGTTTGCTTTGTTCCAAGTCTAAAAAATATTTGTGCTTGTAACACTTAAAATTATTTAAGAAAATCAACACAATATAATCTGGTTTCTACTATGTTTAACCTTTTACCATAATTTACAAATAATTACAAAATAATTTACACACCACATAATACAATCCAATTTAATGAACAAGGGTACTAAATTTCCTTTTCCCTTTATTGCTACTAATTTTATCATTTTTAACTTTAGTATAATTATTTAAGAATATGTTAGAAAAAGCTGAAACACATTGCTTCATTAAATTATTTACATAACAACTATTTTGACAATTACCAATAGACAATTACCAATAAAAAAAATAATAAATAAATAAAAAAAAATTTTAGGATTTTCAAATCTATAAATCTGAAAACGGTTTCTCCTTGAAATGTCAGAAAGAGAATTACGTAAGTACTATTATAAACCAATATTAAAATTTATTTTTATAGTTATTTAATGAATACAGGTAAGGTAAAAGTCTATTTTTATAATTATCTAATGAATACATGTAAAGTAAAAGTATGTTTATAGGAATCTATATATGGTTTGAAAGAAAACTACTTAAAAAAGGTATTTATTCTCTTGGTATTTAATTATTTATTCTTTTTCTTAGTAAATCTAATTGGGTAAGAAAAACCTTTTTGCTTTAAGTTTTAAAATACAAGTAAGGTTTCAATGAGAAGGCCCTCTTTTAAACCAGGTAATTATTTTATTTTTTCAGCAGCTGGATTCTTATATACAAGTATTTTTTTCAATTATTCTTTAATTAATAGTTAACATAACCTTAAAAATATTTTTCAGATCTTATGAAGAAACTCAAGAAACAACAAGAAGAATTATCAAAATTAAAAATGGCCAACCAGAAACGACGAGCTGCATCTTCCCGTAGTTCTACTTATGCTCCTTCTACCTCTTCAACCATATCATCAACTTCTCGTGTAACAAATCACCCTTGTTTGAAGGGTGTAAATGAATTTCAACATATTGCTCCCCTATCTTCCCCAAGTAAGAAACATTTTTTATTTTTAGTTACCTTAATGCTTTTATGATAGATCTAATAGTAATTGCTCTAAAACACTAGGTAAATTACCATTTTTTAAGCAACCAGTCTCTTTTGGAGCAACAGCGCTTTTAACATTATTTTTTGAAAAAGTTCTTTTACAATTCACAACTAAATCTTCCTCAAAACGCTTTCTTTAAAAATTATGTATATGTTATGAATTCTTAGAAACTTGCGGGGTGAATTGTTATATTTTACAGTGGCAAAATTAAATAATTAATTATTATTTTCTTTTTTAGGTGTTGAAGTAACGGTCCAGTCGTTACTTAATTATAACAAATATTTATATTTGCAATTCGACACGTTACTGAAATCGTTACCACAATTTAGAAAAAAATAACGATTTCAATAATGTGTCGAATAGTAAATAGTTGCATAATATAATCTTGTAATAGTAACAATAAAAATTTATTCAATAGAATTAAATAGTATCCTTTTCTTTTAGATGTACAATATATAGATGATATCATTGAAAAAGGAAGAGAAATAACGCAAGGACGTTTAGAGTTAATTAAATGTATTTCATTAATCAATAAAAAATAGTATCATAATTTATATTACATTTTTTATACCTTAGCGCATTAAATGTACAAGTTTAAATAAACTTAGCTGATAAACAATGTAAAAAATTTAATAGAAATACATTTGTATTTTTTCGATTTAAAATTAACACAGCAAACATAATCTTAACATGTATTTTAAAAAAGAAGACAACAGTAAATCACTTAACAGCATAATATCAGATTAATTAAACATCTTGTTATAGGGGAAAATAGATATTGGTATCTGTTGTTGTTACTACAACTTGGATAACATTGACTTGGTAATCAGTATTTTACAAATAAATTAAATTTGAAAGAACCGAGGGTCTTGACACAGAATTCAAATCATACAACACATCTTAACACAAAATTAGAAATCTAAAGCAAATTGGTCTCATAAAAATTAAATCACAAAGAACAAATTGCTAGCAAATTATTTATATGTTAACAGAACAACAAACACAAGGAAAGATACAACTAAAACTTTTTAAATGTACAACTGAAGCTTACAGCACCATTTCTTTAACATCATTGTATAAGTTACGGATTGTATAGATTAAATCTTTTTTTAAAACTCAATTTATTTTCTATAATTGATTTTACAAATAATTATTAAAAGGCCATTTATCTTCACAGATGAAAGCGAACAATAATTACACAACCATTTCTTTCAGAACGACCCAGTAGAAAACACACCAAAAAGTAAAATGTCTATTAAATAGTTTAATATATATAAAACTAACTTAATATAGTATTTACCATTTGAATATCAAACCTGGAAATTACACAATTGAACATTTGAAGAGCAAAAAAAGCTCTTCAGGTCTAAAAGAACACAACAATAACTCACTCAACTAAAATGTACCATGTAATAGCATAATATTAGATAAGATAGACATGTTGCTATAGGGGAAAATAGATATAGGTATCAATGCTTTTGTAGAGGAAACTTTGTCTTCATTAAGAAATACACTGCTGGCCACCGTAAATGCAACACCCTGAAGGAAGCATGCAAATAATATGAAATTTACAACATGCATTAGCGGAGGTGAGATATGCAAATGATTAGAATTTCAGCGCAGATGCACATCACGCGCGCCTGTGGCGCCACTTCAAAGCGCTATTTAAGGCTTGGAGATTTCGACAATTTTAAGTACGGCAATTGTGTTTTTCTTGTGGTTTTTTCAAAAAAACCCGATCAATTATGCCTCGTAGAAAACAGCGATCATCTTTTGATCAAGTATCCGAGTTCGACAGAGGAAGGATAGTGGCCTACCGAGATTGTGGATTATCTTTCAGGGAAATCGGTAGTCGTGTTGGACGAAACCAAACAACTGTAATGCGGATATGTGATCGTTGGATGCAGGAGGGTACGACGGACCGACGTGTTCGATCGCATCCACCTCAGTGCACCGCTTCACGTGATGACAGGCATATTGTGCGTATGGCAGTGACGGATCGCTCAGCCACATCACGAACCATAGCACAGCACATTCAGTCTGTACCGCATCATCCAGTGTCTGCGCGTACCATTCGACGCCGTTTACAGCAGAGTGGTCTGTCCGCAAGACGTCCATTGCTTCGTCTACCCTTGACGCAGAACCACAGACGTTTCCGCCGCCAATGGTGCGATGAAAGAAGGATGTGGACGGCAGAATGGAATGAAATTGTCTTTACTGACGAGTCACGCTTCTGTCTGCAACACCACGATGGTCGGATTCGAGTCTGGAGACACCGTGGAGAGAGGATGCTGAACAGTTGCGTTATGCACCGCCACACTGGTCCTGCACCGGGTATTATGGTATGGGGCGGTATTGGATATCACTCTCGCACTCCTCTAGTACGCATTGCCGGTACTTTAAACAGTCAGCGCTACATCTCCGAGGTGTTGGAGCCAGTTGTCCTTCCTTACCTTCAGGGCTTTCCCACAGCCATATTTCAACAGGATAATGCGCGACCACACGTGGCACGCATTGTCCAAGGGTTCTTCGTCAATCGCCAGATTGAACTGCTTCCCTGGCCAGCTCGCTCTCCGGATCTTTCGCCGATAGAAAACATGTGGTCCATGGTTGCTCAACGATTGACCCAGAATACATCCCCAGCTGCCACACCAGATCAACTTTGGCAACGTGTGGAAGCTGCTTCATCTGCTGTACCCCAAGAACACATCCAAAGTCTCTTTGAATCAATGCCGAGGCGTGTGGCAGCGGTGATCTCCAACAATGGCGGCTACTCTGGCTACTGATTTTGGCAGGAACCACACTTCACAGAAGTCTATAAATTTAATCATTTGATACTTGGTCAACATATTATCTACAAAATAAATTTTGTTGTGATATCTCTTGTCTTTCTTGGTGTTGCAATTTGGGTGGCCAGCAGTGTATTTACGTTAACTGTTAAGCTAATCTTTTCACATTACCTCAGGATTTGAATCTTCCAGGACAAATCCAATTCTTGAAATATAAACACATCATACAAGTCAAATTTAAAAGCTTCCAGAAATTTCAAATTAATTTAATTAAAAGCTGAATTGTTTACAATTTTGTCACGGTAAAATTAGAATTACTACTCCTAATTTTATTTTTAGGTGTAGAGGTGACAGCAACATCAGTACAGCATATTATCTTAAAACATAATTGAAATCATACAACATAATATCTTTTCGACACAGAATTGAAATCTAATCTCCTCAAAATATAATTTTAATTGACTTATCAAATTAAAAAAAAACCTACACGATTAAAATGTGTATATTCGAACATGGAAAACAAATAGTATTCAATTTTTAATATAAATATTAAAAATTGAATACAGCAAATATAATCTTATGGTAACGATAGAATCAGCATCCTTTTTTTCCTTTTTAGCATCAAGTCTAACGGTAGCTACCATTAGACTTGATGCTAAAAAGGAAAAAAGGATGCTGATTCTATCGTTGCCACAAAATATCTACTTAATCTTTTCAATGGAAATAATTGGTAAGAAATCTAAATGTTTCCCATGTTCGAATATATTTGGGTATTTCAATTAACGTCACACTGGAGCAACACAATGGGCTATTGGTGACGGTCCGGGATCAATCCCAAAGGGAAAGATACGTAATTTTGAACCACTGTCAGATGACGAGGCAACACCTAAGCTGGCACTCCACGCCAACGTGAGAACATTTGAGGCCCTGACAGATTTAACGTGCACCAGCCCCCTTTGTACACGACGGTCTTTGACTGGATTCGAACTCGTAACCCTCCAACCCAGTTGCTAATTCGTTGCTCTTCCAACCGAGCCACCGCGGCCCACAACTCGAAGATTGCTAGCGCAGTGGACATACCCACTGAGCCACGGGGCCCTTAAATCGCGAAAGCATAGAACCATTTTTAAAAATTTCATTTGCCATCCTTAGTCTTACGAATGCTTCACTTCATTCATGCTCTGCGGACGGCAAATGCAATTTACAAGACATCTTTATGTCATTGGAGATTAGCAAGTTAGCGGTAGGTCAGAAATCATTGCCCTGGGCAGTTCTCATTCGATACAAAGGGTAATTTCTCAACCACTCAAAAAGCCATACCATGTTCACCTTGCTGCAATCCACGACCTAGTCCTTTTGTATATTCCTATGGTGGATGTGGTAGCCCACACAATTGGTAGAGTAGAGGATTAGCAACCGGTAGGTATGTAGATAGTTAATTAACGTCCCTTCGGATAATAGCCTCGGATCTTTCCTTAGGAGTGCCAGCTCAGGTGTCTTCTCGTCATCGGACCGTGGTTCAAAATGAAAGTTATTGTCTTTGAATCTTCCCTTCGGGATTGATCCCGGAGCGTCGCTTATAGCCCGATTGTCTTGCTCCAGTGCGACATTAATTAAATACCTCCCTCCCGGGATCAATCCCAAGGAAAGATCCGAGGACAGCACAACTTAATTTTGAACCACGGTCAGATAACGGGGTTAACACATGAGCTGGCAACCCACTCTCCAAACTTCCACACCACGACACCAACGTGAAGACATTTGAGGCCACGGCATATTTAAAGTGCACAAGTCCCCCGTGTACACGACGGTGTTTGGATGGACCGAGTTTCGAACTCGCAACCATCTTTTAACTGGGCTACCGCGGCCCAGCAACAGCAGGATTTTAATTTCGAAATATGCAAGCGGATTTTTCCCTTTGGGATTGATCCCGGACCGTCCCCCGTTGTGTTGCTCAAGTGTGACGTTAATTAAAATACCTACCTACCGAAATATGCAAGAATTCTACTCAAAAATCACCCAGCCCTGTATTTCTTTTATTGGTAAGTATTCTTTAAATAAACGTGTTTTCCATTTACGTCATCAGTTTTATTTAAACTATAATTGTAACTGCTGAGCTCGGGGGTGAAGGGGATTTTTCAATAACTCCATCTCGAGCGTTGAGCAACTTACAAAATTGTGGGTGTAGGTCAGGGATGGGCAAACTTTTTCGGTCGCGGGCCAAAAATCGAAAAAAAAAAGTTTGGCGGGCCAAGATAAATTTTTCTAAAATTTTAAAAACAATATACAAGTATTACAATTTAAATATGTTAATGAGATGAATGAAATTGCGATTTCATTTTTAAAAGTTCCTTATATTGAGGTTCGAAGTGAGATGTACTGATTCTAAGGAACGAGGCTAAATGCTCATCTGTCAGTCTACTTCTGAAATAATTCTCTCTAAGGTTCATAGTTGAAAACACTTGTTCACATATATAAGATGAAGCAAACATAGCACTGATTTTCTGAGCGTGAGATATTAAATTTGGGAAACTTACTTTCGATAATGATTTGTAAAACTCTAACTTTGGCATATTTAGAAACAGCTGCTTGAGATGATTGTTAGATTGCAACTCAATTAATTCAAGCTGCAAATCTGACCTCACTGCTTCACAATTTACGTTGAAAGGCATGGTAAAAATATCCAATTCTGTTTGAATGGCACTGAAATCTTGAAATCTGCGTTCGAACTCAAAATGCAGTTTTTTCAAGCCATCTTCATAATTCTTAAGCTTCTCTTCATTTACTGAAGGTATTGAATTTAACCTCGAGAAATGAGACAAGTCGTTCTTAGCTAGCTGCCCAGCAAACTGATTAAGTTTTAGTTTAAAAGCTTTGAGATGGGCCCAGATATCGTCGATAAATTGATTTTTCCCTTGCATCTTGACATTCAAGTTGCTCATATGACAAAGAAGATCTGTGAAAAATGCAAAGTCCGAAAGCCATTCTGTATCTTCTAACATTTCGCACTCCGCAGAACACTGTTTCGCATGGAAGAACGACACAATGTCGTCTTTCAGCTGCCAAACTCACTCGAAAACACATCCTGCACTAAGCCACCTTACTTTCGTGTAATACAGTACATCAGAGTATTCAGATTGCACGGACTGAAGAAAATCTCGAAATTGCCTGTGAGTAAGCCCACGAGAACGAATAGTATTTACAAGCTTCACGACTGCATCAAGCACGGTGTAAAGACTTCAGACTAAGATAGATGGCGCTCTTGCGCATGCCCAGAAGGACTTTGAGAAAGGAAAGAGTTGAGAACGAGTGTGGCGAGAGACGTGTGGGTTGTGTTTTTTGGAGAGTGATCGAGACTGTGTGAGATGTTTCGTTTTTGATATATACTACCTTTTCTATTTATGTTGTGTGTCGTGTTTGTACTGTGTCTGTGAGTTCATTAAAATGGTTTGAACCAAAAAAAAGGAGTATTCCTTGTGATGATAATTTAAAATTTTGAGCAAGTCAGTACAGACGACGAAGAAATGGTGGCAGCCGTTTGGATACGATCCTGGTATTGCTGATATCTCCAGTGCAAATTATTGGGTGAGTACCAGATTTCATTAGCAACAGTGCCTTTTTAATTGTAATTTGTAAAGTTTTGCATGTTGAGTTTTGGTTCATTGAAGAATCGTTGTTTTGGTTTCATGCAGTTTTGGTTTTGTAAAAGGCAGTTGTAATATGCAAAAATGCTCTCTTATTTTAACTAGGCTGATATAGTTAAAATTTTGTTTGGTAAAAGGAGTGATAATTTCGAAAAGTGTTCTTATTTTAACTAGGCTGATATAGTTAAAACTTTGTTTGGTGAAAGGTAGTTGCAATTTTGCAAGTGTTCTTATTTTAACTAGGCTGATATAGTTAAAATTTTGTTTGGTAAAATTGAGTGGTAATTTTGAAAAAGTGTTCTTATTTTAACTAGGTTGATATAGTTAAAATTTTGTCTGATTTTGAAAGGCAAATTTATTCTGTTGATTTGCAAAACTAATCTTATTTTAGCTAGACTGATATAGTTAAAATTTTGTTTGATTGTAAAAAAAGAAAATTTAGGACACTCATGTGGTATATATAAAAAAAGAATTTTCTGTTCTGAATGGTTAGAATTAGAACTATTCAAATGGTCAGTTTGAGTTTTGTTTTCTGAGAAAAGAGAATTATTTTAAAATTTTAAATTGAGATAGCCTAGTTTGTTTTGTGTTCTTTTGTATGATGCTATCTGATGACAAGTGAAGTGTTGTTAAAATTTGATTTGATTCTGTTGTATGATTCAAAATAGAATTAAAAATTTGGTGTAGAAGTATATAGTTTGAATTACAAGTATAATTCTTTTTGATGAGTGTTGTCAACAGCACCAAATGCCTAGAATTTTCAATATTTAGTGCGTCTTGGGTTATTTTGCTTTGGAAAATATTTTGTTATATTTCTGAATGAATCGGAAATTCATTTAAAAGAGTTTTGGAGTGTTTTGAAATTGTCATTTTCATTTGTTGCTCATTTAAATGACTAAGAAACCCCTTAGAATTGTTTATTTATTTTGCGGAATTTTGAATGTCTAACTTGTGTACTTAAGGAAATTTTTGTTAGTAATTTGAAATTGCTTTGTGTAACTAATTTGGCAAATGTGAGACCATTTTGTGTTCAGAAAAAGAACTCGAAAAAAAAAAAAAATCTGAAAGTGTGGATTTGAATTATTCACTTCCTGTGTTTGTTGACGAAAAAAAAGAAAAGGAAAAGAATGATATTCTGTTTTATATTTTTGTGTGTGCATTTATGCTTCTGAGTGTGAATCAATTGTTCATAGAGAAAAGGGAATTCTTTTGAACTGAAAATACCTTTTCTTGATTAGACAGGAAAGTTGAGTTTATATTCTGAATTGTATTTTAATTGTAGTATTATTTTCAAAACAGCTGTTCTTTAGTTGAACTTTTCTTTAACTGTTTATTTTCTTCTCAATTTGAAAACATCTTTAAAAAAAAGATATTGTTTTAATGAATGAAAATTTTAATTTGTTTATGTGTTCGAAAATTATTTCTATTGATTTTTGGTTGTTCGGTAAGAAAGTTGTAACGTAGAATTAGCGAATTTAATTCTTTGATAAAGTCTTGTGAATTCTGTTGGAATTTAATACCTTAATAGAGGTTTTTGATAGTGTTTCCCCTGGCCCTTAATCATGGCATTTCTTGCAATTGGTAGAAAGCAGGACTTAATTGCTGTTGCGGAAGAAATTGGTGAGAAGGTACCAACTTCGTGCAAGGTTGCGGATATTAAACAAATAATTTTAAAAAGCCCAAATTTCGATCGGGAGGAGGTAACGATAATCATGGAACGAGTCATAAAAGATAGACTGGAAGAGGAAGAATTAGCTAGACAAGAAAAAATTCGTGAGGAAGAATTAGCTAGACAAGAAAAAATTCGTGAGGAAGAATTAGCTAGACAAGAAAAAATTCGTGAGGAAGAATTAGCTAGGCGACTAGAAGAACGACAAGAGCGGGAAAGGGTCAGACAACATGAACTCGAAATTAAAAAACTAGAAATGGCTCAGAAGGAATTTCGCCGGTCTGAAGAGGAATCTGAAAATGGGGCGGATAGAAACAGAAAAATCCAACTTACCCAAATCACTCCCAAATTTGACGAAAAAGGGGATGAAATGGGATTGTATTTGATCAATTTCGAGAGGAAAGCAGAGATGGCTCGAGTGCCGAAGGAGGACTGGGTGGCTTATTTGCTGGCCGTTTTGCCAGCCGAGTTATCTAACATGCTTGCCCGAGAACCTCCTGAAGTGGCCAACAATTATGATGTTGTGAAAGATCTCATTCTGAAACGATACAAAATGAACGCTGAAAAATTGAAACAGTGTTTCTACAGACATCAGAAAACAGCAGAGAAAACATGGAGAAATTATGCTCATGAACTGTACAGCTACTTCACTGAATGGCTTGCTGAATTGGAAATTGAAACCTTTCAGCAACTAAAAGATTTAATCGTTGCCGAGCAATTGAAGTATCGTGTACCAGATCAAATCAAGGAGCATTTTCTTGACAAATGGATGAAGTTGAAGACACCTTTTGAATTGGCAGAAGTGATCGAGGAGTACGAAACCATCAGGCAGAGTTTCAGGAAGAAGGAATTTCCAAAGAAGTATGGCTATCAAGGTTCAAAGGGACATTTTAGTGGAAGTAGACCCAAAGTACCATTCAAGGATGACAAGAACAAACATCCGGTCAAAACCGAACCCGCAAGCAACGAAAACCGTGAAAGAGAGTTTGAAAAGAGAAGACAGCTCCGATGCTATGAATGCGGTTCGTTATCACATCTGAGACCCCAATGCCCGAAGCTCAAGAGATCTGAAGTAGTAGCTGCCAATGAAGTCTTTGGAAGACACGTGCCTGAGTTGATGTCTCCTTATACTAGTGCTGGGACAGTAAATGGAGCCCAAATGTCTATCTTGAGAGATACTGGTGCCAGCATCGATCTTATTCCCAGAAAATTTATCAAACCACATATGTACACAGGTGAGCATGTGTGGCTCGCTTCTCCATTAGTAGACAGCCCGGTCTGCTTGCCCATTGCAGAAGTTGATTTGAACTGCGAATTGGGACATGTCCTTACGAAAGCTGCTGTAAGAGACAGTTTTCTGGATCAAGAGCATTACCTACTAAGTAACAAAACCGTTGCTCTGATCGAGAGTATGAAAAAAGATAAGGAGCTGGAGATCCAAGTTATTAATGCAGTTCAGACGAGAGCTCAGAAAAGTCTTTTGACAGCCGAAGTTGAAGAGTATCCAGTTGAGTCGAGTCCTGGAGAAGAGAATGACAGTACCGTGTTAACAGAGGAAGACGGAGAGGTATTGCCTATGGCGGAAGAAGCCTCACTTCCAGATCTGATTAAAGCCTCACGGAATGATTTTGTCGAAGAGCAGCGCAAGAGTAAAGAGTTGAAACCACTTTTCCTAGAAGCTGAGGAGTTAGCAAAGGAAACCAAGTATGCAATCGTTAATCAAATGCTGTTCTATCTGAAAAGTGACAAGGATGGTACGCAGAGAAAACTGCTGATTGTTCCAGAGAAGTTTCGGGACCAATTAAAGAAACTGTCTCATGAAGGAACAGCGGCTCACTTAGGAGTGACCAAGACTAAAGATGCTCTTTTTAAAACTTTTTTTTGGCCGAATTGTTACAAAGATGTTGAAGAATTTGTCAGATCTTGTGACCAATGTCAGCGAGTCGGGAAACCTCGGGATAAGAAGAAGGCACCCATGAAGATCGTTCCTGTCATCTCGGAGATCTTCACAAAGATTAATGTGGATGCTTGTGGTCCTTTACCTACTACACCATCTGGAAACCGGTATCTCATCACTGCAATTTGCATGTCTTCCAAATATCCCGATGCAGTTCCTGTCCCAAATCTTAGTTCTTCAACCGTGGTCGATAGTTTCCTGCAAATCTTTAGTCGGATGGGTTTCCCGAGGGAGCTGCAAAGCGATCAAGGAACGTCGTTTACAAGTGCACTCACAACGGAGTTCCTGGAGAAATTTGGAGTTAAAGTAGTGCGAAGTTCCGTACATCATCCCCAGAGCAATCCTGTGGAGAGACTACATAGAACTTTGAAGAGAATTCTTCGAGTCCTGTGTCTGGAGTCAGGACCTGATTGGGAGAAAATCTTGCCTCATGCCCTGTTTGCTCTACGAGTTGTTACTCATGACAGTACTGGATATACTCCAGCTGAGCTGGTTCATGGACAGAATTTGAGGACTCCCATGACTCTACTGTACGAGAACTTGACGGAAAGCGAGGAAGAGAAGACTAGCGTAGTATCATATGTCTTCAAGCTACTAAACCGCATGAAAAGGTGTCAAGAATTAGCCGTCCAAAACATGGAGAACGCCAAAGACAAACAAAAACTATGGTATGATCGCAAGGCTGTGAAGCGTAAATTTTGTGAAGGCGACCTTGTGCTGGTTGTCGCTACATCTAGGCCTAACAAAATGGCAGTTCATTGGATCGGCCCAGGGAAAGTCGTTAAACAGCTTTCCGAAACCAACTACATTGTGCAGTTTCCAGAAAAAGACAAATCCCATGTGTACCATGTGAACATGCTCAAGCCATATTTCCAGAGACCCGAAAATGTGAATTTAATCTGTCTAAAAGAGATTAGGAACTGTGACAACGAGGAGGACATTCCAAGTCTCGAGCAGAAGCCTGAAGTCTCGGAAATGACACAAATTTGGCAAGACATAGAACAAAATGGTCGCTTGTCAGAAGATCAGAAGGAGCAGCTGAGAGAGTTGCTATCAAAATACTCTAGCTCATTCTCAAACCAGCCGGGGTGTACTGATCTTACTGAACATGACATTGAGCTTGAATCTGAGAGGCCCATCTGTGCCAAACCTTACAAGATGTCTCCACGCCAAACAGAAATTTTGAAGATGGAAGTGGAGAAGATGCTGTCGCTCAAAGTCATTGAGCCAGGAGAATCTGATTTTACTTCTCCTCTTATTCTGGTAGAAGTACCAGGAAAGGATGCAAGACCGTGCATCGACTATCGAAGACTCAACAAGGTCACTAGAACCCAGTACTTTCCTCTGCCAAACATTGAGCAGCTTGTTGAAAAAGTGTCAGCTGCCAAGTATATCACCGTTCTAGATTTGACCCGAGGTTATTGGCAAATACCTCTGAGTAAACGAGCCCAAAGATATTCAGCTTTTGTAACCAGTTTTGGGACATTTCGACCGTTGAGATTGCCATTCGGTTTGAAAAATGCCCCTTATGACTTTAGTCGTTTGATGGCCGAACTGTTGAAAGACTGTGGAGAATTTGCATGCCCTTACTTGGATGATGTAGCCATCTATTCCCTAAGTTGGGAAGATCATTTACAACATTTGAAAACCGTCTTAGAAAAGATGAATGCAGCTCATCTGCACATCAAGCCTTCTAAGTGCCAGTTTGCTCGTGCGTACGTAAAGTATCTTGGGCACTTGGTTGGTCAGGGCCAGAGAACACCTGGAGAATTGAAGATCCAAACTGTAAAGGACTTTCCGACCCCTGCGACTAAGACGCAGATCCGATCTTTCTTAGGACTTGCGGGGTATTATCGAAAATACATTCCTGACTTTTCAGTCCTCTCAGCACCAATTACAAATCTGCTGAAAGGAAAAAATCGTCGTGCTGCTGTCATATGGACTGATGCTTATCAAGAGGCGTTTGACAAATTAAAGAAACGGTTGTCGGAGAATCCGGTGTTGTACAGTCCAGATTTCTCGAGACAGTTTCTCGTCCAATGTGACGCGTCAAATCTTGGGATTGGCATCGTTTTGTCCCAAATTAATGACATTGGTGAGGAACATCCTGTCATGTACTTGAGTCGGAAGTTCTCAAATGCAGAACAAAAGTACAGTACCATCGAGAGAGAGTGCGCAGCTATCGTGTTCGCCATCCAAAAGCTGCGATGTTATTTGGATGGACACCAGAAGTTCATCATCCAGACGGACCATAATCCCCTTGTTTGGCTGGACAAAAATACGGGAACCAACCCTAGACTTTTACGTTGGGCTTTGATCCTGCAGCCATTCAATTATGAGGTTGTCCATAAGAGGGGGAAACAGCATCAAAATGCTGATTCATTAAGTCGCATCCCATAAACCTCATATCCTTTTATTTTATATTAGTAAGTTTATTGTTTATTTTGATATTTGTATTATGTGTGAAAATTTTAAATTTTTCTTATCATTAGTGTAAATTGTTTTCCTAAATTTTTAATAAGTATATAATTTTTTGTATAATATTTTTGAGTTCAAGGCACTGATTGCTATAATCTGGTACATGTGCAGTGTATTTTGTGTACTTGAACTCTTGAACTTTTCCAATGACTGCACCTATCTGGAGACTTTTTCAGGCAGTGGAGTCATCAAAACTTTTCCCTCATTCTTCGAGAAAAGTTTCCTCCTTGTGGGGAGGAGTTTATAAGTCTGTAAAGACTTCAGACTAAGATAGATGGCGCTCTTGCGCATGCCCAGAAGGACTTTGAGAAAGGAAAGAGTTGAGAACGAGTGTGGCGAGAGACGTGTGGGTTGTGTTTTTTGGAGAGTGATCGAGACTGTGTGAGATGTTTCGTTTTTGATATATACTACCTTTTCTATTTATGTTGTGTGTCGTGTTTGTACTGTGTCTGTGAGTTCATTAAAATGGTTTGAACCAAAAAAAAGGAGTATTCCTTGTGATGATAATTTAAAATTTTGAGCAAGTCAGTACAACGGGTTTCATATTCAATGCAGATTTACACAGAGCATCTTGATGTATAACACAATGTAGAAAAACAACATTGTTCCCGGGATAGTTTTGATTAAAGAGTCCAAGAAATCCAGATTTTTTTCCTGTCATATTTGGTGCTCCATCGGTCGTAATATTACGTATATTTGTTATAGGCACTTTCAAAGTTAAAAGCCCTTCCTGAAATTCACGAAAAATATCACATCCCGTTGTAGTTCCCTTTAAAGAACGCATGCACGCCAGTCCCTCGGTAACTTCAAAGTTCTCATCAACACCTCTTATAAATAATACTAATTGAGCAGTATCATTTATATCAGTGCTTTCATCCATAGCTATGGAGCAAAATTTAAACTGGCCAATCTTTGACTCTAATTGTGATGTCAAATTTTTATCGATGGCTTCGATTCTAGAAGTCACCGTTCTTCGAGATAAGCTTACAGTCTCAAAATTATTTTTCTTGTCTGGACATAAAACATCACAAACTTGGAGCATGCATTGTTTAACGAACTCCCCATCACTGAGAGCTTTATTATTTTTAGCAATATTGTATGCTACAATGTAACTTGCATGTGTAGCTGCTTCTTGGATAGTGTTTACCTTCTTGAAAAAATTTTGCCGGCCTGATAATTTTTTACAGACTTTCTACATTTTGTTTTCTTTCATATTCGGACATTGCTTCGTAATTGGAATTCTTATGCTTAGATGTGAAATGACGGGAAATGTTATATTCTTTGAAGACTGCTACAGCTTCATTGCAGATGAGACACACTGGTTTATCTTTAACAACTATAAAAAAATATTTCCAGGTCCATTCATCATTAGTTTGGAGAGTGGGGTGCCAGCTCAGGTGTTGCCTCGTCATCTGACCGTGGTTCAAAATTACGTGGTGTTGTCCTCGGATCTTTCCCTCTGGGATTGATCCCGGACCGTCACCAATAGCCCATTGTGTTGCTCCAGTGTGACGTTAATTGAAAATACCAATACCAATACCATTCATCATTAAAAACACGGCACAATGAATCAACTTTTACGTTTTTTAGGGGTTGAAATATTTTACGAATAACCCAAACAAGCACTAGCTACGCTATACTTTTTATACTTTCACCACTATTCACAATGATGCTATATGTCCGCAATCTTTCCATACGCAATCAATAATATTAAAACTCGCGCCAAAAGAAAAAGCCGCTGGCTGGAGCTTAAAATGCGCAGTCTGCCACATGTGAGGTCTAATTCACCTATATTGGATTCCCATAGGTCTGCTCCCCGAGAAAGAGATAACGCTTGTTGGCGCCAGTCTACAGCTATAACTAACAAAGAACTTCCGCTTTTAACACTTTACCGATTGAAAGCTGTTTGTGCTTGCTATTTCCGTCGATTTATGTTTTGTAGAACAAAAATAGAGAAAGTAAAAAGATCATCAGTCCTTTGAAAAAAGGGAAGGAAAAAAATAATATTTAAACAAAGTAGAAAAGGAGATGGATATATAATATATAAATCATATTTTCTTTTAATTTCCGTCGGACCGGCAAATTAAAATTCTATCCGCGGGCCGCATAAAACCTTCCGGCGGGCCGGAGTTGGCCCATCCCTGGTGTAGGTGGATTGAAAAATAATGACAGACCTGCCTGGATCTAAATGAATGCTATTTATTCAGCATCAATCCTTGACCCTATTTACAACCAAGACCACGATTGAGTCAGATCACGTCTTTTACAAAAGTCTAGCTGGTGTGTCTCCAAAATGGTGGTCGCAGAGACGCTAATATCCCCTCACACGAGGTTACCGTTAGTCACCCCTTCGCAGATTATATAACAAATGTTTGGTTGAGGAACTTCCTCAACGCCATATATCGGCCTCTCTCAAAGCCAACAGTTCGTCTTCTAATTATACACATCCGTTATATATATATTATCCGTTATATAATACATCCGTTATATCTATACATCCGTTATATAATTTAAATACTTTCCCACGGGAATAGGTTGGAGTGGTGCGGAAGTTTGGAGAGAGGGGTGCCAGCTCAGATGGGCCCTCGCCACCTGACCTCGGTTTAAAATTACGCGGTGTTGTCCTCGAATCTTTCCTTTCGGGTTTGAGTCCGTTGTGTTGCTCCAGAGTGACGTTAACTGAAATACCTACCTACCATTCACGAATACATATAAGAAGCGTCTCCACGTTGCGAATTTTATAAATTAGCTTTCCCTCTTGTAAATGTAAAACGTCTCTAGATGTTACTCTTATGAAGAGTTCAAATAATTCAATCCTAATTTTCAACATTTGTTTGTTCAGGATGTCCATGGAACAGGAGACATATCCTCGGAAATCTGTCCTCTGGAAGCACAAATGAATTGCTCGGGTAGCAATAGAAGGTAAGAGATGTTCTGATCCGCTTCATATTCAACCTCCCTGATCATTCACAAAATTTAATTAAAACTATAACCTCGAATGTCGACCAATCGTATCACCGATCTTGCAAAATTCTTTGAAATTAATTCGCAACATTAGATGTACCTCAAAATAAACATCGCGTTCTTTCAGATAAAAAATGACTCAACTCCCATTACTTTGACAACTTTGTAGAATAAACTTTTTTTCCTGTTGTTTCTGTGTAAGAGAAATTAAGAGGCGTATTTTGTTTTCAAGTATAAGAGGGCCAGTCAAGATATTCAAAACCGGATCATCATTGAGGAGTCGCCTCCTCATTTCGAGGAGAGTTTGATCTAATTCCGACGAAGGAGACGGTTGAGATCGAGGAGGTGAACAAGATGCTGCAAGTTGAAACACCTCAACCTAAAGAAGCGCAGACAAGTGAGGGAAAAGGTGGGCGTATAACACTGAAGAGCGATGAAAGTTTCAAGTCAACATCTTTTTGAAGACGTCGTTAAAGAAACAGACCGGACGGGCACTTGGAAAACATTGGAAGTAATTGTTTTTGGCACTTCCGGATGTTTGAGAAAACGAATTTTTAAGAAGTAGCAAGAATTATTAAAAACTAGCAGAATAACCCGGCTTTACTCGGGTTGAATTGGTTAACTAACTTCCGCTTTCGTTAATAAATTTTAATTCTTATTCATCACATGTAACAACTACCACACTATAATAAAGGTACACAATTGTTAAATACACAATTTCACAAATGTAAATAAATGGCATATTTAACATTTTACATTTTGGTAGAATTTAAATTTTTAGTAAGACAGAAGCTCTAGTGTGTGCCAATGTTACCCAGAATGCATAGAATAGTTCAGAGTATGCATATAAATGCCTTGTATATCATTTAAAAACAAAAGCGTTTACCAAAATTATCATTCAATGATTAAAAATGTTTTTAAAACTAATTAAACCATTACTTACCTTGATTACAGTTATTGAACGAAAAACATGAAATTGAAAATGCAGAAATACATCTTAAAACAGATTTAAAAAAGCTTCGAACGAAAACTAATGAATGTATCTGTTTTTCACTACAAAATAGATTCTTGGAATATAACGGACACAAATTTAAAAAAGAAAACGATTAAAAAAATACCAATTTTGCCATATTAGCTACCGGTCCTATTTTAAAACGTTTTGTTCTGTATAGTTTTATTCTCTTCATAGTCTGTCGAAAATATTCAGAATTTTTTTATACAATATTTCGTAAAGAAAAAATAAGGCTCGAAATAAATAAACTATTAGAATTTAAATTCCGTAAAAATGGTCTTGGAAAATAATTGATATTTCAGTAGCACTGGTAAAACAATCCAAGTAATTGCAATGCTCAATCTACCTCCCAACTACTCCAAAACTGATACGTAAATTATGGTTGATTTACGTATAGTTACTCACAGATGTTTTAACATGTAAGCAAAGAAATTTTAAATAATGCATTCAGTAAACTAAAATATAGTGTATCAAATATAAAACATTAAATTAAAATATGTTGAACAAATCTTATGTGTACTTGTGTACAAATCTTATGTGTACACACAGACACAAAATCGAACATAGAACGGGAAGACGGACAGACTTACGAAACCAAATTCAGTCACTAAATGAATGTAAGAACTCACAGTATACAAAGTTTCATGAAAATATATTCAACCGTTTGGACGAAGCTTGGGCACATACATTCAGACACAGACAGACAGATGGATAGATACCTAACGCGCAAGAGACGGATTTTACATCAGCAGGATCCAATACGGATAGAAAACTTGAAATGGGTCGAAAATATTCAATGTACAAACACTCCATTCTTATTTATATAGATAAGCGTCGATCATAAAACCCACAGTGTTATAAAACGGTGTTTTTCACTATTACTGTCCCGGTTAGAAGAGTAACGGATTAGCAGCCGGAGGGTTGCGAGTTCGAATCCAACCGAAGACGTCGTGTACAAAGGGGGCTAGTGCTCGCTAAATCGTCGCGGCCTCAAATGTCCTCCTGGAGTGGTGTGGAAGTTTGGAGAGTTGGATGCCAGTTCAGGTGTGACCTCGTCATGGTTCAAAATTACGTGGTGTTGTCCTCGGATCTTTCTCTTTGGGTTTGATCCGGGACCGTCAACAATAGCCCTCTGCGTTGCTCCAGTGCGACGTTAATTAAAATACCTACCTACATTCACTATTACTGTTATATGGCGAGAGTTCTTTAAAAATAG
Source organism: Meta bourneti (assembly GCA_933210815.1). Lineage (NCBI taxonomy): Eukaryota > Metazoa > Arthropoda > Arachnida > Araneae > Tetragnathidae > Meta > Meta bourneti. Next base: position 9,059,074 of record OW119928.1, read on the forward strand.
AATTCATACTGTAGGATAATATTTCCGATGCAATGTCGTACGGAGAGCTAAGGGGCAGGGGCTCACGTTTTTAGAGGTTCCAATTAGGGTTAACTTTCGAACTGTTTTAGCCCTCATGGTTGGTTGTCTTGACAAGGTATCTCGTCAATAGCAAAACTTACCAGATCTTGATGGACGAGATATCTCATCATTTGAAGAAAATTGACCAGATCTTGATCTCGTTATCGTAAAAAAATTGGTAATATCTTGATGATGAGCTATCTGGTCATTAGCAAAATTGATCTGATCTTAATGGACGAGATATCTCGTCGAAACCCCTTGAAGGGTTAAGAGCAGACCATACGTATATTTAATTAGTTCAAAAATATAAAACTAAATGTAGCAACTCACGGTAAAATGGCAGCAGAATATTGTCAAAATAATAATTTTGCTAATTGATGCCTTTTTTAAGACATTAAGAATTTGTACGCTATATCTTTCCAATGGACAGCAGTAGCGGATCAAATGTTTTGAGGCCCCTGTCCATAATTACCTCAGATTTCCCGACACAAATACCTTCCTATATTTTAGTACAAAATATAAATTTATTTGTTATAATTAAGCAATAAATATTATATATTCCTATAATTATAAATATAAATTAATTACAAAATGTACAAGAAAAACATTATACAAATCTTTTAACCCTCCAAGTTTTTCGACTAGATATCTCATCATTTTTATTAAGGACGAGCTAGCTCATCTAGACAGAACTGCCCTATTACTCCAAGGGGAATGAAGATTCAAATCTTCATCATAATTGGCACGACAGCCCTCTGTGAGCTTTGGCCTTCAGAAGTTTTCCCCCAAACTACCCTCTCTCCAGCCATGGATCTCCAGTTCTTGACTTTCATGGCACTAAAGTCCGAATCCAGATAGTCCCTCCATCTCTTTTTTGGCCTACCCCTTTGTCTTTTACAAAAGGGACTGCATTAAAAACTTTCAATGGCGTTCTCTCTGGCAGACAAGAACAGTTACACGATCCATCGCTTTTTTCGATCCACTCAATAATTCAGTTCTGAAAGTTAGTGACCCATTTGGAGTTGCCCTATAATAAAGGGCAGTTTCATCGCAGTTGTGCACCTCAGAAGGGGCATACAGTTCCAAAATTTCGGGCAACAAAGTGGTAATTCAACTGTAAGGTCCTCGAATATCGGCATCCTTTTTTTCACCATGTGCGACTTTGAAGCAAATGTGCCTTTTCTTCCAGCGTGTTAGCCATCCTTCAGTAGCAGTGAAGTTCGGTTTACCAAGTTGTGTAGCAAGATGTTCTGCTTTTGATTTTAGTAGCGGCTCACAGTTAAAGGAATGTCGCGGTTTCTCGCTTCATGAAACCATTCAAACAGCGCTTGGTCAACTTCGTTATCTTTTGAGTCTATGGCGCTTTCTTGATGCAGCCGAGTTGTCCGCTTCGATTTCAAGTCTGTTTTGTAGCAGTCGGCAAATTGTAGTTTGCGACACACCTAATGCATTTGAGAGCTGACGTTGGCTGAATCCTGGAAACTCATCGATTCGACGCAACGATGCTAATTTTTCTTTTCCTAATAAATCTTTTCGTGGCGTATGCGCTGAATTTCACCTGCCTTTCGGAAGACGAAAGTGTGAAATAAATTTCCGAAATGTGATTCATGCTGATTGGTTATTCTTATCTACTCCTATCACCAGATGTTCTGTGCTTTTAAATTTATCTTGTTTTTATTTCAATGCAGAAGGCAGCACATGAGTCAGAAGCAATACTGTTTGAGTTATTTTTAATGTCTTTTCTGTGAGAGCGGAAATAATTTTTTATTCACTCCTTACCTTGCTCTCTGAGCGTTCACTGTCATTTTGAATCTTTTTTATATTCTTTGTTCACCCAGGCTGTTGGAGGGACATCTATTCTTAACCGTTTTGTTTGCGAAGTTGTATTCCAACTGGTCTGTTTAACCGACGTAAGGTGGTCCATTTAACCGATGTGATTTCTATGGTATTGAATAGAAAATGATTATGTTCACAAGGAAACTGTCCCTGTAATAAGCGACTGGTCCCATTATCAAGTGTGCGATGAAGCGGAAAGCGCTGTATTTGTTTATTCTCAACCTGTTACAGAAAAAAATGAAAGTCAAATCTACTATTTTAATCACACCAGAGGTATGGTGGCAGCGGGACTACTCCCAATACAGCTCGTAAGGCAAATTTTTGAGCGGCGAATAATATCGCGAAACTCTGAATTCAATTAGCCTCCAACGCTCGCCTAACCCTATGGCTCCAGACTTTTCTTGTGGGGATATCTAAAAGAAAGAGTACACCGTAACAGACCTCGGACCATCCAGTAATTGAAGGCCAACATCCGTGAAGAAATCGAAGGAATAAACCAAGAAACATTACGAGAGGTGATGGAGCACACTTTAGAAAGAGCCCACCACTGTCAAGAACAAAATGATGGCCATTTAAAGGACATAATCTACAAAACTAATTAAAAATAATTTCCAAGAAGTATATTAATTGTTTATAAAAGAATAAATACATGAATTTTTAATACATAAAAGAGCTATTCTATTTTTAAATGGTCTAGTGACTTTTGAGCCATTTTGTACTTTTAGATGTAAAGTAGAGTGAATCACCTTGTATCAGACTAATAAAATCATCTCTATAAATACCAAGTGATTAAATGTCCAATACAAAATTAAATGCTTTTATACTATTACAACTAAATATGGAAAAAATACCTTTAATTTAAATTGATTATTAAAAAATTAAATTATCTACCATTTATTTCGATTCATAAAGTAATTACGGTTCATTTTTTGTGATTAAGGTTATCATCTGAACCCAAATGATCTGGTAATGGGCAATTCTGAATTTCTGTTCTTAAGAACACTCACATCATATACTCCTAATTTAATCAATTTAATAACTATTACGAATATTTTCAAGATGAAAATGAATGGTAAGAAAATGAGAGAATTATAAAAATTAATTATGAGAATTAGAAATGAGATTAATCATTAAGCGTAAAATAAAGATTTTTAAATGGAATAATTTCGGATAGAGGATAATTAAAATTTGAGACGAGCGGTTTTAATGAACTTTCAATCACATCCTTTACAAAATGAATTACAGTCGTTAATTTAAAATTATTCATGTTAAATAAATTATTTAACAGACTTTTTGCCTTATACACCGTTACTTGAATTTTAATAAATTCACTGTCCATTCACATTTTATGAAGTCTGATTAATGCACGTATGAACGTATAATTTGAACGAGGCAGCAACGCAAGTGTGTAGGACCAACTTGATCTACATATAATTATAGGCCTCAGGGCAACATAGTGATAAACCTCAGAAATATGTTCAATGATGAAGAAAAATAAAATATTTAAGAGGATCAAAAGAATTTCTGCTTTAATTTGCAAGAATGTTTAAATTGCACAAATGAATAAATTTTCCTCTCCTGTATACAGTTTCTGCACACCTTTTACAAACACAATGGAAATATTTATAACTATTGAACTTTCAATGCAAAACTTTTCCCATTTCCTGGGCACCTCCTTAGACTTCGAGCCCTGGACCACTCCCCTATGGGAGGTCTGATATGAACTAACTAACATCAACTTGCAAATTAATTGAAGGGCTTTGGGTAACATAATGATAAGCCCCACTTCAACAAATTTTTTTAGAATAGCAATTTTCAACTTTAAAAAATTGCAAATTTATGATAAAACTATCCATTATTCACACCCTCTTAAACTTTTACTATTATGTGCATATTAATTCTCATAATCATATGAAGATGTCGATTGGTTCCATCAATAACGATGTTGGTAAAAAGTAACTTTAATAGAAATTCATTAGAAATTAAATAAACACAATACTCTGACTAATCCACCAGCATAGCTTCTTTTCTCAAAATAAAAGGCATAACATTAATTCTAATATCTCAATCTTCCTTGATCTCATTCTCTTAATAAATTCTAAACATATTTTCTTCGGGTTTGATCTCGGACCGTCTCCAATGGCCCGTTGTGTTGCTCCAGTGCCGACGTTAATTAAAATACCTACCTACTTCTAAACATATTTTAATTTTACAACCAGCACACGTATCACGACTGAAAGAAAGAACTAATTTGATCCATTGCCAGAACCATACGACTTATTTTCATACGTAGACTGATGCCACCACACTTTCAAACATTGCGCACTTGTTCATATATTACATTATATTGAGCCCAGTTGGAAGAACAACGAATTAGCAACCGGAAGGTTGGGAGTTTGAAACTCGGTCCAGCCAAAAACCGTCGTGTACACGGGGGCTGGTGCAAATTAAATCTGTCGGGCCTCAAATGTCCTCACGTTGGCTTGGTGTGGAAGTTTGGAGAGTGGGGTGCCAGCTTAGGCACTGACCTCGTCATCTGACCTTGGTTCAAAATTACGAGGCGTTGTCCTTTCGGGATTGATCCCGGATCGTCACCAATAGCCAGTTGTGTTGCTCCAGTTCGACGTTAATTAATTACCTACCTACATTATATTGACTACTTGGACACATTTTTTGTTTGATCTGGAGCACGTACCCTAAACTAGTACTGGGACCCGGATATCGATGGGACTGGTTCATGTACAATCATCTACTTAAAACGTGAAAATAAACCATACACCAGTGAGACAGTAAAATAATTTTTCTAAAAATTCTATTTCTGCGTGCTTTATCAAATAGGAGACTATTCCATTTTGCAGAATCAGAACTAAAAAGTAATTCCTATTAAAATATAAATTCGAATATTCTTGCATCTGAAAAGTTATCGGAATAGTATAGGGTGAATTTCTTGTAAACATAGCTTAACGTTTTTGCTCGAAAAGTTCTGATTGTCTTCCTTAATCGTGGTGATGTATTGAATTTTTATGTTAAATTACTATTATTTTACCTGTTTCTTCCATTTTCAAACTTAAAGAATAATCACCCGTTGGAATTACGAGTTAAGCTTTTATAAAAGAATCCGAGTGGAGAAAAATTTCTTTCTAGATTTACGAAAATAATTGGAAGAATCTCAGAGGAGTGTGTGCGAAATAACGTGGTTCGCGCACTAGGGCGCAAATTCTCTCTCTCCCTTTCAGTGCTAAACTAATTGGTCTAGAAGCTAGAACAGCAAGATAAGCACCATTTTTGAAAAGTTCAAGCATCATTTTACGAATACGAACTTAAAAAAGTAAGAAACCAGCAGTGATTTGGAAATTTTTGGATCGATTTAATATCAAATTCAATTTTTTCGAAACTAGGTCCAGCCAAAGACCGTCGTGTTACACGGGGATTGGTGCACGTTCAATCTGTCGTGGCCTCAAATGTCTTCACGTTGGCGTGGTGTGAAAGTTTGGAGGGTGAGGTGCCAGCTCAGGTGTTGACATGGTCATCCGACCATGGTTGAAAATGACGGAGCGTTGTCCTTGATCTTTCCCTTAAGCTTGGTTCACACTAGGCCAGTAATTTAGTCCAGTAGCGAGTGATTTAGTCCAGTAGCGAGTGATTTATTCCAGTAGCGAGTGATTTAATCCAGTAGCGAGTGATTTATACAAGTAGTGAGTGATTTAATCCAGTAGCGAGTGATTTATACAAGTAGCGAGTGATTTAGTCCAGTAGCGAGTGATTTATACAAGTAGCGAGTGATTTTGTCCAGTAGCGAGTGATTTATACAAGTAGCGAGTGATTTAGTAGCTCTACTAAAAACGAGAAAACAGTAAGTGGATGAGTGTGTGTTAATACAGATTTAGTTGGTGTTCAATTGTCGACTGCTAAAGATGATACGGAGAGCGAGGCTGAATCGAGCAATAAATGTTGCAACGCTTATTCTGGAAGAGGTGAAAGAAGAGATTATAAAAGAGAAAATGGGTACGAGGATGGATGGGTCGAAGAGGATTTGCAAGGAGCTTCCAATGTGCTTCTGAGAGAACTCGCTGTTGAAGACCCCAAAAGAATACGTTTCAACTCTGAGAATATCGGAAAGTTGCTTCAATTTTCTATTAGAAAAAGTACATTTTAAAATCCAGCGTACCGATACTCATCTAAGAGAAGCCATACCTACAAGAACAAAACTGGAGGCAGTGCTATACCTTCTTACAACTGGATGCAGTTTAAGGACCATGACATACCTCTTTCGAATAGGGAAGTCAACTGTTTCTGAATTCGTTCAAGAAGTTTATGAAGCACTGAAGGACTTTATCAAGGTAAGGATGGCTTTTTCCAACTCATCGATTGCAACTGCCTTGGCTGCTTTATTTTTGTACAGGGGAGATTCCACATTCCATAAGCACTCCTGTTCCACAATAAGCAGTAACAAATTTGACCGTGGTATCATCACTCCAACGAGTCATGTTGCCGATAAAAACACACACAAGAAACAGATCTCGTGCACAGATAACGAACAACTAATGAACTCTACTAAACAGACGTGTCCAGACCTGTCCAGTGGCACGCTAGTGGTTAATGAGGTGAAGTGGGGGATACTACTCGACCGTTTACTTTCCATTTGACTGGAACGAGCCCACTAAATCAGTTTACTAAACTACTACACTAAATAGTTTTGTCCGAACACATTTAGTTACTAAATTACCCGCTACTCGACTAAATTACTAGTCTAGTGTGAACTAGCCTTTTGGGATGGATCCCGGACCGTCGTTAATAGCATGTTCTGTAATGACGGTAGATGGCATTCTTGCGCCAATCAGTTGAACTGTAACAATGGAAGGGTAATGACGCTTATAATCTTGGTCACGAAATGAAGCGGAATTGTATTGTAATTTTAAATTTTATCATCAAGTGAATTTATTGAAACTGGATTCATAAATCTTGACTCTGGATATGAAAATTTGCAATCTGACCTTTGAAACAGATATCGACTCTTGAAATCATTAGCTCTCCGACCCCCTCCTACAATTTTTGGTGCCGAAACCCGGGATCATGGAATATTGCCTTTAAAAAGGTAAGAGAATTTTGAAGTATCTGCATGAAAAGAAATATTGATCTTGGAAAAATAATTGAAAATGCTCTTTCGGACAAAACAAAAACAGAACTTGAAAAATTGAAAACGAAACGCTTTTCTTTTAGAGCTGGAGTTGTGAAAATTGTAACTAAAGTTGATAATTTGCTTGTAATTTCTGATTTAACCCCTCAAAACATTCAAGAACTGAATGAATATTTGAAAATTTTAACTGACAAGCATAAATCTTTGAAAGAGCTTGATAAAGAGATCGAAATTCGCATCACTGACACAAACGATTATGAAAAGGAAATAAATGTCAGTGAAGAATATAATGAAAAATTAATTCGTTGTAAATTGAAAATTACTAATTATCTGAAGAAATATGATATAGGAATTAGAAGTTCTAATACACAAGTTGATACGAGTACTGAAAATAATTCCTCTGTGTGTAATTTCGAATTCGCCAAATGTTTCTATTAGACTTCCTAAATTAATTCTAGAAAAGTTTTCTGGTGATTCTAGCATGTTGCTGAGTTCTTTAATGCACATGAAAATTCAATTAATAAAAATTAAACTCTGTCTAAAGAGGAAAAGTTTACATATTTAAAATCTTTACTTATTGGAGAAGCATTTAATTGTGTCTGGTTTCTGTCTTACTGAAGACAACTATGATAGTTGTTTAATATTGTTGAGAGAGATATGGACGAAAGGATTTATAATAAACAGCTATATTAATAAGTTATTAAATTTGGAACCTGTTAAATATTCAAATAATGTGCATGGAATGCGTAAGCTTTATGATCAACTAGAAATCAGAAAAGAAATTTGAATTCACTTGATATAAGTGGTAGTTACGGACATTTATTGAATCCAATTATTCTTAAATTACTTTCACAAGATTTAGCACTAGAGTTTCATAGAAAACGCACTTCTAAAGAAAACTTTGAAATAACTGATCTAATTGAATTCATCAAAAATGAAATTGAGTGTCGCGAAGCCACTTTAATGATAAATTAACACACGAAGTGTAAAAATAGCAGAAACATTTAATCGAAATCAGTCGTCATTTAGAAATAAAAACACTCATAATAATTCTAAGCCGTCAGCCTCTGCTTTTAATACATCAATAAAAACGTTTTGCATATTCTGCAGATCTAATTAATGAACATGTGTCCACCGAATGTTTTAAATATTCCGATGATCAGAAAAGACAAGTTAAAGAAAGAAGACAGTGTTACAGATGTTTTCTTAAATCTCATTTGTCAGTCGATGGTTATACCAAATCAAAGAACAAAAAGAGTTAGAGCCTGAAAATAAAACTGTTGTGTCAATATCACATTGTAATATTCCGAAGCCCCTAAAAATAACGTTCTTTCGCAAACATGTTCAGTTATTGCTCAATCCAGAAATAAATCGAAAGTGGCAAGACTCAGAAAGTGAAATAAGTTTCATAACTAAAGATTTAGCTCGAGAATTAAAACTGCAGATCATTCGAAGAGAATGCTTAACAATTTATTCGTTTGGATGGCGTCATGGAAATCAACAAGAGTTCGACATATTCAGTCTGCGATTAAAAAATAAAAACGACGATCGTTTCAGTATAATGGTAGAAGTTCTCGCCACAGATTTGATTTCCTGTATGGCTGTTCATGGTCCCTCCAACTGTCTAAACCAGTGATTCTCAACCACTGTGCCGCGGCACTTTTGTGTGCCGCCAAATTTTAGAAATGTATATAGTAAAAATTATAATGCTTTTTTTTATTACGAGTAAAGTTTGTTTAAATTAAAGAAAAGTGTACACTGTAAAAGAAAACTGTTGTTTTTACAGTTAAATACCATATTTTTAACTGTTTTTATCTTCTATAATTGTGATCTTTCATAAAGTGAAATATTCGCCCCAACGTGAAGAAATTTCAAGTGTTCCCAGTATCCCAAATGTTTTTTTGAACAAAATAAAAATTATGATTTTGTTCATTTGTTGGAAGATGAAATATGGTGTGCTAAACTAGCTTACTTATCAGACATTTTTGTTATTTTTAATAACATAAATTGAAGTATGCAAGGGCCGAAAGAAAATATATTAAACTCAACAGATAAACTGGTGGGATTCCAAAAACAAATAACTTTATGAAAGAATAAAGCTCAGGAAAGCAATTTGGAAAAGTTTGAGTCAGTCCCAAAAGATTTTAATAAAACTATTCATAAAATTGTTATTGACCATTTGACAACATTAGAGGAGAGAATTATTCATTATTTCCCAAATTTAGATATAAAATATTTGATTGGGTTCGTAATCCATTTGTGATAACGAATACTTCTGTATTTGAATTAACTTTGAATGAAGAGGAAGAACTAATTTCGCTTTCTAATAATCGATATTTAATTTTAAAATATTCGGAAGAATCAATTAATTCATTTTGGATTAACATTAGATGCGATTATCCCATGATAGCCAAAAAAGCTTTAAAAATATTATTACAATTTTCTACATCTTATTTGTGTGAATTCGGATTTTCAGTATTAACCAACATAAAAACGAAAAAAAGATCGAGACTGTTAAATGTAGAAGACGATATGAGAGTAGCATTGTCATTTTTACGACCAAATATAAATGAAATTATCAAAAAACATCAAGCTCAAATTTCTCATTAAAAGTATTCTTATTATTACCTTGTAATTAATCCCTTAATAAACGTACTGTTGTTTTTGTAGTACATATTATATTATTTTATTTTACATTCACAATTATTATCATAAACTATTTTACACAGTGTATTATAGGTAAGTAAACAACTTTTAAACTTATCTTTTTCTTTGTGTGCCGCCAAATTTTGAAATCGTTAAAAGTGTGCCGCGACAAAAAAAGGTTGAGAATCACTGGTCTAAACATTCAAGAATTTATGAGTGAGCGAGGTTGGGAACTGTCCGATTCGAATCCTAATAATGAAAAAATAAGTATTTTACTAGGAGCTGAATATTTTTGGCGTGTGCAAAATGTTCTTGTTACTCAAGTAGATGATAATTTATTTGTATCGCCAACTATTTTCGGTTTTACTTTAATGGGCAAAGTCGAAAAAAATACTAGAATTAATGCGTTATTTTTATCTAGTGTGAAGCAAAAACATTTGACTTGCAATCCTTTTGGAAACTAGATTCAATAGGCATTGAAGATAAAAACGAAACATTTTCTGAGACTGATTTAAAAACCATTAAATCTTTTAATGATAATTTGAAATTTAATGATGCTCGATACGAAACAAAACTTTTGTGGAAAGAAAATAAATCGGAACTTTCAGATAATTTTTTTGTTGCTAAACAATGATTTCTTGGAATAGAAAATAAATTAAAAGGAAATTATATCTTATATAATGAATATGATAATATTATTAAAGAACAAGCTGATAAGGGAATTATTGAAGGATGTAAGTTTGTTGAAAATAAAACTAACTGTTATATGCCTCATAGACCCGTTATACGGGAAGACGAATCAACAACAAAAGTTAGGATTTTGATGCTTCATCGGAAAGCGAAAGATGCTAAATCATTAAATGACTGTTTGATATCTGGCCCAAATTTAAATCCCAACCTGTTGGATATAACTTTAAAATTTCGGATATACAAAATTGCATTTTGTGCCGACATAGGAGGGCTTTTCACCAAATTCAAATTGCTGATGAAGGTAAGAATTTTTAAGATTCTTATGGTTTGACAATTCTTCTGACAACAGTTCTGGTTTTAAAGTTTTTCGAATGTGTTGAGTAACATTTGGTGTTATGATGTTACAACAAGTCCATTTATTTTGTCCGCCACTATTAAGCATCACATAAAAGGTTACATAAAGGAACATAGTGAAGTGGTTGATATGCTTAATAAGTCCTTATATGTGGATGATCTGATCTACGGAGCAGACTCTACTGATGAGCTTTCTCATTGTCTACTACTGCAGTTAAAATACTTGAAAACGGTAGTACGAATTTAAGAAAATTTGAATCTAATTCTGTATCTTTGAGAAGTAAATGGGAAGGGAAAGGAATAATTAGCAAGGAAGACAGCTTAAATAAAAAATATTAAAGGTTTTGGGAATAATCTGGGATTCTGAAGAGGACGTATTAAAATTAGATGTGCATCAGCTTTTACAATCATTTGATTTGCAAAATATTACAAAACGGAAAGTATTACAGATTGTGGCTAAAATATATGATCCCGTTGGATTCATTGCGCCTTTTGTTATCAGAATAAAATTCTTGTTGCAAGAGTTATGGGAACTGGGCATTGATTGGGACACAGTTTTGCCCATAGATTTAAGTGAAAAATTTAAATTATGGTATTTTGAAATTGAAGTTATATTGAATTTGTGTATTCCTAGAAGAAATTTTTTGAATGATGAGTGTGTAAATTTTGCTAGGTTAGAACTTGATTTGTTTTGTGATGCCAGTCTCAAGGGAATGGAGTTGTTGCGTATTTTCGGGATCCTGATTTATGCTCTACGTCTTTCGTGCTTTCAAAGAGCCGAGTGTCCCCACTTTTGCCTCGTTTAGAACTCATGGGGGTTGTTATTGCCGCAAGAATTGTTAAATATTTGAAGAAATTATTTGGTATCAGTGAAGATAATATATTTTGTTTTAGTGACTCTCATATCGTACTTCACTGGATAAATGGTTCAGCTAACAATTTGAAACCTTTTGTTGCAAATCGTGTACGTGAAATTCAAAATCTTATTTCACCTACGCAATAGAAATACTGTAATGGAACCAAAAATCCTGCCGATATAGTCTCACGTGGATCCACGGCATCTGATCTCGTAAAGAATAAAATTTGGATCCATGGTCCAGTGTGGTTGAAAGAAGGAACTCTGCCAACTTCTCAATTTGATCCTTTGATAACTCCTAAGGTAGAAGAAATATTTCAACAGCGTCGAGCTGTTATAGCATGTTCTAATGCTAGCAGAGTCCGAATTTGAATTAATCTTCAAGTTTTCTTCCTGAACCAAATTGCAACGCGTAACTGCGTGGTGTTTGAGGTTCTACAATAATGCTAAGCTAACATCTTCAAAACTTAAGGGATTTTTAAATATTCAAGAACTTGAAAAAGCAACCATTTTGATTTTGAAATTTATACAGCAACTTGAATTTAGAGAAGAAATCAAGCTTTTGAAAACTAGGAAGAATTTAACTCTCAATAGTAAAATCTTGGTATTGAATCCATTTCTTGACAAAGAGGAAATCCTCAGAATTGGTGGAAGGCTTAGAAATTCAAACCTTTCAGAAGCATCAAATCATTCTTCCTAAGAAACACCATGTTACAGATTTGATAATCAAACATTTTCACGAAGTGAATCTCCATGGTGGTCCTACGTTAACAATGTCAACTCTCCGACAAAGGTTTTGGATCATTAACTGTCGAGAAGTTAGAAAAATAATTTGAAAATGTATGAAGTGTTTCAGAAATCGAACAGCTGCTGCCACTCAGATAATGGCAGACCTCCCAATTGCTCGTGTTGTGCCAGAGTATTTTCCAAAATTGGATTGGATTTTGCAGGACCCTTCCTGATTAAGACTCGAAAGGGAAGAGGTGTGAAACCATTTAAATGCTATGTTTGTCTCTATGTATGCTTCTATACCAAAGCCATTCATCTAGAAGTAGTCAGCGATCTCACTACAGAAGCATTCATAGCATCGCCGAAAAGATTCGCTGCTCGTAGAGGGAAACCGAAAGAAATCTTTTCAGACAGAGGTACCAATTTTGTTGAAGCTGACCGAGAATTAAAAAGAATCATGGCCACACTTTCTTTTGCTGAAAAGACTCATAACTATTTAACTGAAGAAAATATTCAGTGGACTTTCAACCTTCCAGCTGCACCTCACTTTGGTGGCCTCTGGGAGGCTGCTATAAAACAAAGTTCACTTAAAGCGAACTGTTGGAACACAAGTTCTAACGAATGAAGAGTTTCAAACACTAATTTCACAAATCGAAGCATGTTTGAATTCCATGCCGATAGTTTCCATATCTTCGGATCCTGATGACCTAAGTCCTTTAACCCCTGGGCATTTCATAATTGGAATTGCATTGACTGCTATCCCTGAACCTGATTTTACCATAAACAAACTGACCCCAACAGAAAGATGGAAATTGACCCAACAGCTTTTCCAAAGCTTCTGGAAACGTTGGTCCACGGACTATCACTCACAGCTGCAAGGACGTGCTAAATGGTTGAGGGATAAGCCCAATTTGAACATTAATGACAGTCTTAATTAAAGACGACAATTTGCCTTCACTAAAGTGGCGACTTGGGCGAATAGTGGAACTGTACCCTGGTGCAGATGGAAAAGTGCGTGTGGTGAAATTAAAAATTTTATTTGGAGAACTGATACGCCCTATCAATAAACTTTCACTCTTGCCCTTATCTGAATAGACTTTTAGAAACATTAATTATTACTTGTTGTTTTCTTTAAAATTTTCCATTTTACTTTGTATTAACATGTCAAGTATTGTGTTTTCCAGATTTAAAGTGTAAATTTGCTAATTCTTCAAATTTGTGAATTTTTAAGCAGGTATATATTTTTTCTTTTAATTCTGAAGATTTGTAAGCATATTATGCAAGTTATTTCTCATGTTTTAAATTTAGTATTTGATAATATTTGAATTTAATTTTGTAGTATTTTGTTGTCAACAGTTTACTTTTATAACTTATATTTTGCTGAACATTTTTTACATTTTGTTTAAAACTTAAATTTGAAGATTTGTGATATTATCTATATATTATTATTTTATAATGAACCAAGGTTCATCGTGGCGGAGTATGTTCCATAATGACGGTAGATGGCGCTCTTGCGCCAATAAGTTGAACTATTAACAATGGAAGCGTAATGACGCTTATAATCTTGGCCGCGAAATGAATCGGAATTGTATTGTAATTTTAAATGTCACCTTATTAAATGTTAAGTTTTATCATCAAGTGAATTTATTGAAACTGAATTCATAAATCTTGACTCTGGACATGAGAATTTGCAACCTGACCTTTGAAACAGATATCGACTCTAGAAATCATTAGCTCTCCCACCCCCTCCTACATAGCCCATTGTGTTACTCCAGTGCGACGTTGATTCAACTACCTACCTGTTTAGTATGTTTTTTTGTTTGCTGTATACATTTTTATGGAAATTCGGTAGTTGAATTAACATCGCACTGGAGGAACATAAGACGAGATCTGGTCAGTTTTCTTCTAATGACGTGACATCTCGTACACCAAGATCTGATCAGTTTTGCTAATGACGAGATATCACGTCCAGACGACCACCAGAAGGGTTAAACCGTTTGTGTAAGCCTGCCTATAGCATTTCTCTGTTAGAGCTGAAAAATCTTGATTGGGTTATTTGATGTTATTGAACTTTTCTTGTCCATGATTTAAGTAACCAACTACACATAGAAGGTTGGTTTGGGTTTTATGGCACAAGGGCCATATTTGGCCATGCTGCGCCAGACACAAGACATACAATAGCAAGTAATAGGCGTACACACAATGAAAGTTTTACTAACACAGAAGAGAGAAATATACCCCGGTAGGAATGCCCCCGACAGGAGCCTGCACCGCCTACAACTCGAAGGTCTCTAGAGCAGTGGGTCTCTAAAAGAAGAAGGTAATGGTGGTAATTAATTAACGTCGCACTAGAGCAACACAACGGGCTATTGACGACGGTCCGGGATCAACCACGGAGGGAAATATCCGAGGACAACACCACGTAGTTTTGAATCACGGTAAGATGACGAGGCAACACCTAACCTGGCATCCCACTCTCCAAACATCCACACCACGCCAACGTGAGGACATTTGAGGCCCCGACAGATTTAACGTGCACCAGCCCCCTTTGTACACGACGGTCTTTTGGTTGGATTCGAACTCGCAACCCTCCGATTGCTAGTCCGTTACTCTTCCAACATGGCCACCGCGGTCCTCTAAAAGAAGGAATCGCGATTTTTTAGATACTGAATGAATGAAACAACACATATGTATAGAACAACATGGGTATGTAATACTATTGAAATAATGTTGTTACACAAGTTTATTAGTTGCAGCTTAACAATACAATTAATGCGAATATAACTGATGCATGAACTAGTGTGTTAATGACGCAGGTTAGCAGTTTCGCAACCAACCAAAATGCTCTTTGAAGACCCACAGGACAAGAGCAGGCAAGAATTAACGTAGCAGTAGAGCAGCACAATCGCCTTTTGGCGACGTCCCGAAGGGAATATACAGGGTGAGTCTAAATTGTTTTTACAAAATAAGAGGGGTGATAGTACCCATCCAGACGAGCAATAATTACCATGGGACATAGAATCACATTCCACTCTGAGAGGCAGAAAAGAGTCAAATTAGAATTTCAACATGAACTTACAACAGTGTTGGGAAAGCGAATGAACGTTACCAAAAGTTGTACAATCTGATTTATTGATCAGAGAAAAACTCACAGCAAGTGCTCAAAGTGGCGGCCACGCGTGTCGTTGCACAGTTCACACCGGCGAAGGAATGACTGGTTCTCGAAGATTTCTGGTGTTGTGTTAATTTTGTCTGCGGCAACACCGATTCTCGCTACGAGATCTTCAGCCGAGTCCACAGGCGTCTGGTACACTAAAGATTTCATGTGCCCCCAGAAGAAAAAGTCCAGTGGGTTGAGGTCCGGTGAGCGAGGAGGCCAAGCCACAGGTCCGCCACGTCGGATCCATCTTGCTTAGAATATATGCTACGTAGGCAGGTACTAAACGACGTCAGAGGCGATGACTTGTTCATACTCGACGCGTTTCGACTTTACTCTTTTCTGCCTCTCAGAGTGGAATGCGACCCTATGTTCCATGGTAATTATTGCCCGTCTGGATGGGTACTATCACCCCTCTTATTTTGTAGAAGCAATTTAAACTCACACTATATAGTCACTTAGAACCACGGTCAGATGGCGAACTTGCACCTTGGCAATTGTTTCCTTAGAAAACTAACAATGTTCTCTATCGTGCAGGATTGATTGATGCCTTTTAGCTTTAGTTTTTGTTTGCTGGTGACACAGTGTTAAAGTTTTAGTTCGTGAAAAGAAGTTCACTGAAGTTATTGGGCAATATAAGACACCAACCACCCCAGTTTAGTGTTCCATTTCACACAGGTTTTCTCTTCCCATCATAAAGAGCCGTGGTAGCCCAGTTGGAAGAGCAACGGATTAACAACTGGAGGGTTGCGAGTTCGAAACTAGGTCCAGCCAATGACCGCCGTGTACACGGAGACTGGCGCACGTTATATCGGTCGTAGCCTTAAATGTCCTCACGTTGGCGAGGCGTGGAAGTTTGGACATTGGGGTGCTTGTTCAGTTGACCTCGTTATCTGACTGTGGTTCAAAATTACTTGGTGTTGTCCTCGGATCTTTGGGGATTGATCCCGGACCGTCGCCAATAGCCCACTGTGTTGCTACAGTGCGATTTTAATTAATTACCATTACTAGATGTGTTTTAATTGTAACAGATTCACCATACGATTACTAAGAGAAGTGTGCAAAGTGAAGGTGTTTATCTGGGCAGGTCGACGTCAAAATCAGAGGCGCACCGTTATAATGAATGGGATTTCGCACCGGTCGGTCAGTGCCGTTTTATATAAGCATATAACACCAACTCTGAGTTAATTGTTATCCCGCGTCAAGCAGGTACAAACTGTGTGATCTAATTAGACTACAAATAGCAGCTGAAAGCAGTTTCGCGAGAAATTAATTGACTCCCAGCTAAAATGATGGATTTTCCCGAGGAATCGCTAATGAACCGATGCATTATTCAACGGACCTTAGCTGTTACGTGCCGAGATTAAGACCGACGAGGACTTCGATATAACAAGGATTCTGGGGTGTCTGTTACGGTTTTAGGTTATCGGTACGAATGATTAATGCAAAAGCGATATCGAATTCAAAATGCGCTCTTGTCTAAAACCAGCATGAGAACGCTATTTGCAAAGGTTACGGCCACAAAATCAGACGGGAAAGCTGTCGGTAATTTTCATGTCTGTGAATATTGAGTCGGGAGTCCACAGTTGCATGCAAATTGTCACTCGTTGTCTCTGAACATCGGTACCAGGTTGATGACACGTCTCTCATTAAATATATATATATTTCGAGTAATTTTAAATTTGGTCAAATGCATGATATTTCTTTTCCCTCTGCTTTCTGTACAGGTATGTTATAAACACAACGAAAAGATTCACAACTTTAAAAAATAAGAAACAGGGAGTAGTTGAATTAACGTCGCAATGGAACCATACAACGGGTTATTGGCGACGGTCCGGGATCAATCACGAACGAAAAGATCCGATGATAACGCCTCGTCATTTTGAGCCACGGTCGGATGACGAGGTCAACACCTGAGCTATCCAAACTTCCACACCACGTCAACGTGAGGACATTGAGGCCACGAGAGATTGAACGTGCACCAGCCTCCATTTACACGACGGTCTGGTTGGATCAAGTTTCGAACTCGCAACCCTCCGGTTGCTAATCGGCAATTCTACCGACCGGTCTACCTTTAATCAAAGGCGAGCAGAGTGAAAGTTGATACCAGCATCACATGAGTTGTGGGAGGAGCGATAAATGCATAAAAAGGCTTTACTGAAATATGCAGTTCGTTTCATAAGTTTTTAAATTTATAAACGCTCATTGTATTTATAAAAAGTTGTGACTTCCATAAAAAGAGAATTTATACATCTGTGATTAATGCAAATGGAACAGTTTGAGTATTTTGAATACATACTCTTTTATTTCACGAGGGGCCCGTCATCTAACCTAGTACCGGGGCCCAGATATGTGGGGACCCTCTATGGAAAACTGACTGCACATTACAATACAAAAGACTTCACATTTCCCGGCCTCCTTGTTGTCGGGTTGATTTTGGTTTTACTGCTCAAGGGCCATATTTGAACAAGCTACACCAAGCATAAGACAGATAAGGTCAAATATATCGTCGCCTACAACTTGCAAATTGCTAGCGCAGTAGGCAAAACCCACTGAACCAAGGAGACTCCCACAAGCATTTAACCCTCCTGGTGGTTGTCTCGAAGAGGTATCTCATCGTTATCAAAACTGACCAGGTCATGATGGACAATATATCTCATCATTAGATAAAAAATTGACCAGATCTTGATCTCCTCACCATAACAAAAATTGGCAATATCTTTTTGACGAGATACCTCGCCATTAGCAAAATTGGTCAGATCTTTGTGAACGCGATATCTCGTCGAAACCCTTAGAGGGTTAAAAGATGATTAACAGGGGTGAAAGAAATCAGTTCTAAATATGTTACAAGGCAGTTAGGCAAAGTTATCTAGATGGACGAAATTATACAAGATGACCATTAAATCAGTCCATAAAGGGGCCAGTTAGAGCAAAGTAAGCGCTGCATAAGGCAAAATACTGGGAAGTTTAAACTAATTTTTTGCTTTCGTTAGAAAATTTTAATGACCCAGAAAAGAGTAATACCATAGAAGCGAAGTACACTCATGTCCAAAATTATCTTTACATTCATAAAATCACGGATTTCTCAGAAACTGTGAACTATAATTTTATGAATTTGTAAGAAATGATACATAACATCATAACACATAAATACAAAGGAAAAAATTTAAGAGCACTGCATATGATATAAAACTGTAGCATAAAACAATAAAAATGGCAATAATATATGACAAGGAGAGTTCAGAAAAAAAGAAAACTCAGAAAAAATTAAGCCTTATGAATTTAATATGGAATATGTGATCTCCCCAGACGTTTAAACCCATATCACAACGTGTTTTAATGCTGGCAATAATGTTAACCACAGTTTGGAGAATTAAGTTCCACTCCCCCAGCAATGCGGTCTTCAGGGCATTTATATCTCTAGGAGGATGATGTCCCCGTGCAACTGCTTTTCCAAGGTAGTCCCATAAGTTCTCTATCGGGTTCAGATCAGATTTTGCTGGCCACCGTATTCGTTCAATGCCTTCACTTTCAAGGAATTCGTCAACGAGGTTTACTCGATGTGGACGAGCATTATTGTCCATACATAAAAAGTCAGATCCATATGCACCTCTGAAAAGTCTTACATAAGGTTCTAAGGCTTCATCCCGATATCTCTGGCCGGTCACAGATCCGCTGTTGAAAACGTGTAGGAGCGTACGTCAATCGATCATTATTCCTCCCCATACCATCACACCTGCACTACCGAAACAGTAACGTTCCATAATGTTCGAAGGAAGATTTCGCGTTCCTGACTCCCTCCAGATGTAACACGTTTAGAATCAGATGTTAAACTAAACCTCGACTCATCAGTAAAGAGAACATGGGTCCATTGGTGTTCACTCCAGTTCTGATGTTCTTTGCATCATTTAAAACGATCCCTCTTTTGTTGTGAAGACAGTGAAACACATATCCTTGACTTTCTGGCATAAAGGCTTTTTTCATTAAGCTTTCTGTATACAGTTTTCCGTGATACAACAGTTACAGTGGCTGCTGCAACCTCTGAACTTAACTGTCGAGCAGTAGACTTCCTGTTATGACGGGCAGTTATTGCCAGATATCGATCTTGAGAAGCAGTTGTTATTCGTTTACGACCTTGTCCAGGCCTCCTTACAACAGTTCCAATGTTCTGAAATTGTTTCCATAGAGTAGAGACTTGAAATATTCACGTCTTGCTGCTTCCATGATTGTCTATCCTGCTTCTAAACGGCCGATAATTCGCCACTTCACAGATTCTTCCAAATGATATTTCGGAGCCATAACAAACCGTTTTGAGTCCCTACACACTGAAATCAAATGCTGTATTGCAGAAATTCACTCAGATATTCACTTTGATTCACCGTCGGATGACATAACGCCTTGATTTGCATATCAGAAACCGTTTGATCCCTTTTGATTGGATAATGCTAATTAGGCTTGTCTTTCATACATTCCCTGCAAAAATGGATTACATCGATTGGATATTTCATGGAATATCATTATTTTTGGCTATGTAAAGATAAATTTGGACATGAGTGTATATGTAGACTGAGCATTGCTATTGAGAGAAGTGTGATCAATATGTGGACTAGTAGTTAAATGACTGCTCTGTGAAAATTTCACTTGGTCGGCTGATTCTTCATCCTATCGTCTCGTTTGGCGATGTAACATCTCATGACAAGGTAGGTGAGTGAATCCGCATTTCTATAGAGTGGTGACAAAAGTGGTGAAATCGCCAAAGTGTATTACAATGTCGCGCGGACGAATGAGATAATGAATCAATGGATGGGCGCTTTCTACCGTCCCTTCGACCAATCTTCTATTTGATGATTAATCAATGGACCAATCAGATGATTAATCAACGAATGGGAGTCTTCTCCGTTCCGTGGAATAATATGATGATGAATGTTAGGTTCCACACAGCAGACGAAAGTAGTCTAAGGGTCACGTTACTACTAGTTATGGTCACATGATCCTGGGCACATAAAAATATTACCATTGCTCGCACCATTTTTATATTTCTTCCTTGAATAATACACCCAGGGAGGAATTGAATCAGCCAATTTCAACTAGCAGGTTGACAGCACAGCATTCGTGACCTAGGCCAAATGACCACCTCAGGCCACGTTGTAAATAAGGGGTCCTTTGTCCACATTTTCCATCGCGCCTGAGTATATTTTTAGGGGGATTTGTTCAATTCCTTCCCGAATGTTGTGCTTAAATCATTGAGTTGGTATTGGCTTCTTAGTATCGACTCGTTCCTTTAAATAGCTTCATAGAAAAAAAATCCTGCGGAATCAAATCAGGGGAACGAGGGGCCAATCGACATTATCAGATTTTATTCCACCAGGAAATGCGTCCTTTAGAATTTGTATGGTTCCACGAGGTGTATTACAGGTTTTTCTATAACGTTGAAACCATGTGTGCTGAAATACTTGTCAACTAATATCAGGTAGAAAGAAATTTGTAACAGTATAGTTCATAATCGCATTTTCATTAATATCCTCGAAAAAATATGACCTAATAATGCCTCCACTCCAAATTGCCAATTGTCATTAATGTAGTAAACAGTATGCAAAAATTAAATAAAAAATGTCTTATTTAAACGTTATTCCAAAATAAAATGATTCCTTAGATAAAAACACACTCTGTACTCTTTGGGAGTTGCGACAGCAGCCTTCTCACGGATATGACAATTTGTAAACAAATTAAATAAGTTTTATATTTGTAGCTTCATAAGTTATACCGTATTCGATATCTGATTATATTTACTAGTTCCTTTTATAAAATCGTGAATACTTAATTTTTCTCTACTTTTGGTTGATGTAAATTCCACTTTGAGGGAAACTCACTCCACTACAAGACCCCTAATTTATTACACAAACCGCCCACACACACTTTAAATATTTCACTACATCTAAATTTATCTAATTTATTCCAAGAACTTCGTATTTTAAATATTCAGCTTAAATTCTACATACCTTGCAACACTTTTCAAAATGCTGTACATTTTGCACCCAGTAAGGAAAACAGAAATTCTCTGGTTTAAATTTCTTTTTTTCCCCCGAAAAGTTTCTACGAAAATATTGATTGTCAGTAATTTGAGAAACTTTTAAATATTTCGAAGCGTGAAAACATAAAAGGTCACAGCGGAAAACACTTTCTGCGCTTTTGGTATTAACTCGAAAATAGTTTTGTGCCGTTTCCCGTTGTGGTATTGGTCGAAAAATTCAATCAAGTTCAAACACACACTACCGAGCCGCTATAGGTTTTCGATACTTTTTTGAAAATGTGAGTCACGTTACTTAAATCAGGTAGTCCCTGATCAAATTTCGGCATTTACGAATTCGGGAAAGGCAGCAACAAACTAAAAGCATTTCGAAGAATTATTTATCTTTAGAACTTGTGTTTATTAAGTTTCTGCTGTTGCACCAGAGAATCTCTGATGGCTTAGATCCTGACTTCGAACTGCAAAAATACAAAAAACTCTTTTAGATGACTGATTTCATTAAAAGGTCTGAAAGAATGTTGTTTAACAAATAAAAAATTTCCATCTCCCATTAGCAAGCTTATCTTATGATTTTAATAGAACGTAATGATTATTGGAAAGTGAAATAAAAAACGAAATGGAGCTATTTTCTGAATTATTCGAACTGTTCCTACGCAAATATATAGATACGATTTAAATTTTTAATTATTTGAACTGTTCCTACGCAAATATAGATACGATTTAAATTTGTAATTATATTTGCCTAAATGAGTTATTAAGAGGGCATAAAAAAACCCCTAATATATGGTGTATTGCACAACATTTTATCAAATTATAATTATTTTTTAACCTTTTCCAATGTTTTACTTTTAGTTTGAATTTAAAAAAAGAAATGCTTCAATTAAAATTCGTCGGAGGGGGGGGGGGTGTGCCAGCTTAGGTGTTAACCTCGTCAACTGACCGCGATTCAAAATGACGGTATTATCCTCGGCTCTTTCCCTTTGGGATCGATCCCTGACTGTCACCAATAGATTGTACTGTTTCTCCAGTGCGACGTCAATTCAACTACCTACGTACAAAAGATTTGGAGGTAGTGTTATTCCAAAGGGACTTCCGTGAATATCCTTTATGATTCAAGTCCTTTCTTATTCGGTAAAAGGCAATAGCATCATTACCGACCAAAACCACAGAGACCTTAAATTGTGGCGTCACGTGCAGATTGTCCAGTGTTCCCGTGAGTTAAACGTTACAGCGACCTATATCAGTGGTATACAGTGACCGAGAGTTCCCCATTAATTTTTGCAGCTTTCAAAGAGTTCCGTGTACTAAAACATTGAAAAGCCGGTGTTTAATGAATTGTTTCATTATTCAAGGTATAAAAGATTCGGAAGCAGTGTTATTCCAAAGGGACTTCCGTGAATATCCTTCATGATTCAAGTCTTTTCTCATTCGATGAAAGGCAATAGGAGTGGAGACGAAAACCGCAGTGGGAGACCGAAATAAAAACAAGCTGCAGATTAAACAGCGTAGAATTCTTTCGGTGTAGAGCTTTTTCATTGCGTTGAAGAACCCCCATATTTTTTCTCTCTTTTTTGACTTATCACCCCATCGGAATCAATACATTTTGAATTGAAAAAAAGCACGTTAAAATAAAAAAAGACGAGAATTCCCTTCTATGAATTCGATACTTTTACAGATATTTTTTCGTCACTGGAAAGAGGCGAAAATTTAAATTGTTCTGTTGCTATGGGAAATAAACTGCATTCAATTCGCCCCGATCTGCAACACGCTCTTTTCCATTCTTGTCGGAAACAAAGGCACTGCTTCCAACAAGACAACAGACCGCGATTATTGCAAAACAGTCTTACGACGCTTTTCCAAGCAGTGTAATTTAAAAAACATCTTTCGGAGGGAACACACCGTCGCGTGAGTGAGGAAATGCGGGAGGGACTTCAATTTGCTGCTGCGAAGTATTTCGAAATCTACAAATGAAAAACAGAAAAGATGAAATGGAAAAAGAAATAGCATAGACCACAGGGAGGAAAAGCCATACATCTGTTTCAGAAGGAGAGCTATGTGGAGTTTTTTTATGGATAGACGAGGAACAGAACTTACGGCAGCTACTCCCTCTCTTTCATATACCTAGGAAATAAAATGTGTCTTCCATAGCTTTTGCTGCAAATGAAAGTTTGGAAATATGTACAGTGTGGCCCAAAAGCCACTAGACCATTTAAAAATAGAATAACTCTTATGCATTAAAAATTCAGATTTATTCTTTTATAAACAATAAATATACTTCTTGGAAGAAATTATTTTTAATTAGTTTTGTTGATTATATCCTTCAAATGGCAATCATTTTGTTCTTGACAGTGGCGGGCTCTTTCTAAAGTGTGCTCCATCACCTCTCGTAATGTTTCTTGGCTTATTCCTCCATTTCTTCACGAATGTTG
Source organism: Meta bourneti (assembly GCA_933210815.1). Taxonomy (NCBI): domain Eukaryota; kingdom Metazoa; phylum Arthropoda; class Arachnida; order Araneae; family Tetragnathidae; genus Meta; species Meta bourneti. The sequence goes on from OW119928.1 coordinate 9,082,996, forward strand.
ACCTTTAATTGCTGGATCCGAGATTTTTTATGGTATACTCTTTCTTTTATATATCCCCACAAGAAAAAGTCTGGAGCTGTAGGGTCAGGTGAGCGGGGAGGCCAATTGAGTTCAGAGTTTCGCGAAATTATCCGCCGTCCAAAAATTTGCCTTACGAGCTATCGTCGGAGTAGCTGTATGGAGAGTAGCCCTTGCTGTCAACATGTGTTCTCATGACGCACGAAATGACGAATGTAAGCTCTTTGGGTTAGCACAATTGACCTTTGATTTTGTAGATAAAATTGGATTATTTTTACTCGTTGCTTTGTCGTGAATTTCTCCATAACTATTTTCCAAGGATTACATATAAATAATCTGAAAAAATTAATGTAAAAAAGTTATATTTTAAGATGGTCTTGTGAATTTTGTGCCACCATGTAGTATTAACAAGATATAAACGTGACTTTTTTTACCGATAGATCATTCAAAAGGACTGTGAAAACAGTTACTCTTTAAATGGAAAGTAAAATGTATCTTCTGCTACAAGGAAAAGGTTCTGAAGGTTATTAGTCAGATTAATATGTACTCGTTTTTGCGGGAAGTAAAATGTATCGTCTTTTAATTTTTCTATAAATAATATAAGTTGTGGAAATAGTACTAACATAACTTTTAACGGATAAGCCATGTAACAGGACCGAAAACCCCATCGGCGTTGCGCTATTCCGGATGACAACTGGACACGACTACCTTGCTGCCCACCTGCACAGGATCCACGTGGTCCCCACCCCACAATGCCTGCTGTGCGGTCAGGGCGTCATGGATGCTGCCCACCTGCATCAGTGCCCGGTCATAAACCAAGAAACAGACACCGAGGAGGACGAATCGAGGAAGATTTCCCGTCTCTAGTGGTCGGTAATTTCATGATTTTCTGCAGCTTCATATAATTTCTTCCACTTGCTCGGTTTGAAGATCTGTCACGTGGTTGTGGGTAAAAGTATGAATCTTAAATTAGTGATTGGCTAATCCACAGTGATCAAACGCACTAGTCTGCGATTTGACAGCCAATAGTATTGATTCGTATGTCCACGTGATTTACCCTTCAGAGATCTTACGATAGCGACTCCGTCCACATGCTCCGTCTATTTCATTAGAACAGGGTTGTCAAACTGGCTGCCCGCGGGCCGCATGTGGCCCTGTGGTAATTTTTTGTGACCCACGATGCTCTGAAATAAAATGAAAAAGAACAATATGTTATGAAGAAAATAGCACTTAGGGGAGATCGAGGCAATACCGTACACACAATTTCGTCATGTTAAAAATGTGTGAGCAACTATTTTCGGCCATGAAATTATATAAAACGGCCTACAGATCAAGATTAACTGATAAACATCTATCCGCCATAATGAAGATTGTCTGTTCTGTCTTTGAATCCAGATATTGGAAAACTAGTAGGAGGAAAGCGCTGGCAAGTTTCCGGTAAAAAAATAATTTTAGTTTCATAAATACATTAAATTAGATAAACGTTAAAATAAAAGCAATTATATCGCAATATTATAAATTATTGCCCTAAATTCACTTAATTACATACTGTGTTTTAATTATCCTATCCATATTTCTGAATCCTCACTTCAAAATATAATTTAAAGAAAATTTGTAATTGTGATGTGGCCCGCGTGAATCTTACCAGTTGCATTAAATGGCCCGTACTTTAATTGAGTTTGACACCCCTGCATTAGAAGGTTGATGTTACAAGTACGCTAGTAGTAGTTGCACGCGCGCATTAAGATTAAGTTCACGGCGTGATTGCACGTGCTCACAAGTAGCTTCCTGAATTTTGAGAATATCAATACCAAATAGCAATGAATAAACTGAATCCAATGTAAACACAGAACATTAATTTAATTTTAAAATCCTGTCCTGCTTTAGAACGGGCCACGATAACCCGATTGGAAGAGCAATGGATTAGCAACCGGAGGGTTGCGAGTTCGAATCCAACCAAAGACGGTCGTGTACAAAGGGAGCTGGTGCATGTTAAATCTGTCGTGGCCTCAAATGTCCTCACGTTGGCGTGGTGTGGAAGTTGTTTGGAGAATGGGGTGTCAGCTCAAGTGTGACCTCGTCACTCGTCATCTGATCATGGTTCGTAGTTACGTGGTGTTGTTCTCGGATCTTTCCCTTGGGGGTTGATCCCGGACCGTCCCCAATAGCGCGTTGTGTTGCTCCAGTGCGACGTTAATTAAATACCTACCTACCTACTTTACAACAGAGGGACATATGTTTCTGCTTTTATAGCAGTACAATTATGAAACGTGTTATAAGTTCGCAATCAAGGAATCAGAACTTCGTTTATTCCGTTCATACATTCATTTATTGAAGCACATGCGGAATTGAAATTTTCCCTTTTTATTAGAGTTCAGATAAAAGTTTAGGAATGCGTTGCGAAATGAAATTACTACTACACAAAGACATCCTATAGACATTTTATTTCGTCATACAGTTTTAACCCGATGTAAAAATATAAGAAAGGGAAAAGCTTTCGAACAATGAAAGTAAAAATCGCATTATTCATTGAAAACGTTATAAAGTTCCAAATTTATAAAGAAGGTTTTCACTCTTAACTGAATATAACCATCTTTCTAAAAAGTACAGAGATTTTACCCTTTTTTCTCCATACTGTCTGGTTTTCCAGACATAAAAGCAATAAAACATTTTAATATTTTATGGTTTTAAATGGGGACGGACATCCCTTTTTGAAGAGAAATAGTCTTAAATGTCATAATTTCCATATAAATTGGAGTATTTCCTTGCTTTTGTTCTGCCTGTAATTTATTTGATAAAATAAATCTTTAAAACATTGCTAAAAATAAAAAAAACATTTACTATTCATGATTATTTATTGAGCTTTTTATTCATAGTTTTATTCTAAGCAGCGCATTTATATTAGAGATATATTCATAAAAATATTGGAATTACTGAAAATAAAGATTATTTATTTCATAATTATTTGTAAGATACGTGTGCAAAGGATCTGCTTATCATGCAGATTGTTTGTTTGAAGATGATGCTACTACATTGTTAACTCTCAGTCATATTGATAATTTAGTGCAATAGATATGTAAACTTTCTTTCAGTAACTACTATACATTCGAAACAATACATGTATTTATTTAGAAATATTTGAAGCCATACTTTGTGCAGTTGCATAATATTCCTCAGCATTTTTTACCAATTTTGACCCTTTGGCTTTCCGTTCAATAGGTTCTGGGTTTGAATCTCATCATGGACATGGATGTTCGTAATGCTCCAGAATCCACTTTAAGACTAAGGTCCTGGTCTAATTAAACTTCGTGTAGCAAAAACTGACCGTAAACTGACGAACCAAACCAACATCAACCGTTTACCAAAATCAAAACCTCGTGCTTTTTTTTTGTCATTGTTGCCAAGTCTCATTAACTGAATTTACTAATAAGTTTTCGGCAATTACGAAAGTAAATTAAAGAATAACAATACCAATAAAGTTGTTCTTCAATAATATTAAAAATTAGTGATCTTACAGATGCATTTGATCTGCTCTGCTCCGTTACGATATTTAATTCTTACTACACGTTTTTTTGTATTGCACAGAAAGAGAAATTAATTTAATAAACCTTTAACATAATTTATAAGCAGTTAGGTAAACCTTTTTTATAGAAACTTGGTGACCTTAACCCTATTTCACATTTGAATTTTTACGGAAATGTTTCATCAGAAGACTCAAGACAATTTCAATTCCGAAATGTCCGCAAAATAAACAGGAACATTTCGTTTACTTATTACACCTGTTCAAGATTATAACGTGGAAGGAAAATGTGGAAAAATTATCTGCATGCAGGGGTATGAATTTTGTATTATTTAATTTGCATAATACTATGGTTTATCATATCGTTCATAGGATATAATAGTGTCATTACATTACACTACATCTTGATACATGAGTGCTGCGTATTGATTTCACGATGTCTTCTGTAAAGCAGCGAAGCAATAAACATGAAATGAACATTACAAAAATAATAAGAATTGAAGATCAATCATAAATTTTCTTTAAGAGAGAATTATAAAAATGTTATCTCCAGTCGAACAAGATGTGCTCCAAAATCTCTTTCTCATCAAGGCAAATAAGGCACTTGTTGGAGGTCAGCCAAGTGAAAACGATTTAAGTAGGCCTGAGTTACAAAGTGGCCTATTCTGGCTTTAGCATAAAAAGTGGTAACAGCTCTAGGGATCTTTTAAAGCACGGGTGTCAAACTGGCGGCCCGCGGGCCGCATGTGGCCCCCGAGGTAATTTTTTGTGGCCCACGATGCTCTAGTTCAAATGTTGCTCCTTTTCACAATATTGCGGTAAAGAAGAAATCAAAAACGAATTCGATAAACGTTTTAATGATTCCAAAGAGTTACAAAATTTTTTTTCTCTTTTTATTAGGCCTTTTTCCTTTGAAGTTGAAAATGCTCCCACTTCGATACAACTGGAATTAATTGATTTCCAGAATGATTCGGTTTTAAAAGACAAATATCGAGAAGTAGGAATTCCTAAAATATATTCTTATTTTAGGTGAAAAATACCCAGAAATTAAAAAGTTTGCTGCACAAATTTTATGCTATTTTGGGAGTACGTACTTGTGTGAGCAACTATTTTCGTGCATGAAATTAAATAAAACGGCCTTCAGATCAAGATTAACTGATAAACATCTATCTGCCATAATGAAGACTGTCTGTTCTGTCTTTGAATCCAGATATTGGAAAACTAGTAGGAGGAAAGCGCTGGCAAGTTTCCGGTAAAAAAAATTAATTTTAGTTTTATAAATACATTAAATTAAATAAACGTTTAAATAAAAGCAATTATATAGCAATATTATAAATTATTACCCTAAATTCACTCAATTACATAATGTGTTTTAATTATCCTATCCATATTCCTGAATCCTCACTTCAAAATATAATTTAAAGAAAATTTGTAAATGTGATGTGGCCCGCGTGAATCTTAATAGTTGCATTAAATGGCGCGTGTTTTAATTGAGTTTGACACCCCTGTTTTAAAGTAATGGAGTTCTTTAGGCTCTCTCTGCAATTGAAAAAGATGGTGATTCATTGGGTTATAGGGGAAAGAAACACCACACTATTCGGAAATCACGTGACTCTTAGAGGGAGGGAGTCAGAGACAAAGGCAAAGTCGAACTTTTTGGGACCTGGAGAAAACAAGACTGATGCTAACAAAAACAAACAAAAAATTTACATGTTTACGCAGGTAAGTAGTTAATTAACTTCACACTGGATCAACATAACGGGCTATTGGTGACAGTCCGGGATCCATCCCGAAGGTAAAGATACCAGGACGACACCTCCTATTTTGAATCGCGGTCCGATAAAGAGTTCAACACCCCACTCTTCAAACCCCACACCACGCCAGTATGAGGTCATTTGAGGCCACGATAGATTTAACGTACACCAGCCCCCCACGTACACGATGGTCTTACGAAATTTCACATGCATTCCGTGTATTCCACGTACACGCAATTCTCCGGTTGCTAATCCATTACTCTTCTAATTGAGCTACTGTGGCCTTGTATTTAAGTAGGGAATAAAAAACAATGTTTCCAATACTATTTTTCACAATTAATTATGGAACACATAATACACATAGACTAGCAAAACACCGAGTTTTGTTGTTATTAATGTGTCTCGAAAATAAAATAGGGGCCGTCATGGCTCAGTGGGTATGTCCACTGCTCTAGCAACCTTCGAGTTGTAGGCTCGATTCCTCCCTGGGTGTATTTCTCTCTTCTGTGTCAGTAAAACTTTCATTGTGTGTGTCTATAACTTGATGTTGTATGTCTTGTGTATGGCGCAGCGTGGTCAAATATGGGCTTTGCGCCATAAAACCTTTAAACCAACCAACCAAAATAAAATAAGAAAAGGGCGCATCCCCTGGTCATGCTTTGTGCTCCCTAGACGTTTGTGAGAAGAGAATTTTAATAATTTATCTTTCTTTCCTGAACTGCAATACGATTGCAGAGGAAATATAAAAAGAATTGATTTTTAAGCATTGTGTCGTGAAAAGATGGAGTGCCTGAAAGCACATTCACTTCACACTGGAAAATACTGCTGTGACAAGGACAGGTTGTGCTTAAAAACATATTCCCAAGAATTAAGTACTTTTTAATGAATATTTCCACCGCCCCTTTAAATGCTGACGCTCGCGGGGGTCCCTGTCCTAGTCATCCTCCCTTAGCAACCGCATTGGTCCGGAAACGTGAAAGCTTTTCGTACTATATTTTGTCTGTTTTCTAGGTAATAGATTTTGTCTGTTTAAAGTCTTCGTACCTAGGAAAGTTTTCAATGGGAAAAAAATATATATTTGTGCCGGAAACGAAGTATTTGGAATGCGTTTTTATGTTTCATGAGGAGCCCGTTACATAACCTGGTACTACTTACAGTCCAAGGTGTAGATGTAAAAATCCTGCTTTAAGCCATGCTCTTCTTATAAACCTCCTAGTTACGTTAACTCTTTGAGGAACACGATTTTAAAGAAAAAAAACAAGTTACACAGAATTTATTCACTTATTCAGCTTCAAAATTAGTGTAAAACATCAAATAACATGTTTTTTTAACTATAAAACGATTTATTCACTCATAATAAATTTTTACGAAAAAACATTTACCTTTATGAAAGACAAAAATTCCCTGCACAACACAATTCGCCAACCTTAATCAGAACAGTGTCAACAACTTACTCATGCGTTTTGACCTGTGTAAATTTCTGTTTTCAGTTATTTGCACATTTAGCGTCAGTTCATAGCATTGTTAACTCAATGAAAAACTTTAAATAAAATATTAAACTGTATGACTATGAGTAATTTCAATTTTTTGACGTGGGTTAAAAAATATCCCACCATGCATAAAAAGCTAAGGAAAAGGTAGGGCAATTTTTAACCCACCAAAACCCAGAGTTAATTAAAGCACTCTTGTGCGGGATCGAACTGTATGATTTAGAGCCTGAATATTTTCTGTGTTAGACTAATGTATAAAAGTTAATGTCCACTTTCAATGAATACCTTCTTATATTAGCACTAAGGGAAATGACAGCGGACGGGCTGGCTAAAGAATGCTTCTTGGAGACTAACGTCAGCTAACGTCCCAGAAAATTTTGACTAAGTCCAAGATCTGTAGTAATATTATATGGAGAACTCTCCCTACTCATGATTGGAATAGGGGAACTCGTCCAGGCTATGCTTTGGAGGTGTTATGCCATCGAAAATCACAGATGGCTTTGTCGAGATTCAGAAGTAGCCATACTAACACTGTCAAATTCAAAATTTACATAAACATTTTCCTGTTTGTCCTAAATGAGCAAAGCTCAAGTGTTGCCTCGTCATCTGACCGTGGTTCAAAATTACGTGGTGTTGTCCTTGGGTCTTTTCCTTTAGGATTGATACCGGACCGTCACCAACAGCCCGTTGTGTTGCTCCAATGTGACGTTAATTACAATACCTACCTATCTAAATGAACAAACTCATAGGCTTCCCCGGCTCACATGCTTTCGTGTGTCATTTTGAATTCCAATGATCTTTTTGAGAATCCTTTATGGTTTTGGACTTTTTAAAGACGATTGGTTTCATGAACTTGGACTAACATGTGGTTGACCAGGAGGAATCATAAACAACAACAGTTCTTAGTACGTGTTCAGTGACCTACACTTAAACTTCCGATGAATAAACCATTTCGCATTCAGAAAAGCTTCAGAATGCATAGGATACACGTACTCGAAGGAAGGAGCTTTGTATTGGGCGGCAGAGAGCTTGAAAAAAAAGCAATACCAAAAGACGAATATTTAAGGCCGAAAGGAAAATGCACGAGGTATACAAGTATTCTGCTTAAAATTGACACGATCTTGTAACGGATAACTTTTCCGGGAGAAAAAACATGGATTGGATGAAAGATCTTTCAGAATTTGAAAGGGGGGGGGGTTAAAACAAGTGGATCAATAAATCTATAAATCGCACAACTGCCACTCTCTTCAAAATATCCATGTACGGAACCAAGTTCGCCATAAGAGTAAATAGTGTATTTGGTATGACTCGCAAAGAAGTGTCAAACTTAAGAAACAAAAAATAAAAACTATATAAAAATAAGTAAAATCGAAAAATATAATTATTTACAAATATTAAATTACTTAAAATTATATCATACCTTTATAGGAGGCAGAGAATGTGAAAAAGTATTAGTAAATACTTACTTTTACCTTAGTATTTGTATGAATAAGTTTTTCTGTTTTTAAAATTATTTTCCTTTATATTTCAATTATTTTCCACTGAGCTCAGTGTTTGTTTCTAAGAAATTCTTCCTCGGCGGCATAAAAAGCATGCCAAAAGCGTTGTATACAGGGTGAGTCCAAATTGTTTTTACAAAATAAGAGGGGTGATAGTACCCATCCTGACGAGCAATAATTACCATAGAACATAGGGTCGCATTCCACTCTGAGAGACAGAAAAGAGTAAAGTCGAAACGCGTCGAGCATAAACAAGTCATCGCCTCTGACGCCCAGAACACTTTTCCAGCACGGTCCGGCACTTCTTGAATGCCACATATCCCGCACGATGGATCGGACGTGGCGGACCTGTAGCTTGGCCTCACCGGACATCAACCTACTGGACTTTTTCTTCTGGGGGCACATGAAATCTTTAGTGTACCAGACACCTGTGGACTCGGCTGAAGATCTCGTAGCGAGAATCGGTGTTGCCGCAGACAAAATTAACACAAAACCAGGAATCTTCGAGAGCCAGTCATTCCTTCGCCGGTGTGAACTGTGCAACGACACGCGTGGCCGCCACTTTGAGCACTTGCTGTGAGTTTTTCTCTGATCAATCAATCAGATTGTGCAACTTTTGGTATCGTTCATTCGCTTTCCCAACATTGTTATAAGTTCATGTTGAAATTCTAATTTGACTCTTTTCTGCCTCTCAGAGTGGAATGCGACCCTATGTTCCATGGTAATTATTGCTCGTCTGGATGGGTACTATCACCCCTTTTATTTTGTAAAAACAATTTAGACTCACTCTGTATAAAAATAAGTAAAATAGAAAAATATAATTATTTTCAAATATTAAATTACTTAAAATTATATCATACTTTTATGTATAGGAGGCAGAGAATGTGAAAAGTATTAGTAAATACTTACTTTTACCTTAGTATTTGTATGAATAAGTTTTTCTGTTTTTAAAATTATTTTCCTTTATATTTCAATTATTTTCCACTGAGCTCAGTGTTTGTTTCTAAGAAATTCTTCCTCGGCGGCATAAAAAGCATGCCAAAAGCGTTATATATATAGGATTAGCAAAATAAGCTAATGCTTTATTAGTAAACAAATTTTTTGTTGATTGGAGGTGACATTATAAAAAATAAACATTTCTTCGATCTCATCCAAAAATAAATGAATAGAATGTGTATCTTTTCAGTTAAGGACGCGAACTGTTTCAATATCTTTCTCTCTATAAAAAACACTCCACCTTAAGTAGTTTCGTCTTCACTTTGATCATCGTCAGAATTTGATTGAGTTGCGGATTTTAGCAACCGGAGGGTTGCGAGTTCGAGACTCAATCTAACCAAAGCTGTCGTATATGTGGATTGCTTGGTTTGGGGGTTTTATGGCGCAAGGGCCATATTTGGCCATGCTGCACAAGACGTACAGTATCAAGTAATAGACAATGAACACAATGAAAGTTTTACTGACACAAAAGAGAGAAATACACCCAGGGAGGAAGTCGTATACGTGGGAGCTGGTACACGTTAAATATGACTTCAAATATCCTCACTTTGGCGTGGTGTGAAAGTCTGGAGAGAGGGGTGCCAGCTGAGGTGTTGACCTCGTGATCTGGCCGTGGTTCAAAATTACGAGGATCCTAGGATCTTTCTCTTCGGGATTGAACCCAGACTGTCCCCAATAGCCCGTTGTGTGTTGCTCCAGTGCGACATTAAGTCAACTACCTACTTGCCTTAACATAAGTCCTGAATCAAAGTGTTTTCAGTCGTAATGTTAAATGAAATTAAAAGCGTGAATTGAATCTGAAAGTAAAAATCTATTATACTATATTAAGAAAACATCATTTTTTGAGCATAGTAATTAGAGCGTAAAGAATATAAAGATATTAAGGCAACAAGAAATATGATACTCATTATAATAGCTGCAGCCTCTTTTTTCTTTTTGAACCTTTGTAAAATAATAGCTTCATTAAAATTATAGGAAAAAAGACACGTTTTCGTAGTTACGTAATTATCATTCATTTATCTAAAAAATAGCCCATGTATATTTTAGAAATGATTAGCGTTTCAAAACATTTTGTTATTACTTTCGAATTATTTTGAAATCTGAAAAACAAAGTCTATTTTTTATCAGAATATAAAAATCACTATAACCTTCAGTATTCAACTAAATTCTAATGATATTCAGGAAATATAATTACCATATCGAACAAAAGAACAAAACAAAAAATAACATTAAAAGCAATTTATATTGTAGATATATGCACAGTTTACAAATGACAATGTAATACTCTACATGAAAAAAGTTTAATGACTTACAAAAGAGCAAATGTATATAGATCTGAAAAGCTCTTTTAAGCCTTTCTGATTTCTTTACTTAACTACTTCGCATTTACAGTTAGTTATGTATATATTGTCGTATCAATATTTTAAATGCAACCCATCATAAAAAGTATTTCGCATCTTGTGTTTAAAATGCATAATGTGTACATTAAAGATACTGTACTTTTTACTTTTTGTGATTTGGTAGGTTCTACAGGATTACCATTACTGTAAGGTATTCATTTTAAAGATGTTTAAGAAACAAGAGGAAAGTCAACAATTGAAATTTTAATCCATCAATTATTTCTTCAAAATGAAACAGGGAAGCAAGGACCAATTTAAGTATTTCTGGAATCATTTGGAATCTTAATCATTTGGAACAATGGTGTTCGCCTCTTATGTAGAATAAAATCCATTCGAAAGATTTTATTTGCCTTTTTCTTAGATGAAAATCCATTGGAAAGATTCTTTTACTACTTTCCTTATAATAGAACCATGTGGGAAGATTCTATTCCTCATTTCCTTGGAATAGGATCCCTTGGAGATATTCGATTGTTCTTTTCTTAGATTAGAGTACCTTGGAGAGATTCTGTTGCTCCTTTCCTTAGAATAGGAATCCTTGGAAATATTCTATTACTCCTTTCCTTGTAAATAGAAACCTTTGGAAAGATTATTTTGCATATTTCGTTAGAACAGAATTCTTTAAGATTCTATTAGTCAAGGAGGTCAAAATTGGTTAGAAGTCATGTACGGAGGACTGAAGGTTGCAATATGGAATTATGCGTCAGAAACCCTCAGAAGGTTAAAAGGTTACAGTGCTCGTTGAATATGTAACCAAAGAGCAACGCTCGGTATTTGAAAACTAAAGAACTACTTACCATAAATGATTCATGTTTCTCGTGCCGCAATTTCTGTCAAGGATGATAAAAAATAAGGTGAGAATTTGGCTGTTTTGCTAAAGTACTTTAGCTTTTTTAGCTAAAGAACTTTAAATCAAATTCTATGGATTTATGAAAGAAGCATAAAACGTATTTGATTACAACCGTACTATTCAAATGTGTTTTGAGGGTGCATTCTTATGCCTCGAATTCGTTTAATTAACTTAGGACGTTAAATCTGTATCTTGGTAGTCCAGCCAAAAACCGTCGTGTACAAAGGGGGCTGGTGTACGTTAACTTTGTCGTGGCCTCAAATGTCCTCGCGTTGGTTTGGTGTGAAAATTTGGAGTGTGGGGTGTTATCTCGTCATCTGACTGTGATTCAAAATTACGAGGCGTTGTCCTTGATCGTTCCCTTCGGGATTGATTCCGGATCGTCACCAATAGCCCGTTGTGTTGCCCCAGTGCGATTTTAATTACTACCTACGTGTATCTTGGTAGAAAAATGGCCGAGATCGATTTTGCAAGTTTTTGGTGACACCTGATTTAGTACTTTTTATATTTTTAATACAGTGTAAAGAAATACTTTTCAAAGTTTGATACTTTTATGATGTATTGGCAGAAGGACATTGGCACTTTTTTTTCTAGTACAACTTTCTTTACCTTGGAATAATTTGTGTACGTAACATAAAACCAGCGAATTTGGATATTATTCCTTTTTCTATGAAGGTACCGAAATAATTTCGATAAGTTCAATGAGTTTAATCCATTTTGTTGCAGTGAAGTTTGAGAATTGACATTTAATGCAGAATTTACAAGCATTAGATACTATTATTTATTCTTATCAGACGTTACGGTTGATTACCAAAAAACGTCTTTCAATTTAAAAAACCTTTTTTTCCTTAGGCTTTGGAAGGCCGTGACAAGCAAAGAAAAAAAATGACTTAGATGTTTCTATTCAAGGAAATAATAAAAAGTATAATGAGCTGTTTTGGAAAAGCTTTGGTATAATTTTCTTTATCGCCAAACTGCTTTTGAGAGGAACTGATTGAATTGTCGAGCACACATTTACACAAAAAACTGGAGCCTGAAGGCACTATTGAAGTAAATGCGTTTTCTTTGAATTCTAGGAATGAAGAATTATGATAATCGATTTTGTAAAAAGCACTTTCTCCCATGCTTTTCTCTTTTTTTTTTATTAAAAAGACGTGACCTTTTTGGTTGTAATCTAGAAAGAAGAAATTTTTAGATCCTCAAATACCCTCAGAATATTATGGTATGCAATAAATTCAAAACTAATCGATATTAAGTATCGATAAAAATAAAAATACTAGTAGACCCGCTTATAGCATCTGCGCACTAAACTTTTTTAATTACTCATGTAGGAATTATTGTAATTACTTGTGTTACTAGTTACTACTATTATTACTTGTAAGAATTGTTGTATAATTACTTATTACTAGTTACTACTACTTGTAAGAATTATTGTACTTACTTGTTACTAGTACCACTTGTAAGAATTATTGTAATTACTTGTAAGAATTATTGCACAATTATTTGTACCTTGTTACTACTACTACTACTTGTAAGAATTATTATAATTACTTGTTACTAGTTACTACTACTTCTACTACTTATAAGAATTATTGTATAATTACTTGTTACTAGTTACTACTACTTCTACTATTTATAAAAATTATTGTATACTGACTTGTTGCTAGTTACTACCACTACTACTTGTAAGAATTATTGTACTTGTTACTAGTACCACTTGTAAGAATTATTGTAATTACCTATAAGAATTGTTGTATAATTACTTATTACTAGTTACTACTACTTGTAAGAATTATTGTAATTACTTGTTACTAGTTACTACTTGTAAGAATTGTTGTATAATTACTTATTACTAGTTATTACTACTTGTAAGAATTATTGTAGTTAATTGTTCTAGTTACTACTAATACTACTACATACTTGCAAGAATTATTGCACAATTACTTGTACCTAGTTACTACTAATACTACTACATACTTGCAAGAATTATTGCACAATTACTTGTACCTAGTTACTACTACTACTACTACTTGTAAGAATTATTGTAATTACTTGTTATTAATTACTACTTGTAAGAATTATTGTACAATTACTTGTTACTAGTTACTACTACTACTACTACTTGTAAGAATTATTGTATAATTACTTGTTACTAGGTACTACTACTACTAGTATTTGATTCTTAAAAACCACTAACTAAAATTTAAAGATTATACTAGAGATAAATGGATTGAATACAAATGCTATGTATGCTTTGAACAATGTGGACAAGGTGCAGAACATATTGAGATTAATGATAGGATACTTTCAATTTCCATGTTTTTGCGTGAAAGGGGTAGTAGAGCTTGGTAATACTAAACAGGGTCGTTGAGAAGTCGTCATGATGATTGTGTACCGTTAGTGTGTGTTAACCCCCTTAGGGATTCACGCGCACATATGCGTTTTGGAACCTGCAGTTTTTCCTGGATGACTTTTAACCAGTTTGGGCACATCCCCTTGTACGGGCTTCAAGGATCCGAGGTACCCGAGGGAACTTTTCTTTCCCCATGGGGTATACTGTCTTTACCAAATTCGGGGGTCGAGCTCCGAGGATATACCCAAGCGATCTTTTTTGCTTTCATCCTACTACTCAGTTACCAAATCCCTCTTTTTCCTTTCACATTTTTTACTTGACGTTGTTTTTTGTTTGGCGCAGCTTGACCAAACTTGGCCCTTGTGCCATAACCCCCAAAGCAACCAACCGTCTAACCAGTTTTGACCTTTTCGACCAATAGAATCTTCCCAACGATTCTTTCAACCAATAGATGCGGTCATCTAGTCATTATGCGTGCTATGATGTAAAGGCACTACTACACTATTCGGAAATCTCGTGACGCTAAGAGGTTTAAGAGGTAGGTCTCACCAGGCAGACATCGACGTATGTAAACCCAGCACCAAGTTGTTAATAAAAATGTTCGCCTATGCTAAATTTAAAATTTTAAGTCTCATCCATGGAAATGAAATATAAGTAGACTGAGCATTGCCATTGAAGGGAGCTTCAAAAGGTGCGATCAACATGTCGACTAGTAGTCACGTGACTGCTCTGTGAAAAATTGACTTGGTTGGCCGATTTGGCATTTTATTGCCTTGTTTGGCGATATAACATCTTATGACAGGGTAGGTCTGGGAATGTGCATTTCTATGACAACAGAAGTGAAATCGCCAAAGACTACTACTATCAGATAATCAATCAATGAACCAATCAGATGATCAATTAATGGATGGGCATCTTCTCCCATCCCTTAGACCAATCAAATGATAAATGTTAGGTTTCAACCAGTTGACGAAAGCAGTCTAAGGGTCAAGTGACTCTAGTTTTGGGCACATAAAAAGTTTACCATTGAAATCATTCTACTTTTATATTTCGTCTATGGTCTCACCATGGTATAGAGGACAAAGACCTGGAGAAATAGCCAACTTCAAGTTATGTTGAGAAGATACAGCATTTTCAAGATTTTGAACTGGCCATATTGAAATGCAATATGGAAAGCAATGAAATATGTTACAGGAAAAAAGATTTACCCTCCCTGTCACAACTGTTAGGGTAATTGTAAGTCCTGATCACGTACTACAGCGTTTTTGTGTTGTGGAAGTCAATCATGATTATCCGAGCCTTATTTTGGACATTTTTAGCAGGAAGGGCATCTTGAAATTGATCTAATTTTGATCCGGGAGCAATAAAAAAAGCTTGTATGATCATATTTAGAAATTTTATCCTGTTACTTCCAGCTTAACGCATTTTATTATGAAAAGTTATTGTTGAGTATTTTCCTACGAGATGGCGCACGGACAACCCGACCTCCCGGGGATGTCACCGCGCCTGCATGTTTATGTTCAAAGGAGCTGCTTAACCACCCCCTGTTTTCTTTTATTTGTCACTTGCGAGGGGACTGCCTGCCGAGAACCAACCTCGCAGCTTCGCTCTCCGTTGTTACTTGTTAATAAATCTGTTATTTGTTAATTCTGAGTTCTATTCTGTTAACTCACAAAGCACAGAACGGGATCGATTGACGTGTCCAAACATTTGGTCCGTCGATTCGCCGCAGAAAGGTATTTTACTAAGTAAAAGTATCAGCGCTTCTTTGTCTTCAGCGACGCGTTCGTCGACGCCATTGCTGTGCCTCCCTTGTGAACTGCGACTACGCCGTAGTTCTTCGCTACTGACGCTTGGATACTTTCAACCGAGTTCCAGTTGGTTCATCGTGATGGCTCTTCTCAAGGTGCATTTGCGTAAAAAAACTGTTGAACGTTCGAATTTTCTCTTGTTGAAAACAAATATTGAACAAGAAATTTTGAACTGTGACATTTTCCAGGTCCAATTCTTCAAAGATGAGCTTGAAGTGACACGTAAGAGACTTACTGAACTTTATGATTCCATCTTTGAACTGATTAAAGAGACTGAATTAGATGCAATAGTCAAGGAGTTTCAAGAACTGAAACAAAACTTGAATAATCTGGCCGTTACTTTATTGCGTACGGAAAGAAAACTGAGTGAAAATACTCCCGAAATTAGTGCTCGTGAGTCTCGTCATGTTTTGAATCCGTACCATGAAGTTCGATTACCAACGCTAGAACTTCCAGTTTTCAGTGGTTCTATCGAACAGTGGATATCCTTTCGTGATTTGTTTAGAGCATCCGTTCATTCCAACAGACAACTTTCTGATGCGCAAAAGTTGCAATATTTGAAGGGTGCAGTCAAGGGTGATGCTTTGAAAATAATTCAGTCGATCCCATTAACTGATGCTAATTATAAAGTTGCATGGGATCTCTTGTCAGAACGCTTTTCAAACACCCGTGAACTTGTTTTTGCTCATATTCGAAAGCTGCTTTCTCAACAATTTGTGCAAACCGAAAGTGCTTCATCCCTTTTGAATTTGGTTGATGTTACAAGTGAATGCGTGCGTTCTCTTGAGGTGCTTGACCAAAAGATAGAGAACTTTGCCGACACCATTGTGATGTTCATAATTCAACAAAAACTAGATTCGTCAACAAGAGCCTGGTGGGAAAGATCGTTGAAAGATGACCGTGTTCCGTCCCTTAAAGAACTGCTGAGTTTCCTGAAAGATCATGCAAGAAGTCTTCAAGCTTCAAAAGAATCGGTGATTCCGCGGAAAGCTCAAAAGGTAACATCTTTGACTGCATCGTTTTCTACTTGTGAAATGTGCTGTTCAAATCACAAAATTTATAAGTGTTGCGAATTTCTGAAATTGTCCGCAAACAAGAAATTTCAGTTCGTGAAGAGCAAAAAAATTGTGCTTTAATTGTTTGAATTCCAGCCATAGTGTGAATCAGTGCAAAACTAACCATAAGTGCAAGAAGTGTGGAAAAAGGCATCATACGCTTCTCCATTTCCAGTCGCCGAGCGAACGTTACAACTCCCCCAACTCTACAGGTCATGACCTCGGGCAATCCGACGGGGTCGAAGGAGAGGATCCTGACGAGCCAAATAGTTCTCCTTCGCACCCACCCATCTCCTCCTACTCTTGTGTTTCTCGAGGGGAGCGACGAAGTCCTGAGTGTCAACAAACATTGCTCGCTACCGCAGTCGTTAAGATTCGCGACTCAAGCGGGTTCTTTCAAAATTGCAGAGCTCTGATTGATCCGGGTTCTCAAGCAAATTTCATCACAGATTCTTGTGTTCAAAAACTTGGTCTTTCACGTTCTCGAGCGAATGTTGATATTTCCTGTTTAGGAAAAACATCTTTGGGAAAATCGGAAGGGGAAGTGAATTTAGTGTTTACCCCTCATTTCAAACAGACTCCTGTATATATAGAAAAGGCACATGTTTTACGCAAAATCACTGGCTGCTTGCCCAATTATCAGTGTACCAAAGATTTTGCTCATATCAAAAACTTATTGTTAGCAGATCCTAATTTTAACAATCCTGGTTCAGTAGAACTTCTACTTGGAGTGACAGCTGCTTTACCACTGTTTACTGGACAAACAAGACTCAGCTGTGACAAAATGCCGTTTGCTGTAAACTCTGAACTTGGTTGGCTAATAGGTGGGCCAATTACAGTTCATCCAAATGTTCGAAATGAAAGAGTTGCAGTAAATTTTGTGGAAACAAACGTTGATGATGTGTTGAAAAAATTCTGGGAATTAGAGACTGTTCCCACTGCTAGCTTGCTCTCCAAAGAAGAAAAGCGTTGTGAGGAGCATTTCGTTAATACTCATGTTAGAGACGAAACTGGTCGTTTCGTTGTACGATTGCCATTCAAATCTTCTCCTTGTCAACTTGGCGACACCAGGGAAATGGCTATTAGGCGTTTCAAGAACATGGAACGCAGATTGTGTCACCATCCTTCCTATGAGCAGTACAAGGCTTTCATGACAGAATACCTTTCAAACAATCACATGGAGATTGTTCCTGAATCAGAGGTGTTGAAATCACCCTCCTCTTGTTTTTACATGCCACACCATGCAATTTTCAAGGAATCAAGCACTACTACAAGGTTAAGAGTGGTGTTTGATGCTTCAGCGAAATCATCATACAACACATCCCTGAATGACATTCTCATGGTGGGTCCCAGGTGCCAGCAAGACCTAGTGCCCATTTTGCTGAGATTTCGTATGCATCAGATTGCGGTAACTGCTGATGTAGCCAAAATGTTTCGACAAATCAGAGTTCATCCAGAAGATGCCGACTTTCAGCGTATTGTGTGGAGAAATGATTCCAGCGAGCCAATTCGTGATTTCCGACTGACAACTGTCACCTACGGAACTGCATCTGCCCCATATCTTGCAACAAGAGCCATTCGGCAGCTGGCTATTGAAGAAAGGGACAATTATCCCTTAGCATCTAAGAGAGCATCTCAGGATTTTTATGTTGATGATCTTCTGTCCGGTGCAGATACTCTGGAGGAGGCTTGTGAACTGTCTTCTCAACTTTTAATGATGATGAAAAACGGAGGTTTTGAGCTTCGCAAATGGGCTTCAAACGTTCCTGAAATTTTGAAATCCATTCCATCAGAGTTGAAAGAAAGTCATCTTCCCATGCAGATAGAGATTGATCAGTCAATCAAGGTACTTGGTGTCAACTGGCAGCCATCTAGTGATACATTTTCAGTCAGTGTTAGAAATTCTTCTGAAATAGTTGCTACAAAAAGAGCCATTCTGTCTGAAGTAGCTAGGATTTTCGATCCTTTGGGATGGCTTTCCCCCATAGTTATCCTGGCGAAGATGTTCCTTCAAGAACTGTGGAAGACAAATGTGTCTTGGGATGATCCTGTTGGTGAAAAGGTTCAGCAAAAGTGGTCCAAATTCCGGTCAGAGCTTCATCAACTAAAGCTCATCCATATTCCTCGATGTGTTGTGCTATCTAATGCATTGCAAACGCAATTGCATCTCTTTTGTGATGCATCTGAGAAAGGCTATTGTGCCGTGGTTTATTTACGAAGTGTTTCAGCTAATTCCGAAGTGAAAGTGAGCCTTCTAACAGCCAAGACAAGAGTCGCACCATTGAAAACCATTTCCCTTCCTAGACTTGAACTTTGTGCTGCATTATTGCTAGCACATCTGTTTGAAACAGTTCAAGAGTCCTTAGCGGGAAAATTTTGTGAAATTTATGCGTGGACCGATTCAACTGTTGTTTTGTCATGGCTTGCTTCTGAACCTCGACGTTGGCAAACGTTCGTTGCTAACCGTGTGTCAGAAATTCAAGGAATTTTGCCCAATCAACATTGGTACCATGTGCAAGGAAAAGAAAACCCTGCAGATTGTGCGTCACGTGGGTTTTATCCCTCTGATCTCCCTTCTTGTAACCTTTGGTGGTTTGGGCCCCATTGGTTAAGTGATTCATCGTTTGAAATGCCAATGCGTACTGACATAAACACAATAACTGAAAATGTGCTTTGCGAAGAGAGGAAGCAAATTGTTTCCGCTGTTGCACGTTTGCAGGAAGAACCCCCTCTCATTCGAAAATTCTCTTCTCTCATGAAATTGTATCGTACCTTTGCATGGTGTTTACGTTTCATATATAATTGTCGTGTTTCTGTTGAACAGAGAAAGCTCGATCTTTTGATAACTGAAGAACTTCAAAAATCTGAGACTTTTATTGTTACTATTGTTCAGGCTGCTGCGTTTCAAGAAGACATGCATTGTTTGTCGGAGAACAAGCCTCTGCCTAGTAAAAGTAAACTGTTGTTTCTAAATCCATTTCTTGATTCGAATGGTGTTGTTCGAGTTGGTGGACGGTTGAACAACTCTAATTTTCCTGAGAGTCGAATGCATCCAATGATTTTGCCTAAAAAACATCACTTCACTGATTTAATTGTGAAATATTTTAATATTTTACATCTTCATGCTGGTCCTCAACTTCTGCTATCTACTATACGCCAAAAGTTTTGGATTTTGAGTGGCAGAGATATTGTTAGGAGAATTATTCGAGAATGCATTATTTGTTTTAGATTATGTGCCAAATCAGCTTCTCAAATGATGTCTGACGTACCAATTTCAAGAATGACTCCTTCTCGAGCATTTTCAAAGGTAGGCATAGATTATGCTGGTCCTTTTCAAGTGAAATGCAATAAGGGACGTGGACAAAAATCGCTAAAATGTTATACAGTATTGTTTGTCTGTTTTTCCACGCGTGCTATCCATTTAGAGTTAGTAAGTGACCTTTCTACAAAAACTTTCCTTGCTGCTCTCAGGCGATTTGTTGGTCGTCGTGGAAAACCAGCTGAATTATTCACCGATTGTGCTACGAACTTTGTTGGTGTTAACAAAGAACTTAAAGAAATGTTGAGGTTTGTAGCTTCTTGCAAAACTGATACTGAATTCAATAGTTTTGCTTTAAGTGATGGACTGAAGTGGAAATTTAACCCTCCTGCTTCTCCCCATTTTGGTGGACTGTGGGAAGCAGGGGTTAAAAGTATGAAATTTCATTTGAAACGGGTTATTGGAGATTCGTTACTAACATATGAAGAATTTTTGACTTTATTGATACAAATCGAGGCTTGTCTCAACTCCCGCCCATTGTGCCCTCTTTCAGAGGATCCAAGTGATCTTACTGCTCTAACTCCTGGGCATTTCCTCATTGGTTCTCCTCTTACTGCAATTCCAGAGCCTAGCCTCACAGAAATTAAGCTCAATCACCTCGATAGATGGCAGTTACTGCAAAGATTGTTCCAGCATTTTTGGAAAAGGTGGAGCAATGAATATCTAGCAAGATTGCAACAACGACCAAAATGGGCTCGTCCGAAGGCCAATCTGAAGATAGGAGATTTGGTGCTTATTAAAAACGAACTCCTTTCTCCTCTCCGATGGAAGTTAGGGAGAATTAGTGCTACATTTCCTGGCTCTGATGGGGAAAGGTTCGTGTAGTGAATGTGACCACCTCGAGTGGAGAACTTAAGCGTTCCATTACAAAACTGTGTCCTTTACCATTAGACTATGATTGAATTTTAATTATTTCCATTTATGTTTAATTTGCCATTTTAAACGTGTCTTCATGTATTCTATTTCTAAGTATTTTCATTGAAATTCGTATTTGTTGTTTTCTGTTTTTTTAAATTGACTTTTTTATGTATCTGTTGAATCCCTGTGGGCTTCAAGGCCGGGAGAATGTTGAGTATTTTCCTACGAGATGGCGCACGGACAACCCGACCTCCCGGGGATGTCACCGCGCCTGCATGTTTATGTTCAAAGGAGCTGCTTAACCACCCCCTGTTTTCTTTTATTTGTCACTTGCGAGGGGACTGCCTGCCGAGAACCAACCTCGCAGCTTCGCTCTCCGTTGTTACTTGTTAATAAATCTGTTATTTGTTAATTCTGAGTTCTATTCTGTTAACTCACAAAGCACAGAACGGGGTCGATTGACGTGTCCAAACAGTTATAATTGAGCCAGATATATTTTGAATGTTAAACTTAAACTGAATCTGGCAACTATAAGGAGAGCCAGAATTTGATTTTAAATTGAGATCTGAAACTTAGTTTTTTGGGGGGGCACTCAGCCATTTTCTTTCTACGTGGCTGTTCTTCATGTAATGTCTTGTCTTAGAATTAAATATATTGTCTTGTTCTAAGTATTCGTTTTTATTATCGTTTTTGTCCTAATTCAACACATTTTATTGTGAAGTTTTTAATTGAAAATCACTAATTGGGGTAAAAAAATTTCAGTTAAAACCAGTACTCACTCTGTCGACATATTTGAAGTAAGCACAGCAAAGTTAAATAAAAGACACTTGATGAATCTTTTGCCTCAGTAATGGTTTATCAGTAATATAACTTTTGTATTGCCCCCAGAGGCGGTTTTCTTTCGAAAGTAGAAACTGAATAAAAATTTGAGACAAAATGAATTATTAAAGAGAATACCCCTGCCTCTTGAAGCTTCAAGATCGTTGGGGATTGTGACGATTCTAACACCCACCATAGAACTACACTGCTGGCCACCGTAAATGCAACACCCTGAAGGAAGCATGCAAATAATATGAAATTTACAACATGCATTAGCGGAGGTGAGATATGCAAATGATTAGAATTTCAGCGCAGACGCACATCACGCGCGCCTGTGGCGCCACTTCAAAGCGCTATTTAAGGCTTGGAGATTTCGACGATTTCAAGTACGGCAATTGTGATTTTCTTGTGGTTTTTTCAAATAAACGATCAATTATGCCTCGTAGAAAACAGGGATCATCTTTTGATCAAGTATCCGAGTTTGACAGAGGAAGGATAGTGGCCTACCGAGATTGTGGATTATCTTTCAGGGAAATCGGTAGTCGTGTTGGACGAAACCAAACAACTGTAATGCGGATATGTGATCGTTGGATGCAGGAGGGTACGACGGACCGACGTGTTCGATCGCATCCACCTCAGTGCACCACTTCACGTGATGACAGGCATATTGTGCGTATGGCAGTGACGGATCGCTCAGCCACATCACGAACCATAGCACAGCACATTCAGTCTGTACCGCATCATCCAGTGTCTGCGCGTACCATTCGACGCCGTTTACAGCAGAGTTGTCTGTCCGCAAGACGTCCATTGCTTCGTCTACCCTTGACGCAGAACCACAGACGTTTCCGCCGCCAATGGTGCGATGAAAGAAGGATGTGGACGGCAGAATGGAATGAAATTGTCTTTACTGACGAGTCACGCTTCTGTCTGCAACACCACGATGGTCGGATTCGAGTCTGGAGACACCGTGGAGAGAGGATGCTGAACAGCTGCGTTATGCACCGCCACACTGGTCCTGCACCGGGTATTATGGTATGGGGCGGTATTGGATATCACTCTCGCACTCCTCTAGTACGCATTGCCGGTACTTTAAACAGCCAGCGCTACATCTCCGAGGTGTTGGAGCCAGTTGTCCTTCCTTACCTTCAGGGCTTGCCCACAGCCATATTTCAACAGGATAATGCGCGACCACACGTGGCACGCATTGTCCAAGGGTTCTTCGTCAATCGCCAGATTGAATTGCTTCCCTGGCCAGCTCGCTCTCCGGATCTTTCGCCGATAGAAAACATGTGGTCCATGGTTGCTCAACGATTGACCCAGAATACATCCCCAGCTGCCACACCAGATCAACTTTGGCAACGTGTGGAAGCTGCTTGGTCTGCTGTACCCCAAGAACACATCCAAAGTCTCTTTGAATCAATGCCGAGGCGTGTGGCAGCGGTGATCTCCAACAATGGCGGCTACTCTGGCTACTGATTTTGGCAGGAACCACACTTCACAGAAGTCTATAAATTTAATCATTTGATACTTGGTCAACATGTTATCTACAAAATAAATTTTGTTGTGATATCTCTTGTCTTTCTTGGTGTTGCAATTTGGGTGGCCAGCAGTGTAATTATGACGTGGGACATGACTGCCGATCCAGGAGGTGTCCAAATTTTAGGCGACAAATGGATATGCTTGAGGCCAACGTGAATTACGGCTTTTGATGGCGGATCGGGGGTCTAGGACTAGGTCCGGCCCCAATTTTAAATTTTTAAATATAAATTTTAGACTTTAAATTATACTACCATGGTTTTAAATTTGGAAATGTTGTAGTACCTGTAATTTTCTCATATATATATTTATACTGTTTCATCATTTCATATAGTATATTGTATAGTATTTATTGTGTATTCTTAACTTAAATTTAATTTTCATTTGGGCGTCTTATATAACGCACTTTATCAAGAGTTAATGAGCTATGTGATGCCTTTTATAAACCACATTAGAATATATTTTTTAATCTTTTAACTTTTTGATACTTTTATTTGGTTTCTAATGTGCTGGTTAATTACCTAAACGCCCCTGTAAACCGACGATGTTGTCGGTCGTCAGTTTATTTGTTCGAATTGTATTTGTTTTTCTTTGTGTTAGGCCCTGTTGGTTTTTACTTTGTATTTTGATGTCCTTGTTTAAGAAACATTAAATGGTGGTGCCCTGGATCTAGGGGCTGCACGTGGTGGGGTAAGGATGTGCTCTCTCGCTTCGCCGGGGTGGTGTCTCTTGTTCCTCCTTTGTATTGGCGATGGAAGTCCCCTCCCCTGCATAAAGCTCTACACCTAACGGTGAGTTGAGAGGAGGCGGGTCTAGAAGAAGATCGTTGGGTGAAATGATAGTTGTTTTGTTGTTGATTTCTTGATGTTATAAAATGTATATAAAAATATTTACCCCTACTACCACCAATTATTTCGCTCCAAAGTATAACTCACAGACCTGTACAATTTCTTAGCGTTCCTCAAAGAGATGTATGGAAAATTCTACAAAAAATGGTCACCATTCCCTAATTTCAAACTTAATCCCAAATAATTTTCTGAAAAAAATTGGAAGATTTATTATTTAATCTTATTTTTGTAGAATAAATAAATGTGTGAAAAGCAATAGCGGACGTGTTTGGCGCCATGAGGTGAAGAGACCCTATTTTGATCCATTGGCGAATTATTTTGCTACAGAATAATAGTTCTTAACGAATGGGAGTGACATTAAACTGTATCGAGTCGACAGATGTTTTGGGAGATGTCCTATTTTTCTAGACAACTTTTAAAAGAACATTTCTTGTCGCGTAAATAAGTCAGCAGTGATTCGTTAATTTATAGGCCACGATGAAAGTCTGTAGGGTATCTTATTAATTCCTGAAGAAACACGAGTTATATAATATAGAAAATGAATGAATCACGACAGAAGACGACTGATTCTGTTAACTTAACCACTGGCCATCTTGTTTATGTGTTACAATTTATATACAGAGGCTGTTCGGACATTTTTTGAACGATTTTAATGGACTGAAGCTCAATTTTTTACATGAAATTTTTTTGTTTTAAATGTTCCATTTGATAGCCCTTATTCTTAACTACCTTCCTACACCTTAATTTCCATGATAACAATGACTTTTTTAGTATCGACAGTGGTATTTTGTCCCATTCGTGTTCCACAGTTTTCCAGTCCTTGAATGGTTTTCGGTCGACGTTTCGATAATGCCATTTTTAAAAGTCCAAAAGCACAAAACTCCATGGAAGAAACATCTGGAGATTTAGCAGGAATATCAGTAAAGGGTATTGATTTGATACCAGTTTCTTGTTCCATTTTTTCAAGAATTTAATAGTCGATTTAGATGTGTGGCTGCTTCCTTTACCCTGATGCAGTTCTACTGATTGTTGGCACTGTGGGTAAAGATATGGTATTTCTTTTTTGAATACTGGGGATAAAATATGGTCTTGATAATATGTGGGAGTTGATTTTTACATTTTTTCCCACTTTTTACTTTTAATTTTCCGTTATATGCAGGGCCGCGGTGGCCCGGTTGGAAGAGTAGCGGACTAGCAACCGAAGGGCTACGAGTTCGAATCCAGCCAAACACCGTCGTGTACAAAGGGGGCTGGTGCACGTTAAATCTGTCGTGGCCTCAAATGTCCTCACGTTGGCGTGGTGTGGAAGTTTGGAGAGTGGGGTGCCAGCTCAGGTGTTGCCTCGTCATCTGACCGTGGTTCAAAATTACGTGGTGTTGTCCTCGGATCTTTCCCTTTGGGATTGATCCCGGACCGTCACCAATAGCCCGTTGTGTTGCTCCAGTGTAACGTTAATTGAAATACCCCCATTATATGCAAAACCGGCAACAATCATAAATCTCTTAGAGAAAGTTCTCACGTTCACTTTGCTATAGTCCTTTGACTTGGCGGATTCTCTTTTAAAATTAAAGATCTTACCTTATTATTAATTATCTTACCTTATTAAATATTCTCAGAAATTTTTTCTTTTTTGGATACTTTTTTTGGGAAGTATTTTTCCACTTTTACGTTTTTTCCTTTCTCATTAATAATATTACTTATCGCACCTTTATAGATATCGAAAAACCATGACTTTTACAGCGTTTTTGAATAATTGAATAAGCATAATTCTCTTCGAAAAGAGAGGAAACATAGCCTTCCGTCCATTGCTTATTTAAAAGTGCCATTTTGAAAGTAGACAAAACTCTGAGTTAGCAGACGATAACTTATACTTTAATTATTTAACTGCTATGAAAATAAAATTATTTCGTAGCATACAATTTTTTTACAGCTCATCGAAATCGTTCAAAAAATGTCCGAACAGCCTCTGTATGTTTCATTAACGTATGTGGCACAGAAATCGGCGATATTTGTTTATTGTCGAATGTCAACAACTAGCATCAACTATTAGGGGTACCCATAAATAATGTCGTTTTTTTATCGTAAGATGTAAATTTAGTATATTATTTTAAAGAGTGGCATTGAATCAACTATGTAGTCGCCTTAGTTTCTATATTCTTCCCCATCTGGTTATCACTTTTCCTATCCCAGTTATAAAATATTATGGAGTTTTGAAGTCAAAATACTCCATCAATAATAAGAATTAAGACTTAAGAATTGGAATTTTTTCCAGCAAGAATGGCCGCGGTAGCCCGGTTGGAAGAGTAACGGATTAGCAACCTGAGGGTTGCGAGTTCGAATCCAACCAAAGACCGTCGTGCACAAGGGGGAACTGGTGCACGTTAAATCCGTCGTGGCCTCAAATGTCCTCGCGGTTGGCGTGGTGTGGAAGTTTGGAGAGTGTTGTGCCAGCTCAGGTGTTGTCCTCGTCATCTGACTGTGGTTCTTAATTACGTGGTGTTGTACTCGATCTTTCCCTTCGGGTTTGATCCCGTACCATCACCAATAGCCCGCTGTGTTGTTCCACTGCGACGTTAATTAAATACCTACCTACTTTCCAGCAAGAAAGGGGTGTAAGGATCTGAAAGAATGGTATCAGATGGGAAAAAGTCAAGTGAGTATGGAGGAGGAGTATGGGAGATGGGGAGAACTTCCTCCATACTCACCTGACCTTTCTCATGGATGGGGAGAACTTCCCATTCGAGTTCACTAATTTTATGTTGCGTGATCCCTCGTGGTCCCTCGTTGTTGTGTTGGAGGATAGCACTTTTCCTGTGGATCAAAACAGGATGTTTTTCTGCCATGGCTGCTTTCAATCGGCCAATTTGACCACAATAATGGAATAACTCGTCAGTCTAATGAAATTCTTAAGCAGTCTGATGGCAGAAAGCAATGAGAAATATGGAAGACAGAAATCAGCGCTGAAAAGAAAATATGTGTGAAAATAGGTTTAGTTTAAAAAAATGCCGAATCATCTATGAGATGAAATTGAAGAGGACGTTCAGAATCTAGTTGTAGTAACATGACCAAGGTGTGTTTTTTTTGCCATGTAATTTTATCGGGAAAAACAATTAATACCAGTAAAGGTCAAGGAAATGCTGCTATGTATTTTAAGATAATTGTATTTTGTTTAGGGGTAACAAATCTATTTAAGGGAATATAGATTCTATATTCATTATTAAGTGAATATAGATTCTATATGGCATTTATAACGAATATAGAATCTATGTAATGAATATAGATGAGAGGGAATGCTAGAGTATAGCTAATTTTAATTTATTACTAGCTGAATTATCCGGCGCTGCTAGGGTTGAATTAGTTAAATGTTGATTGAAAGTTGATCAGACTAATCAGTTTTCTTTCATAGAAAAATGCAAGCATCATTTAAATGTAGGAAAAATAACTTTTTAACATCGTTTTAACTTTTTCATAGCTTCTACAATTTACTTCGGAAGCAAATATGTATACATGATATATCCATCCATATAATTCATTTCATATTCATCGCACTTCTGCTGTAAGACAAACTGCAAAAGCTTTTTCTAAGGTGACTACTTCAAAGTCGATTTGGAAATATCTCTGAACTACAACGTATGGCTGCCCGTTTTAATTTAACTTAACCTATCTTATTTTAAAATAACTTTATTTTAACTATACTGGTCATTTTAAAATAAGAAGTTACATACCTTACTTAAAAAGGTTTTGTTTCACATACAGGGTGATTATAATTAAAGTTCAACTTTCAAAAAGCTGTAAAAAAAGAACCACTGCTCAGAATGACCTGAAATTTGAACTGAATATACTCGAAGAAGGGGGAAATGGTATGGCATAAGAAAAAAATAGTTCCAAATTTTAGCAATAGATGGCGCTTTAAGCGTCATAATATGCAAAATAAAAGACGTGTCATGCGCACGAGACATTGCATTTGTTATAAAAACTAGGGGTACATGGCGTTTTCCTCATATTGCGTCTGAGAAGCTCGTCATGACTCTCAATGAAGGATCGCGCTCTGCTTGTGAAACTCTTTTACAAGAACGGTGACTGTGCGCCAGTAGCTCTGAAGAAGTTCCGGACAGTAAAGGGCTGTGGTCCGAAAAAAGGCTGTGGTCCGATGTCTTCCAAGGGTCTGGAGAAAATGATTAAGAAATTCGAAGAGACAGGTTCTTTTGAAGTGAAATCTCGCAGAGGGAGGAAACCAATTGCTTCGATGTCAGTAGAAGATGTGGCCACAGCATTCCAGGAAGAGACGAGCGGTGGTGTGCGAACGTACAGTGCACGGGGAATTGCCCGAACTTTGAACATTCCTGTGAGCACGGTGCATAAAATTGTACGAAACATCCTGTATTGCTATCCATACAAAATTACCCATGTTCAGGAGTTGCTTCCTGCTGACCTGCCAGTAAGACAAACTTTTGCTCTAGAATTTCTTGCTCGCATGGAAGTGGACAATGAATGGCCATGGAACATTTTGTGGACAGACGAAGCCCATTTCCATCTCCAAGGACATGTCAATACTCAGAATTGCAGAATATGGGCAACGGAAAATCCGTTCGCACATGAACCAGTACCTCTTCATTCTGCATAGGTAACTGTGTGGTGCGGGTTGACGCCATCGTTTATCGTAGGACAATTTTTTTGAGATGGGTCGTGCGGGTCCTGTTATCTGTACCGTCAATGGTAAACGCTATGAGAGTCTTTTGCGCAACCACGTCATTCCAACACTTCAACAGCGTGCATGTATGGGCAGCATCATTTTTATGCAAGATGGCTCTCCTCCGCGCATTGCAAAGCCAGTGAAGCAGCTGCTCAAGAGCATTTCGGAAATGATAGAATTATTAGCCGTCATTTTCCAACAGCATGGTCGTCAAGATCACCTGATCTTAATCCTTGTGACTTCTGGCTGTGGGTTATCTGAAAAATGTTGTGTTCAGTGGTCCGATTGCAAACTTAGCTGAATTGAAGGCACGCATTGCGTAACACATTCGCAACGTGATCCCTGAGACACTCCGATCTGTTGTGGAACATGCTGTTTCTCGGTTTCGCCGGTTTGGCAGCAAACAGTGGACAGCATATTGAATATGTCTTGCGATAATTAATGACCGATTTCATTGTTGCTTTTTATGCAGTTTTTGGCCTTAGGACAATTAAAAACCGATTTTCCCCATCCGATGTGTCACGACCTTGTCGCGGTGGATGGGCTTTCCACTAACAGTGCCACAACTGTTGAATGACTTGGAAGTCATTTTTTCAGTAAAAAAAACCGATAGTCATACACATTGAACAGTACAGTTGGTTTAACGAGCAACTCAAGTCATAGTCGTTGTATTGCCATTCAAATGTCACTAGTAGCCGAACCCATTTACGGTATGACGCTTAAAGCGCCATCTATTGTTAAAATTTGGAACTATTTTTTCTTGTGTCATACCATTTCCCCCTTCGAGTATATTCAGTTCAAATTTCAGGTCATTCAGAGCAGTGGTTCTTTTTTTATAGCTTTTTGAAAGTTGAACTTTAATTATAATCACACTGTATTTTACTTATTTTTATGAAAACAGAACTCTTCAAGCCATTACGTATTCAACCAAAGACTTAAGGAAAGTGGGTCGAAATATACATATACCGCTAAGAAATTACCCATGTCTAGGGATATTTTGCTGAAAATTGAAAAACGAAAGACATGATCAAGCGTGTCGAATTTCGACTTCCCGAAAACATTCTGAAATAGAGCAATAAAAAAAAAGACATTTGAAAAATATTTATAAAACCAATAACGATTTATTTACAAAACCCCCACAAATTTTTAAAACTTAGAAATGCTCAAATATGACCGCAGCATTTCGCTGTCAGAACAAATACACAAACACAGAATTCTAAAACAAATTTATAAAATGTATTGATGAGGTCATGAAGAACCTATCCCCTAAGGGCCTCAATCTCCAGTAGTGACGTTCCAAATACCATAGCATAGCACTTGATAAATGGGCCTGCTTTGGTATTTGGGAATCCTAATAAATTTGTAGATTAGAAATAAAACTGAATAAAAATAAATATATGTATTCACAGTTTTTTTTAATATTGAGGTTTTTCTGCCTCTAGGTTAAGTCTAGCCTAAAGTAAATTGGTAAATTTATAAAATAAAACATTAATTATGGCGTAGCCAGATACCGAATAACAAAATTACGCTTTTATGATCAGTGAGTTCTTCGTTTGGGCTTTTCGTGTTCCATTTCAAAATGTATGTTATGTAAAATTAAATATTTTAAATATTCTTTTTTCATCAATCAAATATTCATAGATTATTTATATCATGGGAAGAAATAAAAAATCAGTTCACGAATATAATTTAATTTGTTTTGGAAAAAATTGTTTTTCGAGCAATACTGGTTAAACAATTTTATTGGAAAAGTTTTTTCATCAATACGGGTAAAACAAACTGAGTTGCGTGCTCTCTTTTATATACATCGATTACAATACTTCTGCAACACTGTATTTTTCTTAGTACTGTGTACGGTGTGTAACAAATGTAACTATTGGTATCCAGCAGTAAGTTCGAGAAATATTCTTTTATGGTCTGTTACAGCCATTCCCCTTCATAAATATGAATTTTCCGAACTACATCCGGATTTCATATTTATGAAGTATTCTGTGAGTATTTTGGAATGCGCGATGGTCAAACTTCGAGGTGAAGCTTAGCAGTCTTCTGTCAGTATTAAAATGGGCGAATTTTGAGCAAGCGCTATCTTCATGGAAGTAGGAAAAATTCCAAATGTAGGTGTACAGCATTCCAGTGAATCTGGAGTTTTGACATTTTGACTTCAAAATAATAAAACTTGTTAAGTGTACTTTGTGTATACATTTTTTATTTTTCTATTAATTATATAAAAACTACAAACTTATGATGATAATTCATATCTTTATTTTTGCGGAAACACTTTACTTTCTCTTTTAATAGTATTTGATGAACCTGTTATGTGATTCATTATTTATTTATACTCTTAATATTCTCTAATAATCTGCTAAATGTATTTTAATTTATAATTTAACTGCGATTTTAATGGAACGATAAATACTTTACATTTTGAATGCAGAATATTATAATAATCTGCCAAATATATTTTAATTTTTTTTTAACTGCGACTTTAATAGAATGATAAATGCTTTACATTTTGAATACAAAATATTCTAATAATCTGCTAAATGTATTTTAATTCATAGTTTAACTGCGACTTTAATGGAACGACAAATGCTTTGCATTTTGAATACTGAATATTCTAATAATCTGCTAAATGTATTTTAATTTATAGTTTAACTGCGACTTTAATGGAACGATAAATGCTTTACATTTTGAATACAGAATATATTCTAATAATCTGCTAAATGTATTTTAATTCATAGTTTAACTGCGACTTTAATGGAACGATAAATACTTTGCATTTAGAATACAGAATATTCTAATAATCTGCTAAATGTATTTTAATTCATAGTTTAACTGCGACTTTAATGGAACGATAAATGCTTTACATTTTGAATACAGAATATTCTAATAATCTGCTAATTGTATTTTAATTTATATTTTAACTGTTACTTTAATGGAACGAAAAATACTTTACATTTTGAATACAGAATATTCTAATAATCTGCTAAATGTATTTTAATTTATATTTTAACTGCGACTTTAATGGAACGATAAATACTTTGCATTTTGAATACAGAAAAAAATCGCTTGCTACTGCGTTACTCGTTCATGTTTCCAACTGAGTTACTCGTTTGTATGTATTTCTGTGTGATCCGGTCTGGAATATTCCATGTAATTTAATTATGTAATTGTTAAAAATAAACATACTATAACAGAACTCAATTGAATAGAAAGATATGTGAAAGTTTGAAGGGATCAGTAAAAATTGTTCTATGAACTTGACAAAAAATTAGACCTTTTAGATTTTACTTTCGAAAATATTTAAGAACTTTGTTTACAATACATTTTACTTGAAATTGAAAATTTCAGTCAATTTACTTTTTCATTTTGAGAGTGCAATATTTCGATATCTATATTTAACCTCCAGATTCTGTTCATAAGTATAATAATTTTAAGAATTTTGATACATTTGAAAGTGAACAAATAATGCGATGCAAAATTTCTAAACAGATTAGCTTTTATTTATATGATATACAGAGCTTTTAATTTCAATTTGAAAATAGTCCAGTATCATTTCAGATCTGCTGTCAATTTTTCATTTTCACTGTCGTATAGATGTTTTGTTGCTTTTACATTTAATGTTAATTTTTATAAAATGTTTTGAATTCCATTTAACTTTTAATTTTTAACATGCCAATATAAGTAATTTGTTTGTAATTATTATCATATTAAGTTAATGAACATTTATTACAATAGAATTTGAATGTCATTTAGGAGTCAAAGAATTTGAAATTCAAGCTTGCTTTGATGATTATTTAGCAAATTAAGAAAATAAACTTTTATATAAATAGCTATCATTGATGTATAGAAGAATTCAACAGTTTTGAATTCAAGGAGAAAATGACTTAGAAAACAGCTTTGGATTATTTGTCCTCACATTCTGAATTTATTAGGTGTTGGATAGGCTAGAATTTATTACATTTGTTTTCCTCTGAATCTCTTTTCAATGTTCTTTGAATGTCTTCTTTTACTTTGCTTAGCAACTGGAAGATTATGAGTTCGAATCTAGTCAAAGACCGTCGTGTACAAAGGAGGCTGGTGCACTTAAATCTGTCGTGGCCTCAAATGTCCTCCCGTTGGAGTGGAGTGGTCGTTTCGAGAGTCGGGTGCCAGCTCCGGTGTGACCTCGTCACCTGACCATGGTTCAAAATTACGAGGTGTTATCCTCGGATCTTTCCCTTCGGGTTTGATCCCGGATCGTCACCAATAGCTCGTTGTGTTGCTCCAGTGTGACGTTAACTAAATTACCTGCCTACCTACAGAACAGTACCACATTCTCTGTACTCATTAGTTTCACTTTGTTAATATTTGTCTATTCGATAAACGATTTAAGCTTGAGTTGACAAGCTTTGTTGTATACTCTGTGCAACACGAGACATTAGGGTTATCTTAATTAAAAAAATGTAGTTTACTACTATATTTAGCAATGTATGAGTCCATTTTGAGAAAATATAACCGTGATATTGTTTCGGAGCTTCTACGGAAGCCAGACATAAGAACTTTCGCCGTAAGTCTCTGTCTGGCAGCCCGATATAACAGAAATAAAATATGAAGCTGTCTGCAGTATTATTTATTGCGACGTCAGTAAAATCAGGTAGGTATTTTAATTAACGTCGCACTGGAGCAACCCGAGGGGATATTGGCGACGGTCCGGGATCAATCCCCCAAAGGAAAGACCGAGGACAACACCACGTAATTTTGAACCACGGTCAGATGACGAGGTCACGCGTGAGCCGGCACCCCATTCTCCAAACTTCCACACCACGCCAACGTGAGGACATTCGAAGCCACGACATTTTTAAAGTGCACCAGTCCTTTTTGTACACGACGGTCTTCGAACTCGCAACCCTCTTGCTAATCCGTTACTCTTCCAACCGGGCCCCGAGCAGCTGCTAGAGTGCCTTGGTTGCGGCTTGGAGTATGAGAATACAAGGAGCTGCATCAAGTGTGAGATTAAATAACATATACTTTATTTTCATATTCCATACAGTTATATGTACATGCATGCCATAACAAGTGAGTAGGGGGAAAGGAGAGGTTATAATCACGCATTTTTTGTTTCAGGAACAAGAATTGTATATCATTAAAAAGAGTCATAAGACCGTCTCTATTTCCGCGATCTCCGTATATGATTGGATCATGGGCTCTTCGGTAGACACCAGTGCTAATGGATTCTTGATCGGTTCGTTCGAGATGACGTGATTCTTGGTGAGGTCTCGAGTCTGGTTCACTGCTGATGTTGTCTTTGGGCCTCTGGAACAGAAACGACAAGTTAGGCAAAGATGGACAAGACTGGTTTTTATGTTGTTTTATGTTTTCTACAATAATACGTAATATTACTTTGATCTGTACTGACGTGTTTCCCTGCGTCTTCTTCATCCCCGTAGTCTATACGCATAAAGCAGAGTTGGCATATGTCTGCCTGTTCTCTATACAAATCTACGCCGTTTGACCAATCCACACCAAATTTAGTACACTTATTCTTTGAAACCTTGCGGGTAACGTAGGCTACTTTTTTTTTACCCCCGTTCTATTTGTCTTGGGTTTGAGAGGGGTGTAACGTCCCGTCATCCTGGACAGAGCACTTGCTAGGGGGCGCTCTCTCCCGGTCTGGCTGTGCAGATGACGTCAGATCATCTGCAGGAGTCGCCTCTCAAGATGACCTCGGAGGTTTTTTAGAATCTTACAGTATAATGCAATCACAGATGGGAGATGTTGCGCTGAAAATCGCTCAGTATCATATTATTTATGCATCCCGTCTGTAATTTCTTAAACTGAAGCTTTTTTATTGGAATGTAAATTTTTACGATAATATAAGATTATTAAAGACAATTCGAAATCCTCATAGGAATAATATTGCGTATTTATACGATCAATGTCAGACCAATCACACTAAATTTGGTACAGTCATTCTGTAGAATTCTGCCGGACACATAGGCCCCCGTTCGATTTGTTCTGGGTCTGCAGGGGGGCTAAAAACAATTCGAAATCTCCACAGGAATAATATTGAGTAATATTACGATGAATTATAAAGAATTCAAATCGAGCAACGCCGGTAATTGTTTATAAATGCCAGCACAATTGACGTTGTTGTTGCTAATCTCCACGTCCAGCTAGACCAAATCCACAAGTCCATTCAACCGCACAAAGTCATACACCAAAAGAGATTCAGGAAACAGGTCGCCACGGGAGGTACTCCAGGCACTCGAGAATGTGTTCTGAGGAGGCTTGGTCAGACTGGCATTTAAGGCAAACAGGAAGAATCTTGCGACCACACCAAAATGTGAGACTCCTCAGATGGCCACTGAAAAAGCGGGAGAGCGCTGTCTGAATATGTCTGTCGCAATTGAGAGCAAGAGATCTTCCGGGGAGATCCCCACGACACCAAGAGTGTACCGGTGGTCAAGAAAGATCAATGAGTGGGTATCAGACAATGGTTCATCGACACCCGCCTTCACCAAATCATCCAATACTTCGTTTCCCCTGAGGTCCACGTTTGAAGGGATTCATTGTTGGTGCACCTCACAGAAGGGTGAGACATGCTTGAGTTTGTTAAGAATTGCTATGCCAGATAATTGACGATTAATGATTTTATTTTAACTTATCGTGGAATCAGTGTACGTATGAAAGTAAGTCGCGTGGCTCTGGCAATGGATTAAATTGGATTAATTTTTTTCTTTCTTTGTTTATAAATGCTAGCACAATTGACGTTGTTGCTGCTAATCTCCACGTCCAGCTAGACCAAATCCACAAGTCCATTCAACCGCACAAAGTCATACACCAAAAGACAGGTCGCCTCGGGATGCTAATTAAAATATCTTTAGGATTCAGCTATCAAGGAAGACTGAGATATCAGAATTAATGTTAAGGCCTTAGTATTTTGAGAAAAGACGCTATACCGGTAGATTAGTCAGCGTATTATGTTTATTTAATTTGTGATGAATTTTTAAAGTTACTTTTTTGCCTGCCTTGTTATTCATTGGATCAGTCGACATATTCATATGGCTATGAGAATTAATGACATTATTCTAATTAATTCCACTCACATGGCTGGATACTTTCTGGACTGACCTCGTACCTCCCAATGTGAATACAGTTTAATACAGAAGCTGTCCGGACATTTTTTGAACGCTTTAAATGGACGGAAGATAAATTTTTACATGCAATTTTTGTGTTTTAAATGTTCTATTTGATAGCCCTTATTGTTAAATATCTTTCTACACCTTAATTTCCATGATAATAATGACTTTTGTAGTATCGAAAGAGAGGTATTTTGTCTCATTCTTGTTCCAGTTTTTCCAAGTCCTTGAATGGTTTTCGGTCGACGTTTCGATAATGCTCTTTTTAAAAGTCCAAAAGCACAAAAGTCCATAGGTGAGACATCTGGAGATTTAGCAGGAATATCTGTAAAGCGTATTGACTTGATACCAGTTTCTTGTTCCATTTTTTCAAAGAATTTAATAGTGGATTTAGATGTGTGGCTGCTTGCTTTATCCTGATGCAACTCTACTGATTGTTGGCACTGTGGGTAAAGATATGGTATTTTTTAATAATTGGGATAAAATGTGGTCTTGATAGTATGTGGGAATTGATTTTTACATTTTTTCCCACGCTCTTTACTTTTAATTTTCCATTGCATGCAAAAACGGCAATAATCATAAATCCCTTAGAGAAAGTTTCTTTAGATTCTTTGCACCGCGTTTTAAGATTTTTTTCTCCTCTTTTATGATAATAAATTGTTCTTTTTTTATTGCAATCATTTAAATACCCCCAGCTTCGTCTATTATCACAACACATTTTTCCATCTTTCTCCAACTAAAGGCTTCTCATACAGAATTCTGCAGCGAGTTCTACTTTCTGCAATATGTCGTGGAGATAGACAATGAACATTGTACTTTGTGGCCTTTTTAAGATTCAAATCACTGTTAATTATTTTATTTACAGTTGAAACTGAACATTTTAATGACTTTGCAATAGTACTTTGACTTGGCGGATTCTCTTTTAAAATTAAAGATCTTACCTTACAAATATTCTCAGAAATTCTTTTCTAGTTTGGATATACTTATTTGGAAGTATTTTTCCACTTTTACGTTTTTTCTTCTTTCTCATTAATAATACTACTTATCTTACCTTTAGATATCGAAAAAACATGACTTTTACAGCGTTTTTGAATAGTTGAATAAGCATCTTCGGAAAGAACGGAAACATAGCCTTCCATCCATTACTTATTTAAAAGCGCCATTTTGAAAGTAAACAAAACTCTGAGTTAGCAGACGATAAGTTATACTTTAACTATTTAACTGCTGCGAAAATAAAATTCTTTCGTAGCATACAATTTTTTTACAACTCATCAAAATCGTTCAAAAAAATGTCCGAACAGCCTCTGTATAGTGTGCTTACAGGATTCCTTTAGGTGCCTACAGGATTCACGGAACGAGGTACTCTAGTGATCTTTTCTTTTACCCATGGGACTTACTGTCTTTAGAAAACACGGATTTCACGCTCCCGTGATACCCAAGCGATCTTCTTCTGCTTTCACCCCACTACTCTGCTCCCCAGTACTCTTTTTCTCTTCCACGAAATTTTTTATTTGAAGTTGTCTGTCTTGTGTTTGGCGCAGTTTGGTCAAACATGGCTCTTGTGCACATGGCTCATTAAACCCCAAAACAACTAACCTAACTCTCCTTAAAGAAATCACGAAAATTAACTAGAATATCGATATTTTTTTATTAATTCAAAATACTTTTCAAGTCCTTAGCTTTCAAACGATACCCCCAAGTTCATGTAAATATTCGAAATAGTTTTTTAGTTACAAGTGTTTTCGTTAGGTTCTGTCACCATGGACAAACATGTTTCCAAAACTTTAAACTCGATTTCTCGAAGAACTGTTTTTGCAATAAAATGCTTTGTTCAAACGGTGATAACAATGAATTGATATATTATAATTATTTTTGTATCATTATAATCTATATAATATAGTGGTTAAGGTATAATAAGTGGTTATCTATTGGTTAAGAAATGAATTTTTGTTGATTTTTAAATGTCAAAATTCCTAAAAAAAAATCTTGATTTTTCAGACCTCCTTGGTAAAAATTCGTATAAAAAAACCTATTCCCTCTAGCAACTCGATTGAGGGTCAAAACATGAAGAATAATATTAGAAATAATTTCCAATAGGAATTGTCTTTCTGAACAAATTAGAATTTGAGGTATCACTTCAAAAATCACGCTAATTAGCTAATTATATCTAAATCAGATAATTGATGATTAAACTAATCTGAATTTTTCAAACTGAAATGAGTAGGTACAAACCAATGACCTATAGTAAAAAATGTTTATTTTTAAAATCAAAATTTAAAAAAATCTTGCAGTGTATACGTACACCATACAGGGAGCTTTGGAACCCTGTATTTTTTAAAAAGGAAGGTAGAGACAAAAGAGAAAGGCCTTACTGCAAAGTGAGGATGAAGTTTTCGAGCTTGCGTACGCGAATCCTTGCCATGTCCAACTCATGCCTGACCTTCCAGAGTTGTGTGTCGCATACTGGGTCCTTGCATCGGTGGTGCTTGATCAGGTCCTGAGCTTCGTATACAGCTCCACGAAAGCTCAAAGACTTGCCCATGCTCTGAAAGGGAAAGTAAACAAGTTCAAAAACTTAGTCGAAATCTGGTTTAAATTGAAAAAGTATTGAAGACAACAAATCATAACTTTAGACGACAACTTTCAAAAACTCTCCATGATATAGAAATTTCAGCACGCCTTCAAGATAGAACACATGCAAAATGCTAAAAAAGGATTATCTCATGAATGTACAGTCGCGGAAAAAGACTAACCACCCCTCTTCATTCGAGTAATTTTAAGAGTAGAGAAAATTCAAATATGGCCTTCAACATGAACTAACTTCTATAAATTCAAATGCATAAAATTTGCACAAGGACCCATTCATAGTAAATTGAGCACCAACTTTCTAATTTCCTATAGAAACCTTTTCGAAACAACAATTTCGAATTTATATCATAATTCAACTTCAGATACCAAATTTCATGTCATTAGGTCTTACCGTTTCAAAGTTATGAGGATAGAAAAATATTAGTTCCTAATGTTAAATCAGTTTCTTAGACTTTTATGAATATCTTCCTAAATAATATTTCTATAGCGCTATATTTTGTTCCATGTCACTGTTAAACAACTCAAACAAAATCCACCTAATATTTTATTTTAAAAATAATTTTTAGTATGCAATAATAATTACTAAATTAATATTTGAAAATATTATGAATTGGAACCTTACTATATTTTGATGGGAATCGATTCAAAAGGACTTCTAATATAACCATGCAAAATTTCAGCTCATTCCAATAGTTAGTTTTTGAGTTACATTAACTTCCTCATTATGGCGATTTTGGGGACAACCAAAAGTTTAAAAAACGTCTGTCAAACTTCGGATAATAGATTGTAGCAGAATGCGACAAAACATACGACCTGCCCATGCGTACTCCGTTTCATTACAGAAAATATATCGGTACACATGCCTATTTCAACCAATTAAGTGCCGCAATACTGATGTTGGATCAATGTGCAGCTTGCCTAAAGCAGGACAGGCCTTTCAGCTCATTTACATCTCTTAGAAAGACATCGCTGACATTGTAGAGCTTGAATCAAGTTATTTTTTAAAAATAATGGATGGATCAGGCAACCAAAATTATTTTGATGCCTTTTTCGTATGAAAATTAAAATTCTAAAGAGTTATTTCAAAAATGATTTTATTCGTCAAAATAGGCTTCATTACATTCGACAACTTCTTCCAAAGCAGATACGAGTTCATCTATATTGTTAATATAAAAGGTTTTGTCTTAAGAATAAAAGTATCTGTCTTCCCTCTGATTTTATCTCTTCATTTCTAAACAGTTTCTTTTGCATGTGGATGTCCAAAACAAGGTGATAATCGCTTGGGGAAATGTGGATGAGACGATTGGTTTTCACATTCTAATGTGGTAATTATTTCCAAAATATGG
Organism: Meta bourneti; assembly: GCA_933210815.1. Classification (NCBI taxonomy): domain Eukaryota; kingdom Metazoa; phylum Arthropoda; class Arachnida; order Araneae; family Tetragnathidae; genus Meta; species Meta bourneti. The sequence goes on from OW119928.1 coordinate 9,122,868, forward strand.
GCAATATTCACTGAATGTATTTTAGTATTTTACTGTAAGAACCTCACTTTTTCTCTGTTCACCGGTGCTGGAAGTTAGTGAATCAATGCATCGTGCATATCCTCGAGTTGACGAGCATAGACCTCAGATGTAAATGCTTAGCCTATGGGACAATATAGTGGTTCACAATACCGGTCAGTCTACCATACATAAAGTATAATAGACTGGAGTGGAGCCTTTGAAAATAGGGGAATTGGGTCTTTCAGTGACAGTCACCAATGAAGTGCCCCCTTTTTTGGCTGGAGTACTGGAAGCACTTTTCATTACAGTAAAAAAGAAATCCAAAAGCGATTCATTTTTATGACCATTTTTGGATTTTCTCGAAACGAAATACTTGCCCTTTGGGCTTTACCATACACGAAGCAGAATAGAATGCAATGCAGCCTTTATAAAAGGGGAATTGGGTCTTTAAATGAGAGCCACCAATGAGGTGCCCGTTTGCTGCTGGAGTACTGAATGCATTTTGCATTACGCGTCAAAAAGAAATCCCCAGAACGGCTAATTTTATGACGGGGTGAAAGTGAAAAGAGCAGAGAGGAGATGGCGCAAAACTTTGAAATTTGTTGCTAGCCTACAAATCGTATGGGACCCACAAACTGAGCTTCTATGCCTTCCCAAGTTGATATAAATTCAAGCGGATGGTTTTTTTGACTTCAAATCTCCATCATTAATGGTATATCTTTTAAACCGTGGTACATCTTCCTGAGATCCAAGAAAATCTTTTACTACTTCCTTTACGCATTGCGATTTGTTTAAGCATTGCTTTAAAACCCAATGCATTTTTTATCGACGTCTCTGTAGCATTTTTACCGATTTTGAATTCATAAAGCAAACACCATCGAATCCCCTTAGGTTAAACAGACATTTCGAAGTTTCGAAGTTCCCTGGAAACCAAACCAAATGCAGTGAAGCTTCCCTGAATAAGATTAGACAGATTAAAGCTTAATTGAAGCACCCCAAAACATAAATTATACAAATTTCTTTGCGATAAATCAGCTACTGCAGCAATCTCCATTGAAAAAGTACCAGAATTTTTTGGGTTACCTGATATTACAATACATTTTATTTCACCACTGATAGTTTAACGCAGCTTGGTCAGGCTTGGCCTTAACGCCATAAAAAACCAATCTATGGATCAATCAACCAATTCCTTATTAACTAAGAACTCTCTTAGTAATAGTAATTTTTTTCAGAAAATTACCAAGACAAATTGAGTTATGCCAAGTCTTATTTAGGCTATTAAGCATTAATGTATCCGTAGATTTCCGTGTAGGTTCCTATCACCTAAGGGAAACTCTATTAAGGATTCAATATGGGATCCGAGAACATGGGTTAACGACATGTCAAATTGAATTAGTGGCCTGCCCGACTCTAATCAACGTAGTATATATATTCTACCTCGAATTTTGAAAGGTCAATATGTTTGCTCCTCATTAAACTTGCCTCGGTAGGCATTTGGGAACTAAGTGCTGGAATTGTGTTATTTATCACAATTCAGAAGGAAGAAAACTTCCTTGAAGTTTTCAGAAGTTAATTTTTTAGGGAAACCACTGACTGCGATATAAAGAAAACCAGTATTTCTATAAAAATTGCAAGTGCACTTATATCTTCCGAAATGCGACTTAAGTATATTTTAATGGAACAATATACTGAATTTACATGATATATCTAGCCTTATCAAGCTAAAGCCAATTTTACTGAGTCTTATGATAAGAACCTGTTTTGAAAATTTTTCAAAAACCATTTTTTTTCTATAAAATACAATTTTTACGTTGGATAAGCAATAAATGATGTTTTCATGCGCAAAAGATATTTTACTTCAAAAATAAGCAATACCAGGATATATATGGGTCATAAATTAAAATAAGTTCCATCGTCGTTATATCAGGTAAATGAGTATTGTTAAACAACGTAGTATAAGGATTGAACTTAAACAATATAGAATAGAAAATAAACTTACTTATACAACATAGTATAAGGATTATTTAAATCATATTGATGACTGCATTTGTGATCAGTAGTAAGGGAATGATGAAACTTTTCAAAAATATTTTCATAGGTAGAATATAAAAACGGATGACAATGAATACTTAATTTAATGCATGTTCTTCAAATAACTTTACAAGAGATTAGTGACTTGTATTATCAAGTGTAAGCAAGAGTTAAGTGATTCTTGTATACTCTTGAAAATAAATTTTGACAAGAGTTTGGAGACTCGTGTATACTCTTGTAAACAACTTTTAAAAAGTGTATACAAGTGTTTGGTGACTTATGTATACTTTTGTGAAAAGGAACCTTTGACAAATGTATGCAAGAGTTTCGTGACTCGTTTATATTCTTGTAAACAACTTTTGACAAGTGTATATAAGAGTTTGGTGTAGCAGATGGAACTTAGGGAAATTATTGAAGGGTCGAAGAGCTTCATGTTTCACTATTTTGGAAGAACTTATCTTGTTTCTATATTTGTAAAATTTGTTTTTTTTGTGGGTGGGAATAGGAAATAATAATTTTTTTTCGGTGGCGGGAAAAGGGGTTTGGACCCCTACGACTTAGTATCCATGTTTCGTGATATAGTAACCTAATGAGTGCTGCCGAGAATCACCCGGGATATTTGACTTTCCAAGTTATGTGTATATATTTTTATATTCATTCCTCATGTTTGGGGTGTAAAACAACCCATAAAAGTATTGGGAGGAGGTATAGGGGACCAGTTCCCTAGGACTTGCAATCCATATTTGGTGACATATAAAGGTATTTGAAGTGTTTCCAAGAGTACAAGACTGGTGACTCATACATACTTTTGTTAACTTTTGAAAAGTATATACAAGAGTTTGGTGGCCGTGGAAGCAACTTGGGAAAATATTGATGAGGCAAGAGTTGTTCAGGCCCCTAGAATTTGGAACTATTTTTGGTAGGCAGTTAATTGACATTGCAATGGAGAAGCACAATGGGGGCCATTGGCAACGGTCCGGGACCAATCCCTGAGGGATAGATCCAAAGACAACGCCTCGTAATTTTGAACCACGGTCAGATGACGAGGTCAACACCTGAGCTGGCGCCCCACTCTCCAAACTTCCACACCATGCCAACGCGAGGGCATTTGAGGCCTTGAGAGATTTAACGTGCACCAACCCCCGTGTACACGACGATCTTTGTGTGGACCGAGTTCCCAAGTCGCAACCTCCTCGGTTGGTAATCTGTTACTCTTCCAACTGGGCTATTGAGGCCCCACCTATTTTTGGTCACTCTCGTAGTGAAGTGTTTGCCAAAGTATACAGGAGTTTGGACACGATGATGTCAATGTCAATACAGGAGGGATGTCTTACCAAGCTGAGGAGCGTGCAGCAACCCCCGTCGTCCTTCTTGGCGAGATGTTTCCTGACGTAGAGGAAGTAGATGTGTTCCAGTCCTAAAAGCAAGAGGGTGAGTAACACCCCGCATCCGAGCAGCAGGAAGGCACTCATGAACTGGTTGATGTCCAGGGGCTTGCTTGCGTTCCGCTTCTGGTTCTGCGGTTTGCAGACGCCTTGCAACCAGAACCGCTGGAGACGCTCGATGTCCCCTGAGAACAAGCATTCAATGTCACATAACGGGCTCTGCTCAGCATTGTCTATATGTAACATATAGACAATCTGCAAAGTCATTAGAGATGATACCGATAGCAGTTAAAATAAGTGTTATTGAAAAATAACAGTCAGCAGCCGTTTTTGAAAATATTAACAGTTAGACCATAGTCAAATAGGAAGCGAAAGGCGACACGAGCAGACCAATAAGAGCGTTTTCACTGCTCGCACCAGCACCTCTGATTGGTCTGCTCGTGTCGTTTTGCGCCTTGCGCTCCCTATTTGACTACGGACTTATCTACAAATGTTATTGGGATAGCAGTGAAACAAATAAAATTGGATTGCATTTTAAGTGGAAAGTTTAAACTTTTTACTCGCGGTAACTTTTTTTGGTCTGCGCGTGTCGCCTTTCGTTTCCTATTTGACTATGGTCTAACAGTTAATATTTTCAAAAACGGCTGCTAACTGTTATTTTTCAATAACACTGTTGAATATAATGACTAAAAATAAAAAATCCCATAGTGATGAATTTAACAGTTTATAGTAATTGTTAAATTTAGTTGCTAATTACTAGTTGTTGACAGCTAATAAAACGGCTAATATTAGGAGTCAATAACTGTTATAGCGAAAGAGAGAGCAATAACGTCTGACCACTGTTATCGTAAAATAATAGTTTTACTCATCTCAAAAAATCCTCCCGTGAGAGTTCTCCGGCCAGACAAGAAGAATGCTGACCGGAAGGAACCATTTGATCCCTGATGGTCGAAGGCGGAGGTATCCTTGGAACGTCATCCGGATCTGTGAAGAGGAGTGAAAGGAATTTCGGGAAAAAAGGGACCAGAGGATTGGACACCGAGAAGGACGGTTTAAGAGGAATCCTTAGAGCTTCATGTCCACGAGACGGAACAATTGCTTTTTTGATGTAAATGTATAAAATTTTATATATAAAAATGAATAATATGAAATACCGAAAATAATTGACTGAGGTCTTAGATTCACTGGATTGGTCGAGACATTAAAAAATATGCTGTAGACTTGAGAGTGAGCTTTAGAACGAAAAATGAAAATGAGTTTCCCACTCTTGGGGTGAGATTATTATGGTAGGTAGGTATTTAATTAACGTCGCAGTGGAAGAACACAACGAGCTATTGGAGACGATCCGAGAGCAACACCACGTAATTTTGAACCACGGTCAGATGACGAGATCACACCTGAGCTGGCGCCCCACATTCCAAACTTCCACACCACGCCAACGTGAGGACGTTTGAGGCCACGACAGATTTAACGTGCACCAGATTCTGATGATTTTGAGAAAGATTAGACTGCCACAACCACCTCACAGCTCGAGTTCACCAAACTGTCGAGAAACAACACGGCTATGCAGGTGTATGTGTGTGAATGAATACCATCCTCCTTTAACACGCCTTGAACATTACTACTGACCCTCCTGCATTCAACACCTCAAACAAATGCATGTAACACTCATGAGGTTACACCTCATTATATGCCTCAGATCATCGTGTATGTGAGGGCTGGTGCATGTTAAATGTATCATGGCCTCGAATGTCCTCACGTTGGAGTGGTGTGGAAGTTTGAGGAGTGGGGTGTCAGCTCAGGTGTTGACCTCGTTATCTGACCGTGGTTCAAAATTACTACGTTTTGTCCTCCCTTTGGTGTTGATACCGGATATTCGCCAACCGTTGTGTTGCTCCAAAACGAAGTTAATTAACTATCTATGTGTTACAAGTGCTACCCGATGTGACACTAACAATTATTTCCCATCAGTTTCCTTTAATTTTGTGTATTTATATTTACATATATATTGTGTATTTATATTTAGCTAAAATTATCGAGAGAAATTTGAAATAAATGTAAGCAAATACCTTTTAAACCAACACGCAAAAATAATTTAATCATTAACTTATTCCGACTCATTTATCAAATTTGAGACTCTCCTCCTCCCAACTCACCGATAGGTTTAGAGTTTTTCGTGGGAGGAGGGAGATAGACTCCCACTGTACACGAAAGAGGACAGGGGAAACCAACCCCCCCAGAGAGATTTATTAGCCAAAACGAAAAAACAATACACGGGCAAACAAGGCCAACACCAATAACACAGAACAAAACTATAAAATTTAAAAAAGCCTTAAATCTAACACAAAAACCAAAACCCGGAGTCGAGCAAAGGTAAAGATAGTGGTGCTCGACTCCGGTAAGAGCACCAGGGCAGGCTCATAAAAGGCGCCTTAAAGTTTAAAATATTAGGCTTATAAGAGGCACCCATGCATTAGAGAAGAGGTAAGTATAAAAGAATTTTATAAGCACATTAAAATATATATGGCTTATAAAAGACGCCAATGCATGGGGCTTATAAAAGGCGCCCTATATCTCGGTGCACTAACATAAATTATAAAATATACAATTTCAAAAAGTATAACAATAAAAAACACACAATTTAAAAATAATTGGAGTGCCCACGCAGTGGTGCAGTCCAAAATGACGGTGAGTATGAAAAGTTTATTTACAAATGAAATAAATATGATGAAAGTGGAGTATGAATATAAATAATGAATGAAAGGTCAGGTAAGTAAAAATTTAAAAGTTTAAAATTAGGCCGGGCCTAGCCCTATGCCTACTACATTAAAAATTAGCCGCGGGGCGTGACGACCCGATCCGCCACCTCCCCAGCAGCCACAACACACCTAAAAATCCTGTAAAGGGAGATTCTATTTTGCTCGACCCCGCACAATCAATCATATTTATATTGCGGGGCCGGTGCTGTTAAGTGAAAAGAGGATGTGTGTGGACAACTGAAGAGGTAGTGGTCGGCATCGCCAACCTCCCCGCAGCTACATAAATTTGTATGCTTAATCTTGAATCTGTGGAGGTAAGAGATAAACGGACCATGGCCGGTCAAAAACCAAATAAGGCGGCGATCGGTAATAAGAGTGTTAAATGAAACCTTGGGGCTGAAGTCCCTATAACGCAGGCCCGATGTTAAATTATCAAAATGGGCCTGCCACCTCTCCAATGTAAATTTTTTAATTTTTCTTTTAATATAGGAGAGGGGCATTGGGACCTCCAGCCCCTCACCATCGATCACCGCCTGTTTGGCATAAAATTCAGCCGTCTCATTGCCTGCATCCCCCACGTGAGCCCGAACCCAGCTCAGGCCAACTGTAGAACAAGAGAAGATTTCATTTTTAATTTGAAGTAAGTAGGAAGACTTATTATTAACTGACGATAAAGCCTGAATAGAGCTAAGGCTATCGCTGAAAATATTAACTCGCTTATTGTTTCTGATCGCCCATTTAAAAGCCAAATAAATGGCGGTCAATTCCGCCTGGAAGACCGTATTATAATTTTGAAGTTTAAATTTTTGGGCTTCGATCAGTTTATCACCCTCAAATATACACACCGCGGCCCCGATACCGTCATCGATACCCGAGCCGTCGGTGTATATATCGAAGTCAGAATTTGGAATAAGTGGAGGGAATTTTGGAAGAATGGTCTTCGAATTAACAGTTATTGTTGGGCTATTGTAATCAACTGATACCAGCGACAGCTGCAACTCGGGATCGGGTTGCCGTCCTCTGATGACATGATATTTTTTAAATAATGACAGCAGGGTCAGGTGGAGCGGGGGGATCCCACAAATGGCGTTAAGGGAGCCAGTGGGGGAGGTCTTATAGGCTCCAGAGATTCGCAACAAAAAAGGTCTTTGTATCGTGCCCAATCTCTGGGCCTGTAATTTAGTAAGATGACCCCCCCAGACCCCAGCTCCATAGGTAATAATTTTTTCTATCACGGTTAAGTACCATATCTTTAGGAGCCGGGCACTGACCCCCCAGCCCCCACCCCTAACTCTTGCTAGGGACCCCCCTAAAAGAAAACATCTGTCTCTTATGCTAGCTATATGTTCGCTCCACCCGATCCTACTGTCAATCATAATCCCCAGGTACCTTAGATATTTGGTAATTTGAATCGTTCCGCCCTGGACCCGGAAGATTGGGTTCCTGAGGAGTGGCTTGTCCTTTGAAAATACCACCGACTGGCACTTACCAACAGACAGATTGAGTTTGAGAAGGTTAAGTCTCTCGACTATCAAGTCGAGAGATAGATTGGTATTAGTCTCCAGGACACTCCGCGTCCGACCCGTTGTAATTAACGCGAGGTCGTCCGCGAAGGCCTGGATAAAAATCATGTCAGAATTTAAATTTAATACACTATTGAAGTATATATTCCACAGGGTCGGCGCCAGCACCGAACCCTGCGGACAACCTTTAACAATCGATCTTTTAACGGACACCAAGCCATCACTGTAAATAATAAATCTGTCATTTAGATAAGAAAAAATAAACTTGGTGTAATTTAATGGTATATTACAAACGCTCAAAATGTCTGCGAGCAGTGACCAGTACATGTCATCGAAGGCGGACTTAATGTCCAGGGTCGTGAGGGCAGTATGAACAACACCTTTACCAGTTTTAATTTTATTAACTATTGAGAGAATAGCCTCCTCGCAGGACCGCTGCTCTCTAAAGCCATACTGCCTGTCACTCAAAACTCCATTCAGTTCTAACCAGGCATTTAATTTATTCACAAAGAGCCTCTCCAAAATTTTCCCGAGGGTAGACAATAGACAAATTGGTCTATATGAGCCCCAGGCGGAGGGTCATTTATCAAATTATATATTTAGATACAGACGAACGTTGCTATTCAAAATTTCAAAAAGCGTTTACATATTACATAAAGGAAACAATGGATATTTCAAGCCGAATTAGATAAACCCGAATTGCGGGTATAGGACTTAAACGAATTCCTTCTGAGGCAGATAGGACCTTCAAAATACTTTCCAGGGAAAAATAAACTAATCCCTTTAACTTATACTTTAATAATTAGTAACACTTTCGTAATTACGTTTTCAGATGGGTTAATTAGAGATTTTTACAACTGCCATGACTAATGAAGGCCATTTTCCAGGTGCAATCGACGGTCACAAGAGTATTAACTCAAACCTCAGAAATTTCTTAAAGTGGTTAGAATCAGGAGTCTCGTTTACTTGCACAAATTGTTTTCGTTTCGAAGTGCTGTAATCCGAAAGGGAGTTTGTCGCACTGGTTTCTTACCGCAGTATGAGAGTGAAGGGTACAGGGGAAAAACCCCGTCATTGCATTTTCGGAAATGAGCGCTTTTTCTTTGACATTTTTATTTCAGCCAATATTTTGAGAAATGATTTTTTTAACACGCTATCGTATAAATGCATACTTTTGGGTTATTCCACAATTTTTTTGTATTTTTTTAATATCACTTTCCATTCGTTGATAAACTTTAAATTCCGTTTTTCTCAAAATCGATTTTTATGCAATGACGGGTTTTCCCCTGTACCCTTCAAGTGTGTTTCGTCTATGTGGTATTATTTGGTTGATTATCTTCTAGAAAAAAGTTATGGAATTAGTCTAATGCCTTTATGGTATACCTTTTCACTATAGCAACCCTATTTTTATGGTTTATTACATTTACGACTCTAATTATTCTCTCTACCTATCAATATAAATCAAAATAGAAAATTTAGTTACTTTTATAGCTAAACAATTTAGTGAAGACAATTTAGTAGGTAATTGAAATAACGTCACACTGGAGCAACACAACGGGCTATTGTCGAAGGTCTGGAATATAACCCGAAGGGAAACATCCGAGGACACCACCTCGTAAATTTGAGCCACGGTCAGGTGGCGAGGTCAACACCTGAACTGACACCCCACTTTCTAAACTTAAACACCAATCCAACGTGAAGACATTTGAGGCCGCGACTGATCTAATGGGCACCAGCCCCCACGTACACGAGTCATTGGTTGGATCGAGTTTCGAACTCGCAATCCTCCGGCCACATTTAGTGAAGGAAGTCTAAAGAGTCGGTGTTGCTATTATGCAACGATTCAACGGGTCTCGGTAGCCCGGTTGGAAGAGTAACGAATTAGAAACCCAAGGGTTGTGAGTTCGGAACTAGATCCAATCAACGACCATTACGTACATGGGAGCTTAAATCTGTCGTAGCCTCAAATGTCGTTACGTTGGCGTGATATGGAAGTTTGGAGAGTGGGGTTCAATTTTGACCTCGTCATCTGACCGTGATCCAAAATGACGAGATGTTGTTCTCGGACTTACCCTTCGGAATTGATCCCGCACTTTTGCCAAAAGCTCGTGATGTTGTTCCAGTGCGACATTAATTCAACGATCTGACAATAGTTTTTAATGGGTTAAAATCAATGCTTATATGAACTCAGACGTAAACTAAGTAGTTTTGAAGAGTTAGTCAATCAGAGAGATTTGTAGATTTTTTTGTACCATTTTTAATATTGAAATGTTCTCTTTTCCTCCCTCAACAAAGTAATGGAAACCATATGACCTTCTTCTGACTCTCTTTATTTTCCCTCTACTTACACGAGGCTTCCTCAGAGAGAAAACCTTTTGAGGCGTTGTCGAGTCTTTTCCTTCGAGATTAATCCCGAACGGTCTCTCCAATAGCCCGTCGTTTTAATCCAGTGCGACGTAAATGCAACTACCTAACTACCAGAGAGAAAACAGTACACGACGAAAATCTTCGAAGGATTACTCAAACAAAGGTCTTACTTTTCTTTGGAATCTGAATAAAAAAGGTACTTACTCGAAGAAAAATTATGCACTGGAAGTATGTATAAAAAAAGTCACATCTTGAATGAAAAAGTCCAAGACACGCCAACACTTCGCAAAGCATGGTCATAGAATTGAATACAAAAGCAAAAGAACGATAGGAAAACAAGAACAAGATTCAGAAACGAAAGTAACACTGCAAGAAATAAACAGAAAGAGAAAATCCAAAAGGAAATCTTCTGCTCGAATAAATGGCGTATCTTTTTCTGAAGAAATGCGTTTGTACATATAGGGAAGACTAAGCACAGGTTCTGCTGATTTGGTTTCGAGGAGAGGATATATATTTACTTTCCAATCCACCGTGTTTACTTACAGGCGTGAAATGTCTTGAAGCTGTGTTACCACAGATGAACCTGTTATAATTTACACTGAAAAGTGTAAATAATGGAATATAATGTTTTCAATCATTGAGGAAATCTTGTGAAAGAATCTGGTTAGAGGCATTAATTTACTGTCATTCATATTCATGTGTTTAAGCAGCTTAGTTGTATTTCTTTTTTGCTAGGTAGGTAGTTAATTAACGCCGCACTGAAGCAACACGGGCTATTGACGACGGTCCGGGAACAATCCCTAAGGGAAAATCGTTCAAGAACAAGGCCTCGTAATTTTGAACCATGCTCAGATGACGAGATCAACACCTGAGCTGGCACTCTCGACAAACGTCCACACCACGCCAACGTGCAGACATTTGAGGCCACGACAGATTTAACGTTCACAAGCCTCCGTGTACACGACGATCTTTGTCTGGACCTAGTTCCGAACTCGTAATCCTCTGGTAGCTAATCCGTTTCTCTTCCAACTGAGCTATCGCGCCCCGTATTTCGTTTTGATTCCGAAATGATAGTTTTCAAAATAAGGTATTGTACTCTTCAATTTGAGAAATATATATGGCAATGAGCAAGCTGACCAATAGGCTAAAGCTATTGGAGCACAATTACCGCAACCTAAATCCTCTTTGCCTCAACGTAACATCAAGCTTATATTCTCGTCTATAAGGACTAATATAATAAGATAAAAATTATCCGCTCTTTATTTTTTCAATTTATTTATACAAATGTAGGGGTTGAATAAGTTCGTAATTTTTCTACATAGTCTCCTTCCTTTTCGATCCACAAGCTGGCGTATTCACTCCAAAAAGAAAGTTTTCTGAGGGTCGCCCAACTATTTATGCACCGCTTCCCCCACTTCTTTGTCCGTCTAATCCGCAGAGAACGCTCTACATTGTCGATGGTAACTCGCCGGTTTGCCAGTACCATTTCTCGAGCTTCCTGAATCTTCTCGTCAGTAGTGGAGGTGGACGGGCAGCTCCTTCGTGCATCATGCTTGTCCGGACTCTTTTAAGCTTCTCGATCCACTCATACACACTTCAATGTGGTAGAGCACTGTCCCCGTATTGTGTTGTAAGCCGATTAATTTCAGCCTCTGGCACTCCTTCCGATCCTAGAAATCGGATCACTGCTCTTTATTGTGCACACTGCTAGCGAAGCTGCCATGTTTGCATTGAAGCAGAAGCAAGAAAATGACGCTATCGAGGCCAAACTTCGTTAGCGTGACCACAGTAGTATCAACTCTAAGCACGCATGCGCAGAAGCCAGTGTGACAAACCTAAAGATGTGTTATTTAGCGAAAGTGCGGATAATTTTTGACTTACCCCCGTACTTTCAAATCTACAAAGAGATTTCTACAGGAAAGGACTGGAATGTTTTATTGAGGAATAAAACTCGTATTCCAGGTTCCTTGCCCAGAGCTGTAGGTTTAGATTGCTTTCGACTTCTAATCGGACACGACTACCTACAAAGACTCTTACATCGTATTGGAGTAGCTAGATCAGCTATCTGTCCTCTTTGCGAACTGGGTTAAATGACTGGAAACCACATCAAGGGTTAAATGACTGGAACCCTAAAATTCTTAACAATAAAAATGCAAATTATGCTGTATATAATATTTTCAAACCATTAAGCATAACCAAATGCCATGTTATTGTATTTATGATTCTGATGTATAAAAATGACAAAAATATATATAGAAATGTAGTATCAATTAGCTGAAATATGTAATCGACTTACGCACGTTTAGAGACAAACACAAAATATCTATATTCTTCGAAAGCATATAAATCGTCTTAGTAATGAAGATTATGTGAAAAGAACCATGCGAAGAAATTATAATTTAACCCTCCTGGTGGTTGTCTCGTCATTGATAAAACTAATCAGATCTCGTTGGACGAAATTAGAAGAAAATACGATCAAGATCATTAGAAGAAAACTGATCAGATCAGCGTAATAAATCGGCAATTTCTTGATGACGAGGTATCTCGTCATTAGCAAAATTGGCCAGATCTGGAAGAGAGATAACTCGTCGAAATAACTTGGAGGGTTAAAAAGAAGAAATACCGACAATTTTTATTCACACAGCATTACAGACATTACAAATATGTTTTCCACGAAAAAATAACAAAATATCACCAGAAAAACCATATTGAATGTTAATTAGAGCACGTCCCTATCTAAATTTGTAAAACTTTAACCATTTAGAATCATTACATGAATATTTAAAAATTCATTTTATACGAAAATGAGCTAGAAATCACTGAGATGAGACTAGACTGATTGAGTCTTAAGTCCACACGTTTTTGTCTGCACAGAAATGTCTGAACAAAAGTAATCTTTCGTCGGTACAATTTTCCAGAAAATAAAGCTCCCTTTATAAATTTTAAAGTGACATTTCGATTTTACGTTCTTTAAAAGTTAATTTTAAAAGCAGCATTTTTTAAGGACGTTATGTAAAACACCAGGGTTTCTTTTTAATTAAAAAAAAACCCTGCTTTTTTCTCCTCAAACGCTGCTTTTCAGAAACAATGGCTGGATTGAACAAAAAAAGCGGACCATGTGATAAAAAGCTACAAAGGAACAATCTTAGCTAATCCATTCATACACGAGAGTAATTGAATCTTTCGGAATTGTTTTGGGACCTCGGCTCTTTTTTGAAATGAGTTTAGTTTGAGCAATAAAGAGCGAAAAGCTATTTTAACTTAGATAACGAGTTCAACCAAAGCCCTGAAGTAATGAAACGAGTCGTGAAAGAATGAAAACTGTTGCTATGTTTGATTTTCACTAAAAATGGCGTATAAACTGTGATAAAAAAATTTATCTTTTTTTTCTCCTTCAAAGTGGTTGTTCAACGTTTTGCTGTAATTTTGGTTTGAAATAATTAAAGAAGATAATAAAAGAAACATTCAAAACCTTTTAATACAGTAATTCAAATTGTTATCGGCTCTATTGTTACAGCTATTTTTTAATAAGTTTAGTTTCAGCAATAAAGAGAATGAAAAGAGAAAAGCTATTTTAACTTAGATAACTATCTAAGTTAAAATAGCTTTATAATCCAAATAGCTTATAAACCCAAACCCTCATACATCCTTCCTAGTATAAGGTTGGTTGAATTTTATGGCTCTAGGTCCATATTTGGCCATGCAGCGCCAAACACAAGATAGACAACGTCGAGTGATGGACACACACACAAGAGAAATCGACTCGGTCAGATATTGATCCTGTGTCGCCAATAACTCGCAGGTTGCCAGCGCAGTGGAAAACCCACTGAGCCACGAAGGTGGCTCGTACTCTTAGGATGGAACAATACCCTTTATTTCATATTTGTGTAAACACAATCTGTGGGATCTAAGTTCAACCCTTTGAGCTTTGTTGGTTGGTTTATTTGAATTTTATGGCGCAGGGGCAAAAGTTTGGCCAAGATGAGCCAAACAATTTCAAGTATATAGACGTACACACGCAAGGAAATCCTTATGGCTCATTTACACTCGTATATCACCACTTTCGGATCCGTTGGAACAATAAGCTACGAGAACGGGAATGATATAACAGGTTTAATCACTTTTGTTCCCGTCGCTCATTGGTTCGACAGATCCGAATAAGAGTAGAACCTTTGGGGATTGGGACAGTCGCATAAGTAAGTAATGAGCCTTTACCAACAAAGAATAAGTGTAAATGCGCCTTTGCCGACACAGAAGAGCGAGAGAAATACAATCAGGAAGGAACCGAACCTGCGCTGCCTACAACTTGCAGGTTGCTAGCGCAGTTGTCGAACCCACTGTTGGATTATTTTAGGTTCGATATTTGATGTATTGGCGTCATTTCAAAAAGAAAGCTTTCTAAGGACGAACACGTTTATTTTCAGTAGACGAGGACATTACAATTAAGAATCAATATTTACAACAAAAACGAAAGAATAACCTAACAGAGCAGGGGGAGGTATTTTAATTAACGTCGCACTGGAGCGACACAACGGGTTATTGACGGAGGTCCGGGATCATCCCCCGAAAGGAAAGATCCGAGGACAGCACCACGTGATTTTGATCTACGATCAGATGACGAGGTCAAACCTGAGTCGGCACCCCACTCTCCAAACTTCCGTACCACGCCAGCCTGAAAACAGAGCAGGGTATAGAACATTCACCCTGTTTCGAGCACAAGCAGGACTTATTCTCCTCGACTCCGCATCTTTTCTCCCCACACCCCACTGCAGCCTTTCGGTTACAATTAGGGGGTGATCTCACACCTACCAAGCCAAGGGGACCCCCTCAACCCTTTGAGAATCACTCATTCCAAACTTCAAAATGTAACACCATTGCTTGCAGTTCCTGATTTTAAAGATAGTCAACATTTAGCACTGTTATTAATAATTAACCGAAGTACCTAACCATAACACATAACACAAATATGAACTTGCTCCTAAAGAATTCATCATCAGAGAATTGCTAAATTATCGTCAACTAAACCGAATCCATCGCCTTCCAGTTTAAAACACTGTTCATTCATCTGCTACAAATAAGCCCTCCTCATTAGCCAAAAACGAGGCATCTTAGCTTCAGAATTACGAGCAACTCTTTACATGCTTATTTGGTTACCACTGGCTACAAATGCTGCCCTGATTAACTCACTAAGCCCAAAACAAACGGCACCAACAAACAAGTGAACAAGAAGAAAAGACCCGAATGATCCCCCAGATGTATTCTTTTGCCATAAGACAAAGAACTTAAATTAAAGGGCCGAAGACATTGGGATCTATAGCCTCGAGGGGAGCATTGTCATTACTGCTCCGTTGGGCTCGTATATTTCTTACTGTTTAGTGCTTGGAAACCGTAAATATGTCTCTTTCGTCTGTTCTCTCAAACGTTCTGGCTTTTCTGTTGAGTGTTCATATTATTTTAAAGCTCGACGGTAAATGGAAGATTTGGAAATCTTTTGGGAAATTATTCAGTGAAGCGATTGAACCGTATTTCGTATTTTATGTGCTTCGTTTTTGTGTTGCGTTGAGCGTTAATTTTAAAAACAGCCCATTAAATACATTGGGAAAGGAGATATAATTTAAAAAATTGGTGCAGGTTTTCAGATTGTTATAGATAATGTTTCTTTTGAAGTCAGTCATTCAATTTTTGTGGTTAAAAATTACGTGGTGTTGTCCTAGGACCTTCCCTTTGGGATTGATTCCGTTGTTCCCAATAGCCCGTTGTGTCGTTCCTGTGCGATTTAAATTAAAATACCTACCTACCTATCATTGCTACCGAATGTGATTCTAGTACCTGGAATCGTTTAAGATGAATTTTGTTTTCATAGTAAGTTCTACTTAGATGTCATTCTTTACAAATGTTATTGATCGCCTGCTTCCTGATGAGGCAGTATATCCTTGATCATCCATCAGTTTCAATCTGAACGATAGCGAGGAAACGTGTATTACTTTTCTCAACAGTAGTTGCTTTTCGGAAGAGGACCTTATTGAAATATGATGGATTGGATATCCATCTTGATCGATGGCACGAGGGTTAACGGAGTGTTTAGTTAGCGTGAATGGTCGATTGATCCCGACCAAAAGAATTTATTATCAAGCATTGTGGCGTGATGTATATCAGAAAGGGTAAAAATTATCGACTTTTTACAACCTACTGAGTACAATTACTTTTTAAGAAAGTACTAATTTTCAAAAGTACACCAGATTGCCAGAAACGCAGGGCATAGTTGACGTTAGACTGGAATTTTTTATGTATCTCATCTAAATGAGCATAAATTTGCTGCCTTTTTAACCCTCCTGGTGGTTTCGTCTCGACGTCCAGAAGGGTTAAAATCTTGGAGGTATCTCGTCATTAGCAAAATTGAACAGATCTTGAAGGACGAAAATCATTACAAGAAAACTGACTAGATCTTGATCTCGTAATCATAAATAAATCGGGAATATCCTGATGATGATGTATCTCGTCAGTAGCAAAATTGATTAAATCCGTTACTGACGAGATATCTCGTCGAAAGCACTTGGAGGGTTAACTCTCTGAAGGGACATGTCCGTTCTGGATCCTGTAGTGTTTCCTGCGCATGACTTCTAACCAGCTTTCACCTTCTTGACCCAATGGTTAGTATTCTTTCAACCAATCAATGTGGCTATTTAGTCATTATGTGTCAATGGGTGAAAGCGATACCACAGTGCAATGAAACTTCGATTAACCGTCAGGGTCGGGACCGTGACTGTGACGGTTAATCGAATAGACGGATAACAGAAAAACCTTAAACAACAACCCACTCCCATCCATTGCATATGAACGAATGATAAAAAATGCACGTTGACGAACTGGAAATACACTGTACATGTATTTTATTTTACAGAAATAAACAATATACAATTTACATTAAGTACAGTATAGTATATATGTACATATTGTTACATGAACTTATGCTCTAGACGTACATACATATTCACATTTTAAAATAGTCTGCCACTTTCTTTCGTTTCTTCGAGGCTCGTAATTTCTGAGCGACACACGCAAGCACGCACACACACACTGTTTCGTACTTTACGTAGAAGTATAGTATGTATGTATGAGTACAGTATATGCATGTGTGTACGTACTAATAACTTTTAATATTTAATTAATTAACTTTTAATAACGGACTGACGGTTAACAGAAACTGACGGTTAATCGAAGTTTCACTGTACTTTGAAATCTCCGTGATGCTGAATAGGTTAATCCTCCAAGTGTTTTCGAAGAGATATCTCCTCATCAAGATAGTGCCAATTTTTCCAGATCAAGATATCTTCATCGACCTTCTAATGAAATAGACGGAGTATATGCGCGCTGCTTCATGTCATTTCTGCCGATTGCTCGGTTTGAAGATCTGTCACGTGGATGTGGGAAAAAGAATGAATCTTAAACTATTTATGGGTTAAAGTGATTATTAAACTGTATCAAAAAATTGTCTGCGCTTCGATAAGTCGATTCGTAAACCTATGTGATTTACCCCGACATATATCTAACGACATGCTCAGTCTATTTCATTAGAAAGTCGGTGGATCTGGTCAGTTTTGCTAATGACGAGATATCTCGTCTAGAAAACCACCAGGAGGGTTAAGAAAAAGATGCAAGTGCTTAATTATGACCATATAAGTTGCGAATCTTGGAATCATTCTGGTGAACATCGGAACCATTTTCGTTTCTAGCCGAATGACCTTATCTATTTCAGAAAGAGTCCCCATAAAAATTGCTACTTTCGCTGCCAATAGGCCACATTGTTACTCTGACATATTTGCAGATTCCACCTTGCTGATGTAGAAAAATGTCTTGTTTGCCTGAAGAACAGAGACCTTGAATCAGATCATATTCTTCGGTACTGGTATGTAGGTAGGTATATAATTAACGTCGCACTGGAGCAATACATCGGGATATTGGACAGCGTCATGTAAATTTGAATCACTCTTCTGCACTGGAGACAACTGTTTTAGGGAAATTTTGAATAAATTACGTGACTCATAATCCACTGTTCCTGCTTTTTGTTTAATATTTTCATGTACAGGGTGAGTCTAAATTGTTTTTACAAAATAAGAGGGGTGATATTCCCATCCAGACGAGCAATAATTACCATAGAACATAGGGTCGCATTCCACTCTGAGAGGCAGAAAAGAGTCAAATTAGAATTTCAACATGAACTTACAACAGTGTTAGGAAAGCGAATGAATGATACCAAAAGTATCTGATTGATTGATCAGAGAAAAACTCACAGCAAGTGCTCAAAGTGGCGGCCAACGTGTGTCGTTGCACAGTTCACACCGAAGGAATGACTGGCGCACCTCTCGAAGATTCCTGGTGTGTTAATTTTGTCTGCAGCAACACCGATTCTCGCTACGAGATCTTCAGCCGAGTCCACAGGCGTCTGGTACACTAAAGATTTCATGTGTCCCCAAAAGAAAAAGTCCAGTGGGTTGAGGTCCGGTGAGCGAGGAGCCAAGCCACAGGTCCGCCAGGTCCGATCCATCGTGCGGGATATGTGGCATTCAAGAATTGTAGTCTACGTAGGCAGGTACAAAACGACGTCAGAGGCGATGACTTGTTCATGCTCGACGCGTTTCGACTTTACTCTTTTCTGCCTCTCAGAGTGGAATGCGACCCTATGTTCCATGGTAATTATTGCTTGTCTGGATGGGTACTATCACCCCCTCTTATTTTGTAAAAACAATTTAGACTCACCCTGTATATTGCGTTTCATGTTTATAGAAGGAATCGCTATGGGGCGTCCATGCACTGGACTCGTGGATCAATATTTAAAGCAAAAAAATAAGTGGTCTTTTATAACGTGTACTCAAAAGAAATTACTGTGGTCAACGGTACTATTTCCAATGCAGGGTTGTTTGAATGTATTCGTTTCTGAGTTTTGAGTCAGCATTTATTTTGAGTTAAGCCATCCTTGTTAACACTTTGAGGGATTCACACGCATAATTCCACCTTGTAACTGTAATCTCCCCTGCATGATTTTTAACCAATTTCAACTTTCGTAATCAATAGAATATTTCCACAGGATTCCAATCCAAGGAAACGAGCAATAGAATCTTTCCAAGGTATTCCTTTCTACACTGATTGGGACAATAATCGTTCCAAAGAATTCTTTCAAAGGACAGGACCAATAAAATCTTTCCAATGGATTTCTATTCCAAGGAAAGGACCAATAAAATCTTTCCGATGGATTTCTATTCCAAGGAAAGGACCAATAAAATCTTTCCAATGGATTTCTATTCCAAGGAAAGGACCAATAAAATCTTTCCAATGGATTTCTATTCCAAGGAAAGGACCAATAAAATCTTTCCAATGGATTTCTATTCCAAGGAAAGGACCAATAAAATCTTTCCAATGGATTTCTATTCCAAGGAAAGGACCAATAAAATCTTTCCAATGGATTTCTATTCCAAGGAAAGGACCAATAAAATCTTTCCAATGGATTTCTATTCCAAGGAAAGGACCAATAAAATCGTGCCAAAGAAAGATTCTATTCTAAGGAAAGGACCGCCAAAAACTTTCTAAAGGTTGGGAAGAATCAATGAATGCTTTAGAAAGATGTTTATATTCAGTCATTAAGTGCCGTTGGGGTAAAACCAACACTACAACAACACACAGGGCTGAAGTGTGCCAAATTCAATCACTTATGTTCGGGAAAACTTCAAAAAGAAAAAATACTTAAAAAAATATAAATACTTAAAAAAATAAATGGTTCTGGAAGTACTTCAGACTTTATCAGACTTAATAGAAGTACTTTGATATCTCTTGTCTGTCATGGCGTTGCAATTGAATGATGCCTGAATGAAATAGTTTTAGTGCAAGTAACATCACGATCAATTATGTTCTTTGAATTTAATCAAAGTTTTAATTTAGACTAAAAGACTTCATTGAAAGTCTTTTAAATGTGTAGACAAGATTTTTTTTACTAACCACGTAGCTCTTTCATCAATCTTACCGTAAATTAATATCAGTCTTTTTGAAAGATCATTTTAGTGCAAGTAAACTCTGTATGGTTCAGATTTCTTCAGGTATTTTAAGATAGGTATTTTAATTAACGTCAGACTGGAGCAATACAACGGGCTACTGGCGACGGTCCGGGATCAATCCCAAAGGGAAAGATCCGACAGATTTATTCAGACTCCGCAATTCAAACAAATTAAAACATAGATTGATAATTACATCTTGGCCTTACTAGTTCAAGAGATAATTTAAAACAAACAGGCATTTTTCGATTTTGTATACCAACTATTTTTGTTTCTAATCATGCCCGAGAAAGTCTAATGCGATAAAAAGACTTTTCCACAAAAAACTTCGCCATCACCAACACATGTTCCTTTCATTAATAATTTAACAATCTCATGTTTCACTACCCATTTCGTTAATTGGGTTAAATTATGCAGAAGCTCGAATTTTTTTTCTTATTTCGTTTTATACAGATCATAAACATTGATTACGGATACCCGAACCGTTCTTAAGATTTTTTTGTTAGTATGTTTAATTGAATTACCAATATACTGACACTAAATCTTTTGGAAGAAAATCGATTTTGAATATTCTGTCTTGTTAGTCTGATAATCTTTGAGTGCCGACTTTGTAAAAATGTCACGTCGGCGCAAAAAATTGAAGACATTAACATGTATATCGTCGCCTTAGAGCAGAAACTCATTAACCGACATTTTTTAGAGGATACTAAATGCTTATTTTCACGATGATGAAAAATGCGTAGTCAGATCGCAATCTGTTTATAAGATTCATAACACTAGAAGATGCTTATAATTGTTATTTTTTTACCTAAAAACTAATAGCTAGTCTTCTTGTACAGTAAAATTTTCGTCACTTAATGAGTTTCTGCTCTGGGCCGACGATATATGTGTCATAATAATATAATTCAGAGTCACAAAGGAACGTAGTGGCTTTGTGGGTATGCCCAATGCTCTAGCAACCTACGAGTTGTAGGCGACGAAGGTGCGATTCATCAGTGGGTGTATTTCTCTCTTCTGTGTCAGTAAAACTTTAAATGTGTGTGCCTATTACTTGATATTGTATGTCTTGTGTCTGGCGCAGCATGGCCAAATATGGCCCTTGCGCCATAGAAACGCAACCAATCAAGAGTCGAAAGAGTGACAAGAGAAAGTGTAGGCAGTAGGTCTAGTAGTTCATTAAAGGGAGGTTTGTTGAAAATTCACAAGCGGGAGAGGCAGAAAATTCATTCCAGGAAATAGTTTACTAAATCCACTGGTGAGCATAATGCGATACATCACGGCACGTGGAGAGGTTCTGTGTTGCGTTTCGGAAGTTTGGAACGGTCCTAATTCCAAGGGGCTTGTGAAAGAATGGATAGTTAAGAATTAATCCGCTAGGTGGGTAAAAATTTAGTAGGAAGATTGTTGGATTAGGGGATCTATTAACCCCACTTAACGCATTTACCCGTGTCTGACGAGGGCGAAAGTTACCGGCAAATTTGCACAAGCCCGTGTCTCACACGGGCGCTCTTGTATCTCGCGTTATTTTATTTCTAATGCCCCCACAACTGAAATTGCAAAAAATAACTTACACTATACCTATATATTCATTTTCTGTCAAAAAAAACTCGATCATTTTTTACCAGTTTTTCCGAAAAAAACTCGTGCTTTAAGTGGTTAAGAAAGTTTATTGGTAGAAAGGCGGTGTTTATGTAAGTCGCACGTGCATCTTAACTGTTGTGAGGAAATACATTGGTAATTTATGCATTGGATCAATTACTATTTAACCCTCCAAGTGGTTTAGACGAGATATATTGTCCATCAAGATGTTACCAATTTTGCTAATGTCGAGATATATCGTGATCAAGATATTACCGACTTTTTGATGGCGACGAGATCAAGATCTGGTCAGTTTTTTCTAATGTCGAGATATCTCGTTCATCAAGATCTGGTCACTTTTGCTAGTGACGAGTTACCTCGTCGAGACAACAACCACCAGGAGGGTTAACCAAATGATAATTTACTTCATTCGGATAATCTCAGACTAACCAATGCACCTGTGGGTTAGAGGGAACACCAATGCACTATCTCTTCTTATAGAGTGTTCCCTCACAAACTCACTCAATCTGCACTGCTCACTACCAAGACACCAAAAAATGACTGAGCCTGGCACTAAAACATATGGAGTGCAGAGAAAATATTTGCAAAATTATCGATAGCCTAGCTACGGCCTGGACTTTATAGCAACAACATAAACACAGTTCCCATATAACGATCAGATGTCCAACAAGAAAACTCAGCGGTGATTCTGTGCGAAAGGTTTCTGCCTCGCTTTAAAACATGAATTTTGGTCAAAATATCGAAGTTTCAATTTTGGTCTAGTATTAGGGTAGTCTGAACTTTTTTTCTTTCAAATTCTGTTAAATTTTGTTTCTAAGTAATTTAGAACTGGAGTTATGGCTGTTTTTATATTACTACACAGCTGTAGTTATTCATGTACATGAAGTTAATTTTCCATTTTTCTCAAAATTGATGTTCACATGTTTTTTGCTTTACGCAAATTAGCATAACTCAAAAAGTTAAAGTCGAAATGCTTTGAAATTTTGTAGGCATGTTGCACAAATATATATACAGGGAATACACTACAGCCATGGTTAAATATTAATTATTTTCTGATTTACAGTCTTTTAATTCATGACTTACGTAAAAGTTTAGGGAAATTTTCAAAATGTTGTAATCGAGTTCCCATAACTTCAGATATATGTGTGATCACCATAATAATAGTCTATTCCCTGAAGAAGTTCATTATAAACATTATCAAATTTACAAAACAGAGATATAATGATTACTTTTGGAGTTATATCATTCTGCGTATCGGCATATTTTTCTGTAATTTTTACCTTATTTTTCTATCTAAGCAATGAACGAATTATCAGATGCTTATATTTTATATGCTGTTTCTAGTTTTATGTTGTGTTTAATCATAAAATTTAAGTTAGAAGTAAAAATTTAAGGAGTTTCAAAAAATGACCCCCGAAGGCAGGCAGATACCTTAAGAAACTGACCGATTTAAGGGTCTTCCAAGGGAGTTGTTGCAAGGGGTCTCCCATCTTTTTGGTGTCATTGTAATGAGCAGTGCAGATTGAGTGAGTTTGTGAGGGAACACTCTATAAGAGATAGTGCATTGGTGTTCCCTCTCCCCCTGAACCGGTAAATCCTCACAAGGATAGGCGCGGGGGTCTCCCTTTGTGGAATGTCTATCTACTGCTCAAGCCACAAAGTCTGTGCCTGTCTTTTGACGGGGAAAAGAGAAGTAATCTTTTCCCATAAGGGATGCTTGAAGAAATGTATTCAAGTTTGCAACATTGGCACACTTGATGACGAATTAGAAAGATGTATGATATGATTTTTACTTGTTGCTGAGGAGGGCAATAATAATAAACTACATCTTTCGGCCTCCAGCGTTCATCCAAAGCAAAATAAAACTAAGACATCTGTTGTGATCAAAAGAAGGGTGATCAGGGGAAGGGAGCACTGATCCCATTTTATGAGGGAAGGCCAGCCGTCTAGCATTTGTGTAAACCCTTGATGGTTTTTCCTCCGAGACGATTCATGTAAAATCCCTACCTGTGTTTATGTCGAGCAATTGGTGCACGACCCCCTAAGACCTGCTGGAATCCAAGCGTCACCTGTGACATCAGGTCACCTGGAAGTTTCCGACCAATCACTGCTCGCAGTGGCATGACGCGGCGAATTTGAGGTGGCTCGCCCAGTGAGAGCGACTTTTAGGGAATTCTGGTTGGACAGATGGGATTTTTTTTTATGCCCATGGAGAAGGAAGGACAGGGGCAACTCAACCTTTGAACTCTGGGAATATAAATAGCTTGGTGAAGGCTGACTCGGCCTCTTCCCTTTTTTGACTTCTCCGGTCTCGCTTGACACGCTCTGGCTGATGACCACCGATTGAGAGCTCGGACCCGAAGTACGACGACTTGACGGAGATGAAGATAGCTCCCCAGCTAGCCTCACGTTGGGGAAATAACCTGAAAATCCGATTACAGCAGACCTCCAATGCTTCGCCACAGCTAGCCTGCCGACCAGTGGTTTAAGTTTCGGGTTGGACAAACCGACGTCCCTGGGAAGAATTCCGTGCCTCTCCAGATCCAGCACCGTGCCTCTCCAAATCCAGCACCGATGAGGAGACTCCCGATGCCCGATCACTAGGTTATTCAGCAACGCTCGACTCCGGAAAACCCAACTCCATCCACCCGGTAGAAACAGATAGGCAAATATCTTTTGTATATTCCTTTCTTGCTTATTGATTAGGTCATGCTCCCGTCTTTATTTTGACACTAATCGTCTCGGATGGAAAATTCAGCTTATATTGAAATGTGAAACTAATTATTATATTTAATGTTATTCTTGGCCATCCAAAAAATAGAAATCCAGAATTTGTCCTTTTGTGTGGCTATTTTGTCTAGGTTTCTTTTGCACATGTTTTAAATGTTTAAAAAATAAAAGTGTTTGTTCGCATTGATCATGTATCCTTGCTATTCCTGTACATCATTTTAAACACAGCACTATCACAACTTATAGTCAGTAAGAATCTTTTACATTTCAGGGTTATTGCTCATTTAGCATTGTAACCATATTAATAACCAAGGGGAATTCTACCAACCCAAAGGGCTTTAAAAGAATAATTCCAACACATCTCTCAAAGTCACCCCAACTCTAAATGAACGAGCCCAGTTCCGTCACCACCCAGACTCAGAGGCGGCTGTGGTTCCGGAGGTAGGCAGATAGTATACAAACAATAGTACACAACACACCAAGCTTAAAAGTAATTATAAATTCCAGGCTCATAATAAGCTATTTCCTGAAGGACTAGGGAAATTAAAGGAAATGGGAATTCCTTACCGTTCTCTCTGTATTCAATCATTTTCTTGTTAAATATGTGCTGGTACTTGGACTTCTTCGGCATGGCAAATCCGTATCCTGTCATAGCGTACCAAGATCCAACAGTCAACAGGCGGCACTCGTTGTCCTGTCCGACTAAATATTCGAGAACGGTTGCGTCGTAAACGAAAGCATCCAGTTCCCTGAAACGAGAACAAAGACGTTCAAGGGATTGTACCTGGAGTAGTAACTAAACGGGATAATGTAATCTGTCGCAGCTATGAAACGAACTGGAGTAAATTATTGAAACATATATATCATATGAGAAGGGGGATTCATTGTAAATGCATCTCATGGAGCGCTGGCAATTGCCTAAGTTTATCTATGTACCAGTTAAATGCAGGGTGTTCCATAAATTTGTACTTTTCAGATTCATATAAAATCACCAAATAAGATTATTAGAGTGCAGTTTACGCCAAACAGCTTGTTGAAGAGTTGGATTTTGTTTTGATATAAGAAAAATAATTAGTTCAAATTTTCACCGATAGATGGAGTCATGAGTATCACTCAACCAGAACGTGGAAGATGTTAGTGTAGCATTTAATGAGCATTTAAATTTGTGAACACCTTAAAATAGCAGTTGTCCACCACCGCAACCATTGACACGCTAGCACCGGACATTGTGCTAGCGTGTTATAACGCCTACAATTTCTGGTCAAACAATTTCACTAGAGGTGTCTTATGCAAGAATGACAACATTTAGTTCAATAAACGCAATAACAATTCGTTAATGACAATGAGCTGCCAGCTTTTCATTAAAGAAAAGAAATTTGCATAATTTTGTCATACAAATGGTACAGCACCATCTATCAGTGAAAATTTGAATTAAAAATTTTTCTTATGGAAAATGAATCCGACTCTTGGACAAGCCTTTTGGTCCAAACAGCACTCTAATACTGATAAACTATTGTCAGTGCTCTGAGATACATTTACAACCGATCCCTTCTCATCTGAACATCAGCGGGAATGACATAAAAGATAGATTGGAAAGGAAGGTCTCTCAAAACCATTGCAATCAAGTACTTATTACAAAAATTTTTATTAAAAAAAACTGCAGGACAATATCTCTTGGAGATCTTACACATAGCTGGGCACCAGAAAAAAACATCCCGCAGGCATGATCAAATTCGCGGGCGATAGAGGTCTGCTTGTTTCTAAACGTGTCGATTTTCCTACATTATATGCACAACATTGAAATTCAGTAAATGAATGCTATTAACCTGTAGTGAACGGTCATGAACTTATATGGGAAGATACTCATTAATTTTGTATTATAGGTTTTCCAAACCATTTAATTTTCCTAGGTATGACTGGTGTAATTTTAAACTTAAATATTCTATAAAGGTTAGCAATAGCAAATTGAAAATGTTGAAAAGCGTTCATGAACGAATAAAATACAAATCGTAGGATGTGGAGAAAACGATGCTACAAATGCAGAGGTAGAATGTATGAGTGAGTAAAAAGTAACTCAGCTTTTGATTTTCTTAAGTGAGGTGGCGGTGAAGTTTAAAATTTATGATGTGAAAACAATAGGGTGATGGAAAAACGGTGACATTTGTTGCGGGAGTCGGATTAGCGTGAGTTATGTCATATCGATAAAGGCAAGAAAGGTGACATTAAGGTTAGACGAAAAATAAAATTTTGACGTATCATAAATTCTTTAGACAACTTTTGCTTTTCTATTTCACTGAAAGAATATTAACTAGAATTCTTGAAAAGTGTCTGTGTGGCGCTTAGAAAGCTTGTAAGGTTTTATTCAATATAAAGTATTCCATCTGGAAAATAAATTAAGTGAGTATAAGTTAGTAACAGATCCAAAAATAGAAAAACTGAATGGATAATATAGAGTTAATCTACTTACAGCTAAAAGAAATAAATAGTTTCAAAAGTAAATTTAAGAAACGGTCTTTAAAATGAATGGAGGAAAAAGATGAAAATTCAGCCTTTGGATTGTTTTTGCGATTCATAGCGAAAATTAGATTTTATCGATTCCTCTTAGGGAAACCCTAAAGATAACTAAAATAGAATCGTGTAAAACAGGTTCAGGTACAGATTTTCCTAATCGATAATATTTTAAAATTTAGAGAAATATTTATGGTTGTCATTAATTCTCCAAGTGATTACGACGATATACCTCGTCCAAGATAAAAATCGATTTTTCTAATGACGAGATATCTTGTCCAACGACATCTGGTCAGTTTTGCGAATGATGAGATTTCTCGTCGAGACAAAACTGCACTATTACGCCGTGGTCAAATCGGAAGCGTAAGGCGCAAAGCACAGACCAATCAGAGCGTTTTCACCGCTCGAGCCGACATCTCTGATTCGACTGCGCGTGTCGCTTTGAGTTTCCTATTTGACCATGACTTTATTCTATGGGTCACATGAAGATCCAAGTAAGAAAAACAAATTGTCCTTTGACCAGAACTGGTGACAGTATGAAACAGGTTTTTGCATCAGGTTTTGGCCACTACAGGGCAGTTTTCAATGCGAAGATAAACCATCAGAAGGCTTAAAAACAATTAAGATCAGTACTATACAGAAATACTCTGATATAAACGAATCAAGTAGTTAACCATGATTAACACCTTTCTAACAGTTTCAACGAGTATCATCTAATATTCGGTGAAACAAGACAGTGCAGAGGACTAAAGGGACAACGTTTATGTGTCGCTGAAAATGTGATTAACTTAATAAACTATTATTAAATTAAAGAGATAAAACCCCCCAACTATTTCAGATTCAACTCAAAGATCTCCCCTTTCTTTGTTCACCATTCTCAACCAAATTGGTGCGCCAAATAATGGAATTAAATTGTTTTAATGTAGGTCCTTTCTGTGGTATATTTTCCATGGAATGGCAAATGCGACGACAGATAAGTATATTGTCTTTATTTCCATCAACGTCTATTAATACAACTACTTGTCCTTTTTTTCTACGTACCCTTTTACGAGAATATCTTGAAAGTCAAAAGTACATTTTTTATAAGGTTTATGTGTTCAGTTTTAAAATAGTTTAAGAAAGTTTTTGTGGATCTCAGAATCCACCTTCGGCTACAACACCGCTTTCATGACCGCACAAAAGTAATCCAGTTTCGATTGTGACCATCACATATGAAAAAAATTTAGAAAAATAAAACTTAACTTTCTCCACACATAAAGTGACACATTTATTTTTCTGAGGAGTAATATAACATTAATATAATTGTCTTATGTATGAATTACATGTGTGAATAGAAAATGTTCAATAACTAAGACTTCATGAACAATGACAAATTACAAATTCCCATATTGATTTTATAAAACTATAGATTGCCTGGACAGAGCGTGCAGACAAATAATTCTAGCCGATCAATAGGTTCAAGTCAGGGTGCTGGCTTCTGGAGTAAGGCATGTCCGTCCTGAGTGACTGTGTGGCCTATATTAAACCGAGTTGTGCTCTTTACTAACGTCTTTTATGCACATTTTATTATAATCTTTTAAGACATTTTGATCTTAAATATGTATCCTTGTTCATTGTGTATTTGTTTGCCTAAATTGCATACAGTTTGTATTAATTGTAATTATTATTTTGTTTTCTGATAATTTAGCAAGTTTTGTAATCCATTTCTTACGTCATAGTGTATTTCTGTGTCCATGTTTTGCCCATTACTTATTTAATATTCCCTGTACTGTCAGGGACCGTGGTGGCCCGTTTGGAAGAGTAACGGACTAGCAACCGAGGGGTTGTGAATTCGAATCCAGCCAAACACCGTCGTGTACAAAGGGGGGCTGGTGCACGTTAAATCTGTCGTGGCCTCAAATGTCCTCACGTTGGCGTGGTGTGGAAGTTTGGAGAGTGGGGTGCCAGCTCAGGTGTTGCCTCGTCATCTGACCGTGGTTCAAAATTACGTGGCGTTGTCCTCGAATTTTTCCCTTTGGGATTGATCCCGGACCGTCACCAATAGCCCGTTGTGTTGCTCCAGTGGGACGTTAATTGAATTACCCTCTGTACTGTCTTTTTCTTTGGTAGGCATTTTAATTAACGTCACACTGGAGCAACGCAACGGGCTATTGGTGACGATCCGGGATCTATCCCAAAGGGAGAGATCCGAGGGCAGTACCACGTAAGTCTTTTTCTTTGTTAAATGTTTTATACGTATAGGGATTGCTTCGGTATTCCTGAGGGCCACGGTAGCCCAGTTGGAAGAGCAACGGATTAGCAACCGGAGGGTTACGAGTTCGAAACTCAGTCCGGCCAAAAACCGTCGCGTACATGGGGGCTGATGCACGTTAAATCTGCAGTGGTCTCAATTTTCCTCACTTTGGGGTGGTGTCGAAGTTTGGAGAGAAGGGAGCCAGCTCAGGTGTTGTTCTCGTCACCTGACCGTGGCTTAAAATTACGAGGCGTTGTCCTCGATCTTTCCCTTTGGGATTGATCCCGGACCGTCTCCAACAATCCGTTGTGTTGCTCCAGCGCCGACGTTAATTAACTGTTTACCTATCCTAAGCCCTGAAACCCATCTGTAAGGTGGACTATCTAATTGAAAGCGGAATTGGTGAAACAGCGTCAGTCTTCGGCATCCAATCCATTCTAGTCTCTACCCCAAAAATTGCTCTGAAAAGAGCTGCAGTCAGACATTAAGACGATTCCATAAAAGCGGGCACAAACTCTTTTTTAGTATTACATCGTACACGCCAAAAAATTGCAGCGAAGTATTAATATCGAGTCACTTTGAGTTCTCTATACATTTCTTCTCAAAGAAATACTCCAGAATTGATGCCAGGATACTAGTCTAGGACTCGAGATTAATGTTCTATTCCGGGGTGAGCTGTCATAAACAACGATTTTCTACTCGTTCGTATCTAGAGTCATTGCACTTTCTTTCTGATAGGGAAAAAATTGGCCACATTGGTGACGATGGACTGAAATAGAGGAGGGGGAATCACACAGGATGGACTCACACTCCCCACCTTTTATGGAGCCTATTTGCTCAGAAGTGAGGATGATACATGAATTTTCAGGGCGACTATTAATCCGCAGTTTGTTTTCATTGAAGTTTATGTACATAGGAATGGACTGGACAGTGAATGGCATGAAAGTGAAGTTGGTTAGAGAATGGATGGGGCAATCTAGATCTTCCAAAATGAGTATAATGCAGCATCTCTGAAATATGGAAAACTATTTCCAACATCGACCTTAAAATCAAATAGACGGGAGGATGTGCCAGCAGCTTCATGTTATTTCTTCCAGCTGCTCGGTTTGAAGATTTGTCACGTGGTTGTGGATAAAAGTATGAAACCTAAATTATTGATTGGCTAAAGTGATTATCTACTGTGATCAAAAACACTAGTCTGCGATTCGATAGCCAATTGACGAAGGCGATTCGTAAGCCTACGTGATTTACCCTTCATAGATCTTACGACAACGATTCCGCCCATATGGTCCGTCTATTTCCTTAGAAGGTCGATGATTTCCAACATCGATCTTGTAATGAAATAGACGGATCATTTGGACGGAGTCGCTGTCGTAAGATCTCTGAAGGGTAAATCACAAATCGACTTAGCTGATTGGCTATGGAAGCACAGACAAGTGTTTTTGATCACGGTGGATAATCAGTTTAACCAATTAATAATTTAGGGTTCATGCTTTTACCCACAAGCACGTGACAGATCTTCAAACCGAGCAACTGGAAGAAATTGAAGCTGCGGGCACATGCTCCGTCTATTTCATTATAAGGTCGATGATTTCCAATACCTGACGTCATTTCTCATCTAAAAATATAAAAACCAAATCGGTAGGTTGTATCGAGGACACAAACCGTAATTTTGACATGAATACTCAGGCGGAAGTTGTATTGTGGAATGAATGAAGCAGGTATAGGAAGTTTGAAAGATTGTTTACTGAGAATATTCGACAATTAATTTACAGTCTTAACGATTAAAGTGTGGTTTGATACTAAAACTGAAGGATAATTTTATTGATTAAAGGCCTATGATTGTAGTATGCATAGTTTGATAGCTTTCGAATGACACCACTTACGAAGTCTTCCCTCCACAAAATCCAAAGTTACACTGGCCCAAGGCTCGCCCAGTACAGTAGAATTTCGACATATTGCGGACCAGCTCCCCATGCTCAATGCGCCTGTGCAATCGGTCCGAAGGTCATGTCAGGTGTGGGCATTATTTGTTTACACGATGCTATATTTGCTATATTTATCTCCTGGTAGGTAGGAATTTAATTAGCGTCGCACTGGAGTAATACAACGGACTATTAGAGAGGTGCGGGATCAAAACCCAAGGGTTGGTATTGGTATTGATATTTTCAATTAACGTCACACTGGAGCAACACAACGGGCTATTGGTGACGGTCCGGAATCAATCCCAAAGGGAAAGATCGAGGATAACAGCACTTAATTTTGAACCACGGTCAGATGACGAGGTCAACACCTGAGCAGGCACCCCACTCTCCAAACTTCCACACCACGCCAACGTGAGGACATTTGAGGCTACGATAGATTTAACATGCACCAGCCCCCTTTGTACACGACGGTGTTTGGCTGGATTCAAACTCGCAACCCTTCGGTTGCTAGTCCGTTACTCTTCCAACCGGGTCACCGCGGCCCAAAACCCAAGGGAAAGATCCAAGGACAACACCACGTAATTTGA
Source organism: Meta bourneti (assembly GCA_933210815.1). Taxonomy (NCBI): domain Eukaryota; kingdom Metazoa; phylum Arthropoda; class Arachnida; order Araneae; family Tetragnathidae; genus Meta; species Meta bourneti. The sequence goes on from OW119928.1 coordinate 9,154,558, forward strand.
ACCATGGTCAGATGACAACGCAACACCTGAGCTGGAACTCTGTAAACTTCCACACCAAGCCAAGGTGAGGGCATTTGAGGCCACGATAGATTTAAAATGCACCAGCCCCTCTTTGTACTCGGGCCGCGGTGGCCCGGTTGGAAGAGTAACGGACTAGCAACCGAAGGGTTGCGAGTTCGAATCCAGCCAAACACCGTCGTGTACAAAGGGGGCTGGTGCACGTTAAATCTGTCGTGGCCTCAAATGTCCTCACGTTGGCGTGGTGTGGAAGTTTGGAGAGTGGGGTGCCAGCTCAGGTGTTGCCTCGTCATCTGACCGTGGTTCAAAATTACGTGGTGTTGTCCTCGGATCTTTCCCTTTGGGATTGATCCCGGACCGTCACCAATAGCCCATTGTGTTGCTCCAGTGTGACGTTAATTGAAATACCCCCCTCTTTGTACTCGACGGTCTTTGGTTGGATTCGAACTCGCAACTCTACGATTCTAATCCGTTACTCATCGACCGGGGGGGGGGGGTATTTCAATTAACGTCACACTGGAGCAACACAATGGGCTATTGGTGACGGTCCGGGATCAATCCCAAAGGGAAAGATCCGAGGACAATACCACGTAATTTTGAACCACGGTCAGATGACGAGGCAACACCTGAGCTGGCACCCCACTCTCCAAACTTCCACACCACGCCAACGTGAGGACATTTGAGGCCACGACAGATTTAACGTGCACCAGCCCCCTTTGTACACTACGGTGTTTGGCTGGATTCGAACTCGCAACCCTTCGGTTGCTAGTTCGTTACTCTTCCAACCGGGCCACCGCGGCCCCCTCATCGACCGGGATACCGTGGCCAATTTTTCTTCTGGATGTTTCTTCTAGTTGTGAAATCATTAGACAAAACAGTTGGAAGGCTTTTTCGTAACCCTCGAGTTTTCATACGTGCCCCTCAATACTGTTCAGCTTTTAAAGACGTTATTAAAGTCAAAACGCTTTAGGGAGAAGTGAAATTCGATTCCCTCACTTTCATTAGCGTGCTCTGAACATTACAAGGGATGGATGAGAAAGGTTAGATCGTTGCAGCTATTACAGGCGATCACAATTTCCTTTAGTGATCTGTCTTTAAATTAATTTGCTTCGTCATTCGTGAGCTGCTTCACATGATCACCACGATTATCAAATTTCCTAAATGGTAGGTTCACTTTGGCGTGATGTGGAAGTTTGGAGAGTGGGGTGCCAGCTCAGGTGTGACCTCGTCATCTGACCGTGGTTCGAAATTACGTGGTGTTGTCCTCGATCTTTCCCTTTGGGATTGATCCCGGACCGTCAGCAACAACCCGTTGTGTCGCTCCAGTGTGACGTTAATTGAAATACCTACCTAAATGGTAGGTACGGATTACATAAATTTTATTTGTGTAGCTAATTCTGAAGAAATCGATTGTAAAGTTTTTACATTTTCTTAAAAATATAAATTCAGTTTTCATAGGGGTAGTTGTATGAACGTCGCTCACTCTCCAAACTTCCATACCACGCCGAGGACATTTGAGGCCACGACAGATTTAAGGTGCACATGCCCCCTTTTTGTACACGACGGTCTTTGGTTGGATTCGAACTCGCAATCCACCGGTTGCTAATCCGTTACTCTTCCAACCGGGCTACCGCGGCCTCCAATGAAGGAGGAACGAAAAGCAGGAATAGGCGAGGGTAAAATTGAAAGGGAGGAGAGATCAATCGGGGATTGTGATGCCCGTACACCTAAAGGGGATATATCCCTGATGACTCAGGTGAATTAGGAACGGACTAGAATCACCACGCTATCTCCCTACACTAAATGATAACGGTGGGATCATTTAATATCCCGACAGATACTATGACCTAGGTAGCCCGGTTGGGAGGGTAACGGATCAACTAATCGAATAGCTAACGCTTGCTGATATTTGTTTCTGATAATTATCATGAAACTTTTGATCCACAAATCTAGGGGATTACCTACCGGCGGGTTGGAAGTTCGAAACTAGGTTCAGTTAAAGACCGCCGTGTACATGGGGGTGGCGCACGTTAAATCTGTCGTATCCTCAAACCTCGTCACGTTGGCTTGGTGTGGAAGTTTGGAGAGTGGGGTGCCAGCTCAGGTGTGACCTCGCCATCTGACCGTGGTTCGAAATTACGTGGTGTTGTCCTCGATTCTTTCACTTCGGGTACGATCCCGGATCTTCGCCAATAGCCCGTTGTGTTGCTCCAGTGCGACGTTAGGGGCCGTCGTGGCTCAGTGGGTATGCCCACTGCGCTACAAACCTTCGAGTTGTAGGCGGTTCGATTCCTGTCAGGTGAATTCCTACCTGGGTGTATTTTTCTCTTCTGTGTCAGTGAAACTTTCATTGTGTGTGTCTATTACTTGATATTGTATGTCTTGTGTAAAATGGCCAAATATGGCCCTTGCGCCATAAAACCCCAATACCAACCAGTGTGACGTTAATTAAAATTATATAGACCGACAGATATAGACCTACCATAGGTCGGCCTACGCCTAATGCAAATATGTATCCACTAAATTGTGGCATGAACATGAATTATGAAACAATAAATCTAAAACAGGATATGAACAGTTTGAAGTAAGGGATCTTAATGCCAAAAATATCAACACGACGCACGACAGAAAAAATTTGGTCTTCAGTGTCTTATAACATTTTATATCTAGATTGAAAGGGGGATTCTACTGCTATGGTTCTCGAAGTCAATTCAATCTGAGGTATAAAGCGAAAATTGTGCTTCCTCAGAGTATCAAATTGCTTGTTAGCGTACAAACCCTAAGTGGGAGAAAATGAAATCCGATCTGAAAAGAGCAGACCACAAAAAGCAGCTTGGCTTCATTTTGCCTTGAAAACTGACAATTTCAACAAACTTCCACAAGACCCGATATACTTTATTTTGACTGATTTTTCAGCATAAGGGGGAAATCCATCACTACGGTTCTGCGCATTGAGGTGATAAGAATTTGTTTAGCAAAGAAAATAGGCCGTATTTCTTGAGGTAACTTATGATTGATCAGTTCGCGAAACTTTAGGTCTCAGAATTCGCGGAATTTAGATTATATTCCCCGAATTCTAAGGTCTAATGGGCCGTGGTAGCCCGGTTGACTGGTGCACGTTAAATCTGCCGTGGCCTCAAATGTCCTTACGCTGGCGTGGTTTTGAAGTTTGGAGATTGGGGTGCCAGAGTGGTGTGATCTCCTCATCCGACCATGGTTCAAAATTACGTGGTGTTTATTCTCGTATCTTTCCCTACGGATTTCATCCAGGACCATCGCCAATAACCCGTTGTTTTGCTCCCAGTGAGATGTTAATTAAAATATCTACCTACTCATTTTATCTAAATACAGTGGACTCTCTCTTAACCGGCCACTTCGGGACCGGACCCAGACCGGATAACGATTTGGCCGGTTAAACCGTCGCTCCCTTAATAGCATTAAAATACACTCCCGAAATCGTTTTTATTAGAATAAAACTAAGTATATAGCCTACTTTATTATATGATATATATAATTAAGAAAACTTACCCTGGAAGAACTTCCTTTATTGGAAAAAACTAAACACATGTTACTGTAGGCTACTGTATTTACAGTACATGATTGGTCCGTGGCGGCCGGTTAAAGCAGAGGCCGGTTAAAAGGTGGCCTGTTAAGAGGGAGTCCACTAATAGTTATCTTTCTTCTCTTTTCCGAGATCTAGTTAAAATTCCCAATCTCAGATGGGGAGGTTTGGTATCTGCACTAAAACAATGCGTGTGATTACACCCTATGCACGAGAATGTTTCGAAACTCAAATCCAGAATATCCTCTTATGAGTTTTACTATTTGTTACTGAGCTTTAAGATCACGTACGCATATAAATTTTGCTCTTTCGTGAAACCTGTTGGATTTCCTGCATTGTTACTATATGTCTGATAAAACTTGTGCTACAGGCAAAAGCTTTTAGCTCGATCTAATTACGGATGTTTCTGCCATTACCAAGTTACGTAGCAGATGTCTCTTGGCTTGCCACCAGAAAAGTACATTTTATCTTTGAGTGAGTTACTGAAACAAAACTGGATACACAAAATGAAGATAGTTAATTACTTTCATGTTTTAAAATGGGAAAAGGAATAGAGGGAAGTATTTAGGGGATGGAATATAGTTCACACAAACTAGAAGGGTCAAGGAATGTTTTGATAGTAAACACTTAATAACATCGTATTATGTTGGTGTATGATGTTTTGTGTATGGTGTTGGTGTATGATGTTTTGATCCTTCAGAAACTAACAGGTCGTCAAATCAAACGTAAACTCATGTGTTTAAAAAAATATTAGTACATAAAAAGTTTTACACTTTTTATGTACTAATATTTTGACTCCTTTTTAGGCTATGGAAAGATCATGAGCACTCAGATGAGCCTGCTATGTTATTATCTAAGGATATTTCATTTTTTGGAGCCGAGGTAGCCTGGTTGGTAGAGTAGATATATGCGTGTGAACCTCTTAGAGGGTCGAAGAGAACAGGTGAATGCCTATGCTTTCAACATTTAGAATAGGGCATATTAAAAACTATAAACCGTAATAACGAAAAGCATGTTAAAATTATTCAAAAATTTCTGTACAAACTTTAAGGGCAGGTAGGAACAGAAAATTAAACCATATTTAGATATGTCTACAAGCGCCACCTGGATTTGATACTGAACGCTTTTTGGCAGCCCGGCAGCTGACCAGTTTGTACGAACACCCATGCGTCGAAGTTGACTGGCGTGCATTGCTGTTGGTGGTCGATACTTAGAGCACTTACTGTGAAACTGTTGACTGTAGTCAAACTGGAGCTAATAGAAATGTTTTTCATATACTTGTTATTTTATGCACGCTAGCTCATTCAGGTGGCTATCTCGAAGAAGTGTCTCCTCACTGGCCAGATCTTGATGGACGAGATATCTCGTCATTAGACAAAACTGACCATACATAAAAAATTCGGCAATATCTTGATGACGAGATATCTCGTCATGAGCAAAATTGGTCAAACCTTGATAGACGAGATATCTCGTCGAAACCACTTGGGGTGTTAAGAAGCGTGTTGAAATTTCAGAGGCTTGCTTAAAGATGTACATAACTAATATAACTAGAGGATATACTGGTAGCGTAAACAGAGGGAGACTACGACATACTTAGCTGTAACATCTGAACCCTCTTGGTACTTGTCTCAACGAGTTATCTCGTCATTAGCAAAACTGACCAGATCTTGATGGACGAGATATCTCGTCACAAGAAGAAAAGTGGCCGGATCTTGATCTCGCCATCATCAAAAAGTCGTCTTGCTCAGATCTTGATGGACGAGATTTCCAGTCGAAACCACTTGGAGGGTTAACATGGAAACATTTTTGTTTCGAAATAACTAAAGCATACAATGTGTTCCGCAAAGCAATCTTTTTCCATTTCTTCAGAGGGGACGCGGTGGTCCGGTTGGTAGAGTAACGGATTACAACCGGAGGGTTGCGAGTTAGAATCCAACCAAAGAACGTCGTGTACAAAGGGGGATGGTGCTGTCGTTAAATCTGTCGGGGCCTCAAATGTCCTCACGTTGGCATGGTGTGGAAATTTGGAGGGTGGGGTGCCAGCTCCGGTGTGGCCTCATCATCTGACCGTGGTTCAAAATTACGTGGTGTCCTCGGGTGTTTCCCTTCTGGTTTGATCCCGGATCGGCGCCAAAAGCCCGTGTGTGGCTCCAGTGCGACGTTAATTAAAATACCTACCTACCATTTCTTAAGATCCCAGTATCACCAAGACGCATGTGTGAGTATTCTTATTTTAGCTTGTGAATATTTTGTCATTTGTGGTACTTCGTTGCAATCGGATTCATCTTGGATCGCGGGACCTTCGTGGCTCATGGGTATGTCCACTGCGCTAGCAACCTCCGAGATGTAGGCGCCGCAGATTGGATTCCTGTCAGGTGCATTCCTCCTTGGGTGTATTCCTCTCTTCTGTGTCAGTAAAACTTTCATTGTGTGTGTCTATTACTTGATGTTGTATGTCTTGTGTCTGCCCTTGCGCCATAGAACCCCCAAACCAATCATCTTGGATCGCATGTGCAAATACGACAATATGAGATCAAATGCAGCTGTTTTCTGTTAGACTGCTTTTAAAAAGAGGAACGAGGCTTTTAATGGAACTCTTCGAGAGTCTTTTGGAAAGCATCAATAAAAACCCCCCTTTCTTCAGAAATAAAACCGAACCGAGGTCTTATCTGACTGTTTAGGAGCTTCCAAAAGAACGTTTTATCACGTATCAATGCCCACACAGACTAATGTACACAAGTTGTAGAGAAATTCGCCTGCCATTAGCCGCAGATTTGTGGTTTCACCCAACATTCTCTTCTCACTTCCTGAAGATTTACTTTCTGATGAGGGATAATCCTCAGGTGACGGTTGAATTGAAACTCCCCACAAAAGAAACTAATCTTCCCGGATTCTCCCGTTTCCCGTTTTATTTGAAGCCACAAAAGGGTCCCGGAATGCTTAGGAATTCCTGAGAGGAGTCAATAAAGGCGGCCATTGGGCAATAGATCTTATTCTCCCCAAGATATTCTAGCCCGGAGCAATCAGAGGAACCCTTTTTATGGGTCTGCTGAAGACACATTTCTTTAATCTTTGGTGTTCCAGCGTAATGCTGGTTTCATTTTGACTGAGTGATTCAGACGGGGATGAAAGTTGGCGCCTTTAAAAAATGCTTGTCCATTGCTTGCAGCAACTTTTTGGGGTTTGTTATGAAGTCCTGAAAGGATAGGGAATATGTGGACTGTGGATTTTGTTTTTTGTTTCGACAGTGCTTCGTTTTTATGTCCCTGAGTGTTTTGGAGTTTTCAATTACTTTCGAGAAAGGACAGAAGGCGGGGATGGAGATGTTTTGAGGCAAAGCATAAACTTCCTTTTTTGATTCTTTTTCCATAAGAAAAGTAGCCTTAAGTTTCCATAAGAGCAGTATGATTAGTGTAACTGATACAACCATACTGAATATCTAGGGGAATTTCAGCGAGTACTTGGGAAACGAGTTGTGTTATTGGGTCGCGCTTTTTAAATTTTGTTAAGCATTAAAATGGCAGAAAATAAGGAACATTTTCGACATATTATGCTTTTATATTTCCGAAAAGGCAAGAATGCTTTGCAGACGCAAAAGAAGATCTATGTTGTGTAGGGTGACGGTTCAGAAAGTTTCGTCACTCGGATCAGTTCTTTAGCCAGAAACCTCAGAACTTCTATGAGCGCGGGATTATGCAGCTACGGATAGATGGAGACAGGTCATCAAACAGAAAGGCACATACTAAATTGATTAAATGTAATTTTTAGTAAATAAAATTTTTCTTCAATTTTTGTCAAAAACGGGACGAACTTTTGCATCAGCCTAATGGAATGATATATAGCACGAAGATGGCATAATTTATTTTCGAAATATCTTTGAAGTTTCGCATTTTTTTACTAAAATGCCATCTCAAGCAATGCTTTCATATGTTTACTTTGAAAGCGCCACATCAAAATTTCTTAGATAGTGTACAGTCAGATGAACTATTAAGTCCCATGAGAGTCCTCCACGAACCATCCCCACTCCTTCAAGAGGAAGATTTGAAACTATTTCATAGATTTGGAAATCAAATACGGAGCAGATAAGGTGAAAGCAAACCTCCAAATCTAGAGCACCAAACAGTTAGACGTCAGCGAAATTAAATACGCATATTTAGAACATGTTTTGTAATGAACTTGTGGTGTAATACTCTTTTTGTTAAAAACGCCTATCTCAAATATCCCTTTCCTTTTACATACGGGGACGAAAGGAAGATGACTGATAGGTAGGTATTTTAATTAACGTCGCACTGAAGCAACACAACGGCCTAACGGTGACAGTCCGAGATCAACCCCTGAAGGGAAAGATCGAGGACAACACACGTAAATTTGAACGACGGTCAGATGATGACAAAATTTCTTAGATCTCTTAGAATAAAACCTGTTACATATTTATTGTTAGGTAGTTATGCACAAAATGCAACCCAGAGTAAAATGCATTCGCAATAAATTCGGAAGGAAAAGAAAAAGTTCCACTCGATATATCAACGGACACGTCAGATAGATGTCTCAGCGAGTTTGCAGAGAGGAACTTTATAGCAGTGGTTCGCTTCTTGGATGGAGAGAAAGGAATTTATTCGAGAACTCTTCTTTTTATTAGGGCCCAGGAGATTTCATCTGCGGCATTCGGTGAAATTCTTTTCTGACGGCTAGCCACACGAGGCAATTCAGACGGCCCAAAAAATTCTCCAGATTGGCTTGCTTGTTTGTTTCTGTAGACTTAGAATATGAAGAATGAGGAACGAACCGCTGTTTGAGGGGTAGGTTGGTATATAGTTGAATTAACGACGAACTGGAGCAACATAACAGGCTTTTGGCGACGGTCAGGGATCACTCTCGTAGGAAAGGATCCGACGACAAAACCTCACAATTTTCAACCACGGTCAGATCACGATAGATTTAACGTGCACCATCCAAACGACTGTCTTTGAGTGGATCGAGTTTCGAACTTGTAACCCTTCGGTTGATAATCTGCTACTCTTCCAACCGGGCTACTGCGGCCCCTAGGTATTTATTGAATAATTATGCACGTTTGTTTTGTTTATCGGAAATAAACCTTTAGAGGATAAGAAGTCGGTGTATATAATTTCTTTCAGATCAAGTATGAATTCCTTATAAACTGCAATTTATTATTTCACAGGATATCAGGAATTGTTAACTAAGTCTATAATAAATCTAATGTACCGCGACTACGATAGTACCTACCACTCAAGAAAGTAATAAGCTCCAATATCTATGTCTAACAGAACATGAATATACAGGGTGAGTCTAAATTGTTTTTACAAAATAAGAGGGGTGATAGTATCCATCCAGACGAGCAATAATTACCATGGAACATAGGGTCGCATTCTACTCTGAGAGGCAGAAAAGAGTCAAATTAGAATTTCAACATGAACTTACAACAGTGCTGGGAAAGCGAATCAACGATACCAAAAGTTGCACAATTTGATTGCTTGATCAGAGAAAAACTCACAGCAAGTGCCACGTGTGTCGTTGCACAGTTCACACCGGCGAAGGAATGACTATCTCTCGAAGATTCCTGGTGTTGTGTTAATTTTGTCTACGGTAACACCGATTCTCGCTACGAGATCTTCAACCGAGTCCACAGGCGTCTGGTACACTAAAGATTTCATGTGCCCCCAGAAGAAAAAGTCCAGTGGGTTGAGGTCCGGTGAACGAGGAGACCAAGCCACAGGTCCGCCACGTCCGATCTATCGTGCGGGATATGTGGCATTCAAGAAGTGCCGGAACGTAGGCAGGTACAAAACGACGTCAGAGGCTATGACTTATTCATGCTCGACGCGTTTCGATTTTACTCTTTTCTGCCTCTCAGAGTGGAATGCGACCCTATGTTCCATGGTAATTATTGCTCGTCTGGATGGGTACTATCACCCCTCTTATTCTGTAAAAACAATTTAGACTCACCCTGTATATAACTTATCGCCATACCTAATAAGGTAAATGTTGGATAAATATCATGTTTATATCATCAAATTAATCCACAATATGATAGCGAATTGGATTGATAGATCTTATCATTAATTAAACAAACGACTGATGTTCATAAACTGGTGCCTATAATTTGGAGTGTTATTCCTAGGAGCCCGAATCCCTAGAAACACCTCTGCATACCCTCCTTTTTTTCAAGGTTTCTCGTGATGTTCACTATTAAAGCTAAACAAATACTTGTTCTGCACACACAAAATAGCTTTATTTCACACACACGCATGCACGCATACACACACGCACGCACACACACGCACATACACATACACGCACTCACACACACGTGGCATTCACTATCAAAGTTAGGCTGATGCATATTTTGCACACACAAAACAGTTTTATTTTACACACACACAAGTGATGTTCACTGTTAAAGTTAAGCAGATACTTGCTTTGCACGCACAAAATAGCTTTATTTTAAACACGCGCACACGTACGCATACACAGCTATATATGAATCAACGGGTTTTCGAGATTCCCAATAATTTCCCCAAGTTAACAGTCTACAATAGGTTTTGCGTAAATGCAAATGATTTACGTAGATAAATGTTCTAGACAGTAATTACATCCTTATGAAATCTAGCGTATGATTGAGAAGTATTAGCGCTGAAATTTAATTTTTAGCTGTCTAAAACAGTCGCTTTTAACAGCTTAAAATAAATCCCCAGTCACCACTTAAAGGGCTCTGTCTTTTTCAGAACTGCTGTTGGTACAGGAACTGTAAACTTTGTTAATTTCCTGAGATTATACGAATCGTTGCTTCATTACCAAACTTTCTTCGTCTTCATTCCCCTGTTCTTTCCCACCCGCCTTCATTAACCCTCAGGCTTGATTTATTTCTCCAATTTTTCTCTATTTTTCTTTCGGTTCTTCGATTGAGATTTAGTTTCTTTTCTCCTAACTTCATTTTCCTCACTCAACTATTCCTGTTCCATCGAACGGTTATGAGTTCTACAAATAAGCTGTCTCTTCGATTAATTGTTCGATGTGTAATAATGGATCACAGTTCGCCCTCCGCGTTCGTTTCATTTTGATAAACTACCCATTTCCAATCTAATCTATTAGGTTGATGCGAAAGTTCGTCCCGTTTTTTTGACAAAAATTGAAGAAAAATTTTATTTACTGAAAATTACATTTAATCAATATAGTATGTGCCGTTCTGTTCGATGGCCTTTCTCCATCTCTCTCCTGTAGCTGCATAATCCCGCGCTCGTAGAAGTTCTGAGGTTTCTGGCTAAAGAACTGATGCAGGTAACGAAACTTTCTGAACCGCTTACGGCACTGGAATCGTCAACGGTAATCTCACCACACACAACACATTTCTTTTGCGTCTGCGAAGCATTCTTACCTTTCCGGAAATAAAAAAAGCATATGCCGAAAATGCTCCTTATTTTCTGCCATTTGCAATGCTTAACAAAATTTAAAAAAGCAACCAAATAACAGAATTTGTTCCCAAGTACTCGCTGAAATTCCTTCTTTCAAACAACATCAAAACTTTGCACGTGTGAAGTAGATACTTCGGTTTTGCGATGCAATGACATCTGGTGCAGAAAACGGGATGAACTTTTGCATCAGCCCAATATTTTAGGAAGTAGTTAAATATATGAAAACCTTAGTCACATTGATAGTAAAAAATACAAAGCTTCAAAACAACAACTAATAAAGATAAAAAAACTTAGAATATATCGTCTTTTCGGTGCACATGCTGGTGGATTTTGTAGCGCTTTCAGTCATCACCGTCTGCTGCAAACGTTTGGTGATTCGGAACAATTCTGTCGGGATACCATTCACGATACAATCTCACAATGGCTAGTCTGTTTCTGTTAACCGCACCATATGCTAGAGGTATGTGACCTATACAGGGTGAGTCTAAATTGTTTTTACAAAATAAGAGGGGTGGTAGTACCCATCCAGACGATCAATAATTACCATGGAACATAGGGTCGCATTCCACTCTGAGGCAGAAAAGAGTAAAGTCGAAACGCGTCGAGCATGAACAAGTCATCGCCTTTGACGTCGTTTTGTACCTGCCTACGTAGCATATCTTCTAAGCAAGATGGCCTGGTCGATGGATTGGACGTGGCGGACTTGTGGCTTGGCCTCCTCGCTCACTGGACCTCAACCCACTGGACTTTTTCTTCTGGGGGCACATGAAATGTTTAGTGTACCAGACGCCTGTGGACTCGGCTGAAGATCTCGTAGCGAGAATCGGTGTTGCCGCAGACAAAATTAACACAACACCAGGAATCTTCGAGAGGGTGCGCCAGTCATTCCTTCGCCGGTGTGAACTTGCAACGACACGCGCCACTTTGAGCACTTGCTGTGAGTTTTTCTCTGATCAATAAATTAGATTGTGCAACATTTGGTATCGTTCATTCGCTTTCCCAACACTGTTGTAAGTTCATGTTGAAATTCTAATTTTACTCTTTTTTGCCTCTCAGAGTAAAATGCGACCCTATGTTCCATGGTAATTATTGTTCGTCTGGATGGGTACTATCATCCCTCTTATTTTGTAAAAACAATTTAGACTCACCCTGTATAAGCATCCATGTTATCAAACACGTACTCATTCAAAGCAGCAGAATTTTACAGCATCTAAAATGACGATGGCCTAAACTTGTCAATTGCCACGATTCTATCCGTCCTTTCTATCGAAAAGAATTCTTTGAAGCGATTCCATTGGTTCATTGTCATTGTGTAGAATAGAATCTTTCGAAATATTCTTTTGCTCCTTACTTAAAATAGAATAATTTGGAAAGATTATGTTGATCCTCTCCTTAGAGTAGAATCCTCTAGTAAGATTCTGTTGGTCCTGTCCTTGGAATAGAATCCCTTAGTAAGGTTGTTAGTAAGGTCCCCTGTTGGTCCTTTCCTTAGAATAGAATCTTCTAGTAAGATTCTGTTGGCTCTCTCCTTGAAATAGAATCCTTTTTAAGATCCTGTGTTGGTCCTCTCCTTAGAATAGAATCTTTTAGAAAGATTCTGTTGCTCCTTTTCTTAGAATAGAATTTTTAAGATTATGTTGGTGCTCTCCCTAGACTAGAATGATTTAGTGTGTTAGAAGAATTCGTTGGAGCGATTCCATTGGTCCATTGCCATTGTGTAGAATAGAATCCTTTCGAAATATTCTTTTGCTCTTTACTTATAATAGAATCATTTGGAAAGATTCTGTTGGACCTCTCCTTAGAGTAGAAACCTCTAGTAAGTTTCTGTTGGTCCTGTCCTTGGAATAGAATCCCTTAGTAAGGTTGTTAGTAAGGTCCCCTGTTGGTCCTTTCCTTAGAATAGAATCTTCTAGTAAGATTCTGTTGGCTCTCTCTCCTTGGAATAGAATCCTTTTTAAGATCCTGTGTTGGTCCTCTCCTCAGAATAGGATCCTTTAGAAAGATTCTGTTGCTCCTTTTCTTAGAATAGAATTTTTAAGATTATGTTGGTCTTCTCCTTAGAATAGAAAGATATAGTATGATTATATTTCTCCTTCCCTTAGAATAGAATCCTTTGGAAAGATTCTATTTCTCCTTTCCTAAGCATGTAATGAATTGGAAAGATTTTATGTCAAGAAAGTCGAAACGGATTAGAAGTCATGCAGGGAATACTGCAGTTTGCAAGATGGAATTATGTTTATGAACTATCAGACGGTAAACATTGAAAGATACGTATATACCTCTTGAAAGATGTTATACGAATCGATAAGCTTATTTCCTCACATAACAACAGACCAAAGTACCTAATGAAATTTTGAAGCGATATAATCTGCAGACTTGTTATCAAAAGGAATAATTATTCCATGCCTGTTTACTCCATGCAATTATCATAATAGCCACGGTGTGTAGAGAAATTCAAATTCGGATTTCATTAATTAACAATGGGAAACTGTTATCGCGGTTTTAATGAACGTTTATGAACTAACTCATTTATTTGATGTAAGCATTTCAGTAATGAGAATTGCCTGAGCTCCTTGTACGTTAGAAACCTCGCCTCCAGGATATCTTAACGACAAGAAAAGCGCCGAAAGGGAACTATTGCATTGACTTTTCTGAAGTACGTCATATACTGTAAGTGGTATAACATCTTTGGTAATATTTTTGAATAGCTAATACTTGCTGATATTTGTTTCTGATAATTATCATGAAACTTTTGATCCACAAATCTGGGGATTAACTACCGGCGGGTTGAAAGTTCGAAACTCGGTCCAGTTAAAGACAGTCGTGTACATGGGGGGGTGCACGTTAAATCTGACTTCATATGTCTTCACGTTGGCGTGGTATGGAAGTTTGGAGAGGGAAATGCCAGCTCAGGTGTTCGTCATCTGACCGTGGTTCACAATTACGAGGTATTATCTTCGGATCTTTCCCTTCAGGATAGATCCCGGCCCGTCGCCAATAGCCCGTTGTGTTGCTTCAGTGCGACGTTAATTCAACTACCCCTCCCTTCCAAATCTTCATACGCGGCCAGGTAGGTAGGTATTTTAATTAAAATCGCACTAAAGCAACAGAACGGGCTATTGGCGACGGTTCGGGATCAAACCCCCGAAGAGAAAGATCGGAGGACGACACGTCATTTTGAGCCATGGTCAGATGACGAGGTCACAACCTGAGCTGACACCTCACTCTCCAAAACTTCCACACCACGCCAACGTGAGGACATTTGAGGCCACGACAGATTTAACATGCTGCCCCCTTTGTACAGGGTGGTCTTTGGTAGGATTCGAACTCGCAACCCTCCGATTGCTAATCCGCTACTCTTCCAACCGTCCTACCTCGGTCCTACACGCAGCAAGAAAATGCTTAGTTTAAAAAGTGAGTTGAGGCAACACTATTCTAGTAACGAACACGTATTTAAACTCCCATTCTCTTGTGATTTATTTCTGTGTTGGTGATGGCGGACTTCTTTGCTCCACCAAAACAGCCATTGACGATCTTTTCTAATTTTTTGAATCATTACAAGTCTATTTTTGAATCTTTACTATTATTTTGACAAAGGTTTCCGTCTGCTTATCGATCAATTTAATATTGGTATGGTTCTTGGTACCTGGAGATTTTTTCGGCAGTGAAATTTGCATTATCATTCCATAAATATCTTGCAGCCGCGGTAGCTCGGTTGAAGGAGTAACGGATTATCAACCGAAGGGTAAAGAGTTCGAAACTCGATCCACCCAAAGACCGTCGTGTACGTGGGGGATGGTGGATCTAACCGTGGTTCAAAATTGTGTCGTCGGATCTTTCCTTTCGAGAGTGATCCGTGACCGTCGCCAAAAGCCTGTTTTGTTGCTCCAGTTCGACGCTAATTCAACTACCTACCCCTCAAACCGCGGTTCGTTCCTCATTCTTCATATTCCAAGTCTACCGAAACAAACAAGCGAGTCAATCTGGATGTTTTTTCGGCCGTCAAAATTGCCTCGTGTGGTGAGGCGTCAGAAAAGAATTACGCCGAATGCCGCAGATGAAATCTCCTGGGCCCTAATAAAAAGCAGAGTTCTCGAATAAATTCCTTTCTCTCCATCCGAGAAACGATCCACTGCTATAAAGTTCCCCTTTGCAAACTCGCTGGGAAATCTGTCTGACGTTCCCATTGATATATCGAGTGGAACTTTTTCTTTTCCTTCCGAACTTGTTGCGAATGCATTTTCTCCCTGTTGCATTTTATGCATGTTGAAGGAATTCGTGAATGATTTTAGATGGGTTTGGTAATGGGTTGAAAGTATTATTTCGGTTTCTTTAAGTAAAATTTTCATTGTGAAATCGCGTTTTGTGTTGATGAATCCCACCTGGAGGATGCTATCAATTGTGACGTGTTTTCCTTTTGCACGAGTGGTTTTTGGAACGTTGCCAATGCCTACCGTTCCTTTGTTTGGAATGTTTTGTTGGCCGTATTCAGTTCCTTTTTCGGGTGGTCTACGTGTTCGAAGTTCTTTTTGAATAGAAAAGCAATTCAACGGAGGTTCTTGAGGATTGATGAACGGAAAATTTATTGGTTCTCTGATGGAAAGAATTTAGATCATTCAATCTGTTTTTCCCATTTCGATGACAAATCATGAGAAACGATTTAGCTTAGGCGGAACTGTTGCGAAGTTGAACTCAGTATCAACAGATCTTGCTGTTTCATTTTCGCGTCGAAAACTGCCAGTCTCTAGTGCAAAATCTTATTCCAAACTCGCCAGTTCTAGGTAAGAGACAACTCGTTTTGCCTACTTGGATCTATATTCAAATGCAGTTATAGGGCAGTTTTATCTCTACGCGATATCTCGTCCTTAGCAAAATTGACCAGATCTTGGACGAGATATCTCGTCAAAACATTTGTAGGGTTAAATATGGAATGATTCCTCTGTGAGAGGCTGTCAAGCTGGATGTGGATGGCGGTTGTATTTTTGCGGTGGAACTTGCTTCCTGTAGGTATTCCGGTTGTGACGTCACGGATTGTTTTCCGAATACAATTTCAGCACGTCGCCAATAAAAATTTCAAATAATGAATTTAAAATTGTAATATTATAGTTGATTGTTCACAGCCAAATAACGTCGCCAAGCGGTGAAAAACTGCCTTTTAAGGTTACCCCCGACATGTATTAGGTGGGTAGCGGAACTAAAATATCCGTTTACTGTCTGGTTTCTTTGTTTTCGGTAAAAGTCCCTCTCCATATGTAATTGAATTCCGCCATTGAATATTCAAAAAAAATATATTACCCGGAGCATGAAAAACCAGCAAATCAATCGATGAAAGATAATTTCCAAATGTATTACTCACTGAAACAAAAGTTTTAATAATCCAGTGACTCCTATATTGCTTTCTTGGAAAATCGAATTGGCTTACATTGAGTTTTTGGTATTTCAATACTACATAAAATAGCAAAGTGAACGCTTTAGTGTTTATTAACTTTTGAGAAAAATTAAAGAGATTAAATTGTTAGTAACTAAGTATTGATAAAAGATAAATTGGAAATGCATTGCTCACTGATTAAAAAAGTATAAATCACCCAGTCACTTTTCCATGAATTTTCTTTGCAGCCGCGAAAACTCAGATGAAATAGTTAAGTAGACGTTGTTTTTGTGCTTAATAAATATTATTACTGAAGCAATAAGTTATAAATTATTCCAAAAATAAGTTGACTACTTGCTATCCAAAATTACAGAATTTTTACTTCGTATCACAAGATTAAAACATGAGATGAGTTTGTCAGCATTATTATGTATATGTCTTTTAGTGCTCCATACCAAGTAATTTGAAAGTCGTGCCATGTAGGATAACTGTTTTTTATGTTGAAAAAATAAAAAGTTAAAATTTAATATGCCGCAAAAGTTAATTCTCAAATAGCTGCTGTTTTGTGGTTTTATGGCGCAAGGACCATATTTGGCCATGCTGCGCCAGACATAAGACGTATAATAACAAGTAATAGACATACACACACATGAATGTTTTTACTGATAGAGAAGAAATACACCCAGGGAGGAATACACTCTTAAAAAGGAACTTCATTTTCATTATACTTAGATAAATAATTTCAGAAATGATTAAAAGTAATAAATAATCCAATAATAATAACAAAATAAATTTGGTTTGTTTCTTGCATTTATAGTAAATTGTATTTTTCATAATAAATAGTGCATAATTTTGCCCAAGGGACTTGAATTTTACAAACATTAATTATCGAAATGATTGTACAAAAAATATATTCAACGAATGTTTCCAAAATAACCATGGTATGTATGATAACTAAATAATTCGAAATCCTTGAACTGTTTATTATTTCTCTACCCCATTACGTACTAATTTATCTCCGAAAATAAATGCTAACTGAAAAGATATTAGAAATTTTAATCGGTCTTTGTGTTTGGGGAAACTTATTTATCACATGAATAGCAACATTTGCATACTGTTAGCCATTTTGATAAAAATCTTTTTGTTACCGGTAGCGAAGTTTATATATTCTTGACATCTATATTGTTGGATTCGAACTTCACTGCGCAAATATTTATTGTTCGTTCCCTATTGACATGCAAATCGCCCGAATTTCTTTGGAGAAAATTATTCCATTATTTTTAGATCCTCAAGAGAAGACTATCTCACCCCATTCCAAGCTTTTCAAATATTCTTCGCAATTTAGTTAAAAGCTTTCGTTTCTTATCACTCCGCTGTTTCCTGTAGTTTCTGATGAAAATTTCGGGAAGTTCCTACGTTTTTATTTGGCATTGAAGTGAGCGTTTTGTGTAGACTCAGAGTTCATGAACAGGAGAGAAATATATTTCAATCTGTCTAAAAATATTTAACTTCTTCAAATAATAATGAATTAACGTTACTTATTGGTAAAGGTATTTCACATTGTGGGATGGATCAATTAAATAAGATCCCCAAGTGGCTTCGACGAGATATCTCATTCATTAAGATCTGAACAAGTTTGATGACGAGATATCTGTCATTTTTGATAGTGACGAGATCAAGATCTGGTCAATTTTGCTAATGACGAGATACGTCGTGGAGACAACCACCAGGAGGGTAAAGATGTTATAGCTATGTATGCCCAACAGTATCCCTATGACTACGCCATTAGAAAATTACATTCTCTAGTTATATTACAGTCACGTACACCTTAAAGCAAGCCTCTGAAATTTCAAGCGCTTCTTAACCCTGCAAGTGGTTTTTGACGAGACTTCTCGTCCATCAAGATCTGACCAATTTTGCTACCAACGGGATATCTAGTTCATCAAGATCTGACCAATTTTGCGCATGACGAAATATCTAGTTCATCAAGATCTGATCAATTTTGCTAATGACGAGATATCTCGTCCATGAAGACCTGACCAATTTTGCTACCAACGAGATATCAAGTTTATTAAGATCTGACCAATTTTGCGCATCACGAAATATCTCGTCCATCAACATCTGACCAATTTTGCTAATGAAGAGCTATCTCGTCATCAAGATATTGCCGAATAATGTTTTGATGATAACGATATCAAGATCTGGTCAGTTTTCTTCTAATGACGAGAAATATTGTCCATCAAGATCTGGTCAGTTCTGCTAATGCCGAGACACCTCTTCGAGACAACCACCAGGAGGGTTAAATGAAAAAACCAGTGGAACATTGCAAGCACACACACGCACAAATTTGTTTTTGAGCACTGAAAAGAGAAATCTTATTCTAAAGGGTGTCTTACGCTTTCTTGACTGCCCTGATACCTTCTAGGACGGTTTTCTTCTTGAATGCCTTCATGTAACGGTAAAGCTCAGGCTTGTTGACACGTAACACGGCTTCAGTGTTTCCGTGTGGGATGGTTCCGTACCGAAATGGCGGAGTGGTTTTACGTGGATTGTATAGCTGAAAGATACCATGATTTACATTTACTCAAAATAACTTATAAAGTATCCTTCATATTTTCAAAAGATTTTTAATATCTAACTAAAAAGTCACTTAGATAATTATGTTATACATCATTAGAAAGGTTGTACATTTATTTTCGGAATAACCCCTAATTTAGTCCAATTTCGATAAAAGGTACGAACGAGTTAAGGCTTCTAGAATCATGAAAATTTTCCCAGTTTTTATATTTAAAATTAATATAAATTAAAACTATTCCAAGCAAGAAGCTAAAATGTTTCATATTTTCTTATATGTGACTGAGCAAAAAAATCAACACGTTTTAAAAAATTTGAGGAGATCGGGATGTGGACAGTGCAGTTAGACATGGAATGACTCAAATATAACATCTTATTCCCTCTATATTCGTAAATCGTGTAATGTTTAGGTATGCTATCACGTTCAACAAAACTGGTTCATCGAAATTCACACTATAGCCAAATAAAATGTTTCGTACCATCTAACTGGCTAGAAACAAGTTCACAAGAAACATGAACAAATGACTTTAAATGTCGATAATGAGTTACAAGTACGATGCAATGCAAAATAATCGTTCAAAACTGTTACTTGTGGTGAGCTTAGTCACCACTACAAAAAGTAACTTAAAATAGAGTAGTGTATATAGCAGTGTAACCTACACTGATGTGCAAAGCTTAAAGAGCAGTGAGGTATTCAGCTACTACTTTGCAGTGAAGTGACCTAAATGTGGGAAAATGATACAAAAGGTACCTCTGGAACTACCAAGAAACTACGTAAAAACAAAACAAACAGAACAGTAAACAAATATTTAAGCTGATGCGGTGAGACTGCAGTAGGAGCTGTGAGACTAACAGTGAGAACTTTAAAAAGAGAGGAAGTGGTAATTTGTGGGCTGTATGACCACCTCCCACATGGATGCATTCTTTGCACTGCATTTGCTTACATAACATGAGGTCCCGGACGAGTTCTTGCAATTATAGAACCCATTCCTATGTTAGAGCATCGAAATCTAATGCAATAATGAAATAAAAGTAGTATCTGCGCGCAACTACATGGTATTCTTCTGGTCGCTCGGTTTGAAGATATGTATCGTGGTTGTGGGGAAAAGCATGACGCCTAATGTGGGACTAATTGATTGATTAAAATTGTCACCCACCGTGATTAAAAACACTAATCTACGCTTCGATAGCAAAATCGTTACGTCAATTTGTAAGCCCACGTGACACTGCTGAGATGTTACGACAAAAACTCCACCCACATGCTCTGTTTATTTCATTAGAAAGTCTATGTGTTACAGCCTCTGACGTCACGATTCGAAAATTTTATTAAGCCCCTGCTTTCTACTGAATATCATCGGTTTATGCAAATCACCACTGGCTGTTTCGTCTAATTTTGAAGTTTAACCTTAAAAAAATGGCGTACCTTAACCCTCCCAGTGATTTAGACGAGATATCTCATCCGTTAAGATTTGACCAATATTGCTTATGACGAGATACCAGGATCATCAGGATATTTCCGATTTTTTGTTGATGACGAGATTAAGATCTGGTCAGTTTTCTACCAGTGACGAGGTATGTCGTCCATCAAGATATGGCCAGTTTTGCTAATGACGAGATACCTCGTGAAGACAACCACCAGAGGGGTTAAGAGTATAATAGTCGAATTCCGTTGCCCCTGGTTGGTGTGCTTACCCGTTCATCTTCAATGCCTGTAAGGTCGTAGAATTCCTCCCTGGTGATCATGAAGGCTGCCAGGTTGGCGGTGTAGATGGCAAGGAAGACGACGGCGAACATCGCCCACACGTTTGACATGAAGCGGGCCGTGTAACCCCTCGGGCAGTCAACGTTGACCGCTGCACCAAACAGGATGGCCCACACCAGCCAGTAGGTGCGAAACAGCGAGAAACGGTGCTCTGAAACGAAGCA
Source organism: Meta bourneti (assembly GCA_933210815.1). NCBI lineage: Eukaryota > Metazoa > Arthropoda > Arachnida > Araneae > Tetragnathidae > Meta > Meta bourneti. The sequence continues at coordinate 9,175,436 of OW119928.1, forward strand.
TCGTACACTCAATACAAACACTTCCATCGCACGAAACCTGCAGAAATCAAGTCAGTTTGGCCAAAAATTCTACAACTGTTCCTTGCCTTGCATCTGTAGAGCAAAACAAATTGTATCGAGGACATAAACCGTAGTTCCGACGCGAATACTCGGACTTTATGTTGGACTGCTAATATTCGACAATTAATTTAATTTTGAGCGATTAAAGTCCAGTTTGATATTGAAGTACAATTTTATTGATTAATGGCCTGTGATTGTAGCGTAGTTCGGTAGGACCGTAGAATTCAGCACCGTAGAATTTCGACATTTGCGGACCCCTCCCCTCGCTCAGTGCGCCTGCGCACTATGTCCGAAGGTTAGGTCAGGTACTAACATACTTTGTCTACAAGATGCTATTGTTATCGTTTGGATGTTTCTTCTAGTTCTGATACCATAAGACAAAACAGTCGTAACGCTTGGCTTTTCATGCATGCCCCCAGATAATGAAGTTCCGATTTTAAAGACGTATTCACGTCAAAAGAAAGATTTGAAAGGGATCAACAGGGAGCATTGAAGCTGTGTCTGATTACCAGTGAAATACTGAAATATACCGGAAATTCCAGATTTTCTGAATATACATTGAAGTGGTGCTACACAACTCATAAAGGGAAGGTACGCATTTCATGATGTGATTATACAGGGGTCCATAAAGCCGCTATGTACTTTTATGCAAACTGAGTTATTTATGTTTCTTTTTAATATTATCAAAATAAACATTGGTAGGGGTTGGTTGGGATTATACAGGGGTCCATAAAGCCGCTATGTACTTTTATGCAAACTGAGTTATTTATGTTTCTTTTTAATATTATCAAAATAAACATTGGTAGGGGTTGGTTGGGATTATACAGGGGTCCATAAAGCCGCTATGTACTTTTATGCAAACTGAGTTATTTATGTTTCTTTTTAATATTATCAAAATAAACATTGGTAGGGGTTGGTTGGGATTATACAGGGGTCCATAAAGCCGCTATGTACTTTTATGCAAACTGAGTTATTTATGTTTCTTTTTAATATTATCAAAATAAACATTGGTAGGGGTTGGTTGGGATTATACAGGGGTCCATAAAGCCGCTATGTACTTTTATGCAAACTGAGTTATTTATGTTTCTTTTTAATATTATCAAAATAAACATTGGTAGGGGTTGGTTGGGATTATACAGGGGTCCATAAAGCCGCTATGTACTTTTATGCAAACTGAGTTATTTATGTTTCTTTTTAATATTATCAAAATAAACATTGGTAGGGGTTGGTTGGGATTATACAGGGGTCCATAAAGCCGCTATGTACTTTTATGCAAACTGAGTTATTTATGTTTCTTTTTAATATTATCAAAATAAACATTGGTAGGGGTTGGTTGGGATTATACAGGGGTCCATAAAGCCGCTATGTACTTTTATGCAAACTGAGTTATTTATGTTTCTTTTTAATATTATCAAAATAAACATTGGTAGGGGTTGGTTGGGATTTACCTGGAGCCAACTTTGGCTAAGCTGTGTCGAAACACAAGATTTAAAGGAGATAAAAAATGCTTTCAATCAAAAGCAAAATCTATATCGAAAAATAAAAATTAATAAACAGAGAAGCGTGTAGCAATAATAATACTATTTGGAATCCAAAGAAAGTCGAGCAATCAAATAAGAGAAAAAGTTTACAAGGAGATTCAATAAAACAAGGTCAACTTATAGGATGATAGTTGAACTATTTAAACGATCTTGTTCTGTACACAATAAAAACAGTAGTGTGGATGAGCATTTAGATCTGAAAATAGCATGCGAAATGTAACAACACTGCAGATACTACAAAATATGTTTTCTAAATGCTACTGGACAATTTGAACTATGTAGCGATACTGATGGCTACCATGTCATCGAACACTACTCTTGATATAATTCAATAAATATTACTCACCTTTCATTCCATAATTAATTTAAACGAATTTAATGTGTTTCTTTAAAATAGGGACTTGATAAGACACCTGTATGATACATAAATTATTTATAGATTTATCGGTTCAATTTTAAACGAAGCCTTTATATATTCAATGTTAAGATAATGGAGCAACTACGTGCATATTAGGTAATTCGCATGGGATCTATAAGTAACATTTTCAAGTTCCTCGTATGTGAACGCTTGATTACAATATCAATTTCCACTTAAATTCCTCAAAACTGCTGATGTTCATCATACTCACGCTTTAAACTAATATTTCTGCGTTAAATAGACCGGAAAATGAAACCATAATTAATTATTTACCGTATCGTTGAACTGAGCAAGCTCGACATAATGAATTATTTACCATATTGTTGAACTGAGGAAGGACGACATTATTGATTATTTACTATATTGTAATTTAAGTGAATTTAATAAACGAGTTCCCACTGAATATGCATTGGATGACATCAACCTACGCATCAATTATGTTTATTTACAATTTCGTATAACATTCAATTCCCTTTATTTTAGATCCAGTATAGTAAAAGATATTTCCAAAAATTATTGTTTTCGCCTGCCTGTTTCACTATCAGACTTCAAGCTATTTTAATCTGAACTAATGGAGTGTGTTCTATCTCGATTTTAATATTTATTGTGTGCACGCATCTGTTACAAGTTATTCTTATAAACGTTATTTATCATACACGTATAATTAGAGATTGTATATGATGATATTAGTGATTGTATGGGATGATATTAGTGATTGTATGGATGATATTAGTGATTGTATGGATGATATTAGTGATTGTATTTTAAACCAAGCACGTGCAAAACTATAACGATGATATGGAATGTGATGATTTTAATTTAAAAAGAGCTATGAGAGTATGTGTGAAAAGATGAAGTTGCTCCATGTTCTTTGTATTGTCCTTACTTTATTAACCTTCAAAGCGGTTTAGACAAGATATCTCGGTAGGTAGGTATTTTAATTAACGTCGCACTGGAGCAATACAACGAGCTATTGGCGACGATCCAGGATCAAACCCGAAGGGAAAGGTCCGAGTATAACACCACCTAATTTTAAACCACGGTCAGGGACATTTGAGGCCCCTTTGTACATGGCTGTCTTTGGTTGGATTCGAACTCGCAACCCTCCGGTTACTAATCCGTTACTACCCTACCGAGACACCTCGTATAGAAACAGAGCCTTAAAACTAATTCACGTGTGTTCTCGTTTCTTTCCTATGCAGTTCTAAAATAAATTACAGATAACTAGGGAATTGTTTTTGCCGACTAGTGTTGTGAAACACCAGAAAGCTTTAACTCTTAATTCAAAAATTGTAATAACTATTTTTATTTAATATTTTAATTATTATAAGTATTTTAATTATTTAGTTATTTTAACCCTTTTAATTAATTATTTTAAAGACTTTATACCTGGGGGTAATATTTTCATGTCGTAGCCAGAGGGACTCAGCCATTCAAAGAACATTTTCATTGAACAGATTCATTTTTTCCGACTAGTGTTGTGAAGCAACAGAGAGCTTTAACAATTTATTCAAAAATTGTAATTTTTATTTAAAATTTTAATTATTATAATTATTTTAGCTATTTTAACCATTTTTATTAATTATTTTTAAATAATTATTTTAAAGACTTTATCTCTGGGGGTAATATTTTCATGCTGTAGCCAGAGGGACTCAGCCATTCAAAGAACATTTTCATTGAACAGATTAATTTTTTACCGACTAGTGCTGTGAAGCAACAGAGCTTTAACACTTAATTAAAAAATTGTTGGCATAACTTTTATAGTATTTTAATTATTATAAGTATTGTATTTTAATTCTTTTTAACTATTTTAAATAATTATCATAAGTACTTCAATCATTTTAATTAATTATTTTTAAAGACTTTACCTCTGGGGGGTAACATTTTCATGTCATAGCCAGAGGGACTCAGCCATTCAAAGAACATTTTCATTGAACAGATTCATTTTTTCCGACTAGTGTTGTGAAGCAACAGAGAGCTTTAACAATTTATTCAAAAATTGTAATTTTTATTTAAAATTTTAATTATTATAATTATTTTAGCTATTTTAACCATTTTTATTAATTATTTTTAAATAATTATTTTAAAGACTATCTCTGGGGGTAATATTTTCATGCTGTAGCCAGAGGGACTCAGCCATTCAAAGAACATTTTCATTGAACAGATTAATTTTTTACCGACTAGTGCTGTGAAGCAACAGAGCTTTAACACTTAATTAAAAAATTGTTGGCATAACTTTTTTAGTATTTTAATTATTATAAGTATTGTATTTTAATTCTTTTTAACTATTTTAAATAATTATCATAAGTACTTCAATCATTTTAATTAATTATTTTTAAAGACTTTACCTCTGGGGGGTAACATTTTCATGTCGTAGCCAGAGGGACTCAGCCATTCAAAGAAGAAAATTGCTAAGGCTGCCACCTGGATGCTGATAAGGAGAATCATTAGCCATGACGTGGTGTCGAACGGTTCTGTAAAGAAGCAACGTTAAAAAAATAAATACCGTTGATCATCCGCTGTTCCAAATCAAATGACCGCATTCTTAAATGACCGAATAAAAGAGGACAGGAGAGAGAAGCAGAATGCTTATTTAGTGAAAGTAATTACCAACAGCTTTAATCTATTTTGTTGGTGGACTGATTATTTATACCATTTCTGAAAATCCAGCGTAATTCAGAAAATTAGTAATTTTTGTTTTGTGCTTTTATGATGCAGTTTGTCTCCTGTCTTGGCGATATCACTAGCTGACACCACGGTCACCAAGAACGATAGCCACTTCCTCTCTTCAAATCTATTTTTAGCCTGCTTAAGGGTGGAATTGCTCCCTCGACTACCCCCGTTAACTTTCCAACCCTTTTCAACCACTTGTTCATCTTCTCTTAGCGTCGCTGAACGTTTATGTCTGTTGTCGCTGCTATAATCTCCTTGCTAAATAAATCTCTTTGTTTTAAGTTTTCAAAAACTACTTGATTCCACAGGACTTAGTCGTCCACTTCTTGATGAATAATTGTACTATTTTTTTCTCTGTCATGTAACTGGAGTGATCTGTTTGACAGTGCGAATAAATAAATTTTAATTGCAGCGTTGCATTTCCTCCCAATTCAAACTCAAAGAAAAATAGTTTTCCATTACTTGGTTCCAGAACTGACTTTGACCTGTCGTTTTCCACCATTCCATGTTTGTTGTAAGCAACAATGGGTGTCAATGCATCACCCGTACTTGCACCTTAATATCAAACATTTTGCATAACCTGCAGCTTTCTCTTCAGGGAATAGAATTCGTTGTACCACTCATTGCCCAAGACAAGCCGCAGATTGAACCAATATCAGTCATGCGATACCAAATTGGTTAAAGAACGCATGCGCACTGACATGTTTTCTCTACAGAAACGGAGTACGCATGCGCATGGTGTATGTCTTGTCGCATAGTACTCTAGTGTGTGGCCGGGCTAAGAAGAACGTCCTATTTAGAAAGATAGGAACGTTCTATTTAATAGGCTAGAGTCAATAGAGTGCAGACGAACTCCTTAGAGACTTTTTCGATACCTGTAATGATCTTAATTGGCCAAGACGGGGTTGTCCCCAATAGAAGAAGTTTTTTTATTGGTCATTTCATTTGCAATAAACTTAATAACAAAAATAGCAAAACAAGTAATAAAGCAATAGTAAGTATAAAAAACGAAATCATTTGAGTTATTATAGGTACCATTTTATCTTTCAGTAATTCAAAGGAAGTTGTGTTTTATTTTCCTCTCTCTCTGCTAATATCTTCTTTCACATCTCATCTAATTTTTTCCAAGTTCAAAATGACTCATTAATCTATTTTATCAAAATCTTTTATAATTCAATCTTTTAAATTTCCAACCATCAAATTTCATGCATATGTAAATTATTCATCATTAGTTATGCTGCAATCAATGGTCTTGTTTCTATCATCTGACCATTTGTATATTTTTATTCTCATCTACACATTTTACATGTTTTAAATCTATCTTTTACCTTTGTCTTGGACTTGATTTTTAAAATTTTGTACTTTTATTGGGTTACATCTTGTCTTGCGTTTGGCGTAGTTTGTCCGCTTTTGGACCGCCATAAAACCCTAACATCCAATCCTGCTAATATCTTCCCCCTTTTTATCTTACCTTATGAAGCTGAAACGATTTTTGTTGTTTCCAAGAAAGGAAAATTAAACTTTATTTTGCAACACTAATTAATCTATTACTAATTAAAGTAAGGTGGTGTAAAGTGCTGCTCTGACGAAAAGGAAGTCGTCCTTGAGTCAGTTGATTTCTCAATAGGTGTGAAACCTTGTTAGGAGAAGTCTGCCATATTCAAAATCATGGAAATCCTTATTTCCATGGTTTTGAATATAGGGTAGATTGGTTCATCCCTCGACAAGGCGTTATCAATGCTGTCGCTTTCGGCACTGAACATTAAATTCCTCTCAGAATATCCTCTCTAAGGACATCAGTTGTAGAAGCGATTTGTTTACTTAAACACCAATCCCCTAATTTAACTAATAGATTCGTTCAAAGTTACGTGATTTGACTGCCAATCCCAGCAGCCGAACTATATAATACAACCAATTTAAAGTATCATAGTGTAGCATTAAGCTTCCTAACTGATCCCTTAGCTCCGATCCGTAAATAGAAAGTCGCATGATCTCCAACAGATGGTGGATCCAAACAAATCGTTCAATTACATTCTTGAGGCTCGTTATAGAACAATGGCTTTTTTGTACCTTTGTTTACGTTACCACCAGTCACTTAATTTAACTAATAGAATCTTTCAAACCCACGTGACTTGACTGCCTTCTGCCGGGTAGGTTTTTGAATTTGTGTCGCACTGGAGCAACTCGATGGTCTATTGCCGTAATTTTGAACCACGATAGGATGACGAGGTCAACACCTGAGCTGGCACCCCACTCTAAAACCCACACCACGTCAACGTGAGGACATTTGAGGCCATGACATATTTAAAGTATAAATCTGTCGTTAAAATAATTTAAATTACAAATATAATTTAAAGTGCAAATAATTTAAAATAAAAATTACAAGAGCTTAACTTTACCAATAAGTTGTATCACATTCTAAAAACTTAATTGTTTGAATTAGCTGAACGTCTTTCTTGGGTCAGCGGATACATAGGCAGTTGATTACCTTCGCACTGGAGCAACACAACGGGCTATTGGCGACGGTCCGGGATTAATCCTGAAGGGAAAGATCCAAGGGCGTCTCTTAATTTTGAGCAACGGTCAGATGACGAGAACGAAACCTGAGCTGTCACCCCACTCTCCAAACGTCTACACCATGCCAAGGTGAGGACATTTGAGGCCACGACAGATTTAACATGCACCAACCCCCACGTACACGACGGTATTCGGCTGGAACTAGTTTTGAACTCGCAACCCGCCGGTTACTCATCCGCGGCCCGCCTTCTCCCAGGAGCCGCACTATAGACATTTGTGTTGCTTGAAAACATGCCCAGTAGGGTTTTTTAACCAAGTGATATCGACGAAATATCTCGTCCATCAATATCTGACCAATTTTGCTAATGACGAGATAACTCGTCATCAAGATATTGCCGTTTTTTGATTACGACAAGATCAAGATCTCGTCAGTTCTCTGCTAATGACGAGATATCTCGTTCATCGAGATCTGGTCGGTTTTCTTTTAATGACGAGATGCCTCGTCGAGACAACCACCAGGACAGTTAATTGCCCTCAGAGAGATATTATCTGCGTGACAACCAGCTAGTAAAATTTAAGCTGACAATACAATTTAAATTCTTTTTATGTTATACAACACTTTTAATAATACATGAAAAAATAACATATTACATCATATCCTATTCAAAAATCACCATTTGACTTCATACAGAGCACCCTGCTTGTAAAATTTAGTAGACCATTTTCTTTAAAAAAAGAAAAATATATACAGGGTGAGTCTAAATTGTTTTTACAACATAAGAGGGGTGATAGTACTCATCCAGACGAGCAATAATTACCATGGAACATAGGATCGCATTCCACTCTGAGAGGCAGAAAAGAGTTAAGTCGAAACGCGTCGAGCATGGACAAGTCATCGCCTCTGACGTCGTTTTGTACCTGCCTACGTAGCATATCCCCTAAGCAAGATGGCCTGGTCGATGGATCGGACGTGGCGGACCTGTGGCTTGGTCTCGTCGCTCACCTGACCTCAACCCACTGGACTTTTTCTTCTGGGGGCACGAGAATCGGTGTTGCCGCAGATAAAATTAACACAACACCAGGAATCTTCGAGAGGGTGCGTCAGTCATTCCTTCGCCGGTGTGAACTATGCAGCGACACGCGTGACCGCCACTTTGAGCACTTGGTGTGAGTTTTTCTCTGATCAATCAATCAGATTGTGCAACTTTTGGTATCGTTCATTCGCTTTCCCAACACTGTTGTAAGTTCATGTTGAAATTCGAATTTGACTCTTTTCTGCCTCTCAGAGTGGAATGCGACCCTATGTTCCATGGTAATTATTGCTCGCCTGGATGGGTACTATCACCCCTCTTATTTGTAAAAACAATTTAGACTCACCCTGTATATATATAGACCATCACCAAAAATCAAAGAGAAACCACATAAGAGAATCAAGAAGAGAGAGTACTTTGAGTTTTCGGAGGGTAACTTGTGTCGATCCCTTCGGCACAGCCTCACACAAGTACAGAAAAAAGTCAAAGCATTCTCTTTAAGTGACTCCTGGCTTTACTCCCCTTGATAAAGTAGGCAAGCTCACTCCAAATTTACTTACTTTACTTTATCTTGTCTCTCGGGGAAATCTATTCTTAAGTTAACTTTACTATATAGTATATGTATATATAATAAAAAATCACACCTATTTCACAACATACAAAGCAAGCAGCTTGTAAAATTTAGCTGGCAATTTTCTTCAAAAATGATTTTTATGGTATACAAAACAATTAGTTTTAATAATACATGTATACAATATCACAACGCACCTGATATTAAAAAATCGCTATTTAACTACGTACAAAGCAAGAATGTTCAGATCCTTAACTAGAGACAGACAAAGCAAGATAAGAGAATAAATAACCCGAGTCAGTAAAAGCCAGGGTAAGTAAGCAATCGGGCGAAATAAGCGCAAACTGATTGGGTCGCTCACCTAGAAAGGCCTTAGGTGAGATAATTCCCGTCTTCTTGGCGACGACGATCGCAATTCCAGTCTCCATGAATGGGACCGTGAAATCGACCGCTTTTTGACGCTCGGCATTTATCTTGATAGAGGTGACGACCATGTCTGCGTTGCCGTCCAAGATCTCCTTCACTAGACCATTCCACGTGTTGTTCTGGGAAGTGAGAAAGGCTTGATTCAGAAATCGCACAATTCATACATTTTCAAACAATTCCGTGGTTTAGTAATGCTAAAGTTGCACGTACGTGTTTTACTGCCAGTGAAATGATCTCGGCAGCCTCCACACTTTTATACTTTCATGTATTATTTTTCGTTTTATCTGCTTTTTATTATTACACTGAAAGTATTACTTTAGCTGAAATTTTATAGCGTTAGTTTTTTCCCGCTATTTTATATTGCTCTCCTTTATATCACACTGTTTATATAACTTTGTTTATATTCCTTTCCCCGTTGTTTACACCAGCACGTTTCTGTCTCTGGAAAGGGTTGGTTGGTTTTGGGGTTTTATGACGCAAGGGCCATATTTGGCCATGCTGCGCCAGACACAATCCAATATCAAGTAATTGACACAAGACATACAATATCAAGTAACTGACACACAGTGAAGCTTTACGGACACAAAAGAGAGAAATACACCCAGGGAGGAATGCACCTGGCAGGAATAGAACCTGCGCCGCCTACAACTCGAAGGTTGCTAGCTCAGTGGGTATACCCACTGAGCCACGATGGGAGTCTTTGGAAAGGGAAACAAATTCTAAGTTTTCCAAATGGTCGCCCACCCTTTCACGATATATTTTACTTGACGGTTTCTTTTGTTTGGCGCGGCTTGACCAAATATGACTCTTGCACAATAAAACGCCAAAAAAACCAAATAGTCACGCAACACCTTCATATCACTGTTGTAAAGCAATTATTGTGGAAAGTTTCTTTTCGTATTATCTACTTTTGATTATTAAACTGAATGTAGTATTACTTTAGTGAAATTTTATATTATTTATATTTTCCCCGCTTTTTATTACACCTTTATATTGCTCTCTTTTATATCACACTGTTTATATTACTTTGTTAATATTCATTTCCCTGCTGTTTACATCAGCACGTTTCTGTCGTAGGGAAAAGAAATTTTCAAAATGGTCACGTGTTCTCAGGAGCACGTTTCCTTTGGTGTGCGTGGGCTTCACGGCCCCTAAGTATTCCAGTGACCTTCTTTTCTCATGGGGTTTACTGTCTTAAGTAAACACGGTGATCGTGATACCGAAGCGAACTTTTTCTGCTTTCATCCTATTATTCTATTCCGCAATCTCGTGTTTGGCACATCCTAACCAAATATGCACCATGAAATCCAACCAACCATAATTTAAATCATGTCTGACAGATAATATTGCATTACATGTTGGGCATGCCAGAGCTAGTTCTGAAACCCTTATTGATAAAGAATATGAAACATCAAAGTATTTGCATTTCTTTGCCCAACCCTTTAAAAAAAAACATAGGACTCTTTTATGAGATAAAAAATGATGGATAAATGTTGATTAAAGCAAGGAGAGAATGTCAAAATCATCATCATATACGATTTTAAAGCGATCAATTATTGAAATAGGAATTGTTTATGCCTCTTTAAGGTTTGGGAGGGCCTTAGGCCCACATAATCCCTATCCGTAGATAACCCTTATGGTAGTCAGTCGAATCCCTATGATTAGCTTTGTGGAGCGTTATCATTATTTTAGGAACGCTATGAAACGTTAAACCATGAAAACTCTATAGTGAATAGGGGTGTTGGAACAAGATAAGGCCAAGACGCATTTTTAGTCTTTTAGGGACAATTCCAAAGTTGATCAAATCCTCAAACCTCCTAGCATGAAAGTTATTTGCCAATTGATTATAACTTTCATATTGCTATATGGTATACCAGCATTTCTTAAAAATATGTAGGACCGTCATTGTTTGCACTATCTTGCTCCCGGAAACTTCCAAAGTGGTTCGGGGAAAGTAATCAAAACTAGAAGCCAACAAGTGTAGCAGTAAATTGACATAAAGTCAGCTTTGATTCTTTAAGAGCAGAGCGAATTTTAAAAACAAATGAATGAACTACAAACATTTATCCATTACAAACACGAAATCACAGCATCCTGAATACCTCAGGCAACTAGTTTAGAGGTTGTGGTAAACATTCCATCTGATCCGTAACAAATTTTCACAGATGACGATTCAGAATTTTTCAGACCTCTATGCTCCCCCGTGAGATTCTCAATGTCTGTCTTTTGCCGGTTCCTTCACCCCCAATAAAATCCAGCTTCATACCCAATGCTCTGACCAAAGCCAGCAATTCCACTCATCCTTTATTCAATCACTGTGGCTTCTTGACCGCTCCCAGTTCCTTATATTCACAATGACGTAAGTCGTTCCATTAGGTATTGGTTGTTGCTTTTATGCGTTTTCTTCCACCTTTCAACTCGTCACGCTATGGTGACATTTGCCAAGAAACACTTTTGGCCAAAATAAACTATTACGGCCAATCGGCTCACAAAGCAAAAAACTTCAATCTAGTTTCCAGAATTCTTTTTAAAACCCAATGAATGATAGTGTCAAAACATTGTTTTACCTATAGCCTTGAATCATTTTTTTCTGGGAGCAAGACAATTCTAAGACAAGTAGCGCTGATTTACTAACCAGAACGCGTACAGGAGTAATAGTAAACTAGCAGACACATATTTCATGGTTTTCAAGAGATTTGAGAAGAGATTGATTGACCAAACTTTAAAATTGTTTTTTCTCAAGAGGGAAAAAATTGGTCTCCCTCTTAAATCACAAGAGAGATTTGAAGAGTTAATGCTTTCTAAAGTGATTTTTCTGGTGAAAAATGGAAAAGAAAATTGTTCTTTTCCACGTTAAAGATCAATGGGATAACGTGGAGGATATTTTACTTCCGAAGTTCTTGGAAAATTAGATGCTGATCTTTTGAAATAAGTTTCTTTTCACCGAAACATTTATCACATACAGTGGCTCCCAAAATTGAATATTAAACTCAATGCTTATCCAATGATAGGCTTATCCAATATTTCTCAGGATAAGCCTATCTTCAGCCATAATCCTGAGAAATATTAAATTTACTTTCTTAGCTAAGAATTGCGTTATGTTTTTGGAGGTGTCCGATGAATGTTCATCAGAACCATAAAAGTGAACCGCTTTCTCAGCAACACCCACTCCAAAGCAAAATTTAGTTTTTATTGATGAAATCATGGATAGGTAGTTAGTAGTTGAACTAAAGCACAGGAGCAACACATTGGGCTGTCGGTGTCGGTTAGGGATCAATCCCGAAGGAAAAGATCCCGAAAAAAGAGGACAACACCTTGTCATTTTGAACCACGGTCTGATGACGAGGTCAACACTTGAGCTGGCAACCCACTCACCAAACTCCTAGACCACGTCAATGTGAGGACATTTGAGGTCACGCCAGATTTAACCTGCACCACCCCCTACACGTACACGACGGTCTTTGGTTGGACCGAGCTCCGAATTTGCAACCCTCCGGTTGATAATCCGCCATTTTTCTAACCGGCCTACCAAGGGCCTGATGCAATCATGGAAGGTGAAATATTTGAATACCCTCTATTGAAAAACAATTTTATCGAAAAAGGCTCAAAATGGAGAGAGATGAGGTATCGAGCGAAAATAGCTACCACCTTAAACAGCAACTGTATACCCCACCATAATCTCAGGACATCAATAGGCTAGAAAAGTTGTGATCCTAGTAGGAAAAGTGGTTAAAATTCAGGATATTCAAATTATAGAATATAAAAACAATTTTATATGAGAAAATGGGTAAAAATAGTCAGAAAAAGTTCTTAACTCAGTACCTCTTGATGTAGTAGCTGTTCTGCGTGCAAAAATATGTACAACGAAACTTTATTTTATGTTTTTATTTTGTTTCTGAACAAAATATGGGGCTTGGTGTGTACTCAAGTTTTTACCTAGAATTTTGTAAATTTGACATTTAAAACTTATCTTTAAAAATATTATAGCGAATATGGAATGTTTTCAGCATAATACGTTTCCGAATGCATATTTTACCCTTTCTTTAAAAACTAATTTATAGTTATTTATTAGAGTTCTTTTAAAGAAATTTCTTCATGGTGTGTATTCAATTTTGGGGAGCCACCATACAAAAGCACGAACACGGTCAAAATAAATCAATTCAATAAAGAGAAGACAACAAAAGAACATTTTAATTGAGCGCTTACCGTTGGGTAAAAACAAAAATATTTAAATATTTTTAATAGATGGAAAGCGGGAAAAACATTTTAAAATAGCTCTCAGGAGGTGTTTTTGTAAAGGCTTTTATGCTTTAGTAGAAAAGAGAAAAATCTTATTATTTCCCTGCAACTTTGTTCCACAGAATTTATTTTAGCTTCAAATGTCTTTTATCATTCAGTACCACCTACGCATTTATTGAAGCGAAAAAATACTAACGAGCCAGGAAAGAAAATTATTTATAATTATTAATTTATTATTGCAATCGTTAATTTATTAAATTACTTTAAACTATTAATTTTGAAAACCCAATAAAGCCAAGGTGAAAACTGTTTTAGTTCAACTAATTTAAAATTAGGGGTTAGTTACGATTGTCATTAATTAAGGGTTAATAAAATGTATATTTTTCAAGCAATTCCCCTGCTATCAAATCTTTTTAGATTACCTCATATTTATTTGGTTTATTCTTCCATACAGCAATGACTACGTGTAGATAACTTAACTATGGACATTAAAAAAAAGCATTACAAATTTTATTTTGTAAATATACTAAGGGATTTACTTTGATTTATCACAGAAGTCTACAAAAGAGGTTATGTTTAACTTGAAGCATATCATTACCATTTATTACATTATTACTAAAATACAATGAATTATGTATACTATACATTGTTAGTAATATATTCATTCATTTATTATTTACTGTAAAATGCATGTAATTATTAATTTTGTTCTAATAATGTTTCAGTACAGCATTACTTATTATTATAGACAGTCCTAAAATTGGTAATATAGAAATGAAAGCAACATGAAACAAATTAATATAATAAGAATAACCTAAAGGGGATTATAAATTAGTATAGAACTCATAATATAGTTATGGAATATAAATTATGTAGTAAACTATAAACAGTTTTTAATATTTCTAGGTAAAAGTATTGCAAATACAAGCAATTTATAAAGTAAAAAGTTATAAAGTACCTGTCATTAATATTAAACATATTCATCAAAAATACATCGTACATTGATTATTAAACAAAAGCAATAGAGAAAAAGTACTTTTAACATACCTGGTGGTTGTCTCGACGAGGTATCTCGCCATTAGCAAAACTGACCAGATCTTGATGGACGAGATATCTCGTTATTAAAAGAAAACTGACCAGATCTTAATCTCGTCATCATAAAAAAATTTGCCAATATCTTAATGCAGATATATGCCATCAGTAGCAAAATTGGTCGTATCTTGTTGGACGAGGTATCTCGTCGAAACCACTTGGAGGGTTAAATATATAAGTTATTGAATTACTAAAGATATTTTAGTGACACGATGCTTTTAATGTTTTGTAATTTTTTTCGGAACGTATTTATATTCAAACGAATTTGGAAGTGCTGAAGACTTCCAAAGCTCAAAAATATTTATAATCGCAATGAACTGAAGAACAGAGAAAAAATTAAGGATAACTTACGCCTACTTTAGAGAAAGTTTAAGATTTTTTTTAGTTTGGTTCTTCCTCTCTAGTCTTTAACCCACGAGGGAAGGAAGAGCCAGGTTTGTATGCTTGAAATGTTTACACTTTATTTTCTGTTATTGGAAGATAGGGTAAACTAGACAGTTATTGACACCTCGGACAGTTATTGACACCCTAACCTTTAATTTAAAAAATAAGCTTTCATGTCAATGTTCAGTTTCAAATAAGGGCGGGAAAAATTCTTTGTGAATCATAGAAGTCAGTTATGTGAAAAGATTTTCAAACTGAAAACACCAAGAAAGGTAATATAACCATAATCAAGAAATTTACAAACAAGGTACTTGTTAAGAGGACGGTTTCTTCTGTTTTTGCTAAGAAAAGTGCATGAGCATGTTTTGTAAGATAGATTAGCCATAGTTTCCTTTGCATAAATCCATTTATGCTGCAAAAATAAACTAAATAAGAAAGAAGGGATAACTGTGGGGTCAATTACTCATCCATAGGGTATCAATAACTGATTTTGCACTGTTTATTCTCAATATATTGCAAACTACCTTCCAGGGATAATTTTTTGTTTGAAACCCTTTATTCAGCTTAAAGTAGAGTAATTCAGGAAAAGTTACAATGAATTTCAACTTGATTGAACTATTATTACTATTTTTTCCATGAATTTATAGTATAAATATTGGCTTAAGAGTGTCAATAACTGTCTTGTTTACCCTACTCCTTCAAAACCAATTTTATGGTTGGATCTTAATTTTCTAATCTTCTATACGAGGTATAGATATAAATATATGACTCGTATATATAGTGAGTCAGATGGCAATAATCACGCGTATATAAGGGGGGGGCGTTTCAAATATATTAATTAAAAAGGGTTTTTTTCTTGGAATTTCTTTACAATTTTTAACGCAATCCAGTGCAATACGTGTAAAATGGATGCTTTTATACTTTGTATGTCTAAAAAATATAAAAAATAAATAGTGAAATTTTAAAATAGTGCTTAAAATAGTGAATTTTTAACTTGTAGCTTTTTGCAACTTCCTATTTCGAAAAGTGAGAAGAGGCCTATAATAATAGAACAAAATAAAATTATTTTCTGTCACCAATGGAGGGCCCAAGACAAGACAGGAGGCGCCATCTCTTATTTTCGTCACAGGGACCCATTAACCCTCCAAGTCTTTCGACGAGATATCTCGTCCAAGATCTGGTCAATTTTGCTAAGGACGAAATATCTCGTTGAGACGAAAACTGCCCTTTTAGTCCAAGGGGATTGAAGATTTAAGTAGGTAAAACAAATTAACCCTTGCACAAAATTGGTTGCAATTTGTAATAGGTTTTTGTATCAGAGGCTGATCACAATAGGGCGGTTTCCGACGCGTAGACAAACCACCAAAAGGATTCAATAAGTGTTTTGGATGGAAGGTATCAGCTTAAGGGGACCAGTGCAGTTCTATCTCCATAATGTTAAAATGGTCATATTTTAAGGAACATTTTCTCAGAATCTTTTATGTGTATTGACTTGAATTTTTTTTATACAGGTTATGAAGACACTTTTAAACACTTTAATACAGGGATTTTTAAAAAAATTTGAAATTTTGAGAATTTTTTTTCTTTGACCAATTTTTTTTTGAAAAATGACCAATTTTCATTATTTTTTAACACTCAAAATGAACTTTTCTGAGCAGATAGAAAAAAAATGCCTGTGTTAAAATATGTTATAGGGTATGATACACTTGTAAACCAATTTTTTTTACATTTGCTTGAATATACTTTGAAAAAATGTTCCTTTTATGGAAAAAATGCACATTTTGATGTATTGAAGTTTAAAGCATAAAATTGACCCTACCTCAAAATTTTACAGCTCCATAATCTGGATCATAACATATATTATTTATAGAACTCTTATGAGCACTTTTGCATCGTTTTGCAATTGTACTTAAGGTACGAAAGCTTCGTTCGGCATACATAAGTCGTTCATTGTCACCTTGCTTCATTGCGCGACGCATGTTCACTCCAGGTTCAATACCCAGTTTTTCTAAAACTTTACACCGACTGATGTTCCCTTCATTAAACGTGCACACAGCATCATATGCACCAAATTTTAGGCATGTAATTCCAAAACAAAATTATTTTTTGGCACTCTTGACCAAACAGCGTTAAAACTCTCATTACAATTTTATGTCTTGTCACGAAGACAGTGTTCCAAAAGTTGAGAATCAGATAGATAGCAAAATAGATACAAAATAAAATAGATAAATTAAATAGTGTGGCTTGGTAAATAAGGTTTTCTAATGGGCTTCTCGTTTTGGGCGTTTGTTCAAGACATGTAAACAAAGATGGTAGCTCTTTAAATGGCAAAAACTGACGTACAAGTATTTTTCAAAAAATTATTTAAAATACTTCTACTCAACGTATTTCCATAAATAATGTATCATTTTAAGCAGAATTGTATAAACATTTATTTAAATTCATAAAAAAAATAATCGAAATTTTGAAAGATTTTTGTGCACTGGTCCCCTTAATTCACCCCAAGTTCGATTGCAGCAACAGTGAATTGAATATTTACCTCATAGACACCCCACACACCATCTTCAACCCTGTAAAGGTCGTAGCTGAATCTCAAGTCGTTGGCAAACTTTTGCAGAAGATCGATGCAGAATCCAGAACAGCACATGAAATACGTGGAATTGCGCATGGCCATAGACAGGTTGGCACTGAAAGCGAGAACGAAGAAATGGCACATTATTGGCGATTACGAGAAATTAATTTCATAATTGAAATACCGCACAATTCTCAAAATAAAAACAAATATTCTTTGGAGTTAAAAAATATTTTATTCCGAGGGATTGAAAATTAAGTTGGTTTTCTCTGATTTAACTCTCCAAGTGGTTTCGACGAGGTACCTCGTCCATCAAGATCTGACCAATTTTGCAAATGACGAGATATCTCGTCATCAATATAGTACCGATTTTTTGATGGTGACGAGATCAAGATCTGGTCAGTTTTCTTCTGATGATGAGATATCTCGTCCACCAAGATCTGGTCAGTTTTCTTCTGATGACGAGATATTTCGTCCACCAAGATCTGGTCAGTTTTCTTCTGATAACGAGATAGTTCGTCCACCAAGATCTGGTCAGTTTTCTTCCGATGACGAGATATTTCGTCCACCAAGATCTGGTCAGTTTTCTTCTGATGACGAGATATCTCGTCCACCAAGATCTGGTAAGTTTTGCTAGAGACGAGGAGCCGCGTAGACACAACCACCGTGAGAGTTAATGATTTTCAGAGTAAATAAACAATACAGACGAAAAACGGGCGATTTTACTTCCTGTTACCCAAATGCTCTCGTATGATACATATCGGGGTTACATTAAAATGTTGTCTATCGTAGTTTCGGAGTCGTTCAGGATTTATCTATTTATAGCTGACCAATCAACTATCATATATCAATTCGAAATACGATCATTTGGAATTTTTATGGATGACGTGTTGAAATAGTATTCGAAAAAAAAAAGCCAAGTGACGCCATGGCAGAATATGTATAGGTAAGTAGGCAGGTTTTTAATTAACGTCGCACTGGAGCAACACAACGGGCTATTGGCTACGGTCCGGGATCAAACCCGAAGGAGGACAACACCACGTAATTTAGAACCATGGTCAGATGACGAGGTCACACCTGAGCTGCACCCCACTCTCCGAACTTCCAAAGTGAGGACATTTGAGAACCACGCCAAAGTAAGGACATTTGAGACCCGACAGATTTAACGTGCACTAACTCCCTTTGTACACGACGGTCTTTGGGTGGATTCGAATATGTAATAGGACATACGTCTGTCACAGAAAAACCAATATTTTGCTTGACCAGAAAAAGCCTATCATTCTTATTTCTCTTAACCCTCCGAATGATTTTGACGAGATATCTCGTCCAAGATCTGGTAAATTTTTCTAACGACGAGATATCATGTCCATCAAGATCTAGTCAGTTTTGTTAATTACATGATACATCATAGTGAAAAACTGTCCTATTACTTCAAGGCGATTAAGAGATCCAAATAGGAAAAGGTTTTGTATCAGATTCTGACCACTACAAGGCATTTTATGACGCGAAGATAAACCACCAGGAGGGTTAATGACAAACTTAACCTTCCTAGTGGTTTCGTCAACGAGGTATGGCGTTCTTGGCAAAACTGACCAGATCTTAACGGACGAGATATCTAGACGGAAACTGACCAAATCTTGATCGTCGTCATAAAAAAATCGGCATATCTTGACGCGATATATCGTCGTCAGCGAAATTGATCAGATTGTCATGGACGAGATATCTCGTCGAAACCACTTGGAGGGTTAACAATATTAGAAACTGAACATTTTTGTACAACTGGAAGTTAAATTAATTCTCCATCCAAATTGTTTCAAGAAGCAATTTACTACATGGATTAAAAACCCAGATAATACACCGCGAGGGTTTCACAGAGCAAACATAACTAATGACATCTAATGTTTAATCAGACTTATTTACGTACTAACCCATAATTGAATCAATTACAGAAATGCGGTAATCGACAATGAATCATAATTAGGGTTTATGTGTTACTGAAAACCGAAAAGCGAGAAATGAAATGGAGTAGAAACATTTAGATTTTCCGCTCGAGAAAAGTACTGTAGGATTTGTTTTAATTAATAAGAAAAATTTTATCAAATCCTTTCCGAAATATCAATTACTGTTTGATAGAATTGATAGCACAGAAACGATTTAAGGTGTATGTATACATTAAAAATCACGAAAATTTACCCGAATATCGATTTTGTTTTTATTGCTTCAAAATATTTTCCAATTTCTGAACTTAAAAATAATACCAAGATCTTGCAAATATTCGGAATACTTTTCTAGTTACAAGGATTTTTCGTTAGGTACTGTCACGAGTACAAACACGTTTCCGAAACTTTAAACTTAATTTCTGAAAAACTGTTTTTGCAGTACGACGCTTTGTTCAAACAGTGATAACTCAACAATGAATACATCTATTATAATTATTTCTGTATCATTATAAACTCTATAATACAGTGGATTTTCTGAACGTCGATCAGTTTTTAGTTACGAAATTAATTTTGAATTGATTTTTAAATGTTAAAGTTCCTGGAAAAATCTTGATTTTTTTTTGACTTCCTTGGTGAAAACAATTGCAAGAATTAACCTATTGCCTCTAGTAACTTGATTGAGGATCAAAATATGAAGAATAATATTAGGAATAATTTTCAACAGGAATTGGTCCTTCTGAACACATTAGGATTTGAGCTATCACTATTAGAAAAACATTCTAATTAGCTGATTATATCTAAATTAGATAATGAATAATTAGCTCAATCTGTTTTTCTCACTGAAATGATTTTAAGTATAAACCAATGACTTGTTGGAAAAACTGGATTTTTAAAGTTAAAAGTTTTAACCCTCTGGATACGGGCACCGACCCAACCGGCCGAAAGTTTCTAGTCCCCTCGTTACGAAATGCTCGGATTCTTTCAGACCTCAAACTCCTGAAGAATCGCCGAAGCCCATTACGATTTCCATTCCCTCTTTTCTGTGCTACAGAGACCCGCGCGTGAATAGCCTTATCTCCCCGTTGACAAAGATGTCAGGGTTATCGACGGGGAGCCTCGCAAATTGTTTATCCTCGAGCATCTAGTCTGTGAAAGGTTGAGTAAATGAAAAAGAGATACACCTAAAAAGTCACCGCCGCCCTTTCAGTTTACCCGGGAAGAATCTTTCCCTTCTAGGCATACCCACGACCCGACAATAGAAACCGGGACATTAGCTGATAATGGGATGACACATATTCCCTCTCCTCCTGGGGGAAAGCATTGTAAAGGCCGTTTCGGGCGGTTTCAGTAAGTTGCCTGTAAAGCCGTTGGTCCGGCTGCTGTAACCAAAGAAGGAAACGATATTCTGCCTCTTCGTATGTAGAGGGTTAAAATATCTTCTAGTACGTATATACGTGCACCTTAAGTTCTTTGGAAGTCTATATCTCCCTTCAAATGAAATTCACTATGATGGCGTAGTTTCTAATATGCTTATACCGATCAATCAATCATTTCAAATACGAGTTCTGATAAAAAATGCAGTTCAATGGGTTTGATAATTTCTCTAGCAACCAGCGAGTTCTAAACACAGATGAAACGGATTATGTCGTTTCAACTGCGTATATCAGAGAAACGCCCATTTTTATCTGCGTTTAATGCAAACGTTCGACTGTTTTAGTCTTCAACAAATTCAAATTTCTTCATACCAGAGACTTTTGGTACTTAATGTTTTTTTCGTGGAATACATCTCCCCATGTCTTCAAGTGGTTCAAAATTACGTGGTGTTGTCCTTGGTTCTTTCCCTTCGGGTTTGATCCAAGTCGCCAATAGTCCTTTGTGTCGCTCCAGTGCGATGTTAATTAAAATACCTACCCCATGTCTTTCAACGTCTCAATATCAAATTGGTTCCTTTCCGTTTATTCAATTTAGCAACAGATGTCTTCAAAGATGGATCGTTATTTTATGGCCACCCCGTACATAACTAATTTACTAATATACACAGAATTGTTTTGGCCAGGTAATATAAAAAAGGTTTTTTGAAATTTTACTAAATGAAATTGTAACTCAATTCGCCTTATGCCTGACTCTAGGAGCGTGTTCCAATCGAACCAAAGACCGTCGTGTACAAAGAAGGCTGTTGTACCTTAAATCTGTCGTGGTCTCAAATGTCCTCACTTTGGCGTGGTGTGGAAGTTTGGAGAGTAGGGTGCCAGCTCAGGTGTGACATGGTCATCTGATCGTGATTCAAAATTTGTTTTGCTCCAATGTGACGTTAATTAAAATACTTACCTAACTTCCACTTGAGCTTCATATTAAAGCAACTAGTTGAATTACCCGGCGTTGCTTGGGTTGAATTGTTTATAATTTATCATAATATAACTCAATATTATTCCTATGGAAATTTCGAATTGCCTTTAGCCTCCCTGTAGACCCAGGACAAATCGAACGTGGTTAATATATAGCTTATATGTCCCTCAGAATTCTACGGGATGAATGTACCAAATTTAGATTGAATTGGTCTGACATTGATCGTATAAATACGCATGGTTATCCCATTGAGGATTTCGAATTGTCTTTAGTCCCCTGTATCGACGATAAAAAAAGACCACTTTCTATGAAAATAATCTTATATTATCATAAAAATTTACATTCCAATAATAAAGCTACAGTTTAAGAATTTACAGACATAAACGATATCATCGAGAAGGAAACCTGTGATATAAATATCACATAAACGATATGATACTGAGCGATTTTCAGCGCAACCGCACCCATCTAGGATTGCATGAAACTCTAAGATTCTAAAAAAAGCCAAGGTCATCTTGAGAGGCTACTCCTGTAGATGATCTGACGTCATCTGCCCACCAAGACCGGGATAGAGCGCCGCCTAGCAAGTTCTCTGTCCAGGATGACAGGACGTTACACCCCTCTGCACACCCAAGACAAATAGAACGGGGGTTAATATGTAGCCTACGTTACTCGCAGGGTTCCAGAGAATAAGTGTACCAAATTTGGTATAGATTGGTCAAACGGTGTAGATTTGTATAGCGAATAGACAGATGCTAACTCTGATTTATATGTATAAAGAAGGTAATTTTCAAGTATACTTATATCTTTACATCTATATGGAATGATCAAATCTTTTAATGAAGCTTTCTGCGAAATTATCTTTGGCTTGATTAAACAGAACTGCATGCAACAGCAGTTCTTTCTTTTTATGCCAGAGTAATTTAAATTCAGAAAAATGAATTACTTCCCATTGTCCAATTCAGACTAACGAAGATAATTTGTTGGATTAGAATAATTGAATTAAGATAAACTTATTCCAAGCAGCCGGTGAAAAAATCTTCCCACAAACGCATTTGGTGGAAGATGATACAGATTTTGGGTCCAGCCATTTTTTGACTTATGACATAATCACTGAGGTATTTAATATTCCAGATTTTTAACTTCCGAAGATCGAAAGAAGGAATATCAGAAGAGCGTATTAATCAAAATGGAAATGAGATAAGATTGCTTTTAATGAGAGAATTTGGTATTGTCATGGAAATATTTAACTTTATTTTATGCTTTAGAAGAAATATTAGCTCCGTGTCAAAACTATTTTTCATAATTTTAATGCAGTCAAATATTTAAGATTTATAAAATAAAGATTTATAAAATGCAATGTGAATTATGAGTTTCATGCTCTCAAATTTTTAGGTAGGTAGGTATTTAATTAACGTCGTACTGGAGCAACACAGCGAGCTACTGGTGACGGTCCGGGATCAAACCCAAAGGGAAAGATAGGAAGACAACACCAAGTTATTTTGAATCACGGTCAGATGACGAGGTCACACCTGAGCTGGCACCCCAGTCTCCAAACTTCCACACCACATCAACGTGAGAACATTTAAGGTCACCACTGATTTAACGTGCAACAGCCCCCTTTGTGCACGACGGTCTTTGGTTGGATTCGAACTGGCAACCCTCCTTGCGATTGCTAGTCCGTTACTCTTCCAACCGGGCTACGGCGGCATCTCTGAAATTCTTAGAACTGTTTGCTGATAACTAGCATACATATAGAAACATAACAAACACAAATTACAGTTAACCAAAAAGTTTAAATTTATAAATAATAAATAAACTTAAAATGAGTGCAACCAAAATATTTCATTGGATTGGGAGTTTTGAAAGCTACAAGCAAAAATGAAGTTTAATTTCAATGGAATAAATAATATTATTTAAGAGTTGCAAAATTTCTGTTATTTATTAACTTTTAATAATTAAAGAATTTCTGCTTAGGATTAACGGTCGCCATAAAGATTTTGTCGAAGTACATAAACACCCCAAGCTTTCTCAGATACTTAAGTTACAAGTTATTAAATCATTAGGGTGTATTAAAAGCATTTTTATTTTAATGTGAAACACACGAAACGCGTCAAGTTAAATTAAATAATTAAGAGGCTATTTGAAAGATTAATTTTTGACTGTCTCATTTTGACCCCCTTTCGATTTTACTTTTCTAAGAACTTGAGCCACTCTAGTTCTTAGAAAATAGTCTTAGTATATGTAGAAAAATAAGGAATTCGTGTAGAATAAAATTATTATGGCTGCCTTTTAGGGGGAACTGTTTATGTATAAACTAATAGCTCTCAACTCATTATTTAGTATTAAAGAAGTGATAAATTAATCCTTTCTGTAAGCAGATATTACGCTACACTTAATTGATGACACGAAACAAGTAACAAAAAAAACCCCGTTTTATTATGATGTGATAATTCTTTCCATTTCTTCAAAAATGAACAACAAAAGGCTTTACGTTCCTGTAAAATAGGTTTCACGTGCCTAATGTACAATATTAAAGTTAAGCAAAGTAAGCATATTTTTTAAATGTACTCATGCACATTAATAAAAATAGAAGCTTCATACAAATAATCCTACTTTATGGATTAAAATTCAATAACCCTCCAAGGGGTTTTGACGGGATATCTCGTTATCGAGATCTGGCCAATTTTGATAATGACGAGATATCTCGTTCATGAAGATCTGACCAATTTTGATAATGACGGGATATTTCGTCCATGAAGATCTGACCAATTTTGCTAATGACGAGATATCTCGTTAATGAAGACCTGCCCAATTTCGATAGTGACGAGATATCTCGTTCGTAAAGATCTGACCAATTTCGATATTGACGAGATATCTCGCCTTCAAGGTTTGACCAATTTTGGAAATGACGAGATTTCTCGTCCATCAAGACCTGACCAATTTTGCTAATGACGACATATCTCGTCCATCAAGATCTGACCAATTTCGCTAATGACGAGATATCTCGTCCATCAGGATCTGACCAATTTCGCTAATGACGAGATATCTCGTCCATCAAGATCTGACCAATTTCCCTAATGACGAGATATCTCGCCTTCAAGGTCTGACCAATTTTGCTAACGAAGAGATATCTCGTCATCAAGATATGTTTTGATGATAACGATATCCAAGATCTGGACAATTTTCTTACAATGGCGAGATATCTCGTCATCAAGATATGTTTTGATGATAACGATATCCAAGATCTGGACAATTTTCTTACAATGAGGAGATATCTCGTCCATAAAGATATGGTCAGTTTCTATAACGACGAGATACCTCGTCCAAGAAACCAACAGGAGGGTTAAAACCACTTTACACCCGTTTCAATAAATAATTACTAAATCTTTATTTTCCTAAAGATATCTAAAATATTTCACTAACAGAATAACACAGCAACGATACCACTTACCACAACGTTTTTATTTTTTAACCATTTATGTATTCCTACAAACCATCACAGTTTCCATCCCCACTACATTCCCAATTGAAAATCTCACCACTTTAAAAAACCAATCTCTACCCACTCCAATCTGCCTCACACCATTAACGCAAGAACCCGGGAACCTCTGACTAATTGATGCCTTCACACACACTTTGAAAGAGAAGAGGAAAGATCTTATTTACCCTTCAATGGCCGACCGAGGGGCCACCCTGCACCGTACGGCCCTGTTGGTCTCGCACTCCCCAGTCTCGTTGTCGGGGGAGACGAGGTTAACGTAGGGAGGCTCCTCCATGAACGTGATCTTCATGTTGAACTTCTCGGGTACTCCCGGGGGTGGCACGGGGGACCCACCGGGCCACACGATGTCCTTGATGTCCAATCCGTCTTCGGTCCACACGCCGATCTGAGGGAGGAATTTTAGATGCAATCATTGGGTCTCCGGGAAAGTTAAGGAGATTATGTTTTCACGTACTCCTGGGAGGGAGGTGGTTAATGTTTAATTTTTGTTGGCTGCGTGAGGTGAGGGAGGGCATGTTTTTGATGTTCCAGTCATGCTCTTGGAAATATCTACTACTACGTGTCTGACTATAAAAAAAATAAGAGCTTAAATGAAAAGTAAAAAATTGCCGCTAGGGAGAATTTGGATTTTTTTTTCTCGTGTTATATATAAACTGACTACAGATATACGAGGGAAAGTCAAAAATCATCCTCACTTTATTTTTCAATTTATGTATACAAATGTAGGGGTTGAACAAGTTCGTCATTTTTCTATATAATCTTCTTTCTTTTCGATGCATTAAGTCCAGCTGTCCACAGGCTTGCGTATTCCCTCCAAGAAGAAGGTTTTCGGACGATCGCCCAAGCATTTATGCACCACTTGCCCTACTTTGTCCGTCTAATCTACAGAGAACATGCTACATTGTCGATGGTAACTCGCCGATTTGCCAGTACTATATCTCGAGCTTGTTGAATCTTCTCGTCAGTGGTGGAGGCGTCCTGCTTCTTCTTTCATCACGCTTGTCCGGCCTCTTTTAAACTTCTCGATTCACTCATACATACTTCTACGTGGTAGAGCCCGTATTGTGTTGTAAGCCTCCGATGAATTTGAGCCCCTGGCACATCTTCCGACCCTAGAAATCGGATCACTGTTCTTTATTTCTCCTTGGTGCACACTGCTAGCGTTTGTTTACACTGAAGCAGAAGCAAGGAAAATGACGCTATCCAGGTCAAACTTCGGTAACGTTACCAGAGTAGTATCAACTCTAAGCACGCATGCGCAGAAGGCAGTGTGGCAAACCTAAAGATGTGTTATTAAAGTGTGGATGATTTTTGACTTACTCTCGTATTTACGACAGTTTAAATTTCTTGTAAAATACAGATGGAGACATTAAAAACTTATGCTTCGGAGACATTAAATGTTTACTTTCAAAATGAGGAAAATTACATTTTCAAATTATATGTTTGAAACAGATATAACATTAATATATAACATACTTAAAACTTTACTTTGACTTAAAAACTATCGAAATTAAAGGATTATTTAAAATCATCTACTGATGTAATAAATAAATTAGATAAATCTAATTATAATGTATAACATTTTTCAATTTATAGTTTGAAAACTGGACACTAATTGTATTACGTTAAGAGGGTTGGTAAGGTTTAAATAACAGAATATTATTCAGATACGCCTGATTTACAAGAAAAAATTTTAGTTGACCTGTTATTTTTAAAATATATATCATCGGCTTAGAGCAGAAACTCATTAACTGATATATACGGAGACATTAAATGTTTATTTTCGATTATAAGAAATATATTTTCAAGTAATATTAAAATAATTAATACTTAACTGTAAGATTTCTTATATGAAGATATGTAGAAAGAAAATTGCACATTGTATGTTTAATTTCATCTAGTAGACACTTCTCTTCCTCCAGATCTAATAAAAATTCGTCATGTATGATAAATAATGTACAAACGAGTTTTAATGCCCCTCATTTAAGGCGTTTCAAGATTCCTAGTTTCAGAGTTCTTGTTTAACAGTTTAATCCTCCAAGTGTTTCGATGAAATATTTAGTCTAAAATTTGGTCAACTTTGCTAAGGATGAGATACCTCGTCGAGACAAAACTGCTCTATTACTCCAAGGGGAAATAAAGATCCAAGTAGAAAAAAAAATTTGCCCTTCGCACAGAACTGGTAACAGTTTGGAACAGGTTTTTGCACCAGAGGCTGGATACTACAGGACAGTTTTCGATGTTAAGATAAACAAACCACCAGGAGGATTAAAGTAATTTTAGAGATAAAAAATTTTGTATTGGTGTTTGGAGGTAACTTTGTTGTGTAAAGCATCATCTTATAAAATATTTGTATTTTGAATGTAGCTAAAAGAGGAATACATTAAATTACTTCGATGTTGAGGTTAATCCACAAGCGTCCCTTTTGACTAGTAACTGATACCAATTCGGTCATAATTAATTGATATTGCACATGCTAACTTCAGGAAAAAAATCCTGAAGATTTTTACGATATAAAATGGGGGAAACGTGCACTGCCAGAGAGAAAAAAGATAAGAAAAATTCCTCCAAATAATTCTTAACCCTCCAAGTGGTTTCGACGAGAAATATCGTCCATCAAAATCTGAGCAATTTTGCTAAAGACGAGATATCTAGTCATCAAGATTTTTTGATGATGACGAGATCAACGATCTGATCAGTTTTCTTCTAATGACGAGATATCTCGTCCATCCAGATCTACTCAGTTTTACCAATGACCTTGTACAGACAATCTCCAGGAGGGTTAAATGGACTTCTGGAAAGCCTTGAGGAATCCTAGACATACTAGGTTAACGATGCCAATTGTGGAAGCGATTTATTTACGTTAGCCCTAGTCACCTAATTTAACTAAGACTCTTCCAAAACCACGTGATTCGATTGTCAATTCCGGGGAACCGAACTAAATAATACATCTTATAATACGAAGTTTCAAAGGGCTGCATTAAGCACCCACAGAAATCCCATACCATCGATCCGTTTATATAAAATAGCACGAGCTTCACCACCAGTTGGGTATTCGAAACAAATAGTCCAACTGCATTCTCCAGGATCGTTACAGAACAATGGCATTCTAGTTTTGTTAGCGACGCGATGCCTCGTCAAGACAACAACCACCAGGATTGTTAAAGACGTCAATTGTGGAAGCGATTTGTTGACGTTACCACCAGTCTCCTAATCTAACAAATAGACTCGTCGAAAAGCAAGTGATTTGTATGCCAACTCCTGGGAGCCGAAATATTTAATACACCTAATGATTTGAAGCTTCACAGTACTGCATTTAGATCCCACAGCAATCCCATACCTTCGATTCGTTAATATGCAGTCGCACGAGTTCCAACACAGTTGGGTGTTCGAAACAAATCGTCCATCTGCATTCTCCAGGCTCGTTACAGAACAATGGAATTCTGCTAGCGACGAGATACCTCATAGAGACAACAACCACAAAGACGCCAATTGTGGAAGCGATTTGCTGACGTTACAACCAGTCCCCTAATTTAACTAATATACTTGTTCACAACCAAGTGATTCGACTGCCAACTCTTGGGAACCGAACTATCTAACACACCCAATAATCTAAACTTTATAGGGAGCTGCCAGAGTAATCCAATAGCTTCTATCCGTTAACATAGTCGCACTAGTTCCAACACAGTCTGATGTTCCAAACTAATAGACTCGTCCAAACAGAGAGCAAGACTATATAATACACTCAATAATCTAAAGTTTCATGATGCAGCATTGAGCTCCCACAACAACCCTACAGCTACAATCCGTTAACATGAAGTCAGTGCTTCGAGTTCGACGAGCTCCAACACTGTCGGGTGTTCCAAACAAATCGTCCAACTGCATTCTCCGGGCTCGTTACAGAACAAAGGCATTCGATACCGACGATGCGGTGTCCGTCTTCTGGCGACTAATTAACAAGCAGGAAGGCATTTTGGAAATACCCAACGAGTACCGCAACAGTAGCGGGGACATTAATGAGAATTCTCAAGTGCTTAACTGGCAGCCCGTCACGAAATTATTCGGGTGAAATAGAATCCCACTCACCTTCTCCCAGAAGCCCATGTTGTTGAGGTTCATGACTTCCAGCTCCACATACTTGAGGGTGCCATCGGGATTGAATTCCAGGTCTGCTCGACCCCCTTTCTCTTTGATGCTCACCATGCGCAAGTACCTGAGGGAAAAGACGTTTATCATTGGACGTTATATAAATCTTTATTTCGTGATTCAGACATGCATTATTTATTTGGAATCCGCTATCTCTTCGTCTCGACGTTTAAATCCAGATTATTTTCTGGAATGATTCAGTATTGATCTTTAACTCCAATGCGCTTATTACATAAAGAATGCGGATTATTAAAATTTGATTACGGAGATATTAAATGCTCAAATTAAGTAGTATCCATCTGGGATATCCGTTTGTACCTCAAATCCGTACTTCAATACCACCATACATTAATAACAACAGTACCACACAGATCATAGATAAATATCCTATTATACTATCATACATAAGTCACCAGAATACCATCATAAATATCCAAATTTCCTACCGTACTATTATACCATCATACATAAATGTCTTTGTACCATCAATAGATAAATAACATAATTTACTACCGTAATGTACTAATATCATACATAAATGGCCACAGCATTGTCATAGATAAATAACATAATTTTTACTGTAATATAATAATACCATCATACATAAATAATCACGGCAGTCGTAGATAAATAACATAATTTACTACTGCAATATACTAGTACCATCATACATAAATAATCACAGCACCGTCCTAGATAAATAACATAATTTCCTATATTTTGAACCTTGCACCATAAAATCCGAATAACCAACCAACCAACCAACCAAACCAATTTCCCGCAATACTATAAAATCATCATACATAAATGACCACAATTCCATCATATTAGATAAATACCACAATTTCCTACCATATTTAATACCATTAAACATAAATGACCACAGTAGCATACTAGATTACAGACAAATATCCTAATTTACTACCGTACAATAATGCCATCATATATAAATAACCACAGCACCATTATAGGTAAATATACATCCTTACCTAAATCATTATTTCGCGATTCAGATGCATTATTTATCTATCACTACTTTCTAATTCGAAACTAGATCCTGCCAGACTGTCGTGTTCACGGGGGCTGGTGCACGTTAAATTTGTCGTGGTCTCAAATGTCCTCACGTTGGCGGGGTGTGGAAGTTTGGAGAGCGGGGTGCCAGCTCAGATGTGACTTCGCCATCTGACAGTGGTTCAAAATTACGTGGTGTTGTCCTCGGCTTCGATCCCGGTCCGTCGCTAATAGCCCGTTGTGTTACTCTAGTGCGACGTTAATTAACTACCCACCAGACTACTAGTGATTCGATGGTTCTCTTTACTTGTTAAGAAGAATACGAAGAAAAATATCAAATGAAAAGATTTTAAATATACAAAATAAAAATGGTACCCATGTGGATACAACTTACTCCATGTAAAAGGGTGGGCCACGAAAAGAAGCCTCTCCCGGTCTCGTTACTGTGTATGGAATATCACGGGACATGTGGGAAAATTTAAAAGGGGAAGTCCTCGGATCTGTACCTGTACCACCTTCGGATTGAGTGCGCAGGCGCACTGAGCGTGGGGAGGGGCTCAGCAAATAGGTCGAAATTCTACGGTACTGGGCGAGCTTTGGGCCAGTGTAACTTTCGATTGAATGGAGTGAGGACTGCGTAATGGTGCCATTCGAAAGCTACCAAACTACGCTACAATTAATATTAGACAACAACCTTTTAACGACAATTAATGTAAAACTGTACTTCAATCATTCAAACTGTAAATTAATAGTTGAATGTTCACACTAAACAATCGCTCAAACTCCCTATGTCTGTTTCATCGATTTTACAATCCAAAATCGGGCAGCGGTAGCTCGGTTGGAAGAGTAATGGATTAGCAACCGGAGGGTTACGAGTTCGAATCCAACCAAAGACCGTCGTGTACAAAGGGGGCTGGTGCACTTTAAATCTGTCGTGGCCTTAAACGTCCTCACGTTGGCGTGGTGTGGAAGTTTGGAGAGTGGAGTGCCAGCTCAGGTGACCTCGTCATCTGACGTGGTTGAAATTACGCGGTGTTGTCCTTGGATCTTTCCCTTCGGATTCCATCCCGGACCGTCACCAATAGCCCGTTGTGTTGCTCCAGTGCGACGTTAATTAAAATACCTAAATACCAATCCAAAATCAGGCCCGAGTATTCACGTTAAAACTACGGGTTGTATCCTCGACACAACCTATTAACTTTTTCAAACCATCTTTCGTGTAATATTCCACATACAGTAGAACCATCGCCAAAACCCATTGTGTTGCTCCAGTGCGACGTTAATTAAATACCTACCTATCTACATACAGTACGAGACCAAGATGGGCTGCTCTTTCCTGGCCCACCCTCTGCAATACCATCATACTTAAATGACTACAATACAATCATACATAAATGACTGCAATAGAATCATACATAAATGAACACAAGATCATACAGTACGAGACCAAGATGGGCTGCTCTTTCCTGGCCCACCCTCTGCAATACCATCATACTTAAATGACTACAATACAATCATACATAAATGACTGCAATAGAATCATACATAAATGAACACAAGATCATACAGTACGAGACCAAGATGGGCTGCTCTTTCCTGGCCCACCCTCTGCAATACCATCATACTTAAATGACTACAATACAATCATACATAAATGACTGCAATAGAATCATACATAAATGAACACAGGATCATACAGTACGAGACCAAGATGGGCTGCTCTTTCCTGGCCCACCCTCTGCAATACCATTATACCTAAATGACTACAATACAATCATACATAAATGACTGCAATAGAATCATACATAAATGAACACAGGATCATACAGTACGAGACCAAGATGGGCTGCTCTTTCCTGGCCCACCCTCTGCAATACCATCATACTTAAATGACTACAATACAATCATACATAAATGACTGCAATAGAATCATACATAAATGAACACAAGATCATACAGTACGAGACCAAGATGGGCTGCTCTTTCCTGGCCCACCCTCTGCAATACCATCATACTTAAATGACTACAATACAATCATACATAAATGACTGCAATAGAATCATACATAAATGAACACAGGATCATACAGTACGAGACCAAGATGGGCTGCTCTTTCCTGGCCCACCCTCTGCAATACCATTATACCTAAATGACTACAATACAATCATACATAAATGACTGCAATAGAATCATACATAAATGAACACAGGATCATACAGTACGAGACCAAGATGGGCTGCTCTTTCCTGGCCCACCCTCTGCAATACCATCATACTTAAATGACTACAATACAATCATACATAAATGACTGCAATAGAATCATACATAAATGAACACAAGATCATACAGTACGAGACCAAGATGGGCTGCTCTTTCCTGGCCCACCCTCTGCAATACCATCATACTTAAATGACTACAATACAATCATACATAAATGACTGCAATAGAATCATACATAAATGAACACAGGATCATACAGTACGAGACCAAGATGGGCTGCTCTTTCCTGGCCCACCCTCTGCAATACCATTATACCTAAATGACTACAATACAATCATACATAAATGACTGCAATAGAATCATACATAAATGAACACAGGATCATACAGTACGAGACCAAGATGGGCTGCTCTTTCCTGGCCCACCCTCTGCAATACCATCATACTTAAATGACTACAATACAATCATACATAAATGACTGCAATAGAATCATACATAAATGAACACAAGATCATACAGTACGAGACCAAGATGGGCTGCTCTTTCCTGGCCCACCCTCTGCAATACCATCATACTTAAATGACTACAATACAATCATACATAAATGATTGCAATAGAATCATACATAAATGAACACAGGATCATACAGTACGAGACCAAGATGGGCTGCTCTTTCCTGGCCCACCCTCTGCAATACCATTATACCTAAATGACTACAATACAATCATACATAAATGACTGCAATAGAATCATACATAAATGAACACAGGATCATCACAGATAAATATCCAGGCATTTACTACCTGGAAATATTTCGAGGTTGAGACACGCTTTATTTATTTGTGACTTACTACTCTTACCCTATTCAGACACCAGCTTTAAATCCAGACTAGTACCCATTCTGGGGTACTCCAAATCCGAACTACTATACCATGATATATAAATGATCACAGGAACATCATCAATATTTAAGTACTCTATATCTTAACTTTTATTTCGTGATTCAGATATGCATTATTTATTTGCGATTTACGGCATTTACCCTAATAAGACTCCAGCTTTAAATCCAGACTATTTTCTGTTGATTCAATGCCGATTTTACTCCTAAATGCTCTTCCTTTCAAATTACGGTATTGGGACGATAACTGTTCGCAATTCTTTAAAAGAAGCCTTACTTCAAATAGACGCTGGTTTTGAAAATGGATGAACGCAATTTATTCTTTCGTGTCGATTTTTAAACTGTCCCCATGTGAGGGATCTCAGAACCAGAAGGGGTTAATGTGCTGTAGAGATGTCTAGTACTTTTACTAAATTTTCATTTATTTTTATCTACAAATGTGATATTGGGACTGCGACGCGAATTGTTATAATGAAATAACAAACAATTCAGATTTTGTTTACTTGACTCTTTGGGGGTCTTTAGCAATTATCTAAATAATTAATAAATCCCAACTGATTAATCAAATTTGGTTCCTTGTGTATATGCTTATGTTTTAGTATGTTTCTTTTCTTTATTTTCATGTAAACAAATTAAATCTCATTTTAGTAGACAGATAAAATTTCATTTTAATAGATAGATAAAATTTCATTTTAATAGAAGGGGGGGGTATTTTAATTAACGTCACACTGGAGCAACACAACGGGCTATTGGTGACGGTCCGGGATCAATCCCAAAGGGAAAGATCTGATTTTAATAGAAGGATAAAGTTTCATTTAATACAGACAAAATAACTTATTTTAATGTAGAAAAATTAAATTGTATTTTAATAAATTAATATTATTTAAATCTTTTTATGCGCAGAAATGCATTTAGTTCCCCTTAATTTTGGTTACGAATGGATAAATAGAAGTTCTCCCCCCTTAAATGATATATTTTAACTATATAAAGGGTGATTAGAAGGTATTGACTTCGTCACCTGACTTTGGTTCAAAATTACGAGATGTAATCGGATCTTTCTCTTCAGAGTTGATCCCGGACCGTCACCAATAGTCCGTTGCGTTGCTCCAGTGCGACGTTAATTCATCTACCTACCGTAAAGGTGATTAGAATACGTAAACACAAAAGCAGAATTAGATAAAAACGACTGAGTTATTGCAACTGAACAGCAAACACCAGAAGAGAAAATATAATTGAATATCATATCTACATATACACCGATGCAGTTCTGTTTAGCTGTCCCCATTCAAGACATCGATCAGAATTAAAGTAGCATTATAATCACACTGACAAGATTCCAGAAACAAAGAAATCTACTACCATTTCAATTATCAGGA
This sequence comes from Meta bourneti, assembly GCA_933210815.1. NCBI lineage: Eukaryota > Metazoa > Arthropoda > Arachnida > Araneae > Tetragnathidae > Meta > Meta bourneti. The sequence continues at coordinate 9,210,402 of OW119928.1, forward strand.
TATTCTGCAATGCAAATTTAAGAAAAAAGGAGGTACGATTGAAAGCATAGGTCATACGTATTCTACACACGTATATTTAAAACTCTGAGAACCTGCTCTATTGTACTGAACTAGACATAGCACTTTTAACGCTGGACACATTTTTACTGAATATCGATATTTTTACAACCATAGACAAATCCAATTTAGAGACGCTAATCCAATCTTGAAAGATTTCTGGAAATCCGTACCGCAGAAATTTATTTTTATTTATCACTGGCATCCATTTTATAAACTTTATTTAGGCCTTTATGCGTCGCATAATTTAAATTTAACAGTTTTGTCATTTTTTGATTAACGTTACACTGGAGCAATACAACTGGCTATTAGTGACGATCCGGGATCAATTCCGAAAGGAAAGATCAAGGACAACGCCTCGTAATTTTGAACCACGGTCAGATGACGAGGTCACACCTGAGTTTACACCACACTCTCGAAACTTCCACACCACGCCAACGTGATGGCCAAATATGAACCCGGCGCACCCAAAGATATAGTATGCCCACTGCGCCAGCAGCCTTTGAGTTATAGGCGGCGCAGGTTCGATTCCTGCCAGGTACATTCCTCCCTGGGTGTATTTCTCTCTTCTGCTTCAGTAAAGATTTCACTCTGTGTGTGTGTCAATTTCTTGATATTGTATGTCTTGTGTTAATTAATATTGTATTCTGCCTGGCGCGACATGGCCGAATATGCGCCATAAAACCCCCAAACAACCGAAAAATAAAAGCCTTATATTCACCAGCAATACTTAAAACAACGTCAACATTGATGAGATTCTGATACATTAAAAACAGCACATCAGAATTCTACAAGCAAAAGGATACATTCTCCCTCTGATGACAAGGCTAACGTATGATGCAAAATGCAGCATCCCAAAAGACCCCCAGAAAACGATATCAGTTTTTCATTTCTACTCTTTCAATTGTCATGGTCTACGCATTCTCCCCAAGCAAGCCCCGGATGCTGTCTATATTCATATCGGCCCATCATTCACGCTGAAGTTTTTATGGTGCTTCCGACTGGCAGAAACTGTCGCTTTAGAGCGAGCGTAAAGGATTGTGATTGGCATTTGGATGTGTAGAGTTAGCATTTTTCCTTACCTGTAGCGTGATTCAAAGTGTGCCTGTGGGAATTTTTGATAGATGTTTTGCTGTGTTAAGCCATATATGGATGGTTTTCAAGGCCTGACTGGAATTGATTACTGCCGTTTCTCAAATTTCGAGAAAGCAAAATGTTTTACCACTGGATATGAGTTTTAAATTTGTTTCGAAGTGTCCCAACGTTTAAAAGCCCGGTTGGAAGAATAGCGGATAAGGAACCGGAGGGTTGCGAGTTTGAATCCGACCAAAGACCGTCATGTATAAAAGGGGCTGGTGCATGTTAAATCTGTCGTGGCCTCAAATGTCGTCACGTTGGCGTGGTGTGGAAGTTTGGAGAGTGGAGTGCCACTCAGGTGTTGCCTCATCATCTGACTGGTTTATAACTACGTAACTGGTTTATAACTTGGACCTTTAATTTCGGGTTTGATGATAGAGGAGATATAAAAGTAGAGTTAGCTACGGCAGCCCTTTTTTTGTCCACATGATCATGTGACCAAAAACAGTAGTCACGTGATCCTTAGACTCTTCTTCATCAACGCGCATATGGTTTGCGCATTCCTTCTTCTATAGCAAATGCATTGAAAGTGAAAGCATGGTTCTACAGTGCTTTGCATATGGATGCAATTCCAAATTTATTAACGATGGAAACATCACATTTCACAGGTAAGCGATTTACGTGTACTTTACATTTATTTTTTGTGTTTTTTAGTATTTGATAGTGTGATAAAAATAGATGTTCTAACTTTGGAATTCTTAATACAACCAACTGATATTTCCCGCTCTATAAAAAAGATTTCATTGATTTGCAATCAATATATATATAATAGGGTTTAAAATAAAATAACTGATGTTCGAGTGTGTGTGCTATTGTAAATTGTACATATATAAGGACTTAAAATATTAAAAATAACTTTAAAAACTTGTGTGAAATCGTTCTATCTTGGCGAGGATTTTTTTTGGCGCCAACTTGGAGCACTATATCCTTTCGTGTCTTATACGATAAAATGTTATGAATTGAAAACATGAACTTAAGTACATCATTTAAATTGTTATTTCTTGCTGTTTTTTTTTTCACCCATTTGTGGAATTACATAAGAATAATAATTAAAATATAAGACAAATTTTGAAACTTTTAAGAATTATAAATTAAATAAAATCAATTTGTTAAAAATAGGATTAAATCATTTCATAAATCGTATTATAAATGCCCACATTTATCCGCTTTAGGGAACCGTTTTGTTCTTGTTTTAAAATATGTGTAAAATCATTCATTATAAGATTATATTTGACAAAAGAGCTTTTCTTTCAAATAATTTTTCTTGGACCTATAATTTTCTACTGGAATGGCGAAAAACAAATTGCCGTTCTCTTATGTGAAAAACAAAAACAGTGCATGAACGGAAATTGAAATACTGTACCTGCTTTGGCGTATTTTTATTCTTGTTAATGAAACATACAATATAGCAAATTGGGAAAGCAAAAAATTAGAGAAAGAAATGAGACTTCTATTGTACTAATTCCAAATAATCCGCGCAGCTGGAAAAGTTCCTTTTGTAAAAACATCTGAATTTTTTGCTTAGTGTTAAATAAACCTAACATTAAAATTTAATTTTTTTCCACTTTCAAACCAGATTCATCTTTCTTCCTTACACGTTTTAATTTTGAGATAAATAATATTGAATTTTAGGTTGTTTCGAACAATATTTGTGAACATTTCAATATTTATATCGTTCTTTAACTCGATAAATAAGCTTGGTAGTGATAAAGAGCTTTTTTTCAAGTAATTTTCCTTGAATCTATAACATTCCACAGTGAAATGAAATCCTTCACTCTTTTGTTTTATACCTAAAAACGAATTAAATACATTTGTGAAAATTTATGCACAGGTAAAACATGCTTCTCAATCGAGCGAAACATTTATTTTCTAAACTTAACAATTTTTTAAACTGAAAAAAGCTATTTTTTAAAGCATATTTAATGCTTTTAAAAATAGCTTTTTTCAGTTTAAAAAATTGTTAAGTTTAGAAAATAAATGTTACGAAAATAAATGATCGTGATAACTTAAACTCTTAAGGTATTGTCCTTCAAATTATGAACATAATTTTGTATTTCTGATTTTTAGAATTATAAGTAAAACAATTTATACTTACTTGTAATAAGAACTTGTAAAGATGTGTATCTGCTAAAATTTCATTTATTCAGTTCTTATGTATTAAAACATTTTTTGTTTCATTTATTAGTTTTCTCAAAGATGAAGAAAGGTGGCTAGTAAATGGCTACATGTTTCTATGTGAGTTTTATTCAGTGGATGTAAAATGTGATGAATCTGACAAATTTTATAAGTTTACTGTTTCTTATTTATCTTTCGTATTTATAAAATATTGATTTCACACGCACAATTAGTAATACAAATTTAATATTAAAAATCCTACACCTTTGCACACACTTAAGATCAAGAGTTATTTAATTGATCAATTTGATAAATTTAAAATCCAGATAGAGACACGGATGTGACTTATTTAGTTTTTGAACCAGAAATTTAAAATCGGGCAAAATAGCTAACTGCAAGTATATGGTTCCATCTTGTAAAGATTATATGTATGACTTTTTATGTTAATAATATTTTTATGCGTAACTGTCCTAAAATAAATTGAATTGGTTTGAATGATTTTCTACAGTTTACGAAAACATAAGCAATTAATGATACATAATATAAATGAAAGCTTTCAGTGGTGACCCGGACTTGATTTGAGCACGCAACTATCTGTTTTCACTATTTTTATTGTATGCATCAGTAAAATATTTATTGAGGCAGTCATTTATTAACTTGTGCATTTATTTTTCAATTTATTCCAACTCGTGTTAACCTCATTGTTTAAAAAAGGAAGTTTGAATGATTTTCTGCTATTAAATCTTTAAGACAATTTTCACAACACCTAATACAGTTAAAGAAAACATAATATATTTAAATAAAGAAAGTCAGGTTTAGGACAACTATCTTACGAAAAATTTTAACCACTGACGATATACTTGTGAGCATAACCTAAGCCTTTTGACATTTTCTCTTAATATACAATTGCAAAAGGTAACAAACAGTCCAGCGATGAATCAAACCAGCACTACAGGACCAATCTCGACTGCGGGTCTGGTAAACCTTTGCGGAGGACTGTATCTGGACTGCAGACTAGTTAAGCCGATTTGGAGAACCGAGCTTGATAAAAAAATATTTGGAGGATTGTATCTGGATTGTGGGCTAGGTAAAACTGTCCTGAGGGCCGTATCTGGACAGCGAGTAGGTTAAACATATCCAGTATTTGGTCTGCTGTCCTAATAAACATATTTAGTGGACTGTATATGGACTGTGGGCCGCGTAAACATGTCCGGAGACCGTATCTGATAAAAATTTGCAGTCCTGATAAAAAATTGGAGGGCCATATCTGGTCTGCGAGCCGGGTAAACATATCCGAAGGGCTTATTCGGCTTGAGGGCTGGTTAAACCTGTCCAGAGGGCCGTATCTGAACTCCGGGCCTGCAATCAATCTATTTACTACAACGTATTTTTCTTACATGTACGGATTTTTGTTCTATACGTGCTAATTAAACTTGATCCCAATGAGAACTTAAGCTAATTATATAACAGCTCAAATTGCTAAAAACATTAAAAAGTTACCCAAATTCAATAAATATTCAGTAGCATGCAAATTAGCATCGGCTAACAATGTTAAAACGTAACTCAAATTCAAGAACTATGCCGTATTATACACATTCGCATCGCTAACTTTTTATAAGTAAATCTTATGTCGCCAAGAGAAGCGATGAAAAATCAAATCAATCAACCAAGCTGAATTTTCGCGTAGCAGTCACGTGACTACTAGCCACACGTTGGTGACACTTTTTGAAGCTCTTCGCAAAGCGATACTCAGTCTACTTATATTTAACGTCCATGGATTTGATCCCGGACCGTCGCCAATAGCCCTTTGTGCTGCACCACAGTGCGACGCTAATTAAATAACTACCTATCTTTTCTCGTCACAAGATAGTGCCGATTTTTTGAAGATGACGGGATCAAGATATGGTCGGTTTTCTACCAATGACGAGGTATCTCGTCCATCAAGACTTTGTCAGTTTTGCTAATGACGGGATATCTCGTTGAGACAACCACCAGGAGGGTTAAATGAAAAAAAGTGGAACATTGATACAGATTTGGTTTTGTCACACACAGATTTGGTTTTGAGCTCTGAAATGAGTAATGTTATTCTAAAGGGTATCTTACGCTTTCTTGACTGCCGAGGTTCATCGTTCATCAAAGAACCATCAGGAGGGTTAAAATAAAACGTCTTTACAGATACACCCTTAGTAAGTTATTGGATAGTTATGGACTAGTCTATAGGAAATAATAAAAAATAATTGCAAATTGATCATAAGAATTAAGCGTCTTTTATCTTATTTCCTACGACTTTCATAAGACAAGCTTGATTCCTGCTCTCTATGCTTCTGAATTGATTTTATCATACACGGGGGAATGAATCATTCTTTCTTATTGGATTTTTCCTTTGCTATATAGTTAGTAGTATGTCATGAAATAATTGCTTTGAAAGATTGAGAGATGTGTTGTTGCATTCTTCTATGTCTACAGTTGTATACCTAATGCTTGTTCCTTTAAACTAAAGATCAGAAAGTTATTATTATCATCCTTTATTGAGGCAATAAGTTTCTTTGTACATTTTTCCTGTTTGTTTTCTTAACAAATAAATTGGAAGCTTGTTATTGTAATATTTCTTGATTACGAAATATTACGAGATATATTTCAGCCCAACTTTGCAATGATCAAATTGGCTGTGAAAGTGCATATTGTTGCTTACCTTGCATTCTTCCGGGACTGTAAAGGTCTTCTTAATCTTAATTCAATAAGTTAACAACTTTTCACTATCAGCCATTTTTTGTGTGAGCGATTGTATGTTATTGTTGAAAGTTAAGAGCTAGTGAATAAAATGAATATACATTTGCTACTACAAAAAGAGGAATATAACATAAATTCATAATAAGTAGGTAATTGATTAACATCACACTGGAGAAACAGAACGGGTTATTGGCGACGGCCTGGTATTAATCCCGATAGAAAAGATCCGAGGAAAATACCTCGTAATTTTGAACGTTCAGATGATGAGGTCACACCTGAGCTGGCACCCCACTCTCCAAACTTCCACACCACGCCACCAAAGTGATCACATTTGAGGCCACGACGTGCACCAGCCCCATTGTACACGACGGTCTTTGGTTGAATGAAACTCGGAACCCTCCGATTGTAAATGTGCTACTCTTCCAACCGGGCTACCTGAGCCCCGATTAATTGTTTTAGTTGGCAAGACAGTCTTGATAATTTCAACAGATGCAATATATCTTTATTGTAAAAATGTGCATTCGTTGTTCAAAAGTTAAAAATGCAATGAATAATTGGTAACGAGGAGCATTTTTTTCTCTGTATTTAGTCACTTTCTTTTCAATCAACAAATTGGCACCTAGTCTAATCAAATATTTTCTTACTGTTAACCCTCTGAGGGGTTCATAAACATAATTCAATTTTGCAACTTTCAGTCTTCCCTGCATGACTTGAACCAATTTTGATCTTTATGACCAATAAAATCCAAAGGATTCTATCACAAGGAAATCTTGCCAAAAGATTCTATTCTGCAGAATGGTCCAATAGAATCATTCCAAAGAATGGTCAATAGAATCATTCCAAAGAATGGTCAATAGAATCATTCCAAAGAATGGTCAATAGAATCATTCCAAAGAATGGTATTTAAGGAAAGGACCAATACAATTCTTTAAAAGAATTCTATTCTAAGGAAAGGAACAATGCCAATTCTTTTAAAAGAAATCTATTCTAAGGAAAGGAACAATGCCAATTCTGATACTAGAATATTCGTACTGCGAAGTTTGTTTTTTTATTCGGCTACGTTGCCACTTAAGTTTTTAGAAACTTATTACATTTTACTTTCATAATAATAATTAGTAATTGTACATAAATTATGAACCTTACAGGAAGAATGCCAATTCTTTAAAAGAATTCTATTCTAAGGAAAGGAACAATGCCAATTATTTAAAATAATTCTATTCTAAGGAAAGGAACAAGATAATTTTCCAAGGGATTCTATTTTAAGGAAAGGAGCACTAAAATCTTTAAAGTGATTTCATTCTAAAGAAAGGGGCAATAAAATATTTCAAAGAGATTCTAATTCAAAAGTCCAATTAAATATTTCCAAAGGATTATATTCTAAAGAAAGGAGCAATAGAATCTTTCCAAGGGATTCTATTATAAGGAAATAAGCAATAGAATCTTTCCAATGGATTCTATTCCAAGGAAAGGACCAAATAGTTTCAAAGAAAGATTTTATTCTAAGGAAGGGATCAGTAGACTCTTTCTAAAGTTAGATAGAATCCGTGGATTCTTTAGAAAGATGTGGTATTTTAGTCAATAAGTGTGTTATAGGGTAAAAGCAACACTACTCGTAAACTACACTGCTCGCAATTCTTGAGGGTTAACATGCATATACAATGTTTTTGTGTCCAGAAATTCGATACACAAAATAGAAAAACCTACTTGTTCACTCATTTCAAAAGACTTATATGTCCACAAAGATACAATTAAAATTCGTTAATTAACATCATTATTCAATTAAAGCTGCAACAACGATACCAATAACTTGAAACCCATAGCTTCAATAAAATCCTAATAAGCAACAACTCAAAAAACATTGTCCATCCAATTATTCTCACGGCATACCGACCACTATATAAACTTCTAATTACTACACCAAGCATTAGATTTTGCAATGAAACGCGCACTCAAGTTATGAAAAGCCTTTTATTTTGACAATCAAGAATTTACCCAAACAAGAAACTCCCTTCATTAATTTGTTCATAATTTTCATTAGCGTCGCCATCAAAAGGCAACTCTGAAAAAGTCACAGTCCTTTGTCGAAAAGGGATCTGCTATTTCACAACAAGTATTTCTTCACGTCTGTTAATTAGACTCCTGTTATTTTCCTTCCGTGGCTTTTGACTGTTAGGCATAATTAGTGATGAGTTAAGGCCAGAGAAAGAGGCTTTTATTAAATTCCTGTAAGAGAGCAGTGGTATTTTAAAAGGACGGGTCCGCCAGCTACCTGTTGAGCGCTCCGGAGGAATTCCCCTCCCGTTGCCATGGGGACGGCGACAGCAGATCGTTTCCATGACAGCTGCCGGGAGTACGTCCTTTTGAATGGGACGAGGATCTGGTTTCCTTTCGGAAAATTAAAAAGGTTTCGAAAGGAAGGGATGGAAGACGATGCTTAGAAAATTTCCCAAGCTCTTACGTATTTTTTGAAGGTCTTGAATTCGGGAGACTGACGAAACAATGTTAATTTACCTGATTTCTATGTATTTTACAGTCTTGCTTGTTGAAAAAGTTTTTCTTGCGAGCTTAACGTTAAGTTGTTAACGTTAAAATGGCGAGACTTTGCAGAGGGCACTCCAAAAGTATGTATCAAGCGCATAGACAAGGTTTTTCTATTTTGCTCCTGCACTGTCTTGCTTGCCCTCTCATGTCCTTGACTGCATCTGGATTTATTGGTGGAAAAGAAAGATTCGTTGGTTTTGGGTGTTTTGGCGCAAGGGCCATATTTGGCCACGCTGCTCCACACACAATACGAGAACGAGGTAGGAAAAACAGCAAAAAGCAGAAGAGTAGACGATGGTAAAACTGTCCCTAAATGAGGAAGACCAAGAAGCAGATTCTCTCTTCCTCAGGCAACGAGATCCTACGATGGTCTAGCATTTTCAAGACCAGGGGTCAAGCAACAGGTTAACCTTCTTGGTGGTTCTCTGGACGAGTTATCAAGTCATTATAAAAACTGACCACACCTTAATGGACGAGATATCTCGCCATTAGAAGAAAACTGACCAGACCTTGATCTCGTCATCATAAAAAAAATCGGCAATATCTTGATGAGATATCTCGTCATTAGCAAAATTGATCAGATCTTGATGGACAAGATATCTTGTCGAAACCATTTGGAATGTTAAAAAAGGTGCATCGAAGATAGAAAATTGACCAATGTCCAACATGCTATGACCCTATGAGAGAGATTTTCGGTGTAAGCAAACAAACCAGACGGTGTGCGAAGGTTTTACTTCTACTGTCCAAACGCTATCGCATGATAAATATCGAGATTACCTTAAAATGCGGTTTATCGCTGTTTTGGCAATGCTTAGTGTTTACTCTAACTCAGGGGTGTCAAACTAGCTGTCCGCGGGCCGCATGTGGCCCACGATGCTCTGAAATAAAATGAAAACAGGACAATATGTTATGAAGAAAATAGCACTTAGCGGAGATCGAGGCAATACCGTACACACAATTTCGTCATGTTAAAAATGTGTGAGCAACTATTTTCGTCCATGAAATGAAATAAAACGGCCTACAGATCAAGATTAACTGATAAACATCTATCTGCCATAATGAAGATTGTCTGTTCTCAGTCTTTGAATCCAGATATTGGAAAACTAGTAGGAGGAAAGCAAGTTTCCGGTAAAAAAATTAATTTTATAAATACATTAAATTAAATAAACGTTTAAATAAAAGCAATTATATAGCAATATTATAAATTATTACCCTAAATTCACTTAATTACATAATGTGTTTTAATTATCCTATCCATATTCCTGAATCCTCACTTCAAAATATAATTTTAAGAAAATTTGTAAATGTGATGTGGCCCGCGTGAATCTTACCAGTTGCATTAAATGGCCCGTGTTTTAATTGAGTTTGACACCCCTGCTCTAACTGGTCAAGAAGGTTAAAAACGGTCAGAATTCACGCAGGGGAGGCAGCAGGTTGCAAGCTGGAATTATGCGTATGGACCCCTAGAGGGGTATCTGAGTTTATTGTTAGTTACTTCGGTTTTGGAGACTTAAAATGAATTGAAACAAAAAGGTTTTCACTTGAAGAAGCATAACACAGACTATCCAAATCTCCAAGTATCTCAAAATCGGTATTTTGAAATTTGAATCGGTATTTTGAAAATTTGAATTTCAACTAAGGATGTTTCACGAGGGAGTTATTTTAATAATGGTATACCACCATTTCGAGGTATAAGATTTTAAATGTAAATAAAAAAATAAATTCAGGGGTTGAAATATATGAAAAATAACATCTTAATTAGTCGGCAGATATAACTGGTTTTATTTAGCTTCATAAAAATGGAGCATGATCCCGTAAATGTAGTTAATATCTATTTTATAAAAATGGTGCTGTACCACTGAAATAACGTCTTCACATAATCTATTGATTTAAGAATATTGAGTTTAGGATCCCACAGATGCGTTGTCTTTTTTCCTCATAAAATACCTTTCGTAAAAGAGTCGAATAATATTTGAATTTATTTAACCTCCACGATGAATTATACTTCGCAGCCCAATTGGTATACTGCTCATAGCGTTGGTTTGCCACTCAGTTGGTAGCGGGTTCGATCCGCGGTTTGTAAGAGCATGGATGTTGGTAATTGTCCTCGTTTGTGGCTCATCCATCAGTAGCTACTTCGCGATTTTTAGTTTTTCTAATATAAATAAGCTTCTCTATTGGATTAAAAAAAATTGTTGTATTCACACTAGTGTTAGATCGATTTAACTCGCATTTATAACCTTTTAATATTGTTCCTAAGGTATATTTAAAAATAATCTCGCTCGTTTTAGCAAAAAGCAGTTTTTCACCTTGATAATTGGTTTCCCCTCGTCTGATTTTTAAAATTACCTTCAAAGGGATGAAATATGAAAAATAGTAAATTAAGCAGTTCTCTAAATATAAGATCAAAGTTTTCGTAGAAATTTAAATTATACGTACAGCAAAATACGCATAATTTTTCTCATAGTACAAATATTCATACTTTTGGAATTATGCTCCTTCAAAAGGTAATTAAAATATTCAAAAGGTAATTTTTATTTAAAAAAATTAACTATTTTAAACATTTTATCTAATTGTTAACACTTCAAGTCTCTTAGTATGACATGAAATGCATACAGTCTAACTTCCATGTTTAATTCATTACTTAGAAAGAGGTATTTTAATTAACGTCACACTGGAGCAACACAACGGGCTATTGGTGACGGTCCAGGATCAACCCCCGAAGGGAAAGATCCGAGGACAACACCACGTAATTTTGAATCACGGTCAGATGACGAGGTCACACCTGAGCTGGCACCCCACTCTCCAAACTTCAACACCACGCCAACGTGAGGACATTTGGGGCCACGACAGATTTAACATGCACCAGCTCCCTTGTGTACGACGGTCTTTGGTTGGATTCGAACTCGCAACCCTCCGGTTCTAGTCCGTTACTCTTTTAACCCGGCTACCGCGGTCCTTTTTACTTAGGAAACATTATTTTATTCAAATAAATGTTGCAACAAAAAACTTGTTTTAATGTTAATTAAGCAGCAAAAGTAAATGACTTAAGCATGATAAATTGTCTAGTATAATAATGAAGAGAAAAAGATTGGACAATTTGTTAAGAAAAAAATTCCCAGCAAAACAACTTTTCTGAGAACATTGATGGATTTTAGAGACTGAAACATTTGAGTCATGCTTTATGGAAATCAGATTGCTTTCAGTCTGTACTGGAAACAAAAATGAAAGAGAACGGGACCGAATTTTTTAATACCAAAGTAGAAATGCTTCTATTTTATTTAAAAAAATTACTGACTTTGATAGTTAATGACAAAGAATCAAGAAACTTTTCTGTAAAAGAGAAACGGAAAGAATCTTTTTTAAAAATAAGTTTCGAAAAGAGAGATGCTGAAAAATGATCCTGTTGATCATTTGCCTTTGATAATAAATCACTGTTTTTTAAGGTTGTACCGTGCGTTACCAATAGAGATGGAATCATTTATCAAGACGGGGTTACATAAAAAGGACAATAGAGGGGAAGCTAATAACAACAGAACCGCAAGTTATTGCTGTAGCTGTCACGTATCATCACGCACTTCATGAACTTAGACTGTTAATAACATGAGGTAGAAGGGAAGTACGAAGTTGTCTTGACACGCCTTTCTAATATATGCAGACATTTATTATTTCTCTTGAGTTTAGTTCCGACTCAATTATTTCATACACAACCATACTTTTATTTCATATCAAGTTCAGCTACAAGAGAATGATGGAAGTGATGGTACAATTGAACAGCGATTCACATTGTAAATGGATTGCCTTAACCTTTTCAAACATGAGTTTTGAAGTTGTCCTTAATCTCTGGTGGTTCTATTTTCTTTTTTGTAAGTTCAATTTCCGATTGCCTTCAAGAGATCAGGGCTGGTACAATTGAACAGCGATCCACATTGTAAATGGATTACCTTAACCTCTTCAAACCTTAGTTTTGAACTGTCCTTAAGCTCTGGTGTCTAACTCTGTCCTTAAGCTCTCTCTCTCTCTTCTATTTTCTTTTTGGTAAGTTCAATTTTCGATTGTCTTCAAGGGATCAGTGCAAGTGTGGTTCTATTTTCTTTTTTGTAAGTTCAATTTCCGATTGCCTTCAAGAGATCAGGGCCGGTACAATTGAACAGCGATCCACATTGTAAATGGATTACCTTAACCTCTTCAAACCTTAGTTTTGAACTGTCCTTAAGCTCTGGTGTCTAACTCTGTCCTTAAGCTCTCTCTTCTATTTTCTTTTTGGTAAGTTCAATTTTCGATTGTCTTCAAGGGATCAGTGCAAGTGTGGTAGCGGTAAATACAATCCATCGATTCTGACTGCTCAAACCTTATTATGCTGTTCGCCGTTGTATCTACACTGGTGTTCAAAATTAAGAGAATTTTCACTTTGGGGCAATTATCTCCAGAACTACTGGTCATATTTTAATGAAATTAGTTATGTACATAGGTTGAAATAATACAAAACCCCAAGATCTGATCCCTATACCTTACAACAGTCACAGAGCCTCTGTCAAAGACATGGAGATCTGTGCGTTTATCCAACATGATGCCTGCCCAGACCATCAAACCTCTGCTGCCATAGTGGTCTCTTTCTTGGAGGTTGGAGAATAGGTAGCGAGTCCCTGGTTCTCTCCAGATGAATGTACGTCGAGAATCAGTGGTTAGGCTGAACCGGGACTTACCCGTGCATAGAAAGGTCCCTCTCTGATCCCTGGTCCATGTCTTCTGCACCATGCTAAACGGACACTAATGCCCTACAAATTTCTATTCTGGATTGTACGATTGTTGTGGCCATTTCTGAATTACATCTCGCCGTGTGCCTTTTGCACAGCTTTGGTAATTATTTTCTCCCTGTAAAGCTGTTCTTCATGATGATAATCGCTGATTTGAAGAAGAGCAGCTACTATTGCAGGGCAGGTTATTAAGATGTTGTTACAATGTCTTTACGTTCTGTTTAAATCACAGTTCATTTTCATGCCTTTAAAATAATGTCCTGTCCTCAGTCTGGATAGCGTGGTGGAGGTTTCTATCGGTGTTAATTTCACATATGTGTTGTTTTATTTTAATTTTTTGTGATATCAGTTGATGAAAATTTACCAAAGGATTAGCATCAGTAAGAGTTATTGGGACCTTTTCAGCATTTACCTGTTTTTGTCACAGACAGTCGGAGGGAAAATGCCCCATAATATCCACAGAGTTAGACGTAGTCCAATTTCAAAATACTTAATCGAGTACTTTGGGACTGAAACATCATCATAAATAGCCTGCATTCTTGTCATACAATTCATCCTGTCTAGAGCCGGATCTCAGGCTTGATCCCAGCTTCCGCCATCCAGCCTTATTCCTTTCTTCCTCGATCATTCTTCTCCACGTTAGTTTTGGTTGCCTTTCTCCATTTGGGCCTAAGTTAGTGCTATTCTTTGATACCCTGTACTGGACATTCTTAGTACGTGTCCGATTCAAGTACATTGCAATAAATCGTTCCTCTAAGTGCCATCAAGATGTCCATAAAGGAGTTCGTCGATTCCTTGTGGCAAGAGTCGTGCAAGAGCCTGCAAGTCACCAACAAATTGCATTGTATAAAACCCACCACTCATCAGTGACCAGTGTCCCCAGTGCGGAGGACGGATGTCAAACTGACCCGCCTTCGCATTGGACACACACGTTTCACCCATTGTCATCTTATATTAGGAGAGCACAACTATTTGAAACTCATGCTCTACACCATTTTCTGTTTATTCCATTTTAATTGGCTGTCCTGTTTTTCATCATCAACGTATCAAATTTTTTAAAATTCCAATTTTAAATGTGCAAGATTTGATTGGGTAAAATCCCCATTCAAATCTTTTCCCGTTTTTACTTACTTTGTTTTTAAACCTCGTCTAATTTTTTGCCATCTTTTAAATTTCACACTTAAAATTTTATACATTTGTAAATTAAATTATTCATCATTAGTTCTGCTGCAAACGATAATCTTGTATTATTTTCGGACTACTGTTTGAATATTTTAATTCTCATCTCCGTATTTTTCTGTTTTAAATCTATCTTTTATCCTTATCTCTGACTTCCAATTCTTAAATATTTTGTGTTTTTATTGGGTTCTATTCAGTTTTGTGTTTGGTGCAGCTTGTTCGCTTCTGGACCTTGCGCCATAAAAACCTAACATCCAATCCAAGTACACCTGCTTAGTTTAATAATTAAAGAAATGGGTTTTGAGTTTGTCTTTTCATACAGTTTGGCGTTAAAGATAACTTGTTGCCAAAAGAATTTTAGAATTGTTCGATGACATCCGTTTGAAAAGCGATTAATAAAATGTCCAGATTTTAGTTAGCTTCTAAATTCAGAACCATACAACAGAACAGATTCTACTGTTACATTAAAAAAGACTGAAACATATTCTTTATTAAAAATGAAAACATCATCAGAACAGGGAGTTCGTAAATAGGGAACTCTCGTGTGTTTCCGCCATTTTCAAAGTGTTCCTGTCATTCCTGTCACGGTATTGCGGCACCAACTATCAGTAATTCTTTAAAGAAGTCTTCCCCAAAAGAAACTTTGGTATTGAAGACGGATCAACAGATTTAGTATTTTTTACGAAATCTTCAAACAGGTTCAAGATTGGAGACTCAGTGAACGAAGAGATTAAACCACACCTTTTATAATATGTGATGTGATCTCGGTGATTCAGTCCAATTTATTAACCCTCTGAGATTCACACGATTTCAGAGTTGTAAAGTACTGTTTTTACCACAGAACACATTGGGAAAGAGGGAGCCCAATTGGAAGAGTAAAGGATTAGCAACTAGGTCCGAGTTCGAAACTAGGTCCAACCAAAGACTTTCGTTTGCACGGGGCCTCGTGCACATTGAATCTGTCGTGGAATCAAATACCTCACGTTGGCGTGGTGTGGAAATTTGGAGAGTGGGGTGCCAGCTCAGGTGTCCACCTCGTCATCTGACCGTGGTTCAAAATGATGAGGCATTGCCATCGGATCTTTCTCTTCGGGATTGATCCTGTACCGTCGCCAATTGCAAGTTGTGTTGCTCCAGTGCGACGTTAACTACTTACCCCACAACACATAATGACTAAATAATCCCACTTAGTGGTTGAAAGAATCTATGGGTTCTTTCAACCTTTTAGAAAGGTTATATTTGTTCTTCCCTTACAATAGAATTATTTGGAAATTTTCTATCTTTGGACATATTCTGTTGGTCTTTTTTCTTAGAATAGAATCGTTTGGAAAGATCCCATTCCTTCATTCTTTAGAACATAATCATTTAGAAAGATTTATTCATAGGTCCTCTCCTTAGAGTAGGATCCTTTGGAAAGATTCTATGTCCTTTTCATACAATAAATTAATTTGAGAATTTTTTATAGGTCGAGATCGAAACTGTTTAGAAGTCAAGCATAGAAGACAAGTTGCACGGTGAAGCTATGCGTTTGAACCCCTCAGGTTAAATGGTCATTTAGAACTAATCGACCTGCCTAATTAGGCTTAAGTGAGCCGTGGACAAGTCTGCTGAACTGGGAATTAAATTCACTGGGATTAAACGAGGTAAACCATTACCCTTTAATCAAAATAATGGTTCTTTGTGGAACTATTAACCGTGCCTAAAATCAAATGGCATGATTCTCACGTCTGTATCTACGTTTGAATAATATTTCCATTAGAATTTTTAATAATCTTTACACAGGCACGTCTATTTCCTTATTTTTCTCTTATGAAAATACATGAACGAATATAGAAACATTAAAAAGCGCATTTTATTCGCTCAGTATAATGTACATCACTTAAAATATTTACACATTATACTTATGTATTTCATTGGCAAAATAAAATGGCGGAATCGGTAAGTTGAATGAAGTGTGACTAACATTTTACGTCGCAAGAAGCTTGTTTGGTGAAAGGGTTTTTCATTCATCTCTAATTTCATTCTTTTACCGTTTTCAAAACGCATACTTTAGTTAAATAAAGGTTATTATCAAAAGCCCCAGGTCTTATTATTTAAAGTTAAAACAAATTAGGCACAAGCACATACGAAAATACACACCACAGAAATAGGGACAAATGCATGTACAAAACGCAAATACTCTGTATACCCAAGTAAGTTAAGTAGTTGAATTAACGTCGCACTGGAATACCACAGCAAACCCATCCCAACCAGGACAACAGCTATTTCTCAAATAGCTAATGATGCAGTTGCTTTTGTAAAAGGGACATTTTCTAACTGATGTTTATTTAACTCAAGAACTCACGGCAAAAATTGCTGTTCAGATTATATTTCTAGCGGGATTATACCCCATACAGACGGAATATGTCTGCAATGTTTGCCGAATAAATTGATCTCTGTAGTAAGCTATAAACATAAAGGAAAGCTAAATTTAAAAATATCGGGATTCAGAAAACGATGTTTCGAAAACAATAATTCTCACTTCTCCAAAAACGCTTTTTATCGGCATTTAATTACCGGATTTCAAACCCTAACAACAGCCACTCAAACATAGCTCGCGAACGCTTACAAAAATTATCACATCCTATCATTAAATACTTCAGATAATTTATCAGTTGAATTTGTTTCTCATAATTAGAAATTGCACAAGTATTGTTGATGTATATCGTTTAAAGAAATGAGGGTTTCAGTCATACTTAAATGGGGTTTCAGTTTAGGAAGGGATTTAACAAAACGGATCTTGCTAATTAAAACAAATCTCAATTAACTTCACGAAGCGCCAAATCTTGTTCCCACTCCATTTCGGCGCATTCTTTTTGGGCTTAAATAAAGCAGAAACCGGAATTGTGCTTCATTGCTTGCCGATTATGCTTTAATGAATTCAATCATCGCTCAAACAGAAATGATCCCGATTATGTTCTAGATATAATTAAGGTAGATTCGACTCATGAAAATTTCTCATGATCTTTTAAAGGTACAAGATAAAATTCTAAAGCGCATTTAATTTGATTTTCAGTGCTTAAATAGTTTTGAGGGATATGACGTGGTAAATTTGAATTGGTCAAGTGGTAAATTTTATTTACAGTTTGTGTTCAAGGAAAGATTTGCAAATAAAGAATGCGAGAAATCTGAGCATTAATTTAAGATTGCTTTTTTGTTTGTAACTTCTTTAGTGCTAATTAATTTTTCAAACGGTAATTATTTTATATTAACAAAAGTCAAGAAACTAAATAGTACGTAAATGTGAAATAATACAATCTATCATTAAATGTCAAATACAAAAAAATCATTATTCCGTCAAGGTATTAGGGATTTTGAAAACATAAGGTACTCGTATTCTTCGAAATTTTGATAGCAAAATATGAAATTTGGAAGAAAAAATATTTGGAAAAATTTGGAATATAAAATTGGGAATTCAACTGAATAAAATTAAAATTACAAAAACGTTGCTGTTCGAGCAAAGAGCCTTGGAGGTAATCTGCACATTATCTAGGTAATCTGCAGATTACCTGATTTCCGTACTTTTGCGGTAACAGATACATAACAGTGATGCTAGAGTGTGAGCAATGCTTAGAATTCTATGGCGACCTTATGGATGATGGGTCTGTGATAGCTAAAGTACGAGACAAACCGTATGGTGTCGATGCTGATGTTCCTGGCAAAGGTAAGGTCGATGGTGGTGTTTCCAAGCGTGGTGGGCGATGATGTGGTTATGTAGTCGAGGTTCAGCTCTTTTAAGAACTGCACGATGCTGGGATCCTTGTTGATGTCTGGATTGTCTTCTTAACTGGTAACTGGGTTAACAGCAGGCAAGTCATCATTATCAACTTTCATAGGCTCAGCTGGTGGCAGCTCGCTAGATGGTCCAGCGACGTCGCCGCGTTCGCGCGCCTGCTCCTTGCGTCTTCGGTAAGCTCTAGAGTTGTAGATCTCTCCGCACTTGTCATAGGTTTAGGCTTCTTGGTATCATTTTGTTCGTCTTGAACTACTCCTTCAATCTGTTTTCATTTCCTATGCCGCTATTGAACTTTAGTGTCACATTTTGGCTTCATGGTGAAACTTCGACAAATCGTCAGTTTCCACTGTCATTTTTGTGGCACACAATTTCCACAAAAATGGTTTAAACTGTCAACTAGTCAACTATGGTGAACAACTATGGTGAAACGTCGACAAATCGTCAGTTTCCACAGCACACAATTTCCAAAAAAATGGTTTAAACTGTCAACTAGTCAAATCAAATGGAATTGTAGAACTCATCGTTCTCTTATATTTAAACACACACTCGCCACAACCAGTCTGTAACTGAAGTTACAGCGATTAAACGGGTCAGAATATGCCCAAAATGTTACTCATTTTCCCCACCATGCGGTACAAAGGTCAGAGGGGGAGTGGATTAGTGGTCAACTTGATCGACGCGGCCCACTTTCCTCTACACGATGGTAGGTCATTTATCCCCATAGGTTCATTTCCCTTGGAGTTATGGGGCTTTGAGATATCAACACTTCTCGTGACGCTGAAGTTTCTGCCGATGACTTCCATACCGATTTTAAGGTGTATTACCTAAAATACTAGCAAAATACTTATTTCATATTGCTTTACCTGAAATCTAATAGTTAGTCTTTAAACGGCTGTGAAATAAAAAATTCGATTTGTCTGTTAACGAGTTCTTGCTCTAAGTCTACGATATACGATTTGCATCGAAAGTTGTAGGAATTGCAAAAATGGCGATAGGATATTACAAAAGGTTATTTTCCTGATGCTTAAAGGGCCACGGTAGCCCGGTTGGGAGAGTAACGGACTAGCAATCGGAGGGTTGCGAATTCGAATCCAACCAAAGACCGTCGTGTACAAAGGGGGCTGGTACACATTAAATTTATCGTGGCTTCAAATGTCCTCACGTTGGCGTGGTCTGGAAGTTTGGAGAGTGTTGTGCCAGCTCAGGTGTTGTCCTCGTCATCTGACGGTGGTTCAAAATTATATGGCGTTGTCCTCGGTACTTTCCCTTGGGGTTTGATCCCGGACCGTCGACAATAGCCTATTGTGTTGCTCCAGTGCGACGTGAATTAAATACCTACCTACCTGATACTTAAATGATGTTGCATTATTGCTACGAAAGACAAGAAAGTATTTATTGCGGTCACTTTTTCAATCTGCACTTAATCAATTCAACTCGATTAAGGTGGGTTGGTTGCTTCGAGGTTTTATGGCGCAAGAGCCATATTTGGCCATGCTGCGTCAGACACAAAACATACAGGTAGTAGACAAACACACTCAATGAAAGTTTTACTGACGCAGAAGAGAGGAATACACGGAGGAAGGAATACACCTGACAGAAATCGAACCTACGCCGCTCGAGTAAGGTAGGGTCATAGTGGCTCTTTCGTTTGCCCCCTACAATTGTTAGACGTTTGACTATCTCACTTTTCTTCTAGCTCGTTACACTTTTATAAATTTCCCTTTTGCCAAACAAAACAAAGACTATCCGAATCCGGCACTTTATTTGGTTAAGCATAAAATTACGAGTGCTTCACTTACTTGAAAAAGTGTTCACCTTTGCTCCACTTAATGTCAGTGTTGGAGGAACAGTTGAGTTGGGGCACCAAGCTGATGTTGTGATTCTGGGGGTCGTCTAGAAATAGCTTCAATCCGTGCACGAAGATCTTCAAGGATCGCTCGATTTCCTCAACCAGACGGTCCTTCGTGGTGTTGAAATGGATACCTAATAGAACAATAAAAAATATTTATCGGAACAATTTATCGGAACCAATTTAACTCTTTAAGTGGTTTCGACGAGATATCTCATCATTTCAAGGTCTTACTGATTTCGCTAATGACGAGATATTTCCGATTTTTTTAGGGTTAATTATTATTTATTTATTCTTCTCCACTACTGTTATGTTTTGCTGTATTTTTCTATTCTGAAATAAACCTTTTAATTTTCTTCTTTCGAATATTTAATTATTTCTACGTGACAATATTCGTTTTCTATCTAAAAAAATCTATCACATAATAGTTTTTAAGAGGACTAGAGTCTCTAAAGTTTTTTATATCACAACTCAGCACTCTTTTCAGATACTTTACAGCATTACTTTCAATTTTCAAAAAAATTGTGATCAACTTTCAAAGAAAGTTTTCGTAATATGTAATCAAATTTCAAAGAAATGTTTTGCAAATTGTAATCAAATTTCAAAGAAATGTTTTGCAAATTTTAATCAAACTTCAAAGAAACTTTTTCTTACTCAAATTTTCATAAAAAAGCAAAGTGAATTCAGATAGTTCTCGAAACAAAACCTAATTGTAAATAGCAAAGGAAATTTTGAATGTCTTCGATTTGTAATCTTGTACCATTAAACATTAGCACATTATTCCATAAAATATTTTTTGGTCAATTCTAAACATGCGAGGAAGCATGTGTTTGGATAATAATTCCATCTATTTAACCCTCCAAGAGATATCTGTTCCAAGATCTGGTGGTAATTACGAGTTCAACAAGATCTGATCAGTTTTGCTAATGATGAGATACCTCATCGCGATAAAACTGCCCTATTACTCAACGAGGAATGGTGATTAAAGTTGGAAAAATAAATTATCCCTTGTCTAGAATTGGTAACAATTTGGAGGCTTGCCACTATAGGGTGGTTTTAGACGTTGAAATAAACTACCAGGAGAGTTAGGTAATCTAAGAATGTAAAGGCATCAGTTCACTTTTCCTCAACAAGGATTCAGCTGCAATGCAATGGTAATTGAACATCAAAGGAACGAATCACGTGCAAAGTTACAAGCCTCAGGCTACATTGGAAAAAGATATGAGGCACATATGACAGGAATTAAACAAAACAATTTTCAAATACTGGAAGTTTCTAAGGACAGGATGATATACCAGGGAAGAATTTTCAAGCACCGGTTTTGAATATTGGACTGTATTAGTGTCGAAACTTTAAAATGGTTTTCCTCCCACTTTATTTTTATTGTATCGTAAACACAATTAACTATATTCAGCACTTAAAAAGCAAGGGAATTTATAATTTTCCATTTATCCACTAAAGTTCTTTTCCAAATGAGATCGATAGGCAGACATCAAATATAAGAATGTATTTTACAGTTAAAGATTGCATAGTTCAATTAAAAGTTTTATAGAGGGGTTTACTGAGATGTTTGATGTTTCTTTGAGCTTTTTCAGGTTTTTTCATAACAAACAAAATCTATTCTGAATCACATAAATAAAATATTAAAAGAAATATTAGCAAAGAAATAAGATGTTAGAGAGAAATTTTGGCAAAAATAAATTAAGAATATTTTAATCAGTATTACATATGTAAGCGTTATTCAAGATTTGTGCAACTTTTACAACTTTTGTCTAGAATAAATAACTAAATAAATATCTCACTTTTAAATTATATTATATAAAGTAGAGTTGGCGTCTGTCTGTTCTCTATAAAAATCTACACCATTTAACCAATCCATACCAAAATTGGTACACTTATACTTTAGAACCCTGCGAGTAACATAAGCTACATTTTAACCCTTATTCTACCTGTCCTAGGTGTGTAGAGGAAGCTAAAAACAATTCGAAATCTCCATCGGAATAACATTGAGTATGAAACGATTGTGGTACGCAACTCAATTTGTTTTACCAGTATTTGTGTCCGAAGTAAATTGTAGAAGTTATGAAAAAGTTAATACGATGTTTAAAAAATGTTAAAAATAATTTTATTTGCATCTTAATGATGTTTGCATTTTTCTATGAAAGAGAAGTGATTAGTCTGATCACTTTTCAATCAAAATTTAACCAATTTAACCCGAGCAACGCAGGGTAATTCTGCTAGTTATATATATAATAAAACAATTTGTACACGATTAAATATTTAGGTTTGTGGAAGGTGGAGATTGGAACATTAAGGCAGTAACAAAAGAATATGATATTTATAAGTTAGAAGTTTTGAGAATTTTATATCAGAGGTTTTAGCTTCATATACATGATAATTTGCTTAATTAATTAAAAGATGCTTGTTTGATTGTGGCGTTTTTAAGGTGAAATTCGATGCAAAGACAAATTGAACTAAACGTTCGAAAACATTTTTCTCTGCGCTTTTAACTCTTCTAATTAAACCTTTCCTATTCCAACCCTAATCAACGTATGGGTAGTCCTTATTTGACGATATGAAAAAATTATAACACAAAATGTTTTTCACTAGACATTTTTGTTCTAACGCTCCTGCTAGTATTCTTATTAAAGAGATATTCTGAGTCCAGTTCCTCATGATAATAAGAATTTAAAGACGGTGCGTTAACCGAGCACTATGTGTAATTACAACTTCGCTCAGCGCTTATGACATTCCTGAAGCTATTGGAATTCCACATTTCAGAGTAATGTCACTAAAATTACGCACTAAACATTTCACTTCGGATAATTTTCGGAATCATATTGCACTATTAAATCAGCCTAGATGGAACGACCAAGGAAAAGTTCCGAGTTCAGTTTTTGTGTAGAATGGACACTAACTCTTCAAAGTTATTCCTTGAACTCTTACAATGCGATTTTAGAGGCTACTATACTATATAAATGGTTTAGCTGGAGGTTTAAGATACTTATGGGACTAATATTTTCTAAATGCATAACCGAAGTCGTTGGTGGCTTCTATGTCATGGGGAGGAAGTTCTTTTGAGGGAACGTCTTGTAAGAATAAGGAAATCGATTGTAAATATAATTATCTGGAAGGCTTTCAAAGGTGTTAATACCTCCTATGAACAATTATGTATAGAATAGCTGTATAGCCCGTTGAGATAAGACTATAACGGCTATAGAAATAACTTATTGCTATTCAAGTGCTTATTATCGTAGTAACAATTAATACAAATCTCGCAACTCATAAATACATTTAAATCTCAGTAATAATCGGCCACGGTAGCCCGGTTGGAAGTGTAGCGTTTTAGCAACAGTGGGGTTGCGAGTTCGAAACTCATTCCAATCACAGTCGTGTACATGGTGCTGGTACACGTTAAACCTGTCGTGGTCTCGAGTGTCCTCACGTTGGGGGTAGTGCGGAAGTTTGGAAAGTGGGGTGCCAGCTCAGGTGTAACCTCGTCATCCGACCGCGGTTCAAAATTACGAGTCGTAGTCCTCGGATCTTTCACGTCGGGAGGGATCTCGGACCGCCGCCAATAGCCAGTTGTGTTGCTACAAAGTGACTGTTGTGTTGTTACAAAGCGACTTAATTAACTACCTACCAATATCTACAATTTGAAATTTGGTTCATGCACTCGTTAACACGCGATTACGGTTAATTAACCCTCCTAGTGGTTTCGATGAGATGTCTCGTCCATCAAGATCTGGTCTTTTCTGTTAATGAGAAGATATATTGTCGAGTCAAAACTACCCTATTACTCCAGGAGGAGTGAA
Organism: Meta bourneti; assembly: GCA_933210815.1. Taxonomy (NCBI): domain Eukaryota; kingdom Metazoa; phylum Arthropoda; class Arachnida; order Araneae; family Tetragnathidae; genus Meta; species Meta bourneti. The sequence continues at coordinate 9,234,357 of OW119928.1, forward strand.
GATCCCATTAGGAAAAGGTCTTGCATCACAGGATGGCCGCTACAACTCTGTTTCTGACGCGGAGATAAACCACCAGGACGGTTAAACGCTGGTGGAGATGAATTATATTTACATTTCACACAATCTCGTCCTCTCACGAAAAGTTGATCTCCTTTTCCACCATGATTGATGTCCTGTGCACTTCCCGAAATTTGGTACTCCACATTTATGCCGAACAGTTCCTTCCATCAAATCCAGATGGCGTTGGAGGACACGCCTATGTGAACACTGTTTAATTTTGCGTTTCCCTCTTACACTTTTCGCACATAGTTTAGTAGGGAGTTGAATAAACGTCGCACTGGAGCAGCACATGGGCTATAGGTGACGCTCCGGGATCAATATCGAAGGGAAAGATCGAGGACAACACACCTTGTCATTTTGAAACACGGTCAGAACACGTGGTCAACACCTGAGCTGGCAGGTGGGACCATACTCTCCACGAAGGCTGGACTCTCCAAACTTCCACAACAAGCCAACGCGAGGACATTAAGTCAAGACAGATTTAACCTGCACAAGCTCCCACGTATGTGGTCTTGGGTTGGAAAGAGATTTGAACTAGCAACCCTCCGGATGCTATTCCCTGTTTCTAGAACAAAACTAACCATATCGTGATATCGTCATCATAAAAAACAGTCAATATCTTGATTACGATATATCCCGTCATTAGCAGAATTGGTCAAATCTTGATGGACGAGATATCTCGTCGAAAAACAATTGGAGGGTTGGGAGCCTTTGGATCCTCAACCCAAAAAAGTTGTAGATATTTAATTAACGTCGCAATGGAGCAACACAACAGGCTATTGGCGACGGTCCGGGATCAAACCCAAAGGAGGGCAACACCACGTAATTTTGAACCACGGTCAGATGACGAGGTCACACCTGAGCTGGCACCCCTCTTTCCAAACTTCAACGTGAGGAATTTCGAGGTCACGACAGATTAAACAAGCACCAGCTCCCTTTGTACACGACGGTCTTTGGATGGATCCGAACTAGCAACCTTCCGGTTTCTAGTCCACTACTCTTCCAACCGAGCTACGGCGAACCCTTATGCCAAACAGCGCTTTCCAGCAAATCCCAGCGACGCTTCGAAGAATAACCTATGAGAACACGGTTTAATTTTTCCTTTCTCCCTTATAGTTTTCGCAGACAGTTTAGAATCACCCTGTCGAGAACAAGTTATGCTCGCGCAGAATTTTGTTCAAACAATCAGCTGAGTATCGATTTTTTGATTAAAAGTTTCCTATATCATAACTACCTCCAATAATGATACAAGTTTCGCATGCATATAGAATATAGCGCACATATAAATACGTTTTATAGCGGAAGGTGAAGCTCTCAATTTCTTCCTTCGGCGCATCGCAAAATGCTATAAAATAGGCAGGAAATAAAAGGTACTGCACTATACCCTCAATGGAAAAAGGATGTGAAATGTGCGTGAACAGACTCCCATTTTTTGTTTCAGCAGAGGGTCAATGGCCCGATGTTTTATGGTCTCGTCCATCTCGAGTGAAACAACGATTTTGAAAGCAAAAACATTCCCAGTTTGCATTTTGTTGGAGACAATTTTTCAGAGAAATGTCTTTTCTCTGTTGCTGATGTTTTATTCCATTGGAAAAGTGCACATTGGCGAATCTATCCATGGATCATAGTGAGATACGTTTTTTCGAGAAATATGTTAGGAGTAGGTTTCTACAGGGTTTCGCGTTTTGGGGTTCAATTTTTCACAAAAAGCAGGTGGGCATACTGATTCATGCTTAGTTTAACCGTTGGAATAAAGTTTTAGTTTAGGAACACTGCATTTAAAGTAAAAACATATTATTTAAAATGAAAAATTTTGAATCTTGTTATTTGTATTTTAATATGAAATTATTTTATATGAAAAGAGCTACTTCTTATTAGCACATATCGTAGGGGCCTAGGGCAGGAACACATAAACGGATAAAACAGTTTTTTACCGTGCATCTGTTTAAAAACTAGTTATAATTTTTGGGTAAAAAAATAAAAACTTGAAGCATTTAGACAGTGTTATATACAAGGTGAGTCTAAATTGCTTTTACAAAATAAGAGGGGTGATGGTACCCATCCAGACGAGCAATAATTACCATGGAACATAGGGTCGCATTCCACTCTGAGAGGCAGAAAACAGTAAAATTAGAATTTCAACATGAACTTACATCAGTGTTGGGAAAGCGAATGAACGATACCAAAAGTTGCACAATCTGATTGATTGATCAGAGAAAAACTCACATCAAGTGCTCAAAGTGGCGGCCACGCGTTCGTTGCACAGTTCACACCGGCGAAGGAATGACTGGCTCTCGAAGATTCCTGGTGTTGTGTTAATTTTGTCTGCGGCAACACCGATTCTCGCTACGAGATCTTCAGTACCACAGGCGTCTGGTACACTAAAGATTTCATGTGCTCCCAGAAGAAAAATCTTGCTTAGGAGATATGCTACGTAGGCAGGTACAAAACGACGTCATAGGCGATGACTTGTTCATGCTCGACGCGTTTCGACTTTACTCTTTTCTGCCTCTCAGAGTGGAATGCGACCCTATGTTCCATGGTAATTATTGCTCGTCTGGATGGGTACTATCACCCCTCTTATTTTGTAAAAACAATTTAGACTTACCCTGTATACTATTTTCTTGCGCGTTTCACAATAGCACATTGATTCCATTTTATATTACCCACAGTTCAGTCGATGGTACAACTTACTTTGTAATTGCCCAAAATAATTTCTATTCAATTTAACTAAAAACTGGTTTGCAATTTAGTGTTAATACGGAATAATAAGTATCTGCGATATATTTATTGCGAATGTAGAGAAAATTGTAAATACAAAGTGGTTGCGTTTCCATAAAGTTAATCGAAATAAATAATTCCCTTTTGCTTTAAAAACATAATACTTACGGCTTGGTATCGAGTTACGCTGCCTAAATCAAATGTCTAAATCAAGAGGTTCCAACCTTTTTGATTCGTGGAGCCCTTTTTAGAATAAATTTTTATGGCTTATCCTATGTTTTACAAATCAATGGTGTTTAGGAGTAGTGTTACAGGGGTAGGAAGAGGGATATATAATAAAGAGATATTTGCGCAATGTCGATGTAATGAAATTATATTTCAAAAACTTTGAAATGTACCCTATAATATCTCATTTTATTCTTAACTACCACCAATACACATGATACTGTCTAAAATTGGCCTTACATGAAAGTTCTTCCAAAGTTCAAGGAATCAAATTTCCGTTCAGAATGGAATTTCTAGTTTTGTCATTTTGATTCTTCTTTTTGTTTCTCATTCTTTATTTCATTTAGTTTTTATTAATTTTATTTTCCTGGAGCGGCAGCGGAGCACAGGTTCGGAACCACTGGTCTAAACATTTCTAATAACTCATCAGATAATCCATTTAGAAGACTTGTAATAATTAATATTTACACTGTTATCCGAACTTATGGCGCATGTCTTCATACAAGACAGCTACCGCAATCTACTACGTAAGTAGACACGTGATTGAGATTGCTTGCGATCACGTGTGCCGATAGTCACGCGCGCATGCGTATTCCTATCACGTGTCTATTCACATAGTAACTTCCGATACACCGATCTTCTAATGAAGTATGTGCGAAACATGTGCGCGCAACTTCATGCAATTGGGTTGATGCAGAAGTTCGTCCCGTTTTCAACAAAAATTGAAAAAATGTTTTATTTGCTATTAAAAATTACATTTAATCAATATAGTATGTGCCGTTCTCTTCGATGAACTTTCTCCATCTCTTCGGTAGCTGCATAATCCCGCGCTCATAGAAGATCTGAGGTTTCTGGCTACAGAACTGATCCAGGTGACGTACCTTTCTGAACCACTTACGGCACGTGGAATCGTCAACGGCCCCTCTCACCATACACAACATCTTCTTTTGCGTCTGCGAAGCATTCTTGCCTTTTCGGAAATAAAAAGGCATAATATGTTGAAAATGCTCCTTATTTTCTGCCATTTTTAATGCTCAAAAAATTTAAAAAACACAACCAAATGGCACATTTCCCCCAAGTACTTACTGAAATTCCTTCTTTCAAACGACATAAAAACTTTACATGTGTGAAATAGACGACGCTTTGTTTTTGCTATGCAATGCCATCTAGCCCCCAAAACGGGACGAATTTCTACATCAACCCAATATTTCTGCTGATCGTTCGGTCTGAAAATCTCCTGGTGAAAATCAAATGGTTATTAGAAGAAGGCACTAATTCTAATGTAGGATTAATTGACGAGTGTGAACAAAAACACCAATTTACGCTTCGATAGGCTCAATTCTATTCCCAAGCCCACGTGACCTTCTGAGATCACAACGCAAGCGACTCCTCCCCACATACTTCCTTTATTTCATTAGACGGTCTATGACGATATATTTCTCTTCTTTGTGAACACGTAGCTTTGAACTCAAGAAAAATCAGTAAACTTTGCCCGTTCCACCTCTACAGATCGTCAATAATACCTAAATTAGATGAAAGCCAAGACAGACCACGTCCCATTCTAAAACGGAAGTTAAAATACTTATGACAACCCTCTAGAAGATCTCTGAAGAAAGCAAACAGAACGAGAAACGTTAATTTAATACATGTTAATGCTATATACGTAGGATATAGCATTGTCATGTATTAAATTAACGTTTCTCTTTCTACGTTGGCCTTAACGTTCTTGTTCTACGATGGCACAAAAATATCTAGAATCCAATTATATTTCTCTTCTTTGTGGACACGTAGCTTTGAACTCAAGAAAAATCAGCAAACTTTGCCTGTTCCACCTCTACAGATAGTCAATAATACCTAAATTAGATGAAAGCCAAGACAGACCACGACCCATTTAAAACGAAAGTTAAAATACTTATGACAGCTCTACAAGATCTCCGAAGAAAGCAAGCAGTGCGAGAAACTTTAATTTAATGTATGTTAAATGCTATATCCTATGTTGGCTCGAATATCTAGAATCCAATTATCCTGCATTCGCATTTTTCGTCGAGGGTAGAGGTTAAAAGCGCGCTTGGTGCTCCATTCTCTCCAAGATGACCTGAAGCAGGTGGGAAGTTTTCTGTTTGCCTGTCAGTTTCTTAATTGCTTTTAAAAGCTTCTAATTTGCGAAGAAGGGGAAGTTTACGTCCCTGACAGCCTTATAGGTTTTTGCGAGAAAAAGGTTCAAGGACGGGGATGAAGGGAATTGCTCTTTTTAATTGTTCTGTAGTTATCTGCAGTCTCATTTAAGTTAAGTTCAGCTTTGCTTTTGTGGTTAGTTTCGGGTATATGGTATTGTTTTTGAGAATGTACTCAATTCAAGTGTTAAACTGAATTCATTCAGTGGTACCACATTTATTTCTTGGCATTTGTCCATGATATATTGTTTTTTTAACCCTTTGAGGGTTCACATGCATAATTCCATCTTGCAATCTGTAGTCTACCCTGCAAAACGTCTAACAAGATTTGACCTTCTCGATCAATATAATATTTCCAAAGGATTATATTTTAGGAAGTGAGCAATATAATATTTCCAAAGGATTATATTCTAAGGGAAGGAACTATAGAATCTTTACAACGGATCCTATTCTAAAGAAAGATGAAATACAATCCTTCCAAGGGATTCTATTAGGAAAGGACCAACAGAATATTTCCAAAGTATTCTATTCTAAGGAAAGCAATATAATGTTTCCAAAGTACCCTAGCCTAAGGAAAGAAGAAATATAATGATTCCAAATGATTATTCTAAGGAAAGGAACAATAGAATATTTCCAAAGGATTGTATTCTAAGGGAAGGAGCAATGGAATCTTTCCAAGGCATTCTATTCCAAGGAAAAAAGAAATAGAATCTTTCCAAGGGATTCTATTCTAAGGAAAGGACCAACAGAGAATATTTCCAAATGATTCTATTCTAAGGAAATGAGCAATAGAATTTTTCCAAAGTATTCTATTTTAAGAAAAGTAGAAATAGAATGATTCCAAATGATTCTTTTCTAAGTAAGGGAGCAATTGAATCTTTTCAAAGGATTCACTTCCAAGAAAGGAGCAATAGAATCATTCTATGCTCTTCTATTTTAAAGAAAGGTCCAATAAAATATTTCCAATGGATTCATTTATAAGGAAAGGATCCATAGAATCGTTTCAAGCAATTCAATTCTATAGAAAAACCCAATAGCATCTTTCTAAAGGTTGAAGGTTGATTATTTCACCCAATAGATGTGGTTATTTAGTCATAAAGTGTGTTGTGAGGGGTAAACTACACATTTCCCAGAAATCTCTTGATGTTCAGAGATTGAAAACCCTTTGGGAGCATTATTATACTATGTTTTATAAGTATAAAATAACTGGATTAATGTTTTAAAGAAACCCAATGTTTCAAATGATAATATTTTAAGATAAGGATTTTAGCAATTGTTCAGTAAGTCGAGTAAATTTTTTATGAAAGATATTTCAAATGTTATTGTATTCTTAACACGATTCATTGGAAGTTGCGAAATTATGCTCTTGAAGAATTGTTATACGAAACCAAAGCGTTAAATATATTTGCTATGTCATATTTAATTTTAAACTATTTCTGCACATTTATGTTAACTAATTAAATGCCTCTGAAACTTCTTCATCTACCCATATAGATTATGAGAGGGATTTTCAGGTAAACAAATAAACCAGACGGAAAAAGAAAATTCCACTTCTTGTAACCCAAATGCTCTCGCATGATAAGTATCGGTTTAACTTAAAATATAGTTCATTGCGGTTTTGACTACGTTTGGCGAATTCGGAATTAATACTTTGGAATTTGTATTAACGACTTTCTGAAATCGTATCCGAAAATCGAGCCAAGAGACGTTATGTTCGGAATATATACAGGAAGCAAACCTCCAAATCTAGAGCACTAAACAGTTAGACACTGATAAAATTAAATGCATCGTTGGAACATCATTTGTTGAGGTTCGCACAAAAGCACGAACTTTAATGGACTGTAAGTATATTTATTTACATTGATTGCTGTACTATACTTACATAAAAGAGTTGTACTATCCTAAGTATACAAAACTGTACTATCCTAAGTACACAAAAAGTACACAAAGAATGGTACCTGGAAATGAACGCTGGCGATATCGACTGATCGCGTCAAGAGATCAAGCACTAATAGTGATGGGAGTATTCGAATATAAAAGTATTCGTGTACTCGATACTTAAAAGTATTCTTTGTACTCAATCATTTCCAAAGTATTCGGATACCAAAGTATTCGGATACCAAAGTATTCGGATACCAAAGTATTCGGATACCAAAGTATTCCGATACTAAAGTATTCGGATACCAAAGTATTCGGATACTAAAGTATTCCGATACCAAAGTATTCGGATACCAAAGTATTCGGATACCAAAGTATTCGGATACCAAAGTATTCGGATACCAAAGTATTCCGATACTAAAGTATTCGGATACCAAAGTATTCGGATACCAAAGTATTCGGATACCAAAGTATTCCGATACTAAAGTATTCGGATACCAAAGTATTCGGATACTAAAGTATTCGGATACCAAAGTATTCGGATACCAAAGTATTCGGATACCAAAGTATTCCGATACTAAAGTATTCGGATACCAAAGTATTCGGATACCAAAGTATTCGGATACCAAAGTATTCGGATACCAAAGTATTCCGATACTAAAGTATTCGGATACCAAAGTATTCGGATACCAAAGTATTCGGATACCAAAGTATTCCGATACTAAAGTATTCGGATACCAAAGTATTCGGATACTAAAGTATTCAGATAACAAATTATTCGAATAAGAATATTCGGATACCAAAGTTCTTGGATGCCAAAGTACTCGGATAGGAATATTCGGATACCAAAGTTCTTGAATGCCAAAGTTCTTGGATACAAAAGTTCTTGGATACAAAAGTATTCGGATACCAAAGTATTAGAATACCAAAGTATTCGGATGCCAAAGTATTCGGATGCAAGAGTATTCGGATTCAAAAGTACTCACCCTATGTATTTGAATACCTAAGTATTAATTCTTACTATCTATTAATCGTTTTTGTATATGTATTCGAATTCTCCCTCTATACTTGAAAGAACTCGAATACCATGTATTCGATTCTCAAAAGTACTCGATTCTGCCCATCACTAGTCACTAACTGGCAAGTTGGCAACGTTCTTGGTACACGCCAAGTACATGAAAAGTTACGCCAATTAAAGAGTAGTGCCAATAACTGTCACAAAGATACGAACGACGCGAACATCGGTTTTGAAAGCAAACGCCTCTCGAAAACATTTTTTCAGCATCACAGCATTTGGACTCTGGGTGGTGAGACATCTGTGCAGCCAAAACATATTTTGAAAATTAACATTTTCTTTGCGCGCTTCAAATATTCACTCACGCATTGATTGTAAACAGTCTGTGTACAATTAAATGTAATATATAATATCCAGAAACATTTTGGGATTATTTCATCACAATACTTTAATTTATTTTAACCCTCCAAGCGGTTTTGACGAGATATCTCGTCTATCAAGATCTGATCAATTTTGTTGACCCTCCTGGTGGTTATCTAGACGAGATATCTCGTCATTAGCAAAACAGAATACATCTTGATGGACGAGATATCTTGTCATTAGAAGAAAACTGACCAGATCTTAGTCTCGCCATATCGTCAAAATGACAATATTTTCATCATTCTTAATTCAATCGGCATTTTTGATGACGAGATATTTCGTAGAAACCATTTGGAGGGTTAATGACGAGATATTTCGTCAGCAAGATACTGCCAATTTTTATGATAACGGAATCGCTTCGGTTTTTGATGATGATAAGATCAAGGGTCAGTTTTCTTCTAATGACGAGATATCTCGTTCGCCAAGATCTGATCAGTTTAGCTAATGCCCTGATACCTCGTCGAGAAAACCACCAGGAGGGTTAAAGGAAACTGAATTTTGAGATACAATACGAAATTGAAAAAAATCTACCATCTCATTCACGAAGCACCTAGGGCAAAATTACTTTAAAACCAATTGCCTATTTCAATAAAAGCCCTCATTTATTACGTTCCAAACTAATCAGGAAAATGAATCTGCAGGGAGAGCTAAATCTTTTCACAAGAGTTAGACTACTTTATTTTTCATTAACAAATGCAGCCCATTGCAATTACATAGCTAATTTCCTTTTGGTCGTGCTCCCACTTATAATCTTTTCCATTCGAATTTCTTTTTGCAAAATTATCTTTTCCGAAGCAAAATAGGTGGTCTGTTTGATTTCAACTTTGTTTCTCTGCTGATTAACAGGAATTTTTATTCAAGTTCCGAGATTCGGGAAGTAATTATTCACAAATCCCGTAAGAGTTTCTTTTGCTAGAAGGTCCAATTTCGATGGGTGTATGCATTTTTCATCCTGGGGTTTTGTCTTTTACTTAATAAGCCACAAACTGTTTTTTTCATCTTTCCGTTTTCGAGTTAATACTTAACAGTGACGTTAATGTGGGTAAATATATATTGCCTTTTTTGAAGAAAAGTTAATTAAATTAGTAATGTACGAATAAAGCACAACTAACTAATTTCTAAAAAATAGATTAGGAATGCATAGGAGTCTTACCTCCTACTGTGTTAGAGCTTGATATTACAGCTATTTTGTTAGTAGATAAAATTAATTGAAAGCATGCTTCTTACGAGTAACTTTGTTACGAAAATATATTTCATTAACTACAGTGAAGATAAGACGAAAATAAGAAACAAGTCCATGCTACCAATTTCATGCTATTTAATAAATTAGCTCATTAATCACCTTTTATCTCTAAAACAACGCATATAATGTAACTCTCCAAGTGGTTTCCACGAGATATCTCGTGCATCAGGAACTGACCAATAATCTCGTCATCAAGATATTGTCGATTATTTGTTGATGACGAGATCATGGTCTGGTGTTTTCTTCTAATGACAAGATATCTTGTCCATCAGGAGCTGGTCAGTTTTCTTCTAATGACGAGATACCTTGTCGAGACAACCACCAAAAGGGTTAAATAACAGTTAATCATTCTTTCTAAGAAGGGTTAAATAACAGCAAATTATGTTTTCTAAAAACAAGAACCTATAAGATCTGGTCAGTTTTATTCTACTGAAGAGATATCTCGTCAAGACAACCACAAAAAGGGTTAAATTATAGAAAATCATGCTTTCTAAGAACGAGAACCTATATAAGATCTGGTCAGTTTTCTTCTAACGACGATATATCTCGTGAAGACAACCCCAGAAGGGTAAAATAGCAGAAAATCATGCATTGTAAGAACAAGAACCTATATAAGATCTAGTCAGTTTTCTTCGAAAGACAAGATACCTCGTCGAGACAACCACCAAAAGGTTTAAATAACAGTTAATCATGCTTTCTAAGAACGAGAATTTATATTCCTACCTACATAAGATCTGGTCAGTTTTCTTCTAGAGACGATATATCTCGTGAAGACAACCGCCAGGAGGATTAAATAGCAGAAAATCATGCTTTCTAAGAACGAGAACCTATATAAGATCTGGTCAGTTTTATTCTTAAGACAAGATACCTCGTCGAGACAACCATCAAAAGGGTTAAATAACAGTTAATCATGCTTTCTGAGAACGAGAACCTATATTCCTACCTATAAAAGATCTGGTCAGTTTTCTTCTAACGACGATATATCTCGTGAACACAACCCCCAGAAGGGTTAAATAGCAGAAAATCATGCATTGTAAGAACAAGACCCTATATAAGATCTAGTCAGTTTTCCTCGAAAGACAAGATACCTCGTCGAGACAACCACCAAAAGGGTTTAATAACAGTTAATCATGCTTTCTAAGAACAAGAACATATATTCCTACCTATATAAGATCTGACAGTTATCTTCTAATGACGAGATATCTTGGCTAGACAACCACCATGAGGGTTAAATAAGAGCAAATATTATGCTTTCTGAAAACGAGAACCTATAAGATCTGCAAGGTTTTCTTCTAATGACGAGATATCTCGACAAGACAACCACCAAAAGGGTTAAATTATAGAAAATCATGCTTTCTAAGAACGAGAATCTATATAAGATCTGGTCAGTTTTCTACTAACGACGATATATCTCGTGAAGACAACCCCCAGAAGGGTTAAATAGCAGAAAATCATGCATTGTAAGAACAAGACCCTATATAAGATCTAGTCAGTTTTCTTCGAAAGACAAGATACCTCGTCGACACAACCACCAAAAGGGTTTAATAACAGTTAATCATGCTTTCTAAGAACAAGAACATATATTCCTACCTATATAAGATCTGACAGTTATCTTCTAATGACGAGATATCTTGGCTAGACAACCACCATGAGGGTTAAATAAGAGCAAATATTATGCTTTCTGAAAACGAGAACCTATAAGATCTGCAAGGTTTTCTTCTAATGACGAGATATCTCGACAAGACAACCACCAAAAGGGTTAAATTATAGAAAATCATGCTTTCTAAGAACGAGAACCTATATAAGATCTGGTCAGTTTTCTACTAACGACGATATATCTCGTGAAGACAACCCCCAGAAAGGTTAAATAGCAGAAAATCATGCATTGTAAGAACAAGAACCAATATAAGATCTAGTCAGTTTTCTTCGAAAGACAAGATACCTCGTCGAGACAACCACCAAAGGGGTTAAATAACAGTTAATCATGTTTCTAAGAACAAGAACTTATATTCCTACCTATATAAGATCTGACAGTTATCTTCTAATGACGAGATATCTTGGCTAGACAACCACCATGAGGGTTAAATAAGAGCAAATATTATGCTTTCTGAAAACGAGAACCTATAAGATCTGCAAGGTTTTCTTCTAATGACGAGATATCTCGACAAGACAACCACCAAAAGGGTTAAATTATAGAAAATCATGCTTTCTAAGAACGAGAACCTATATAAGATCTGGTCAGTTTTCTACTAACGACGATATATCTCGTGAAGACAACCCCCAGAAGGGTTAAATAGCAGAAAATCATGCATTATAAGAACAAGACCCTACATAAGATCTAGTCAGTTTTCTTCGAAAGACAAGATACCTCGTCGAGACAACCACCAAAAGGGTTTAATAACAGTTAATCATGTTTCTAAGAACAAGAACTTATATTCCTACCTATATAAGATCTGACAGTTATCTTCTAATGACGAGATATCTTGGCTAGACAACCACCATGAGGGTTAAATAAGAGCAAATATTATGCTTTCTGAAAACGAGAACCTATAAGATCTGCAAGGTTTTCTTCTAATGACGAGATATCTCGACAAGACAACCACCAAAAGGGTTAAATTATAGAAAATCATGCTTTCTAAGAACGGGAACCTATATAAGATCTGGTCAGTTTTCTTCGAAAGACAAGATACCTCGTCGAGACAACCACCAAAAGGGTTTAATAACAGTTAATCATGTTTCTAAGAACAAGAACTTATATTCCTACCTATATAAGATCTGACAGTTATCTTCTAATGACGAGATATCTTGGCTAGACAACCACCATGAGGGTTAAATAAGAGCAAAAATTATGCTTTCTGAAAATGAGAACCTATAAGATCTGCAAGGTTTTCTTCTAATGACGAGATATCTCGACAAGACAACCACAAATAGGGTTAAATTATAGAAAATCATGCTTTCTAAGAACGAGAACCTATATAAGATCTGGTCAGTTTTCTACTAACGACGATATATCTCGTGAAGACAACCCCCAGAAGGGTTAAATAGCAGAAAATCATGCATTGTAAGAACAAGACCCTATATAAGATCTAGTCAGTTTTCTTCGAAAAACAAGATACCTCGTCGAGACAACCACCAAAAGGGTTTAATAACAGTTAATCTTGCTTTCTAAGAACAAGAACATATATTCCTACCTATATAAGATCTGACAGTTATCTTCTAATGACGAGATATCTTGGCTAGACAACCACCATGAGGGTTAAATAAGAGCAAATATTATGCTTTCTGAAAACGAGAACCTATAAGATCTGCAAGGTTTTCTTCTAATGACGAGATATCTCGACAAGACAACCACCAAAAGGGTTAAATTATAGAAAATCATGCTTTCTAAGAACGAGAACCTATATAAGATCTGGTCAGTTTTCTACTAACGACGATATATCTCGTGAAGACAACCCCCAGAAGGGTTAAATAGCAGAAAATCATGCATTGTAAGAACAAGAACCTATATAAGATCTAGTCAGTTTTCTTCGAAAGACAAGATACCTCGTCGAGACAACCACCAAAAGGGTTTAATAACTGTTAATCATGCTTTCTAAGTACAAGATCATATATTCCTACCTATATAAGATCTGACAGTTTTCTTCTAATGACGAGATATCTCGTCAAGACAACCACCAAAAGGATTAAATTATAGAAAATCATGCTTTCTAAGAACGAGAACCTATATAAGATCTGGTCAGTTTTCTACTAACGACGATATATCTCGTGAAGACAACCCCCAGAAGGGTTAAATAGCAGAAAATCATGCATTGTAAGAACAAGAACCTATATAAGATCTAGTCAGTTTTCTTCGAAAGACAAGATACCTCGTCGAGACAACCACCAAAAGGGTTTAATAACAGTTAATCATGCTTTCTAAGTACAAGAACATATATTCCTACCTATATAAGATCTGCCAGTTTTCTTCTAATGACGAGATATCTCGTGAAGACAACCACCAAAAGGGTTAAATTATAGAAAATCATGCTTTCTAAGAACGAGAACCTATATAAGATCTGGTCTGTTTTCTAAAGACCAGATACCTCGTCGAGACAACCACCAAGAGTTAAATAACAATTAATCATGCTTTCTAAGAACGAGAACCTATATTCGTACCTATATAAGATCTAGTCAGTTTTCTGCTAACGACGATATATCTCGTGAAGACAACCCCCAGAAGGGTTAAATAGCAGAAAATCATGCATTATAAGAACAAGAACCTATATAAGATCTAGTCAGTTTTCTTCGAAAGACAAGATACCTCGTCGAGATAACCACCAAAAGGGTTAAATAACAGTTAATCATGTTTCTAAGAACAAGAACTTATATTCCTACCTATATAAGATCTGGACAATTATCTTCTAATGACGAGATATCTTGGCTAGACAACCACCATAAGGGTTAAATAAGAGCAAATATTATACTTTCTGAAAACGAGAACCTATAAGATCTGCAAGGTTTTCTTCTAATGACGAGATATCTCGACAAGACAACCACCAAAAGGGTTAAATTATAGAAAATCATGCTTTCTAAGAACGAGAACCTATATAAGATCTGGTCAGTTTTCTACTAACGACGATATATCTCGTGAAGACAACCCCCAGAAGGGTTAAATAGCAGAAAATCATGCATTGTAAGAACAAGACCCTATATAAGATCTAGTCAGTTTTCTTCGAAAGACAAGATACCTCGTCGAGACAACCACCAAAAGGGTTTAATAACAGTTAATCATGTTTCTAAGAACAAGAACTTATATTCCTACCTATATAAGATCTGACAGTTATCTTCTAATGACGAGATATCTTGGCTAGACAACCACCATGAGGGTTAAATAAGAGCAAATATTATGCTTTCTGAAAACGAGAACCTATAAGATCTGCAAGGTTTTCTTCTAATGACGAGATATCTCGACAAGACAACCACAAATAGGGTTAAATTATAGAAAATCATGCTTTCTAAGAACGAGAACCTATATAAGATCTGGTCAGTTTTCTACTAACGACGATATATCTCGTGAAGACAACCCCCAGAAGGGTTAAATAGCAGAAAATCATGCATTGTAAGAACAAGACCCTATATAAGATCTAGTCAGTTTTCTTCGAAAGACAAGATACCTCGTCGAGACAACCACCAAAAGGGTTTAATAACAGTTAATCATGTTTCTAAGAACAAGAACTTATATTCCTACCTATATAAGATCTGACAGTTATCTTCTAATGACGAGATATCTTGGCTAGACAACCACCATGAGGGTTAAATAAGAGCAAATATTATGCTTTCTGAAAACGAGAACCTATAAGATCTGCAAGGTTTTCTTCTAATGACGAGATATCTCGACAAGACAACCACAAATAGGGTTAAATTATAGAAAATCATGCTTTCTAAGAACGAGAACCTATATCAGATCTGGTCAGTTTTCTACTAACGACGATATATCTCGTGAAGACAACCCCCAGAAGGGTTAAATAGCAGAAAATCATGCATTGTAAGAACAAGAACCAATATAAGATCTAGTCAGTTTTCTTCGAAAGACAAGATACCTCGTCGAGACAACCACCAAAAGGGTTAAATAACAGTTAATCATGTTTCTAAGAACAAGAACTTATATTCCTACCTATATAAGATCTGACAGTTATCTTCTAATGACGAGATATCTTGGCTAGACAACCACCATGAGGGTTAAATAAGAGCAAATATTATGCTTTCTGAAAACGAGAACCTATAAGATCTGCAAGGTTTTCTTCTAATGACGAGATATCTCGACAAGACAACCACCAAAAGGGTTAAATTATAGAAAATCATGCTTTCTAAGAACGAGAACCTATATAAGATCTGGTCAGTTTTCTACTAACGACGATATATCTCGTGAAGACAACCCCCAGAAGGGTTAAATAGCAGAAAATCATGCATTATAAGAACAAGACCCTATATAAGATCTAGTCAGTTTTCTTCGAAAGACAAGATACCTCGTCGAGACAACCACCAAAAGGGTTTAATAACAGTTAATCATGTTTCTAAGAACAAGAACTTATATTCCTACCTATATAAGATCTGACAGTTATCTTCTAATGACGAGATATCTTGGCTAGACAACCACCATGAGGGTTAAATAAGAGCAAATATTATGCTTTCTGAAATCGAGAACCTATAAGATCTGCAAGGTTTTCTTCTAATGACGAGATATCTCGACAAGACAACCACCAAAGGGTTAAATTATAGAAAATCATGCTTTCTAAGAACGAGAACCTATATAAGATCTGGTCAGTTTTCTACTAACGACGATATATCTCGTGAAGACAACCCCCAGAAGGGTTAAATAGCAGAAAATCATGCATTGTAAGAACAAGACCCTATATAAGATCTAGTCAGTTTTCTTCGAAAGACAAGATACCTCGTCGAGACAACCACCAAAAGGGTTTAATAACAGTTAATCATGTTTCTAAGAACAAGAACTTATATTCCTACCTATATAAGATCTGACAGTTATCTTCTAATGACGAGATATCTTGGCTAGACAACCACCATGAGGGTTAAATAAGAGCAAATATTATGCTTTCTGAAAACGAGAACCTATAAGATCTGCAAGGTTTTCTTCTAATGACGAGATATCTCGACAAGACAACCACCAAAAGGGTTAAATTATAGAAAATCATGCTTTCTAAGAACGAGAACCTATATAAGATCTGGTCAGTTTTCTACTAACGACGATATATCTCGTGAAGACAACCCCCAGAAGGGTTAAATAGCAGAAAATCATGCATTGTAAGAACAAGACCCTATATAAGATCTAGTCAGTTTTCTTCGAAAGACAAGATACCTCGTCGAGACAACCACCAAAAGGGTTAAATAACAGTTAATCATGTTTCTAAGAACAAGAACTTATATTCCTACCTATATAAGATCTGACAGTTATCTTCTAATGATGAGATATCTTGGCTAGACAACCACCATGAGGGTTAAATAAGAGCAAATATTATGCTTTCTGAAAACGAGAACCTATAAGATCTGCAAGGTTTTCTTCTAATGACAAGATATCTCGACAAGACAACCACCAAAAGGGTTAAATTATAGAAAATCATGCTTTCTAAGAACGAGAAACTATATAAGATCTGGTCAGTTTTCTACTAACGACGATATATCTCGTGAAGACAACCCCCAGAAGGGTTAAATAGCAGAAAATCATGCATTGTAAGAACAAGAACCTATATAAGATCTAGTCAGTTTTCTTCGAAAGACAAGATACCTCGTCGAGACAACCACCAAAAGGGTTTAATAACAGTTAATCATGCTTTCTAAGAACGAGAACCTATATTCGTACCTACACTGCTGGCCACCCAAATTGCAACACCAAGAAAGACAAGAGATATCACAACAAAATTTATTTTGTAGATAACATGTTGACCAAGTATCAAATGATTAAATTTATAGACTTCTGTGAAGTGTGGTTCCTGCCAAAATCAGTAGCCAGAGTAGCCGCCATTGTTGGAGATCACCGCTGCCACACGCCTCAGCATTGATTCAAAGAGACTTTGGATGTGTTCTTGGGGTACAGCAGACCAAGCAGCTTCCACACGTTGCCAAAGTTGATCTGGTGTGGCAGCTGGGGATGTATTCTGGGTCAATCGTTGAGCAACCATGGACCACATGTTTTCTATCGGCGAAAGATCCAGAGAGCGAGCTGGCCAGGGAAGCAATTCAATCTGGCATTGACGAAGAACCCTTGGACAATGCGTGCCACGTGTGATCGCGCATTATCCTGTTGAAATATGGCTGTGGGCAAGCCCTGAAGGTAAGGAAGGACAACTGGCTCCAACACCTCGGAGATGTAGCGCTGGCTGTTTAAAGTACCGGCAATGCGTACTAGAGGAGTGCGAGAGTGATATCCAATACCGCCCCATACCATAATACCCGGTGCAGGACCAGTGTGGCGGTGCATAACGCAGCTGTTCAGCATACTCTCTCCATGGTGTCTCCAGACTCGAATCCGACCATCGTGGTGTTGCAGACAGAAGCGTGACTCGTCAGTAAAGACAATTTCATTCCATTCTGCCGTCCACATCCTTCTTTCATCGCACCATTGGCGGCGGAAACGTCTGTGGTTCTGCGTCAAGGGTAGACGAAGCAATGGACGTCTTGCGGACAGACCACTCTGCTGTAAACGGCGTCGAATGGTACGCGCAGATGCGGTACAGACTGAATGTGCTGTGCTATGGTTCGTGATGTGGCTGAGCGATCCGTCACTGCCATACGCACAATATGCCTGTCATCACGTGAAGTGGTGCACTGAGGTGGATGCGATCGAACACATCGGTCCGTCGTACCCTCCTGCATCCAACGATCACATATCCGCATTACAGTTGTTTGGTTTCGTCCAACACGACTACCGATTTCCCTGAAAGATAATCCACAATCTCGGTAGGCCACTATCCTTCCTCTGTCGAACTCGAATACTTGATCAAAAGATGATCGCTGTTTTCTACGAGGCATAATTGATCGTTTTTTTTTTTTTAAAACCACAAGAAAAACACAATTGCCGTACTTGAAATCGTCGAAATCTCCAAGCCTTAAATAGCGCTTTGAAGTGGCGCCACAGGCGCGCGTGATGTGCGTCTGCGCTGAAATTCTAATCATTTGCATATCTCACCTCCGCTAATGCATGTTGTAAATTTCATATTATTTGCATGCTTCCTTCAGGGTGTTGCATTTACGGTGGCCAGCAGTGTATATAAGATCTAGTCAGTTTTCTGCTAACGACGATATATCTCGTGAAGACAACCCCCAGAAGGGTTAAATAGCAGAAAATCATGCATTATAAGAACAAGAACCTATATAAGATAGTCAGTTTTCTTCGAAAGACAAGATACCTCGTCGAGACAACCACCAAAAGGGTTAAATAACAGTTAATCATGTTTCTAAGAACAAGAACTTATATTCCTACCTATATAAGATCTGGACAATTATCTTCTAATGACGAGATATCTTGGCTAGACAACCACCATAAGGGTTAAATAAGAGCAAATATCATACTTTCTGAAAACGAGAACCTATAAGATCTGCCAGTTTTCTTCTAATGACTAGATATCTCGTCAAGACAACCACCAAAAGGGGTAAATTATAGAAAATCATGCTTTCTAAGAACGAGAACCTATATAAGATCTAGTCAGTTTTCTTCGAAAGACAAGATACCTCGTCGAGACAACCACCAAAAGGGTTAAATAACAGTTAATCATGCTTTCTAAGAAAGAGAACCTATATTCCTACCTATATAAGATCTGGTCAGTTTTCTTCTAACTACGATATATCTCGTGAAGACAACAGAAAATCATGCTTTCTAAGAACGAGAACCTATATAAGATCTGGTCAGTTTTATTCTTAAGACAAGATACCACGTGGTGACAACCACCAGGATGGTTAAATAAGAGTACTTCATGCTTTCTAAAAACGAGAACCTATATTCCAAATAATATATCTTACGAAAGGCTTTATTCCATAAAGCTTAATGTAGATGGCGCTAATGTTTATATATTTTATTACCTGTGAGTGTTTCGGAAGTGACGTAAGTAGTCAACATTTTAAGGCAACTTCATTATCAACCCAGCTAAGCATCGGGTAAGGAAGGAAACAGGATGTAAAATCCTTGTCTTACGGTGGTTTGTTTTCACTGAAAATCCCTCTCATTCTACTATGGTGATAATTAAAAGGATAATTCCCTTTTTGCTATCACTATCAAATGTAAATTACTTAAAAAAATGTAAAGAAAATTTCGCTTTATTTAGGTATATTCAGCCAGTAAACGTAACAGTAAAAATCAAGGTATCAAGCAAAATCTAAGAAAAGGGTTTCAACATAAAAATGACTAAGAGATGTAATATGTTAATTGCATTTTGCTGCATAACCATAAATTAAAAAATAATTAAATGAGCTTCGAGTAATAGAGTTATACAGTTAAATTGTACTTAGCTGTGTTGTTAATTATTCTAATTATCTGTGTGTTATGCTAACAGTTATTGTTGTATTTTTATCTCCAAAGTGTTTGTTTCACTGCATGTTTTCAGTCGTCTTGCATGCAGAACTCTTGGGTTAACTATATATATTCTTTCTTGTTCCGTAATTTAAACACGGATGGTAATTAGGTTGTTTCGCTTAGATTAGTGCAACGGTTTGAAAACTAGAATATCTGACTTACTGATAAGACAAATATAATTTAGGTTCGTGATTAATTTACAGCCTTTGTACTAGTTCGTGATGAAACGGAAAATATGTTCAACTAATTGAACTAACTTTTGAGGAACTTTTGGAATCAGCTATCTCAATTTTCTGTGACTACAGGAACTATGGCCGTGGTGTTAGACGATATTAGTCATCATGAATGATTTGGAAGAAAGTTTTGTTTATATAGAGCGAGAATCAGAAGCACAAAGGCAAATTAGCCATGGCAATATAATATACTTATATTTTATTCATGAGAGCTCCAGATCAGTGTTTTGAAGAACTACATTGGGAAGCGTGTATGTTTTGAAATTCAGATTTTACAACGAATCCAAACACTGGGCTAAATTTTGTTGGAAATAAAAAAATGAATCAGTTTTTCCTTATATATAGAGAACTAAACAAGCAAAAGTTTTCGTCCTGCTTTTTACTATTTTCATGAATTTTATAAGGTATTTAGGTATTTTTTAATTAACGTCACACTGGAGCAACACAACGGGCTATTGGTGACGTTCCGGGATCAATCCCAAAGGGAATGGTCTTAGGACAACACCACGTAATTTTGAACCACGGTCAGATGACGAGGCAACACCTGAGCTGTCACCCCACTCTCCGAACTTCCACACCACACAAACGTGAGGACATTTGAGACCACGATAAATTTATCGTGTACCAGCCCCCTTTGCACACGACGGTCTTTGTCTGGATTTGAACTCGCAACCCTCCGGTTGCTAATGCGTTGCTCTTCCAACCGGGCTACCACTGCCCAAATTTTATAATGACAGGGTTGAAATTACGATTTAAAAGTGTACCACATGAAAGCTGTCTATCTATTTTAGCTTCCCATCAAAATAATTGTCTCATGGGCACATCTTTAGGTGTGTACGGCCATCACAACACCGAGCTACCCAACTAATCTTTCCTCCCTTTCATTTTTACCTTCGCCTACGCTTCTGCTTTTTGCCTTTTCTGTTCTCATTGTGTTGTCTGATGTGTTTTGCGCAGCTTCGCCAAGTATATCTATGCACCATAAAATCCGAAAACAACCAAAACAACCCATCAAAATAATTGAATAATTAAAAGTTTTGTTAAAATACTTTAAATGGAACGCACCCATGAAACCAGAAACCCTAAAGCATTCGATCACTTACTGTAAAAATTGAAAATGTTTAGCAAAAACATGAAAATCAAAGTCCATAATATGCATTTTGTATTCATTTACCCGTTTTAATTGTTACGTTTGAATAAATTTTTTCCTTGTTTCTGAGATGCTTACGGCACAGTTGATAACGCGCAGAAATAACATCGAATAATTGAATGCTGTTAACCAGCATTTTGAGTTGGGGTTCTTCCGGAAGCCAGAACCGGAACCACTAAACCCAGGTGACATCCCAAAATACGTTAGATTGTTTATAGTCTAAATATCATTGTCTATATCAGACATTTGGTTCAATTGGAACCAATTTCAAGCTATTCTGCTTGAAAATAGGTTTCCAATGGATTGTTCTATTTTATGATATGAAAATGTGTGATTTCTTCATAAAGGTAATGATGGAATATTTAAACTGAGATCAGATTTTAGGCATTTTGATCTTTTGTATAGCAACAAGACCATTGCAATAGAAGCGCACTGCGCTTTGGATTACTGTAACGATAAACCAAAACTTGTACTTTAATTCAAATTTACCCAACCAATAATTTTCAAAACACTTTTAACCCTCCTGGCGGTTGTCTCGACGAGGAATCTCGTCATTAGCAAAACTGACGAGATCGTGATGGACGAGATATATTGTCATAGCAAAAATGGTCAGATTTTGATGGACGAGATATCTCGGCGGAACCACTTGGAGGGTTATAGAGTTCAAAGTATCCATATTGAATCTTAGTGCTAGCAATAAATTCAAGTGCATATCTGCATCTAACCATAGAATTATTTTCTTTGTTACGCAATATACCATGTTCAACATTGTTTTTAGGTTGGTTAGTTTTAGGGTTTTATGGCACAAGGGCCATATTTGGCCATGCTGCGCCAGACGCGACATACAATATCAAGTAATAGACACACACAATGAAAGTTTTACTGACACAGAAGAGAGAAATGCACCCAGGGAGGAATACCCCTTCCAGGAATCGAACCTACGCCGCTTTCAACTCGAAAGTCATTGTTTTTAGGATAAACCCTTAATTTAACGGTAGGAGACATTTGACTATCGAAGATATCCCGTTTTAGCATTGTGATTGGAAAGAGGTTTAAAAAATGTAAATCACCTAGTAATTGCATGTATATAAAAAATGTAAATCACCTAGTTATTGCATGTATATAAAAAAGGTTATTACGTCATCAATACTTTGACTCCATATATTCTTACGATTTACAAACATAATGCATCCTTTGAATACTAATTTATTTCGCAGAATCTATCATGAAGTTTTGCTGCCACAAAATGGCAAGATTTCATGAACTCAAAGACAATATTAGACTTCCTAGCAAATATCGTCTCAAGCCCAAGTTAGTTTATAATTCTAATAATTCTGCACCATTGAGATAAACTGATAAATCTTTACTCTGTTATTCGAAACTCATCCTAATATTCATGAACTAGCATCTGTGTTCTCCCTACTCAAATTTTCTGCTGCAATGTAATGCTAATGATCAGTAGACGGGGTATGATTAGCTTATAAATTCAGTTTGCGTTGGATCAGATTTAATGAGCAGGCTTAAAATTGATGACTTATATAATTCTCGTACTAAAATAGGCAGCTTTAATTTAGAACCATAGGATGTAATGTTGGATGCAAATATATACATAATGCAATACTTATGTTCGTAAGATCTATGCCCTCATTGGGAATTTAATGACATCATCTATTACTTAATACAGAGTTTAGCAATATTATCCTACAGAATGATCACTCAAATGTTTTTATTTACAAATCTTTTACCTACAAGCAAAACTTGCTTTTCAACGTTTTGTCTTAGGGCACGCATTCACGTGCAATTATGGGGCCGCGGTAATCCGGTTGGTAGAGTGGCGGATTAGCAACCGGAGGATTGCGAGTTCGAAACTCTATCCAACCAACAGACCGTCGTGTTCGTGGGGGGCTGGTGCATGTTAAAGATGCGTGGCCTCCAATGTACTCCATTGGCGAGGTGTGGAGGTTTGGAGAGTGGGGTGCCAGCTCAGGTGTTGACCTCGTCATCTGACCGCGGTTTGAAACTAACAGGTGTTGCCCTCGGATCGTTCCCTTCAGAATTGATCCCGGATCCCGCCAGTAGTCTTTTCGGGTTTGATCCCGGACCATCGCCAATAGCCCGTTTTGTTGCTCCAGTGCGACGGTAATTCAACTACCTGCTACAGTCATGTGAAAATATCGCTAGCTCCAGTTCGCTATCTGATGGATTTGATCTCCACACGTGACAGCATTTGCTGTGAATTTTGCTTGCGCAACTTCTTGAGGTAACATAAATAGTCACCATAGATTAGTCACTTGCCATAGATTAGATTAGTTACTTACTCATGCATGTGTAAGCGACTAATAAATGAAATACTTATTATTGAATATTTATTATGAAATAATTATATTGTATCGTGAGTTTTCTAGCTGTTTTTCCAATATGTGATCGTATCATTTGTACCTCTGAATAGTTAATCATTCCCAAATTTCACATATTTTACTATTTAAAGTTCTCCAAAGGTTTGCTTTCTAGGATTGCAATAATCAATGATCTACAGTTTTAAGTTCTCTGCTTTGTTAATTGTATTTGGTCATCTACAAAATAAGAGTTTTCGCACTTTACCTAGGTAATATGCACAATAACGGCTTTCGAATCGTTAAAGTGCAAAAGTTTGTTTTTCTAATTTCCTTTCCCTACTCCTTCCCTTTCTCAAATACATTTCCTTAATTGTAATAATGCTTTTAAACCGTTTAATTGATTCGTTGTATTATACTTTGTTCATTGATTGATTCTATCAACTATTCTGTTGATTGATTCTATCAACTATTCTGTTGATTGATTCTATCAACTATTCTGTTGATTGATTCTATCAACTATTCTGTTGATTGATTCTATCAACTATTCTGTTGTCTGATTCTATCAACTATTCTGTTGTCTGATTCTATCAACTATTCTGTTGATTGATTCTATCAACTATTCTGTTGATTGATTCTATCAACTATTCTGTTGTCTGATTCTATCAACTATTCTGTTGTCTGATTCTATCAACTATTCTGTTGATTGATTCTATCAACTATTCTGTTGATTGATTCTATCAACTATTCTGTTGATTGAATCTATCAACTTGATTCTTTAGATATCGAAAAATAAATAAATAACATGTTTCAACAATTGTCAGTATATTTTATTTACATCTGCTAATTACACGAAATTACTTTTAACTTTATGGGATAAAAGTATAGCGTGTTTTTCAATTAGTAGTGCCTAGTATTACTGAGTTGTTTGTCTGAGTATTAATTTAAGCGCACAAAAACGTTGCTGCTCTTGCAAAGTTCTAATTTTTTACTTTAACGAGTGCCTGGTAGAGAATGTGCAGATTATCTAGGTAATTTGAGAAATAAAAGTATTTTCCGCATTTTAACAGATCGACGTAGTTAATCTGCACATTACCTAGGTAATCTGCAGATTACCTGATTTCCGTACTTTAGCGGTAAGATATGCGCATTGATATACAACTAAGGATTCCTATGTGCCTTACGTTTCTAGTGATTTGAATTAGTCTTGCAAATTTTATTTGCAATCCGCTGGAATTTCCTTTCTTTGATCTCCTGATTTTTCACATATTTTTTGCACGTTTATGGGAAAACTTCAGGCCTTCCGGTTTATGTCTCTAATATTCATGATGTTCTCTAAGGGGTGAATTTATTTTACCCGAAGACAACGTAAGGAACTTAAAGATTCTTCTTGAGTTTTCCAGGCTTATGGAAAATGTTTCGGAAAGTTTGATGCAAAAGACTTTCACCAAGTTTTTATCGTAACTTTGTATCACTTATAAATTCTCGTTTCACGCCGGTAAAATGAGAGCAACAAAAAATACTTCAAGCTACTTCTGCAACTTTTATCCTGCAATGAGTAACAAACTTACTATCAAAAAGTTCTGAGTTAATTGTATTGGCAAATAAAGCTAGAGGAGAGATGATTAGCTATTTCTGCCAATCAAATGCTAAAAACGATTTTTGTTAAGATTTAAAACAAGACCAAAACGGTAATTAACAAAGATTATAATAAATGAAAGGGTAAAATAACCTAAAACTTGATCACTAAGGTTATACAAGTGTTTAGAAGAGGTAAGTATTTTTAACATCAGATATTGTCTTTTCATATTCTCTGTTAGTTTTGCATCCCCGATCGTCACCAATAGCGTTGCTCCAGTGTGACGTTAATTAAAATACCTACCTACCTGTTAGACAGTAGATAGTCCTGATAGATTTGATTACAAAATTGGGTAGGTAGGTATTTTAATTAACGTCGCACTGAAGCAACACAACGGGTTATTGACGACAGTCCGGGATAAACATCCGAGGACAACACCACGTAATTTTGAACCACTTGGAAAATCGGACTCCCACAAATGGCCCATTTTGTCGTGGTGCGGAAGTTTGGAGAGTGGTGTGCCAGCTCAGGTGTTGATCTCATCATCTGATCGTGATTCAAAATTACGAGGTGTTATCCGTTAATTAAAATACCTACCTACCTGTTAGACAGTAGATAGCCCTGATAGATTTGATTACAAAATTGGGTAGGTAGGTATTTTAATTAACGTCGCACTGAAGCAACACAACGGGTTATTGACGACAGTCCGGGATAAACATCCGAGGACAACACCACGTAATTTTGAACCACTTGGAAAATCGGACTCCCACAAATGGCCCATTTTGTCGTGGTGCGGAAGTTTGGAGAGTGGTGTGCCAGCTCAGGTGTTGACCTCATCATCTGATCGTGATTCAAAATTACGAGGTGTTATCCTCGGATCTTTCCTTTCGAGATTGATCCCTGGTCGTCGCCAATAGCCCGTTTTGTTGCTCCAGTGCGACGATAATTTAATTCAACTACCTCCCTACCTTCCCACAAATGACGAAAAACTGTCAGTCGTTGAGCGAGAACAGAGGTCATCACGAATGGACGTATGAGGCCGGAGACGGACCTAGGATTAAAAAACTCCCTTTTTAGGTCCGACCGATGAAAAACCTCCTAACCTGACCATGTATGTAGACGCGCCGAAATTTCAAATTGTGACAGAAGGTGTCAATGGGTAGATAGGTAGGTAGTTGTATTAACGTATCATGCCAACGTGAGGACATTTGAGGCCACGATATATTTAACGTGCACCAGTCTCCAAGTGCACGACGGTCTTTGGTTGGACTGAGTTTCGAACTCCAATCCTCAGGTTGTTAGTCGGATAATCTACCAACCGGTCTACTTCGGCCTTGATATCAATGGGAAAATCAAGTTGACTGGTTGAAACCGGTAAACATTCGAAATTCCAATTTTAAAGAAACATATTTCCCCTACTTAAGGCTGGAGAACGGTTGCCCCAACCTAAATCCTCTTTACCTCTACGTAATATTAAGATTGATGAGAGAAGAAGGATCAAGAGGCTTATACGTATGTTGGTCCATAAGACTAATAGGTTTTCAATTTAGAGATATCTAATGAAAAAAGAGGAAGTTCTACTGAAAAATAAAGTTAGTGTCCCACTGGTTCCTCGTCTAGAGCTGTTGAAGTCGCTTGGTTTTACTTAACGGACATGACTATTTACAAAAAGACTTAAACCGTATTGGATTAACGAGATTAACTACTGTTCTCTTTGCGAACTATGAGAAATGAATAGTCCAGCTAACTTTCCGTCGGGCGCAATATGTTGACCGCTGAGTTCAGGCGCAATGTGCTTGATGGGTACAGATTCAAAAAAACATAATAAACACCTAATTAAGTTCATTTATACAACTGCCAAGTGATGAACCTTATTAGGGTGTCAAAAGAAGAAAAATACAAAAATTTCTGCAAAAAAACATGTATTTGACATAAAACTAGTCGAACAAATTTTAACGAAATTTATGACCTACTATCAAATACCGTAAATGAAGTAAAGTTAGAAAATCGTAAAGTAAAAAAAAGTAAAGTTAGAAAATAGTTTTAAAACGTTCAAGTATAATATCTATTCAGCCATCTTTGGAGAGGGTGGTCTGTACCTTCTCCAGTGAAGTAAAGTAAAAAATTTGACGCGAGTTCGGGCGCAGTGAGCTTCACTGAACAAAACTGAACAACTTCCCATAGTGAAGGTCAAGGACAAACTAAATGGGAAGGTTGTATAGAGCAATAAAAGAGGCAGCTACTGGAAGCGCCAGGTGCCAACGCCGCCTAGCGGTGGGGCAAGGTGACTGAATGGCCGCGCTGTGCCTGTCAGATCAAATGCGCCAGACGGAAGGTTAAGAACTACACTAAAATTCCCGACAGTACCAATACTGCAGATAGTGTTTTTAATTTAACGTATTTTATTATCTCAGGCTTCTATTGTGCAGCTGCTTGGCTGATGGCCAAAGATCCATAGATAGGTTGATAGTTGAATTTATCTGCTCTAAACTTTTCGATAGTAAAGTTGCAAAAATTGTAGAAAAAGAAATTTCATCACTACAGACCTCTATTGGGTTGCTCGTCGACTTTTGTCGAGTCTTGTCGAAAATTGGTCATCGTCAAGAGGTAAGAGACGAGCAAAGATAAAAAAAGTTGAGGATTTTATAAAATTACATTGCAATTAGTTATTGGATTTCCAACCGGAGGGTTACGAGTTCGAAACTAGGTCAAGTCAATGACCATCTTGTACATGGGGTCTGGTGCACGCTAAATCTGCCGTGGCCTCAAATGCCTTCACGTTGGCGTGGTGTGGGAGTTTGGAGAGTGGTTTGCCAGCTCAGGTGTTGACCTCGTCATCAGACCGTGGTTCAAAATTACGTGATGTTATCCACGAATCTTTCCCTTGGGGACTGATCCCGACAGTCGCCAATAGCCCGTTATGTTGCTCCAGTGTGACGTTAAATATCTACTTTCCTTCCTTCCAAATTCTATCGATTTTGAATAGTCGATGAAATTACAAGTGAAGATGGAGCATTAAAGATAATCGATGAAACATTTAGATCCTGCACAACACATGTTGGTAGGTAGCTATTTTAATCAACGTCGCACTGGAGGAACTCAACGGGCTATTGGCGAAAGTCCGGGATCAACCCCCGAATGGAAAGATCCGAGCACAACTCGTAATTTTGAACCAGGTCAGATGGCGAAAGCACATCTGAGCTGGCACCCCATTCTACTAACAACCACACCAACGTGAGGACATTTGAGGCCATTCAAATTGAATGTGCCCCAACCCCCTTTTTACATGGATTAGAACTCACATCCCTCCAATTGCTAGACCTTTACCCTTCAAACCGGGCTACCGCGGCCCGCAAAGCACAGGACCGAAATACTCCAATCTCAGAAACTAAAAGTAATCTAGACTCAAGGAAAGTTGCAATAATCCCTTCTGAAGTTGAGCGGAGACATTACAATTGCAGAACTTTTCTTTCCAACTTCCTTGAAACCGAATCGATATCGCAGAGCTTATAAAATAGCTGTTTAACTACGCTTTCCTCCGAAGACACAACATCCGACGGAATATTAATGCGACGTAATAGTTTCCGGAACAAGTCGAATCCTGGCAAGCCGAGAGAAAACACTTCAATGCCAGCTGTCACTTCGGGACGCAGATGCGCCCGGATAACGTCGTATCAAAAAGAAAGATGTCTGTCTCACAGGGGGCTCTGACCGAACTATTGCGTGTATTAGGAAGGGAAACCAAAGAAATTCAATCACGCGGCTACTTTCTGCTGTTCTATTAGCAGAAAAATCGGCAAAAAAGGATTACAAAGTGTGTCATCTTTTCTTCTAGATTTTATTTTGTAATAACTTTCCAAATGCGTGATTTTTTTGGTGACAAATTAAGACATGGAACAAATTGGAGCATATTGCCATCACGCCACAGGCGCGTATCCGTATTTTGTCCATTTTCACCTATCTGCATTTTTCGAGTCTCCATTTCATGTTTTATGCTATTCCAAAGCAATGAATCATCTTGATTCTTAGTGGGAATGCGATTTTCATGAGTAAACAACCTTAGTCTAGTCGTAACTCGATTTTTCTCGAAGCATCAAAACCTTGAACGCGTTTTTGTAGAAACGTCAATTTTGCAAAATTTGGCGTGGTGGTAACGATTTCATCGGCTTACAAGTGAAACATACTAAGTCGAAAATTTTAAATGAGTTTTTTAGTTTCTCTAGGGGCCGCGGTGACCCGGTTGGAAGAGTAACGGACTAGCAACCGAAGGGTTGCGAGTTCGAATCCAGCCAAACACCGTCGTGTACAAAGGGGGCTGGTGCACGTTAAATCTGTCGTGGCCTCAAATGTCCTCACGTTGGCGTGGTGTGGAAGTTTGGAGAGTGGGGTGCCAGCTCAGGTGTTGCCTCGTCATCTGACCGCGGTTCAAAATTACGTGGTGTTGTCCTCGGACTTTCCCTCTGGGATTGATCCCGGACCGTCACCAATAGCCCGTTGTGTTGCTCCAGTGTGACGTTAATTGAAAATACCAAATACCAAATTAGTTTCTCTAGACCAAACTGATTTTTGGTCTAGAACTATTTTTAAACTTGTAAAGACCACTGTCATTTTGCATGAAGGTTGAATTTCTTCTTAAGAAACAAACAAATGAATATTACATTATTTCCTATAACTTTTATAAAAAGTTGCTGTTTCAATACATAATAATAATGAATGCACTCATCTGCATTATAGCAACGAATTGGCAACAGGGGGGGTATTTCAATTAACATCACACTGGAGCAACACAACGGGTTATTTGTGACGGTCCGGGATCAATCCCAAAGGGAAAGATCCGAGGACAACACCACGTAATTTTGAACCACGGTCAGATGACGAGGCAACACCTGAGCTAGCACCCCACTCTCCAAACTTCCACACCACTCCAACGTGAGGACATTTGAGGCCACGACAGATTTACGTGCACCAGCCCCCTTTGTACACGACGGTGTTTTGGCTGGATTCGAACTCGCAACCCTTCGGTTGCCCGTTACTCTTCCAACCGGGCCACCGCGGCCCCGAATTGGCAACAGGAGGGTTACGACTTTGAAACTCGGTACAACCAAAGACCGTCGTGTACACGGGGGCTGGAGCACGCTAAATCTGTCGTGGCCTCAAATGTCTTCACGTTGGCGTGGTGTGGGAGTTTGGAGAGTCAACACCAGCTCTGGTGTTGACCTCGTTATCTGACCGTGATTCAAAATTACGAGGCGTTGTCCTTGATCTTTCCCTTCAAGATTGATCGCGGACCGTCGCCAATAGCCCGTTGTGTTGCTACAGTTCGACGTTAATTAACTACTTACCTCAACCGATTCAACCTCAAGGAGTCATCAGAATGCCAAATGTGCAGACTCCTTTCACCATAATAGCCCGTTGTGTTGCTCCAGTGTGACGTTAATTGAAAATACCAATACCAAAATACCAACCTTTCACCATATTTTATTTTATTGTAAAAAGTTCCAAAAAGAACGTCATAGCCTATTCCAAAACTTAATTACGTGGTGTTGTCCTCGGATCTTTCCCTTTGGGATTGATCCCGGACCGTCACCAATAGCCCATTGTGTTGCTCCAGTGTGACGTTAATTGAAATACCCAAATACCCAAATACCCAAAACTTAAAAATAACATCAACTTCAGTGAATTAATGAATCAAGCTTTCAAGAATAAATCTAACACAAGAAAATTCATCCGATTTCTACATAAAACCAATGAAGTCTAAAGCAACTCAACTCTACAGCAACTAAAATCCCGAGCTTGCACAGAACATTAGATGCGAAAGTCGACAATTGTCGGAACCATAACCCTCAAAGTACACAACAATCTTAATCTTAATATTGTTATAGTGTATTTCTTTGTTTTTAGCTCTTTTCATAGTATCCAGTGCATTTTATAACGAAAAATAGTATACGTTATTATTACTTTATTAAAGAAAAATCTATTTATTTACATTCACAAGCTTTACATCTTCCACCGAGGTATGGTAAGTTAATTTGTCTTGCATTATTTACCAGACATGAGTTTGAAGGACTTGTTAAAGCGCATTGCAAATGCCGTATCAATTTTATATACATCACCGAAATATTTAATTGAATTCGCCAGCGTTCCTTAGTTACATATAAGACGACTGTAGAAAATATTTAAAGAGGGTAAAATATATATATCGATTAAAACGACTTGAATATCGGTTAATCGATTGTTTCGGTAATTGACTAACATTATTTTTATTGCGAAGTATTTATATGCGTGTTTAAAAATAATAAAAATCTAAACTAAACTTAACTTTAAACAACAAACTAATGCTTAGAATGTTGTCTGTAAAAGGATGAGCCTTAATTAAATTCACGTAATTTGGAGTAACTAACTCTAACTAATCAGAGTGAAACTCTAATTAACTGCTAAAAGGATCGCTCGTGAGTTGCAATTGGTTGACATTAGTCTTATATAAATCGAATAAAAAGATTAATGGATAGGTAGGTAGTTAATTAACGCCGCACTGGAGCAACACAACGGGCTATTGGTGACTGTCCGGGATAAATCCAGAAGGGAAAGATCCGAGGACAACACCACGTAATTTTGAATCACGGTCAGATGAGGTCCCACCAGAGGTGTCACCCCACTCACCAACTTCCACATAACGCCAACGTGAGGACATTTGAGGCCACGACAAATTTAACGTGCACCAGACCCCAAGTTGGTCTTCGGTTGGATTCGAACTCGCAACCCTACGGTTGCTAATCCGTTACTCTGCCAACAGGGCTACCGCAGCGTAAATTTTGATGGGAATTAAAAATCAATTAACTCAATTTTCAAAATTTGAAGCGATAGAGCAGTTTTATATTTTAAAAATATATACTACGACCATAAATTAGCATTACTTTTTCTGGACGTTTTTGGTAGGTATGGTATGGTATGGTAGGAATTTTTAATTAACGTCGCACTATAGTAACGCAAAGGGCTATTGACGACGGTCCGGGATCAATCCCCAAGGGAAAGATCCGAGTAATTTTGAACTACCTAAACATTTTTGGACACTAAGCAATGAAAATCTTTCCTCGATAACCGGAGAAAAACTTTTAACTCTTTAAGTAACAAACTGAAAAGTTATCTAAAAATGGATGAATGTTAATTATATTCATCGGTTGGTTTAGTTTGTTGGGGCTTTATGGCGCAAGGGCCATATTTGGCCATGCTATCTATATTCATCGGTGAGGATACAACTCAAGCATAAACATTCTCTGATAAAAAGGAGCGTTATATTCAAGAATCACAGTTGGTTGACAACATGCAGTCTTATAAGTTTAAAGTTTGATGGAAATTGTTTTTCTCCAATTTCCGCTAAGTCTGTAAGCGATACACCAATTTTATATTTTGACAATATCGAATCCTACAACAATAAATTGGTGTTACTTTTCCTTGCCAGTTTTGGGCACAAAGCAATCAAAACATTTAAAGACAAATAGAGAAATTTCGAGTTCCAGACATAAAACAATAATAATAAAGTTCAAATATCGTAAACTCAAGTACCAAAAAAGCTCTAACAAAGTCTTTATCCTCATACAGTTTTCGAAATTCCTTTTCTTTAGGAGAGAAAGAAAAATAAACTTTTACTGACAAAAGATCATTACGTCACAGATAAACTCACCAAAGCAGAGATAGTTTGTTCTATTAAATTCTTTGGAAAAAGTGCTTAGGTCCGTACTTTATATAGGGTTCTTTATAGAGTTAGAGTAAGTTTTTTTTCACTCTGTAACAAGCGAAAATAAAGTACTAACAAATCGTATTTTTTTATTTGGATGATTACCTAGGAACTAGGGTGAATAAAAACTTAGAATATATTTCACCAAACGATATTTATTATAAAGTAAATATTCTGTTTAATATTTTATAAAATACTTATTTACTGAAAAGTACGAATTTTATATTTGTTTTGCAAGATTTTTATTTACATTTTAATTTTTACAGTTTCAGAATTAAATTTATGTATTTATCTTTATTGTTATTCAATGCGATGTGGTAATAAATAAGTGATAAAAAGTAATGAATCAATAGATGGTTCCACAAAAATGTCGAAAAGATTATCGGAATTATTAATGGGATATTAATAATGTATTAATAAATAAAATTATTAACTTTTATCACGCTTTCCTGTTCTATCGCTATAGAGGAAAATTGTTCGTTAGTTCGGGGTTTATGGCGCAAGGTCCAAAGGAGGACAAGTTACGCCAAACACCATCCGATAAAATATAAAAAAAATACTTAAAAATTAATGTAGTTCAACCAACAATAAAAGGAAGATTTAAAACATGCAATACTTAAAATACACAGAACATGAAGAAAAGATAAATATTTAAGCACTTAAAACAGACGAATAAGCAAAGTAAAAAATAACATAACTAGTAAGTATTTTAAAAGTTTTGATGAAGTAATGTAGTTTGAAAGGTAGGTATTTAATTTACGTCGCAATGGAGCAACACAATGAGCTATTGATGACGGTACGGGATCATTCACCGAAGGAAAAGATCCGAGGACAACACCACGTAATATTGAACCGCGGTCAGATGAGGTCACACTTGAGCTGGCATCCCATCTCCAAACTTCCACACCACGCAAACGTGAGGACATCTGAGGTCAGACAGATTTAACGTGCACCAGACCCCACGTCGGTCTTTGGTTGGACTCGAACTCGCAACCCTCCGGTTGCTAATCCGTTACTCTTCCAACCGGGCTACCGCTGCCCGAAAATGAATGGAGACAAAAAGAAAATAGAGGGAGGAAGAAAGAAGAAGATAGATTTTGATTAGAAAAATAAGAAAAACACGTCGGAAAGATAAGAGAAATAAAAGCATACAAGGACAAATAAAGTGAACAGAAATGAGTCCAGGGGGAAGAGAATAAATACGTAGAAACGTTGGAGACAGTTACAGACATTTAGTCGATAGAAATCATCATTTTAGTGATAGAACCATTGCGTATCTAAAATGTGTTTTGAATAAAATTAATCTAGTATATCAAGAAAACGGCATACAGAGAATATAATTATTTTTGTTTTTTTAAGTTTACTGTTAGAAGACGCAATCCTGGGCAGATAAAGAGGTTACAATTTCACATTCTACTTTAATATTTCCACTATAGTGTCACTCAGATTTTCGCTGAAAGAATAACCGTTTTTACGACCGAATTTTAATTTTCTTTTTATTGAGCTTGGTCGGGTTTTATGGTGCAAAGGCCATACTTGACAAAGCTACGCCAAACAATGTCAAGTAAATGAACATGCACACGTCTGGAAAATTTTAGACACATAAGAGAGAATTACACTCAGGGAATCGAACCTGTGCCGCTTATAACCATAGAGGAAATACAAAGTAGAGTGAGCAATGGTAATCTTTTTATGTACCCAGGATCATGTGACCATAGCTAGTAGTAACGTGACCCTTAGACTGCATTCATCTACTGAGTGGAACGAATGGGAGAAGACGCCCATCCATTGATTAACCATCATCTGATTAGTCCAATGATTGATCATCTGATAGTAGTAGACTTGATTTCAACACTCTCTATGAAAATGCGGATTCACACACCTACCTTATCAAAACACGTTATATCGCCTAACGAGGAGATAAGATACCAAATCGGCCAACCAAGTCAATTCTTCACAGAGCAGTCACGTGACTACTAGTCGACATGTTGGTCACACTTTTGGAAACCCTTCTCAATAGCAATCTCAGTCTACTTATACTTCGCGTCTGCTTATCACTAGCAGTTTGCTAGTGCGGTGGGTGAACCCAATGAGCCACATTGGCCTTCTTTTTATTACGAGGGTAAGTCACAAATTATCCGCACTTTCAATATAACATATCTTTAGGTTTATCACACTGCCTTCTGCGCATGCATGCATAGAGTTGATACTACTGTGGTCACGTTACCGAAGTTTGACCTCGATAGCGTCATTTTTCTTGCTTCATTGTAAACATGGCCGCTCTGCTAGCAATGTGTACCTAGGAGGAATAGAGTAGTGATCCTATTTCTAGGGCCGGAAGGTGTGCCAGGGGCTCAAATTCATCACGAGGCTTACAACACAATACGGACTCTACCACGTAGAAGTATGTATGAGTGGATAGAGAAGCTTGAAAGAGGCCGGACAAGCGTGATGCACGAAGAAGCAGGGCGCCCTCCACCACTGACGAGAAGATTCAACAAGCTCGAGAAATGGTACTGGCAAACCGACTTGTTACCATCGACAATGTAGCCTGCAGATTAGAAGGACAAAGAAGTGGGGGAAAGCGGTGCATAAATGGTTGGACGACCAACCGAAAACCTTCTTGGAGGGAATACGCAAACTTGTTGACCTCTGGACCAAGTGCATCAAAAAGGAAGGAGATTATGTAGAAAAAAGACGAACTTGTTCAACCCCTACATTTGTATAAATAAATTGAAAAAATAAAGTGCGGATAATATTCGACTTTCCCTAATAGATGACTGTCTTGAGGGTTTCTGTGGACAACCAATTAACATCTTTGTATTCAAACGACATTTCAGTTCCTACACGACCCCTTACCGCTCACGGGGTTCCAATAAATCTGTTAAACTCTCCCACCAGTGCCCTAAACCGCTTGCGGGCGGAAGATAAATAGCCCAAATCTAATTTAGCTGACCGAAAGTAAACAGAATTTTACTCGGAGAAACCCAAAGACAGCGACTCGGCGGATCGCAAGGCAGTCTGGACAAACACCTGAGGACACGGATAGACGGACAAGCACCGCCACCTGGCACTCTGAAATTTCCTCGGCGCAGTGATTGAAGATTCCTCCGGGCACACTTCATCTCAAGTGCGGGACAGAAAATTTCATCTACTTTAAATATAAATTCGAACGGGGTGGATTATGGATGCGTGGTTGCCCCAGATGGGAATTTCGATGTGACTTTTTTGACAGTCTAGGTCTACATGAGTGAAATATGAATTCGGAGATAGATTGAGGGCGATTGTTAAGTGTTAAAGTTAGGTAGGGAGGTAATAGAATTAATGTAGGACTGGAGCAACACGGCGAGCTATGGGCGACGGTTCGGGGTCAATCCTGAAGGGAAAGATCGAGGACAACACTATTTCCAACCGCGATTAGATGACGAGGCCAACACCTGAGCTGTTTGCGTGACAAATGTGATCAACACAAAAGATGTATAAATTGTGCAAACTCTAATCTTAAATTTAAAACTAATTATGAGATAGGACATGGTTGTAGATCAAAGAAATGCCCCAATTATAGACGGCAAATCTCCATACTGGATGCTAATGCGGATTATGGTTGTTAATTCCTATCCCCAACATTCACTCAAAAAATACCACACTCACTATTCTTTCTATAAATACCTGTATATAATCATCATTATAGCTGTATATATTTGTCATTTCTAAGTATTAAACTTATATATCCACTCAAAACATACCTTACTTTATATTTTTTGTAAAAATATTAGTATATAATCATCATTATAGCTGTATATACTGTGAGGATTCATTGATGGACCCCTCAATTATCCCTCCCAAAGGCAAACTCGCCGACAGGTCGTAAAAGAGCCGGACAATACATTTCCATCTCTCTGGCGCCAAAGGCAAACTCGCCGACAGGTCGTAAAAGAGCCGGACAATACATTTCCATCTCTCTGGCGCCAGACGGTCGGGACTTGGATCGAAGAGGACAAAAGGGGATTCGTTCCGAAAAGAGCCCAGGTGTTTAGGAGTGCACCTGCCAGGTGATTAAGTCCACCTGCTAGATAATCAAGCCACCTGCGCTAAGTAGCTGATCCCATTTTACGTCAGAGAGTCTCTACCGAATCAGCAACCTCAAAAATGAGCAAAGTAAAAACGAACCAATTAAAAGTAAGAACCAATCAAGAACGAACGAATCGAGAACCACCAGCGAACAAAGGCTGGGAGGTTTCAAAAGGAAAAGCAGGGAGTCGAATCGTCAGTTCTTGCTTGTGATCTCGATCGATCAGCTTAACTCAGCGACCCTTTGAGCGGTCACTCCTTAGGGAGAAAATATATTTTTTGAAGACGGTTCTCTCAACCTGAGAGGACGCGTTCTTGTAGCCGGCGTAGGCTGCCCATCTCGAGTCTTGTTTGTTTCCCGAGCTAGCGTCTTAGCTCAGTGACCCTTTGAGCGGTCAACCCCATTAAGGAGCTCTTAATAATTTGGAAGACGGTTCTCTCACCCTGAGAGGACGCGTTCTTGTAGCCTGGCGTAGGCTGCCTATCTCGAGTTCCTGCTTATTTCTCGTTCGAGACTTGAACCAGCGACCCCAGCGGAGCCGTGCCTGTCTTGTGCCCATCCGACGACCCCAGCGGAGCCGTGCTGTCTTGTACTGACCCGACGACCCCAGTGGAGCCGATCCCTGATTGTGCCGAACCGACGACCTGCGGAGAGTTCGGTACCGACTTCTCGTCCGGCAGTGAACCTGCCTTGTCCCGTCGTCCAGTGAGGATCCAGTGCTGATCTTGTGAAATCGTCACCCGACGAGTAGAGTTTCATCTAGAGACTGTTGAGATACCTTTCTCCAACTCAGAGACTTTCGCACGTCCTGAGATTTCGACACCCTGTCGCATCCAGTTAGCAGAGGCATAGAAATTCGTGAAAGTGTCGTGTAAATAGATTCTAATATAGTCAAGAAATTGTTTTAAATAAAATTATCGTTTGTTATTTAAGCCAGACTGTTCTCTGTAGATTTGAATCTACCACGCTACCCAGAGAATCACTACAATACGTATATGTATTATTGCTTTCTTTCAAATACCAATCTTATTCATTTCCCGCACACATGATCTCTGGTGGAACCATGTTTATTTATGTATTTTATATCTCTGTTTATAGCAACTACTATGTATTTTTATAATCAAGTTAGAATGTTTATTATTTAATACGGTGATGTAAAGCTTTACTCATAAGTTTTAATTATATTCTAATTTTTGGAAAAGTTTATGTAAAATAACATATTATGAAAAATGACCATTTTATAACAAAATTTTATTTATTTCTATTTATTTTTTCTCCCTTGTTGGGCCATGTTGGCTCATTCCATATGTTGGGCATTTTTTGCCATTCTCTATGTAAATATGTAAAATTCTAAAAGTTAATAAATGGTGGTGCCCGGTGTCTGTGGCCGCATGTGCTTCACGTGGTGGGATGGGTGTGTGCTTTCCCGGTTCGTCGGGATGGTTCCCCTGTCCCCTTTGGTGCTGGTGGTCCTTCCCCCTCCTCCCATTAAATGCTCTAAACCTAACGGTGAGTAGGAAGGCACACCTCTCTAGGAACCACACCACACCAAAGTGAGGATATTTGAGGCTACAACAGATTTAATACGCACCAGTCCCGACATACACGACGGTTTTTGGTTGGATCGAGTTTCGAACTCAACTTTCCGAGTCCTAAATCTGCTACTCTTCTAACTGGGCTGGGGCAGAGGTAGCCCGGTTGGAAGAGTAACGATTAGCAACTGGAGGTTTGAGAGTTCGAATTCAACCAAAGACCGTCGTGTACAAAGAGGGATGATGCACGTCAAATGTGTCGTGCCCTCAAGTGTCGTCACGTCGGCGTGGAAGTTTGGAGAGTGGGGTGCCAGCTCAAGTGTGACCTCGCCATCTGACCTTGATTGAAAATTACGTGGTATTGTCTGCATCTTTCCCTTCCGGTTTGATCCCGGATCTTCGCGAATAGCTCGGTGTGTTGCTCCAATACGACGTTAATTGAACTACCTACCTTGTGTCTCATGAATTTTTAATTGGTCATCCGAGTTTTCCTTTACTTAAAATAAAAAGCATCTTCATTTTAAAGTGTAGAGCATTTTACATTGAACCAACACATAATATTCCTATTAATTAAGCTTCTCCGTGTGAAACACGGATATAATCTAACGGTACAGAATGAAACAACTTTAAGGATATGTAGGTATTTTAATTAACGTCGTACTGGAGCAACACATCGGGCTACAGGCGACGGTCCGGATTGGTTGGTTCTGGGGATTTTGTGGCGCAAGGGCCATATATGTCCATGCTGCGCCAGACATAAGACATACAATATCAAGTAATAGACATACACCCACAATGAAAGTTTTACTTACACAGAAGAAAGAAATATACCCAAGGAGGAATGCACCTGACAGGAATCGAATCTGCGCCGTCTACAACTCGAAGGTTGCTAGCGCAGTGGGCATACCCATTGAGCCACGAACCCGAAATGAAAGATCCGAGTACACACAACACCACGCCATTTTAAACCACGGTCAGATGACGCGGTCACACCTGTGCTAGCACCCCAATCTCCAAATTTCCACACTACGCCTACGTGAGGACATTTGAGGCCCCGACCGATTTAACGTGCACCAGCCCCCTATGTACATGACGGTCTTTGGTTGGATTCGAACTCGCAACCCTCCGGTTGCTAATCCGTTACTCTTCCAACATGGACCCTTCGTGTGAAACACGGATGACAACCTAAAGGTACACAATGAAGCAATTTTAAGGGATTTGCCCATGAATGAAGCAATTTTAAGGGATTTGCCCATGAATGAAGCGTTCTTTTCAACCCCATGTTCTCCCCTTAGGTTGAGTTCTTCCCTAAAGCTGATCATTAGAGCTCCCACCATTCATAGGATCTAAGCTTCTTTCGCAAGAAATAGCATAAAAACGCATCGCTTTATTTTACCGCTTAAAACGACGCACAACTTCATTTACCGAAGAAAAACGACGACATTATGTCTTCCCTGTGTTATTCAATCCGTCACAAACCGTTAAGCATTTCACTCGGCAATTTCAGGAAAATTTCAAGGGTCTGAAAGCTACAGTTCCGGATGAAATAGCAACAAAACCGGGGAATTTTTCGATCCTCTTGCAATTTAATACTCACCTACGGTATTTACCGACCCTAATCCCATGTTCAACAACGCCTTTGGCCAATCGAAAACAGAGGATCGCACTATGCAGCGTCACGTGATCTCCTCTGATTGGGCAGGCAGCTGGCAGCAAAGATCGGGGTTTTGTCTGAGCCTGGGAATTTAAAGCTAGAGATCAGATATGCGCTTATCCTTGAATCCCGTTTTTTCCTCCCCACGTGTCGGGAAATTCATTCCGGTTTTAACCTCTTCCCGGAGATTTTCACGGGAGACTGCTGATTTTATTTGTTTATTTTTATCTGTCTGCCCTTTTAAAGAAATAAGGTGCGAGATTATATTCGGTCTCTTCTTATTGCATTTGTAATTCGATGTCGTAGATGTCATTAGATTTAAGAGGCTTTAAAGTCGAGGCAAGAAGAAAAACTGCTTTTTAAGTCCTTCCGGGTTTTTCGTAATGTGGGTAGTTCTCGGAATATAATTACCGCTTTCTTTCTATTTGAAAAGGAAATAAATTTAAGCAGACGAGAAATTGAAGATTTCAGACAACCATTTTAAAACTTGAACGTCCATTGAACAAACGCACTCCCATGTCCAAATAAACTTACCGTTAACGGACTATCAACCAGTGCGACGTTAATTAAAATACCTACCTACCAAATGGAATTGATGTTTCGATATCGGAGTCCATTTGTCGCTTTCTTCTTTTCGGATTTTGATGAATTTTTGCGACTTAATCATTTTGCTTGATAAGCGCATATACTTTTTTCGGGTAACTCAATTTGGGAAAACTTTGCACCTAAATTTACTTACAACGTTCGCTGATGTTTTTCGACACTAAGCGTATTTTCCGATCCAAATAGCTTTCGTTCTGCAAAAAAAATGGCCGTCAAACAGCAAACCAAGCAGATTTATAAATAAAATAATTTAATAATGTTTTTTATTCGATCATTTGACCTTGAATGCATGAGCATCCCTTTCAAAGGCGGAAATGGACTAGTCTCTCCTCACACCGAAATTTGTGCATCGCTAGCAATTATTTTTCCAGTTGCAACGATTTTTTTTACAGATTTTCGATCCTATCAAACACAAATTGAAATCTATGAGTCGCAGAAAAGATCATGTACAACGCAAATATCTAGAGAGTGCTATCCGAAAATGAATTTTATGGGTGAACTGTCCTGTTTTGATTTAGATTAGGATAAAGAAAAGGATTTCTTGGAAAATAAGTCAGATGGGCACAAAGAAAGTGACGCCGATGATGGAAACAATACCCGGAATCAATTCTATTTATCATTGGGTAGTGGCACGGAAGGGTATATATTTTAATTAACGTCGCACTGGAGCAACACACCGGGCCATAGGCGACGGTCAGGGACCAACCCCGAAGGGAAAGGTCCAAGGACAACATCACGTAATTTTGAACCACTGTCAGATGACGAAGTCACACTTGAGCTTGCACCCCACTCTCCAAACTTCCACACCACGTGAGGACATTTGAGGCCACGACTGACTTAACGTGCATCATCCGCCTTTTGAACACGACATTCTGTGGTTGGATTCGAACTCGCAACCCTCCTGTTGCTAGTCCGTCACCCTTCCAACCGGGCTACCGTGGCCCATGAATCTTACGGTTGGTGAGCTCTCCTGCTTTGATTTAGATTGGGATAAAAAAAAGGATTTCTTGGAAAATAAATCAGAACATGATGGTAAACAATACCTGGAATAAATTCTATTTATCGTTCAGCCTGTCATCACTCTGCTGTAAAAAATATTTTACGTATCATGGTCCTACTAATTTTTCCAAAATATTTTACCTATCACATGGTCCCACTAATTTTTCCAAAATATTTTACTATCACATGGTCCTACTAATTTTTCCAAAATATTTTACGTATCATGGTCCTACTAATTTTTCCAAAATATTTTACCTATCACATGGTCCTAGTAATTTTTCCAAAATATTTTACCTATCACATGGTCCTAGTAATTTTTCCAAAATATTTTACCTATCACATGGTCCTCTAGTAATTTTTCCAAAATATTTTACCTATCACATGGTTTATATACCACACATTTTTCCAAAATATTTTACCTATCACATGGTTTACCACACATTTTTCCAAAATATTTTACGTATCATGGTCCTACTAATTCCAAAATATTTTACGTATCATGGTCCTACTAATTTTTCCAAAATATTTTGCGTGAAAATAACGGCCCTATTAATTTTTATAGGTCGCCGTAGCCTGGTTAGTAGAGTAACGGTTTAGCAACCGTCGTGTTACGAGTTCGAATCCAACCAAAGACCGTTGGGTACTAAGAGGGCTGGTGCACGTTACATCTGTCGTGTCCTCAAATGTCCTCACGTTGACGTGATGCGGAAGTTTGGAGAGTGGGGTGCCAGCTCAGGTGTGACCTCGTCATTTGACCGTGGTTCAAAATGACGCGTTGTCCTCGGATCTTTCCCTTCGGGTTTGATCCTAATAACCCGGTGTGTTGCTCCAGTGCGTCGTCAATCAAAATACCTACCTACTAATTGCG
Organism: Meta bourneti; assembly: GCA_933210815.1. Classification (NCBI taxonomy): domain Eukaryota; kingdom Metazoa; phylum Arthropoda; class Arachnida; order Araneae; family Tetragnathidae; genus Meta; species Meta bourneti. The sequence goes on from OW119928.1 coordinate 9,276,914, forward strand.
TCAATCAAATCACCTCTGAACCTGATATGAGATGAAGAATCAATGAGTAAAATCAAAGAGAAACTATGTAAATTGGCTTCATCCTAAAAGAATAAGAAGGCCGTCGTGGTTCAGTATGTACGCCCACTGCGCTAGCAATCTTAGAGTTGTTGGCGGCGTAGGTTCGATTGCTTCCTGAGTTCATTCCTCTCTTCAGTGTCAGTATACTTGGTGTGTGTATGTCTATTACTTGACATAGTCTATCTGCTGCAGCATGGCAGAAATATGCACCATAAAATCGGAATCAACCAAGCTATAAGTATAAGAAGTTATTAAGATAAAAAATTAAATGTAGCTGTTTTTTAGTTTTGTATTTATATTTAACTTACAGGAATCAATTAGAAAAACTGTTACTTTAGTTGTTGAGAGAGAGAGAATGATACCTGTTAACACTGTTAACAATAAACATTGTCTAGTGCGAGAAATATTCCCACAACAAACTGTCTGTTGTCATAGAAACAGACCTTATCCCATTATCCGTTGGGGATACTTGTAGAAATACATTAAGCTAGTCAAATTGGCGCTTTGAAAGCAGATAGGGAACTTATTTTTTTATTTTTAAGTGTTACGAAGATCTGGTAATAGTAAACTCTCTTTTTCCACCGATAATCGTCGAAAACAAAGTATAAAAGACTTCCACCCTAGTGTCACCCCTACTCAAAATGAGCCTATTCCTATAGAGATCAACCCATCCAGACTAAATATCACGAGAACTACTTCCACCACAATGTCTGAGCTTGTCTGTTGCCTTAGAAACGAACTTATCCCATTTTCGGAAGGGGATGCTAGTAGAGATAGATATATTAACCTGAGCTTTGTGACATTTCTGAGTAGTGTAGTATTGCTCTTTTCTCACAACACACTTGATGACTAATTAACCACATCTATTTATTAAAAGAATCCATGGAATCCTCAACCTTTGGAAAGATTCTATTGGTTCTTTCATTAGAAAAGAATCCTTTTCAACAATTCTGTTGCTCATCTCATTGCAATATAATTTTTAAAGCGATTTTATTGATATTTTCCTAAGAATAGAATTCTTTGTAACCATTGTATTGGCCCATTCTGTAGAATAGAATCCATTGGAAAAATTATATTGATCCTTTTCTTAGAATAAAATCTCTTGGGAAAATTCTATTGCTCCTTTTCTTAGAATAAAATCTCTTCGGAAAATTCTATTGCTCCTTTTCTTAGAATACATTTATTTGGAAAGATTCTATTACTCAATCTCTTAGAATGGAATTCTTTGTAACCATTGTATTGGCCCATTCTGTAGAATAGAATCCATTGGAAAAATTCTATCGATCCTTTTCTTAGAATAAAATCCCTTGGGAAAATTATATTCCTCCTTTTCTTAGAATACTATTATGTGGAAATATTCTATTACTCATTCTCTTAGAATGGAATTCTTTGTAACGATTGTATTGGCCCATTCTGTAGAATAGAATCCTTGGAAAAATTCTATTGATCCTTTTCTTAGAATAAAATCTCTTGGGAAAATTCTATTGCTCCTTTTCTTAGAATACATTTATTTGGAAAGATTCTATTACTCAATCTCTTAGAATGGAATTATTTGTAACCATTGTATTGGCCCATTCTGTGGAATAGAATACATTGGAAAAATTCTATCGATCCTTTTCTTAGAATAAAATCCCTTGGGAAAATTCTATTCCTCCTTTTCTTAGAATACTATTATGTGGAAATATTCTATTACTCATTCTCTTAGAATGGAATTCTTTGTAACGATTGTATTGGCCCATTCTGTAGAATAGAATCCTTGGAAAAATTCTATTGATCCTTTTCTTAGAATAAAATCTCTTGGGAAAATTCTATTGCTCCTTTTCTTAGAATACAATTCTTTGGAAAGATTCTATTGCTCATTCTCTTAGAATGGAATTCTTTGGAAATGCTACTGTCCATTTACTTAGAACAGAATTCTTTGGAAGGTTCTATTGGTGAAGAAAGTCAAAATTGATTCGAAGTCAAGTAGGGAAAACTGCAGGATGCAAGATGGAATTATACTTGTGAACCCCTTAGAGGGTTAAAGTTTCGTCACGTTGGTGCCCTCAACGGCACAAATAGGAAATATATTTTTTTATGATTTCAACTTATTACCAAGATCTGTGCTAGTAAACTATCCAGTTCAACTTAGTCAAGTTTCGTCGAAAACAAACCTCCATTAGTTAGTCCTACTCAAAATAAACATGTTGCCATAGCGACCACCACCACTCATACTTAGCAGGCCTTGTGATAGACAGACAGAGCAATTGTAACTTCACAGAAATCAAGTTTTAGGAATTCAATACGGAAAAACTTGATTTACAATTTTTTAGCGACTCCACTGAGCTTTTCATTACATTTACATGAAAATCAGATATACTATCCATTAACATTTCCTTTAGAAGCATTCGGTTAATTGTTTATGCATGAAAGATAAGTGATCAAAAATAAATGTCAGTGTTGATATGAAGCGAAAAAGGAATGATTTATTCCAAACCTCTCATAAAGGTATCCATAACTGTATTTTCAAAAAGTAAAAGCAAAGTTGAAAATGAAGCCGGAAAATTGCAAGAATGTTATTAAATCTTTTTCTTATCTCGTTTTATGAAGTTCGGAGTCGTATAAGCAACGACTATGAACATAAAATCCATTTTCAAAGATGATATCGACTTACAAAAGACATAAAACAAGTGCTCCCAGCTGAACTTGAAATATTCCAAAATTTTACGATTTACTTTCATGGAGAAAAGGGAATAAGTACAAGTATCCTTTTCTCTATATAATAATATGGCGAAACGAAAAGAGAAGAATCATCAGATTTTTACGGTTTCGTTAAAAAATGAACTATATAAGATAAGGAATAAAAGTCATTACAAATTCCTTCTTCCGCAAATCCAATTTGCTTTAATGTTTAAAAATGTTACGTTGCTTGGTTTTGTTTCATCAACGATGTTACTAAATTAGGATTTGTTGAAGCATGTTTACGAATATTTTTGTAGTTAAAATAACATAAAGTCAGGGGTGAGAAGTATATGGGATCTGAACCTTTTGGGCCCCCAATAGTTATTTTGGTTGTGGCTGCTCCCAAAACATGTGGGTAGGGATAAGTAATTGAAGTCGGAGAAAAGTAACTTTAAATCTTCACCAAATGGCAACAAATCAAATTAGTTCTTAACCGGAAGTATTAAATTCGTCTTCCGGTGGTTTGTTCATGGTTACACTGAAAATATGCCACGAAAAATTTTCTTTCTTTGGCAAAATACTAAAAAATTTCTTGGGGGCATTTGGGCGTTTTTTAAAAACAAAATTGGAATCTTTCTCTTTCTTTAACCCTCCAAGTGATTTCGACGAGATATCTCGTCTATCAAGATCGGACCAATTAAGCTAACGACGAGATATGTATGATTTATTTTAATTAACGTCGCACTGAAGCAACACAACAGGCTATTGGCGACGGTCCGGGACCAAACTCGAAGGGAAAGATCCGAGGACAACACCACGTGATTTTGAATCAGATGACGGGGTCACACATGAGGTTTCACCCCACTGAAAACTTCCACACCACGCCAACGAGAGGAAATTGAGGCAAACGACAGAATTAACGTGCACCAGCCCCATTCGTACACGACGGACTTTGGTTGGATTCGAACTCGCAACCCACAGGTTGCTAATCCGTTACTCTTCCAACTGGGCTACCCCGAGCTTTTGGTGATGATGGATCAAGATCTGTTCCGTTTTCTTCTCATGAAAAGAAACGACGTATACCAGCATCCTCCCCGAATCCTGGTGACTTGATGGATGATATATCTCGCCCATCAAGATCTCATCAACCACCAAGAGGATTAAATCTTGCAACCCTGATAAAAACATCCCTGGACCATGCATACAATAAACAGTGATTATCTAACAAAACGAACAAGAAACACGATAAGATCGGTATTTTTCCATCCAATGACATGAAGATATTTATAAGAAAAATGTCGTTCCCCACACCTGATATACTTCCTTTGCATCCGAGTTTATGGCAAAACGACTGGGAATCTTTTCCGTATAAAGAACTCCAAACTTTATTAAGGGAATCAAACGGCAAAAGAAATGTATCGGAAATACCATCTCCTTGCAGCCGGAAAGAAATTACTCTTCGGTGCTTTCTATTTGGAGGGAAGTTTTGTGAAGACAGGGCCCTCAAAACGTTTCTCCGTACCTCATTAGACAACCGCGTTCACTGAAGCTTGAAGACAGGAAGAAAAACCGAATGTCAAGTGTCATCAGGAAAAGTCAGGACTGACTACAATGGATGAAAGTATCATTACCCTTCCTGATCACTGGAACTCATGGCTTGGAATCGATATCGAAGGTTGATTTAGGGCCAGATGTTACAGAAAGAAATGGTTTAAGTCTGTGTAGTTAGGTCGTATGTCTGGTTTTATACTGAGGTTAAGTCGATAAGGAAAAATTTATAGTGAAGTGGTTAGGATTTAAGCTTATACTTTGAGTTTGTTTGCTTTTAGGGTGAATTTATGTCAAGCTTATGACAGAAAGGTTGATAAAGTATAAAGCATAAAAAGCGATAGATTATCTCTGCTTAAAACTTAAGTAAAGAATAAACACTTAAACTGTCAACATAATAAATCACTTTATAAAATATTAAAAAGGTGCAGAAGGGTCCTTTGATTACCAACAAATTTGTGATTTTGAAAACAATCGAATATTTAAAATTTATTTTTAAAGTGTTAGGGAAGTCGTATTGATATTTGATACTCTTATCAAACGCATACTGGCGTTACCACCGAGATAACAAGGCCTGACCGCTGCCATCATGGCGTCTCCCTAGTAGTCATACGTGCGATACGAACGACCACCGCCGTATTGGAATATTCAAAGCCTAATACAGTGAAATCTGTCTACAACGATACATAATATATTCTATATACGTCGAGACCACAGGAAAATATTGTTATACGTTATTGCAAATTATTATAGCAGTTTGTAAATATGGTTTTTCCCTAGTCAAAACTACGATAATCTCAGAATGAAACTTCCACACCCTCGCGTCTTTCTTCCTTATTTACTAACGATAACAAAGAGTGTGCGTAAATAGTAAAAGCAATAACTTATTAAAAAACCGGCCAAAATTATATCGTAAATTCAGTTAAAAAATAGCGAAAAACTCGCTTATGACTTTTATTAACTAAAATACACACGTCAATCAAGCTTAATACCGTCCAATATCATAGTTTCTCAAATGCGACCATAAATCAAAAAGAAAAGAAAACCCTTTCTCATAGTCTAAAGAAATCTAATTAATGTTTTCTTCATCATTAAATCTGTAAAAATGGGAAATCAAAGCAATTGAACTGTAAAAGCAATTGAAGCGATTATCATAGTTGGCTGAAGAATTTTTCCTTGATATTTCATTTATAAAATTCAAACAATTTTCAATAACTTCCAAATTTTACTAACGTGACAGGGTGTTTTGATTTGATTGTTATCTACAGAAATTTCTTGGCCATATAAATGTTTCCATTTTCAGATTTGAATGTATTACAACAGTGTAATTTGTTGCAGGTCCTGGATTAAAACAAATTTTGAAAAAAGTAACTTTTGACTCCTCAATTAGTTTAAACCAATTTTGTTTATGGGGTAATGAATCCAAAATTTCTAGTAGCCTATTAAAATTTTGAAAAGAAATAGATTCATGATGAGCAATGAACTCAGATTTGCTTTCGTTGATAGCTCTCAATAAATTGGATTCCTCAGTTTCACGAATTTTATCTTCCCTGCTTTTACGAACGGTGGGACAAGTTTTCGAGAGATATTTAGGGCAATTCGGAAATATACTTGGTATAGCACCAACTTTTAAACGGAGACGTTTCATGGAAAAGGTAGAACACTCAGCAGTTTTTTTGTTGAATTTCGATACATTCCGGACGATATCATCGTTTTGAAAATGAAGTTCGCAGACTTTGCTGCGTTTTGATGGTGTAAAGTCGGCTCGTGGAATCGCCCTGAGCCATCTTTTTCTAATATTTTTATCCTCTGGAAAGGAGAAAACCGCCACTTTTGGTGCATCACCATATCCATAATTTCCAGAGCAAGTAGGTACACAGCATCTAAAGGGCATTTCGGATAGCCTCGTGGTTAAGCCTAAAGAAATCGGTCTGGACACACGTTAAACGTGTTGTTTGACGAAAGCCTTTAACACCTTGACAGTGTAATGTTCCACAAATGTTCTATAACAATATTTAACTGCAGCTGCACTTGCTTTCCGGTAAAATAGTATAAAAACCCTAATTTCTTAAGCTACATTAAAGGTAATCCATAAGTAGCCGGCCATGCGGCGATGTTTGTTATGACTACTAGTAAGCGAGTCACGTGATCGAAACGTCACAGCGGTCTGGCCTTGTTATCTCGGTGGTAACGATACTGGTCAATAACATTAATGCTTTCCCTTTAGCACGTTAGAAAGATTATTAAGAGAATTATATTTGATAAACTTATCTAACACACTGGTTAACAGTATTAATGCTTTCCCCTTAGCAAGTTAGAAAAATATTAAGAAGATTATATTTGACAATCTGACTAATATTTGATAACTTTATCTTACACACTGGTTAACCGTATTAATGCTTTCTCCCCTTAGCACTTTAGAAAGATATAGAGGACGATGAATTTTAAACTCACAAAATCGATTTTTTAATAAGTTAAAAGTTAATTCAAATCAAACTCTGGAAAGCAAAAATAATTTTTCAATTATGATAATTTTTAACTTAATTACATATCGAACAACATAAAACATATATTAGATAAGTATAGTAAGTCCACTACACCAAAATGCTTTTTTCTTCATATGAGAATATCTGATTCTTCTGATTTCAAAATGCTCCCTACGCATCAGATTTGAACTGATTTCCTTGAAATTGTTTTTAAATAATCCCTGCAATTTGTTGTATATATCTAATTCAACCTACCAAATTTTGAAATTGTTCTTTCAAATGTTGCTTAAACTATGTTTTTTAGTCAAAACGTATAGTTTTTTTATTACAAATGTTTTTGATTTACAATGAAACGACACACTTACCAAATGGAGTTCATTTGATTTATATGTGTACAAACTATTAAGAAAATTAAAATTTTGACAATACATGGAAAATTAATGCGCATGAGACCAATCAATGTTTGCTAATTTATCAAAAATTTTGTCCCCGTTCCCAATGCAATAACTTCCGCATAACCTAATATTTTTTGGACTAAACTTTTCACATAAGTGTTTTAGTAAAAGGCAAATAGTCTGGGGAAATTTCATAAAAATAGGATTATAACTACAAAAGTGTGTTTCGTAAGTAGAAAGGTTGTTGGTAACACGAAGTGAAAAATGTTCATATACAGATTCGACGACTCTGCTAATATTCATTTTGATACTGAGTCATGGTGCTTGCCCATAGATCCTTTGGAAACTTTTAACCCTCCAAATGGGTTCGACGAAATATCTCGTCATCAAGAAATTGCCGATTTTTTATGATGACGAGATCAAAATCTGATAATTTTTTTTAAATGAGATATCTTATCCTTAAAGATATAGTCAGTTTTACTAATGACATATACCTCATCTAAACAACCACTAGGAGAGTTAACCCACCAAGTGGTTGACTAAATACTTCGTCCTTAAAGATCTAACCAATTTTGCTAATGACGTGATATTTCGTCATCAAGAAAATATCGATTTTTTATGATGACATGATCAAGATCTGGTTAGTTTTCTAATGGCGAGCTGTCTCATCCATTAATATCTAGTCATATTTCTTAATGACGAGATACCTCGTCGAGACAACCACCAGGAGGGTTAATATCCTTTACTAACTGTGATTTCAAAGAATTTAGCTTCCACTTCAGCTACAATATCGACTTGTTTTTAGAGAATCTGCTTTTATGCATAATTAGAAATTTATAACAATCTGCTACGTACCTAAAAGTTAGGTAATTGGAACAAATATAAAATCTTAAAATGACCTTGTTTTAATTATTTTTAGTCCTTAGTAATTTTAAATTAAGACTAATATGCAACTCTTCGACGTGATGAGAGCTTAATAAAATAAAATTATGCATCCTATTTAAGCAATTATTCATTCTGTAATTGGTTGGACATGACGAAAACTAATAAGGTTAATTAAAATTCAATTCCCTTTCTAGAATAGTACAGTAATAAGCGAAAAGTAAAATATATTCCTGCTTTGAAAATTGTGTTATACAATTTGTATATGGCCAAAGAGGGTTCATTGAGAAAGTGTTAGATCGACGAGCTTAGTTACTTGGATAGAGTTTTTGATAATTTGCATGTGGACAATAGGCTGTACTGAGATATTTTAGATAGTTATAAACTCATCAGTTTTGAAGAAAAATTGCCGTTGGCAACTTACATTACCTTGAAGTAAAGTCAAAAGACATTTATAAAATTCAGTTTCAATCTGGGTGGATATCTATTTCTTATTGTACCAACTGAAACGACATCAGCGACAGAATCATAATCTTGAGGGGGTCTCTGGCTCCGTGGGTTTGCCTACTGTTCTAACAACCTGCGAGTTGAAAGTGACATAAGTTCGATTCCTTCCTGGGTTTATTCCTCTTCTGATTTCTAAAACCTTTCTTATGTGTATGTCCATTCATTTGACGTTGTTTGGTGCAGCTTGACAAAATATAGCCCTTTCACCATAAAATATAACCCACCCAACCAGCCTAATCTTGGAATTCGGTGCACAAAAATACAGTCGAACTAAACCGGAAAGATCATGACTCTTATCTCTTCGGTAGAAATGGGAGGTATTTTTTATCCTAAATTAGAAACCATGCTTAAGGTTACTACAAGTATGAAGCTGTAATTTTCTCTCTATGCATGGTCTTTGAACTTGGTCTAGATTATACCTTATCTAAGGGAATAGTATTTATAGCACTATTAAGAGCTTTGACTCTACGACACATTTAATCACTAAATAAACTCTTCTATTGGTTAAATGAACCCTAAGGAAAATTCCATTGACCAAGAAGTCTAAAACTGGTAAGAAGCTATAAAGAGAAAATTGCAGGTTGCATGGTGGAATATCGCGTACATGACCCTTTCCCCTCAGAGGGTTAATCACTAAATAACCACTTCTATTGGTTGAATGAATTCCAAGAAACATTCCATTGACCAATATAAAATTGTAAGAAGCTATGGAGAGAAAACTGCAGGTTGCATGGTGGGATAATGCATGCATGACTCCGTACCCCTCATATGGTTAATCACTATATAACAACTCTTATTTGGTTGAATGAATGCTAAGAAACATTCTACCGGTAAAGAAGTCTAAAACTGGTAAGAAGCCATGGAGAAAAATTGCAGGTTGCATGGTGGAATATTGCGTGCATGACCCTCAAAAGCAAACAAAAATAAACCAGACATTATTTATTATAGGAACCCCTTAGTACCCAAATAAGTTCAATTGCATATCTATCACATTGAAGGAGAATACACGCGCATGTTACAGAAAATGCATTATTTTACTTTAGTCGTACAGGTTTAAAGTACAATTTCATGAGCACTGCAATAAATATTGGTTCAATTGAAACCTGAAAGTGGATGCAAAAGAAAGCAATATTGGTCCCTAAAACAACTTTTATTACTCCTTACGTCACTATCTCCCTCACTGTGTGTCTGAAAACCAGTCTGATATTCACACACTTAACATCAGTCTTTCTCTTTTGTTGCTTAACAAAAGCGAGATATGTACTGGTATGTGGATAAAGAAGTACGGCGGAATAAAGGGAATCCACGGGCTGTGGTAGACACTGACACTTCATTTGAATTCCCATTTCCTCTTGGATGGGAATAAGAAGGAATGAAGGATTTTGATTGGAATTCTCAAGAACAGAATGAATGAGGATCGTGCCCATTTATTTTACCCGTATACTGGATAAATTGCATTTCCATTTCTACAAAGTTTCAGAAACTTTTGATTGTTTTGAAATGTTTTTACGCGAGTTGCATGCTAATTGTTTTCTTTTCTGTAAATATGTTCCGATATTTGTCTCAATCTCGAAAGGACGATGATATTAAAGGGGAAGTAAATTATATTTTAGAAAGTGTTGGAATTTTTTTAAAGATGCAGAGCAATTTATTTCCACAGTGAGGATAGTTAAAAATTGTAATGGAGATATTTGGGGAGGAACATTTCCCAGCAATTGCTCAATTGTCGTGTAAAAGTGCGAAAGTGAATTCAGAATCCATTCTTAAAAGTGTAAAATTTTGTTCAATTTGTTTCATTTACCAAAGATTGAAGATTCTGTGAGTTTTTAAACTATCTGGTGGTTGTCTTCACGAGGTGTCTCATCAAAGCTGCAAAGATCTTGATGGCACCTTGCAAAACTGACCAGATCTTGATGGATCGAGATATCTCCATTATAAAAAAATCCTGACCAGATCTTGAACTTGTAATCATAAAAATATCGGTAATATATTCATGACGAGAAATCTCGTCATGAATATATTGCCGATGCAATTAACAAAGTTGGTCAGATCTTAATGGGCGAGATATCTCGTCGAAACCACTTGGATGGTAAATAGCCCATAGCCATCAATGCTGCTGTTTTTTACTCAAGTGAACGAAAGCATAAAGATAACGTCTGCGAATTTAGATTAGTTTTGGGTTTTATGGCTCAAGGGCCACATTTGACCAAGCAAAAATATCGGCAATATATTCATGACGAGATATCTCGTCATAAATAAATTACCGATGTAATTAACAAAGTTGGACAGATCTTGATTGACGAGATATTATCTCGTCCAAACCACTAGGAGGATAATAGCCCATAGACATCAGTGCTACTGTCTTTTTACTCAAGTGAACGATATCATAGAGAAGATAGCCTATGCGAATTTAGATAGGTTAGTTTTGTGTTTTATGGCGCAAAGGGGAGGAGCATATTCGTCCACGCTGCACCAAACAACGTCAAATAAATGAATACTCGCACTCTAAGGTTTACTGACAGAGAGAGGAGAGAAATACTCTCAAGGAGGAATCGAACCTTGTGAGAATCAACCCTTCAAATGATTTAGACACGATATCGCGTCTATCAAGATTTGATCAATTTTGTTAATGACGAGATATCTTGTTATCAAGATATTGCCGATTTTTCTCTGATCAAAATATGGTCAGTTTTCGTCTAATGAAGAGATCTGGATCAGATTTTGCAATGACGAGACAACCACCCAGGAGAGTTAAAAGAAGTAATGAATACTCGGATTTGTTTCAAATTGTGGAACATTTCAAATCTCCTGTTAAAATCAACATACCCTGAATTCAACATGATATACTTTAACAAAAAGAATTAATTTTCAAATTAAACAAAGAATATAATTTCTTGCACTGATGAGTCAATTTTCTGTCAAACAGCTGTATGTTATTTAACATACCACAAAATCCATTATATGGGGGTTTTCAAAACTTTCTGAGCAAACTTTAGCCCTCCAAGGAAGCTGCGGTAGCCGTTGGAAGAGCAACGGAACGGTTGGATAGCAATCGGAATGTTGCGAGTTCGAAACACGGAGCAGCCAAAGACAGCCGTGTACACGGGGGCTGGTGTATGTTAAATCTGTTGTGGTCTCAAATGTTCTCACTTTGGCATGGTGTGGAAGTTTGGAGAGTGTTGCTCCTGTGCGACGTTAATTAACTACCTACCTCAACCCTCTGGACGTCACGAGATTTCTGAGTAGTGTTGCGTTTACTTCACAATACGAATAATGACTAAATAAACCCATCTGTTGTTTGAAAGGAAGGGGTTGGAAGGTAAGAAGGCATTTTAATTAACGTCGCACTGGAGCAAAACAACGGGTTATTGGCGACTGTCCGGGATCAAACCCGAAGGGAAAGATCCGAGGACACCACCACTTGATTTTGAATCAGATGACGAGGTCCCACCGGAGCTGGCACCCCACTCTCCAAACTTCCACAACGCGCCAACGTGGCTATTTAAAAGAATCACAGGAAAGATTCTATTGATGCAAAACTCATTCAAAGGAAACTGAAGGTTGCAGAACAGATACATGCTTGGGAAATTCTCAGATAAATGAATTATAGCAATAAAGGAAATAAAATAGAAAACACATTATATATCGAATAGCTGGAATAAATGAATATGTCCGATGTATCCTACTTTATTCAAGATACCTATAAAGATAATAGATTCAAATCTTATTATGCAAAACGGGTCAACTATAATTAACCTTCTAAATGAACTTCCGAAAATTTGATATCTCCTTTATTTACTAAGTATGACAGTTAATTAATGTTGTCATGGGTTATATTGTTGCTTGCGAAATTCGTCTATGGCGCTCTGGGAGTTTAAGTCTGTTGTCAAAAAAGCAAAATTCATGAAAACAAAATTCCTATAAAAATAAACTTGAATATAAAAGATCCTAATCCTTCTCCCCATGGTTTGAAACTATGTGAGCTTAGACATATTACAAAAATTAAAATACTATAGCATGTATGGCAGTGTAACCAACTCTACAATAAAATGATTTTTGGAAGACGAAGTTTGCTTTTCATACGTCTTGTTCACCCTCCAAGTGGTTTCGACGAGATATCTCGTCAGTAAACATCAGACCAATTTTGCTAATGACGAGATATCTCCTCTCATCAGGATATTGCCAATTTTTTGATGATGACAAGGTCAAGATCTGGTTGTTTTTTCTAAGGACGCGATACCTCATCCATCAATATATGGTCAGTTTTGCCTATGGTGAAGTATCTCGGCAAGATAACCACCAGGAGGTTTTAATTGGTGACCACACGACGTACTTTTAGAAACAAGCGCCAGATGACGCTCGGAAAAAAAAAGGCACGATCCACGGAGAACAGTGTGGCCACGGTAGCCCGGTTGGTAGAGTAACGGATGAAGGTTCGAATCCAATCAAAAACCGTCGTGTACAAAGGGGGATGATGCACCTCTCCTCACGTTGGCGTTGTGTGGACGTTTGGAGAATGGGGTGCCAGCTCAGGTGTGACCTCGTCATCTGACCGTGGTTCAAAATTACGTGGTGTTGTCCTCGATCTTTCCTTTGGGGTTTGATCCCGGACCGTCGACAATAACCCGCTGTGTTGCTCTAGAACGACGTTAATTAAATACCTGCCTTCCACGAGTTGAATTGCTGTAGGGATGCTAGTCACTTCCGAAATCTGTCTAAAGCCCTGTGATAACAGAAATGCTCCTATTCCTACGACGGCTTCACCTCCGTTGACATTCATCCTACAGTTCCTATGGCGGCACACACGCGGCTGCTAAAGGCAACACAGGACAGTCCACGGTCATCCATTGCGTGACCACGCGTATGGAAGTATTACATCTCTAATCTTGAAACAGGCAAACTAACATCCTGAATATCCTAGACCAGGGGTCACCAAACTTCTTTGACCCTCGAGTCCTTTAAGAGTGTCTTGACTTTTTATCGACCCCCTCTATTTTACTATTACGAAATTATAATAGGACAAGCAAAGGAGACGCTTATGCGAGTTTTTAGATTTTTTATTTTATAGTTATAATATTTATTGAATGTAAATATTATGCATTGTTATATTGGTTTAACGTCAAAGGGATATGTTTATGTCTTTGACGTCCTCCTTAACATTACATATTGGATAGGAGGGAAAAAATAATGTGTAAAATATAAAATGTAATTTAGATAACAAAATAACAATAACACAATCTTCCTTATCTACACTATTAACGTGTGATAGTTTGTTGGAAATCTATCTTCGTCTCAACCACAGCACGTAGAGATCTGAGAGAGGCGTCAAAATACGCAGAATAAACTGGGAAAGTTATTCCGCCCCTTTAAAATTTTCAAAAATTTAAATTTTAACATAAAATGTTCAAAAAATTACCTGATTGGACAGAGTGCCGTGACGTCACTGGCTGATTCCGTAATGCTTTCATAATGGTTTTTGCCCCAACTTTTTCACTACGTTTTTGTCAGACTTGACTTAAATATTCGTGTTAAATTCGAGGAAAAAAAACGTAGAAATGTTCAAAATTCAATATACAGTAGTTTTTCGTGTCTTACATTTTACTGCTTTAAATAAATATTTAATACACTACTTCTCTGAGCCTTATATTTTACTTCTTTAAATAAGCATTATTTTTTACAATTATTTCACATCCAATACAGCAAACCTGTACAACTCAACTCTTAAATCCATCGTAATTTGGAATTTCAAATTGTTTACTGCTGCCTTTTTTATAGCGATTGATTTTTGCGTTGTAATTACTCTTTTTAACAATGCCAAAAAGAAAATGTTCCATTACAAGCAATTCAGATAAATTTAAACTACGTGAAAGACGTCACAATGAATCTAAGGAGCAAGCTACTAATAGAAGACTGGTCGGAACTGAACGTCAGGGTGAAATTAGGAAATTTACATGAAGACTTGCAATGAGATGGCGAAAAATCTAATGTCGTTTACTAACAATCAGTTATCCCGTGACACATTAAACCATAAAACTTTTAAATCCGAATAATAATAATGATAAATTTATAGAATTATATAAAAGTGAATCTATAAGAAGGCATGCAAAAAAGAGTAAAAAATCCAAGAGGGAGGTATTTACTAACACGTTGTCCTCCGCAACGCGGGGTCATACAGCTAGTATATACATGAAAATAAGACTTTTATTAATTTAGTATACAATGTATTAACGTTGTCAGTATGTGCTTCGTGACTCTTAACAAGATTAACAATTTTGGATTCAAAATTAGTAAGTTTCAACCTTAAATTATGTATTCACTCTTAATTGCGTTGTCATTCGGAATGGAAGTAATCCTAGTTAAATAAAATTAAATGTTACCAATACAACGATGTCATGTTTTTCTATCGACCCCTGAGCCCGAATCGACCCCTAACAATGTTATATAGACCCCGGGGATCGATATTGACCACTTTGGCGACCACTGTCCTAGACACGCAAAAAAGTTACCATTTCTCACTACTTTTATATTTCCTCTTTGACTCAGCCATGGAAAGAGATGGAAGTGACATTAACCAGGACTTTCCGAGTGGACAGGTTCTCCTGTGGGAGGGCTTGTGACACCACAGTGGACCTCTTAGGGACCACTTCATAATTGCGAGCTGTCTCCCTTTATTATTTATTTTATTTTCCCTTCATTTTCTAATAAAATCACAAGGGACCCCGTTATACCTCCTGGTGGTTGCCTTGTTCAGGTATCTCGTCATTACAAAACTGACCAGATCTTGATCTCGTAATCAAAAAAATATCGGCAAAATCTTGATGACGAGATATCTCCTCACTGGCAAAATTCTTCAGGTCTTGATGGGTAAGATATCTCGTTGAAGTCCCTTGGGTGAAACTGGTCGGTCCTTTTTTAGGATAGGTCCAAGGGTACTCGTGGTGGTGTTCTACTACTTACAAGCGAAGATTACTCCAATTTTCGCATGAGAGCCACATTTTGTTTTCTTAATTTAAAAAACTCAGACAATAATCCCGGTGGGAAGTCGGAAGGTGGCGACCCTCTCTCGAAAGCTTTTTCAACGATCTACTGCGTGACGATCCAGACGTAGTTCTTCCCATTGAGATCCAGATCGTTGGCAGCTCGCATTCCATCCGGAAGACGAAAGTAGTCAAATGATCACGTGACTACTAGTTTTTGTCACATGATCCTGGGCACATATAAAGGTCACCATTGCTCACTCTACTTTTATATTTTCTATATCACATATCCATGGACACGAGATGAAAGCAATATTAACCAGGACTTTACAAGTGGACAGTTCATCTTGTGAGAGTGCCTATGACACAACAGTGCCTTTATTTTTCAAAAAAATCCACTGAATTAGTCGATCCTTTTATAGATAGTTCAAGGGTACAGCTGGTGTTATGTCATTATTTAAGTTAGGGGTAAACTTCGCTGAAGAGAACTACATTCTGTTTTCGTAATGTAAAAAAAAACTCACCCAATAGCCCCGGTGGGAAGTCGGCAGGTGGCGCCCCGCTCTCGAAAGCTTTTCCAACCACCGACTGCGTGACGATCCAGACGTAGTTCTTGCCAGTGAGATCCAGTTCGTTGGCGGCTCGCATGATGTACATGGCTTCCTGGCGATTGCAGTACAGCAGGAACACACGGGCTTCGCTGTTCGCAAGTTCCAGCATTTCCGTCCGAGCTTCGTCGGGGTTACGAACTTTCAGGGTATAAATATCCATTATTGTAAACCTGAAATGAATCCGGAATAGTTAGTGAATCACTTTGGTACTGTCGGTCTTCCAAAATGAAACCTTCTGTATCAGTAAAACTTTTCTTGCGTGTGTATGTCCATTACTTGTTATTGTTTGTCTTTCGTCTGGTGCAGAACAGCCAAATATGGCCCTTGCGCCATAAAACCCAAACTCCAAAATGAACCTTTTGGAAGTTGGGTTGTTACTCTTAGAGGGATTTTCACAGTGAACAAACAAAACAGAAAACGGATACTTTATTTTTGTTACCCAATTGTTCTCGCGTGCATACAGAGAATACCTTAAAATGCAATTCATAGCCCTTTTGGTGATTTGCATTGATCAATCAACAATTTTCATCAATTCGAAATTCATTCATTGGAATTTTTATTAGCGTACTGCTGAAATCGTATTCGTACAAGCAATCTATAAAGATCACGAAAAAGTTGCCTTACAGTGAATTCCAAGTTACTGGTAGATATGGCCATGAACAGGCAGGCCAATTTGCTAAGGCAGGATCACAGTTTCCCCAACCTAAATCCCTTTTACCTCTACGTAATATCAAGAGGTTTATATGCTCGTCTTTTCAGACTAATAGCCTCAATATACAAATAGAACAGATAGTATAATACAGGTAATAACTGTTTTATTGAGGAATAAAACTCGTATCCAAGCTTCCCTTCCCAGACCTGTAGGAGTCGCTTGCTTTCGACTTCTTACCGGACATGAATAACTACAAAGACACTTACACCGTATTGGAGTAGCGAGATCAGGTATCTGCCCTTATGAAAGTTGGAAGAAATGACTGCAGTGCATTTCAAGGACTGCCGTAAAATTCCTGACAATAGAATTGCAAATACTGTAGACAGTATTTTAAGCAATATTTTTTCGCTTCAGAACCCTATGTTGCTCATCAATTGATGGTCGATAAGCCGGAGTCGGGCGTAGGATAAAAAAGAGTTTTGGACAAGAGATAGTTTATTTTTTCTACTTGGATCTTCATTCCCCTTCGAGTAATAAGGTAATTTTGTCTAGACGGGATATCTCGTCCTTCGACGATATTTCTCGCTGAAACGCTTGAAGGGTTAAGTAAGTTATGCTAAACACACCAAATAACCTCCAGTAACATCTTATATTAAATACGATACACTCACAAGGAAAGTTTTACGGACCTAGAAGAGAGAAATGCACTCAGAGTAGGATAAAAAAGACATCGTTCTCTGCATATCATCAAATGTTCTCCGTACGAGCCAAATGACGCTCAGTTGAATGGAAATGTCAGAAAATACGGCACTTTGTATTCAAATTTCAGTTTGAAATGTTTCCCAATTTCAAAATAACACCGCATTTTTGGTTAGTCTGAGAGAATCACCCTGTATATTAAAAGTGCTCTTCATTTTCTGCAGACAATTGATTGTTTCCTTTGTACACCGTTAAGAAAATGCACAAACGTTGCCTCCTTATACACATTCCCAAAAATTGTCGACAAAATCTCATCAAAGCAACGGTTTGAATTGCAACGAAACGTTGCTTTTGTGCGATTAATGCTGTGTTCCGAAGCAATGTTTTATGATGTATCTTTCTTCTTTTTCGGAAGTCGTGATTCCGCCCATTACGTCTCTCACATCTTCGAAGTAAAAAGGACTCACTGAGAAAAGAATAGGCCGACATACAAATGACGTGCTTTTTTCTGCGGTGGCTCAGAAAGCTTATTTTTTTGCTGCTGGATACGTGAGGGGCATTTATTTTGATTCACCCATTCACAGCCAGCAAGCAAAGTGTAAGCACGTCGAGCTGTCTTTCCTGTAACTAGGTAGGAATTCAATGCCCTCGTTCCTTTCGAACAATGGAGTGTGCGCGTGACTTTAATATCTTCCAGAAGTCTTTTTATCTTCCTTTTGTCTTCTCAGATCTTGTAATACGGATTATAACTCACATTTCCAGTGTTTTTTGAAAAAGGTTGTGATCTTTATAGATTGCGATGAATTAGTTTTTGAGCTTTGTCGACAGTGTTGATATATATGTTTGGTACGATCTGTCATTTTTTCCTACACAAAAAGAGCTAGTATCAAGCCGTCTAGTCTCCTATAGAACTCTCTTGTCACATTGAGATGCCCCTTACATGATGGCTTGATATTAGCTCTTTTTGTACAGAAAAGTGAGATATATCTAAAAATTGAGATAAGCTTTCTTGAAGGGAAGATAGATTGAGTTAAAAAAAGGTTTTTGTTTAAACTATCTTTCCGTCAAGTAATGTTAAGTAACAGTAATAATTCAAATAATAATCAGTAAAGAACAATAAGATATAAAACCATTTTAATGACTAAAATAAATTGTGATTACCCCATACTTGACAGTAAAATGAGACTGCCATAGCTATATTATTATAAATACTTTTTACCAGGTGGTTTATTTTCGCCGTCGAAAGCCATTCTGTATTAGTCAACCTCTGGTGCAAAAATCTGTTCCAAACTGTCACCAGTTCTAGGCAAGGAGCTACTTGGATATTTAATCCCCTTGGAGTAATAGGCCAGTTTTGTCTAGAGGAGATGTCCTTAGCAAAATTGACCAGATCTTGATGGACGAGATATTACGTCGAAACAAATTGGAGGGTTAAAGACTGGATACACATTACAGAGTAAAAATCTCTTCCCTTCTCAGACTAGACCCCCTCTTGTCTTCGGATCTTCATACCCAGGTATCAGATACCTCCTACGTCCAAGCGCCACAAAAATACAAACTATATTTTTTTTGCACGTCCTATTATTCCATTGCCCAAAAAGGGAACGAGCTCCATATGTTCCAATTGAGCACGCAATAGTATCCGATTATTTTTAGATAAATATCCTCCCAGAGTCTTTATGTCAACCTAAGTGACACTTTAGTAAATCATATCTCTCTGCCACAAGAGCTCTTCGAATCCTGATCTAGATGCTTCGACTACATAAAAATCTCTTTTCCTTCAGAAGAAAATGTCACGAACTGTTTGTTTACGTCAATGATTTTATTTTTGCCTGTCATCTGAAGCAGCCGTATCATTTAAAGATATTTATTTTTAGTATCAACTCTTATTAATGTTTTCGAATAACGTTTTGGATCGTGATTAAATTTGCTTTTGAAATCCAGTTCATATTTTGTTTGTTTGGGAATGGGTCGTGTAATGGCAATTTACAAGTTAATACTTACTAGCTTTGCCATATCTTTCTTGGCACTTGCATGAAACCTTGTTAGATCATACTAAAAACTTGAAATTTATATTAAAAGCTCATACTAAAAGCTGGTCAGATCGTACTAAAAGCTTGTTAGATTATGACTAAATTTTACTTTTCAAATCCAACTCATATTTTTGCATTTACTTTTAGTTTGTGAATGGATTGTAATAACGAATGCAAGAGCTTATAACACAGTTTCTGGGAACTTAAAATTTTGTTATATCACACCAAAAGCTTATTAGATCATAAATAAATTTTACTTTAGAACCCCAATTCAAATCTTTGTGATTAGGTTGTTAATACGACTAGCTTAGAACTCTCATCTTTATTGGGATATACCTAGTCTTCTTAGATAATGCTAACACATTTTAGATCATGACTAAATTTTAAACCCAAATATTTGTTAGTTTGTTAATGGGTTGTAATGAATAATAACACAAGTTAATAGACTAACTTAGACACATAATTTCTTGATGTTTGCCTTGTGCTTGGCGCAGCCTGCTCAAAAATGTTCCTTGAGACAAAAGAAACTCAACCAACTAGACACATTGTTTTCAGGGACTTACTTAAAAACTTGTGATTTATAATTTATTTGTTTGTTTGCGTACGTGCAAGATGCTACTAGTATTCTAATAATCTGAAAAATACATTTTAATTTATTATTTAACTGCGTTAATCGTTCATATATGTTACTGTTACTAGTTTGCATATGTTACTTATTTTGTACATACAGTGGACTCCCTCTTAACCGGCCACCTCGGGACCGGACCCAGACCGGATAACGATTTGGCCGGTTAAACCGTCGTTCCCTTAATAGCATTAAAATACACTCCCGAAATCGTTTTTATTAGAATAAAACTAAGTATATAGCCTACTTTATTGTAATATGATATGTATAATTAAGAAAACTTAACCTGGAAGAACTTCCTTTATAGGAAAAAACTAAACACATGTTACTGTAGGCTACTGCATTTACAGAACATAATTGGTCAGTAGCGGCCGGTTAAAGCGGAGGCCGATTAAGAGGGAGTCCACTGTATTCCTGTGTGATCCATCTAGATTATTCCATGTCGAACATTCCATCCATGTTGAACATCCCATCCTCGTCACCAGTTGTTCTACATGGAATGATCTAAATGGAATATTCCAGATGGAATGTTCTAGGATCACAGAAATATGTACAAAACGAGTAACTCAGTAGAAAAACATATACGAACGATTAACTCAGTAGAAAAACATATACGAACGAGTAACGCAGTCAAATAATAAATTAAAATACATTTAACAGATTATTAGAATACTAAGAACATCTCCTTGCAAGTGCACAAATAAACACATAAAATATAAATCATAACAGATTTCTTCAAACTTACTTAAAATCCACTATGGCGAGGACTTGATCTCTGACGGCTCGGACGAAGTCATCGTGGCCTCCTATTTGACTTGTGACGATGGCGAATTTGTGCCAAGAGTACCTTCGTAGGATGCTCAACATGGCGGATGACTGATGTTCCACGGACGGTGCCAATTGTAAAACTTGCGACTGTGGCAGTCTCTGGGGATGTAAACAAGATACGATATACAGTTAAACAGAAGAATTTATGTAATTGCTATGCCATTTTGTTAGCGTTCAAAACTGTCACTTGTGATCTTAGCCACCACTACAAAAATGAACTTAAAATAGAATAGTACTCACACTGGCCAATGAATTAGAAACCTGGTATCAATATTTTATTGGACCTCCTTTTGCACGGATAACAGCACGTATGCGTTTAGGAATAGATTCTACAAAGTTCTGAAGTGTATTTAAGTCCATAGAATACCATGCATTAAATACACAGACCTTAAGATCCTTTAAAGTGGATGCAGAGGAGATTGCTGTCGGATGCGCCTTTCCAACATGTCTCAAATGTTCTCTGTAGGATTACGATCCGGGCTTTTCAGCGACCAGGGAAGACGTTGGATGTCAGATTGATGTTCCGTGAACCACACTCGAACGTTGCACAAAGAATTTATGGTTGCATTATCGTCCATGAAAGATCCGTCACCTTCAGAGTAAAATGTGACATTGTAGGATGCACTTGATCTGCCAGGATGTTCAAATTTTGCATGGCTGACTTCCAGAAACACCAAGGGACCAGTTCCAAACCAGCAGAACATGCACCACATCATTATACTCCCACCAGACCCTTAAACTTTGCAAACAAGGCAAGATGAGTTTATGGCTTCTTGGGGTAATTACCAAACTACGCTTTCAATCGGTGCAAAACAACATGTAGCTTGATTCGTCTGATCCCACATCACCTTTTTCCAATTCTCAGATATACAGTTGTCTCTCGACACCACTGTAATCAAACTCTGATGTTCCACGCACTAATTAGAGGCTTTCTCACTGGCATGCAACTGCCTATACCGATCCTGCAATTGTCTACGTATTGTTCGTGCCGAGATCGGTTGAGACAAGCCTTAGTTAAAGGTTTCTATCAGTTACAGTACCGTGGAGTCCGGTACTGCAACTGACAGAAACTTTTCAAAACCGGCTCAATCCACATTCTTTGCAAAATAGTTTTATTTCATTTTTCACAAGTTCTCAATGCACTACATCCCCTAGCAAAGCGGTATTGACCTAAAGCGGCTCAATCTGATCTAAAAATTCATTCAAACTCATGGGTTTAGATCAAAAGTGGCTCAATCCAACGTTTCCAGTCTAGACGCTAGGAGCGCTACTGTCACTTGCGTCTGCCCAGACTAAGCGTACATTATATACATATTACTGAAATCGTCCCGACTGAGGTACCAATCGGAGTTCTTGTGGCTCCAGCAAAGATTAAGGATGTGGCGAACCTTCTAACAAAACATTTTGGTATAGAGCTCCCGAATTTGGAGTTTTAAAGGAAGTCGTTGAAAATAATAACACAAGACCAGAAGACTGCAGAAAATGAAGGGGTATGTGAAAACAGCGACCCTGCAGAAAGCGCTTTCATTTAAATGAATAAATTTATTTTCATTTTTTAAATTATCCAATTTTTTTTTAAATTGATATATTTCACCTTCAATTTGATTTACAATGTATGTCCATTTACATAATTTTTTTCAATAAAAAAATTTCATTCCAATTTTACTTATTTTTTACAGAATTGAGCAAACATCTTTTATTTTATTTCCTTTTTATATTGAAACTAGGTTTACAAAAAGGTGAGGTCTTGGGCCAATAAATTGAGAGTAATTTCAACTTATTCTGCCAAAAAAATTGGTTATCTACATGGATTGCTTCAAAACTGGCTAAATATAAAATTTAAATTTAAATTTTAGGTAACCTGGAAATACTACAATATTAAAAGTATGCCTTAAATTCTTCGAGACCTCCCTCCTTCCCAATAAAACTTTAAAAAATCTAAACCATGATACGTGTCCGTAAAACGATTTTGGTGTCTCCTGTAAAATTTATAAAAATGGAGTGAGCCGGTTTTGAATCTAAAAGCCTCACTTAGTTGCTTCGATAAGAGTCTACGGAGACGGTAAATTATTCAGTTTATCGTTCAATGAATTGAACGAGATAAACTGAATAATTTAGATATTGGAAACTATTCTGATGAGATTAGAATGACGAAATTCGTTACAAATTTCTAATTTGACAGCACAGTGGATTTCACGAGTATTATTCCATTTAAAGTTGATTTCGTTTCAAACACATAGATTTTAACACATTAAACATTCATTACGTGGTGTTGTCCTCGGATCTTTCCCCTTGGGATTGATCCCGGACCGTCACCAATAGCCCGTTGTGTTGCTCCAGTGTGACGTTAATTGAAATACCCCCCCACATTAAACATTCAGGTAATTTAAAAAACCTTATCGATTGCACCGCACAATTTTTACACATATAGTAAGCTTAGAATAGAAATTCATTAACTGGCATTTTTTTCAGCCATTAAATGCTTATTTTTACGATGATGCGAAATAAATTGTTATATTATATGTTTAACCCTCCAAGTGGCATCGACGAGATATCTCGTCCAATAAGATCTGACTAATTCTGCCAATGACGAGATATCCCGTCATCGAGATAGTGCCGATTTTTTTTATGATGACGAGATCAAGATCTGGTCCATTATCTTGTAATGACGAGATATCTCGTCCATCAAAATGTGACTAATTCTGCTAATGACGAGATATCTCGTTCATCACGGTTTCACTAATTCTGCTAATGACGAAATATCTTGTCAATTAAGATCTGACTAATTCTGCTAATGAGGAAATATCTCGTCCATCAAGATCTGACTAGTTCTGCTAATGACGAGATATCGCGTCCATTAAGATCTGACTAATTCTGCTAATGAGGAAATATCTTGTCAATTAAGATCTGACTAATTCTGCTAATGACGAGATATCGCGTCCATTAAGATCTGACTAATTCTGCTAATGACGAGATATCTCGTTCATTAAGATATGACTAATTCTGCTAATGACGAGATATCTCGTCCAATAAGATTTGACTAATTTTGCTAATGACGAGACATCGCGTGCATTAAGATCTGACTAATTCTGCTAATGACGAAATATCTCGTCCATTAAAATCTGACTAATTCTGCTAATGACGAAATATCTCGTACATCAAGATCTGACTAGTTCTGCTAATGACGAGATATCGCGTCCATTAAGATATGACTAATTCTGCTAATGAGGAAATATCTCGTCCATTAAGATCTGACTATTTCTGCTAATGAGACGAGATATCGCGTCCAATAAGATCTGACTAATTCTGCCAATGAAACGAGATATCTCGTCATCGAGATATTGCTGATTTTGTTTATGATGACGAGATCAAGATCTGGTTCATTATCTTCTAATGACGAGATATCTCATCCGTCAAGATTTGGTCAGTTTTGCTAATGACGAGATACATCTTCGAGACAACGACCAGGAGGGTTAAAAGATACATATATAACACTATCAAAATCATCGTCATAAATTCTTTAGTGCCTAGGGGCACATAAGGCCTTCAATCTAGATCGCCAGTTTCTTATCCGATGCAGCAAGTCTAGTTTCATACCAGCTCAACCATTCAGCCCCTCACTTTTCTCTTGTTCCATCATACGTTGCCAGGTCAAACGTCCACGCTTTCTCTTTCCATCAGGGGTCCAGGTCAATGATATATTAGGAAAACTATCCCTGTTCATTCTTAAAATGTGTCCTGTGAACTTCCAACGTCTAAATTCGATTTCATTTCCTATTTCATTAACTTTTTCTTTATTTAATAATTCTTCATTTGAAATGTAGTATAGCCAAAATGTTAATAATTCTTAAACATTTATTTTGAAAAACATTATTTTATTGCACTGTGTTTCGATAATTTTCTGTTTCAGAATCGTATAAGAGAACTGAAAGTACTCGTGATTTGTACAGATTTAATTTGGTTTTTACATGTACATTAGTTGCTCTCCACAATTTATTAAGATTCTTAAAACAGTTGCGAGGTTTGAAATTCTAAGATCAATATCTTTATCAGTACCATCATTTACACTATCGAAATGCTTATAACTTATTTTTGATCTATAAACTAATAGTTAATCTTTAAAGAGCTGTACAATAAAACAAACTTTGGCAGTTAAACTAGTTTCTTTTCTTAGCCGACGATATATCAGAAGACTTCGACAAGTAACAATAGAATACATGTAACCATTGATTTACCATTTGATTTGAACCATTTTTAACCATTGATGAAATCCTTGACAAAAACCAAACATCCCCAAGAAAATTGCTTTCTCTATCCAAACAATTTAAAGTAATTGAAGCGGAAGTTCTTATTTGGTTTGACTTAACTCATCGAATAAATTTTCTTCAAGCTTCAGAAGTGAAACCGTTAATTTTGTGTACGTGTGTGTTTACTTTTCAATTCTGAACTGTCTTCAGCAATTTCGCTTGTGGCTACGTGAAACTCGATTAGATCGAAACACCGTAGTATCTCGTAATTGGGAATTAAGGCATTAGTTCCGAACATTTAAACTACGCTAAAAGCTTCCTTCGGTATAACATATAATTACAGGGGAATTAAAATCTAATGGAGTAAGTCTTCCATGTTGAAACTTGAACAGATTCTGGTTGGTATGTCTCATGCCAAATAACCCTTATAATAAAGTTTAAAAAATCAAAACTTTATTTTTTGTTACACAGGTGGCAGGGTATATAAGATTATCAGATCAGTCTATCTACTAATCTGAACCACCTATTTAAGAAAGACATAATTTTGATCAATTATTGAAGAACTTCTATAATAATTATTCCTACCTATAGTAATAATTTCTATAATAATTATTCCTTCTTTAGTAATTATAATTTCTATAATACTTATTCCTTCCTATAGTAATTTTATTTCTATAATAATTATTCCTCCGTATCCCTGAAATGAAAACACTTGTTTTTGAACACATATTTGAAAGTAATTTTTTACAGTAAAATATTGTATGATATTTCAACGTTATGGTTTGAAATAATAGCTGATAATTAATTATTAATGTAAAAGTTCCATCTGAAATCTTTTAAAAAATAAATTTTGTGTGTTACTTTTAAAGTCTAAATTATATTTCAAATTTAAAGCACTTTAGCGAATTTAAATCACATTAGGATATTTCCAAAGGATTCTATTCTACAGAATGAGCCATTACAATAGTTTGGAAGCATTCTATTTTACTTAATGAACCAATAGAATTGTTTTCCAAAGGATTCTAAAGGACCAACGTAATCTTTCTAAAGGATACTAGGATTTATAAAGGATACCAATAGAATCGTTGCAAAGAAAAGTTCTATCTTACGGAAAGAACCTATTGAATTTTCTTAAGTTTGAAAAATCTATGGACTTTTTCGAAGGACGTGGTTATTCAGTCAATAACCTTCCCGTTGGTTGTCTCGACGAGGTATCTCGTTTTCAGCAAAACTAATCAGATCGTGATGGACGAGATATCTCGTCATTATAAGAAAACTAATCAGATCTTGATCATCACAAAAAAATCATCAACTTGGTTATCACAAAAAATCATCAGCATCTTGTTGGACGAGATATCTCGTCATTATAAGAAAACTGACCAAATCTTGATCTGATTATCACAAAAAAATCATCAAAATCTTGTTGAACGAGATATCTCGTCATTATAAGAAAACTGACCAAATTTTGCTCCAAATCTTGATAAAGAACTCTGCACTAATTTAGAAATCTCGCAACACTCACAGGGTTAAATAACAGAAAAGGAAGTTAAATACATTCTCAATGTGGAAAACAGATAAGCTTAGGTCTGTTTATTTTAGATAGCAGAAAAAAATTTCCATTTAGTACTACGAAAAATAAGCTAACAACGTATAATTTAGATGTAAAGGCGTCATACCCCCAAAGCGATCATATAATCCACCCTTTCTCTTCCAGTGAAAATGTGTTTGTCTTTATTGCTTAGTGTGAACTTCCAGAGTGCTAATCTTTATTGCTGTGTGCTTCCAGAGTGCTATTCTGCATAATAGAAAAAGTA
Organism: Meta bourneti; assembly: GCA_933210815.1. Taxonomy (NCBI): domain Eukaryota; kingdom Metazoa; phylum Arthropoda; class Arachnida; order Araneae; family Tetragnathidae; genus Meta; species Meta bourneti. The sequence continues at coordinate 9,303,939 of OW119928.1, forward strand.
TTCTCGCTTTGGTAAACCATTCTGCTTTACTCAAGTTACGCAATGAATGAATAGAATATTCTTTTTGACCCGATTACACGAAACTCATAATTAGTTTTCTCAACTTTTGGGTCTTAATTTCAGCACTAGTTAAGATTTTTTATTCTCGCGATTGCAGTTTCTAGATACAAAATAATATTTCTTAACTAATTTGGACACTCAGAAAAAAGTTTCTGTGCAATTTTCTGGAGATTTGTGAAAATTCTAATCAAGATAATTTCTCCCCAACACATTATTTTTCTTTACAAACTTTTAACGCATTTAAAGTAGAAATATTTTGTTTTTAATAACGAAGTTAAAACGGAACAGCGTTTAGTAGTACAAGTATATAATAAAAGTTTATAATAGTTAAAGTATTAAGTCAAATGCTTTAATTAAATCTAAATATTTGATCGGTGCTGATCGATCAACTATTACACAACAATTCGGAATTTATTCTTTGGAATTTTTATTGGCAAAATGCTAAAATCGTATTCTAAAAACAAGCCAAGTGGCGTCACGTTCGAAATTCGTACAGGAAACACGTATCGACACAGAAACACCGTCACCAACATTTAGCTTGCAGAAAATTCCCTTCTCCTACAACCATTTTCAACATAGAATAAAAGAGTATATTTCAGGTATTTACGTAAAGAATGAAGACACAATAGAGTGATTATTTGAACTTGTTAATAAAGATCAGACGATAAAATATTTCCGTAGTTATTTGACATATTTAGTTGAAGTCCAGTTTTTACCTCCTTATGTTGGTCTTAGAAGTTTTTAAAACAGCATTTATAAAGATTGTATCTTTGTTTCAGACAATTCCAAAATTTGCTAGGAATTTTCGTCTTTTGTACCACTGGAAAAAAGCCAACCATTTTCAAATTTCCTTGGAATTTATGCCTTGTGTGTGACAGGGACAAAGTCAGACAATTTTAAATTTGCTTGGAATTTTCACCTTGTGAGCTAGCAGGACAAAGTCAGTCCATATCAAAATTTGCTGAAATTTTCATCTTATATGCAACCGGGAAAAGCCAGACAATTTCAAATTTGCTCGGAATTTTCGTCTCATGTACCTACGAACAATACCAGACAATTTCAAAATTTGCTAGGAATGTTTCCCTGATCTAGAATACCATTCATTCTTGAGGAATGTGGGGTTTGCACTTTGCTAAGTTCCAGATCTAGTCACTGTATTAGGGTTACGAGTTCTGCTAGTCAATCATTGCTTCGTGTAGCTTTCGACAATATAACCTAACCCTCTTGATGGTTGTCTCTACTAGGTATATCGTCTGTAGGAAAACTGACCAGATCTTGATCAAAACTTGGTCAGATTTTGATGGACGAGATATCTCGTCGAAATCGCTTGGAGGGTTAAGATGCATTGGTCAGCACGAAAAGAAATTTTTGAAATTATAACTCAACTAGAAAGCTTAAAACTAACTGGCTCATTCATTCGCTGAATGTTACAAATAACTTCCACTGCTTTGCGTGCTTTCTGTAATAAATTACAATTTAATGTAGAATTAAGAAATAATGTAGTACTTGAAAATTGAATAATATATACACAATAACACACAGAAGCTGCATGGATCAGAAACCCATGATCACTTCATCAAAAACACAGCTACATAGTAGATTTATATCTCAAGTACATTCTTTTAATTATGATTTCATGAATATTTCATGAAAATTCCAGCAGAGAACACTTTTTTCATTAAACTCCACTTCTTGTAAGTAGAATTCACAACATTGGTTATGCCAGTCCTGACTAAAAGAATGTACTCAAGCAAGTCAATAAAACTTCCACAAAAGGCAGTTGAAATCAGAAAGACAAATAAAAGGTTTAATTACCTGGTTCTGTATAATCCAAATTCGTGAGGAAGCATACGAGAAAAGAAATAAAAAGTTAATTTTGCTCATGTTCTCACAAGACTTTATCATATTAATTAAACAGGTATGAAGTATGAATAGGTTAGGCGCATATTCCCTATGCAAATAACAACACAAAAATGCAGAATAGAAATATAATGACGGAACATTCTTCGCTGTTGTGAGACAACTTTCAATCAGATGAACCTTTGAATTTTTTTCTCGTATGAAGTCTATTTCTTGTTAACGTAAATTCGTTTTTTTATATGCTTTTATATCTTCCCTTGAGTAATCATGCCAAGGAGATGGGAACAGAATATTGATGCCGTTAGTGACGTAAACAATGTCGCGCTGTCTAAAACAAAATGATTGAATACTTTTTCGTCTTTTAGAAAAAGTATTTCAGTGTTATACAAACCACGAGATGAATTGAAATTGAAGACCTTACACAACAAGGGGAGGTTATAAAAGTGACTGAATTTGTGTTGTATATCTGAGTTCAGTTTAATCAAAATATTCTGGATGAATTGGTATCCCGAATAAGCAGATACGATATAATTCTATCATAATTTATACGTTTATTAATTCTTGCACATCAGTATTTTCCAGTTATTTACATTATTATCACAATTGGGGTTATATAAATTGAAGTTACATATATTAGTGTCCCTTCCCTTCATGAAAGGAACCCTTAATGAGTTTATAATGATAATTATAACACTTATATAACCTCATTAAGAAGTTGCAACTATTCCAACGTTTTTGGTTTTGAATTACATCCGTGATTAGTAATGTGGGAGAAATGTGTCGTTTTATATGAATTAACAAGTGTGTTTATTTCACAATACGGCCATAAGCAGTCACCGACTTAGAGCAAAATAGAGCCAGCTAATTATACGGATTGATGATGTAACATGGCATATCTCCTACTAGTAACCATCAAAATTCCATGGAGAGGATTTGAAAGCAGATGTAACTTGGATTTCTTGAAGAATGGAAGAAAAGAGACCACCCCACACCAAAGTTGTTATGTAGTACAGTCTGAGATCAATTTTAATTATGATGGAAGATGCTGAATATCTGAGTTCCTTTTATTTTTAAATTCCTTTCCAACAAGTGCGTAAACTTAAAAAACAAAAATATCTGTAAATTTTTTCAAAATTCCAATATGTACACAAAGTAGCTATCAAACATATTTAAGCAAATTCATCTGGCAAAATGTGTTGAGGTAGGTATTTGAATTAGCGTCAAATTGAAGCAACAGAACGGGCTATTGTCAACTGTCCTGGATCCATCCCGAAAAAAAAGATACGTGGACAACACTTCTTCATTTTGAACCCCTGTTAAATGACGAGGTTGACACCTGAACTGGTACCACACTCTCCAAACTTCCACGCCAACGTGAGGACTTTTCAAGCCACGATGGATTTAAAGTGCACCAGCCCCAAAGTACAGGACGGTCTTTGGTTGGATCAAGTTTCGAACTCGCAATCCTCTGGTTGCTAAACGGCTATTCTTTCAAAAAGACTACCGTGGCTCCCAAAATGATGAATAAATGATAAAAATAATAAAAGTGCTTGCCTGCATTTTGTAAAAATTTTCTTTTGTTTGATCTCAAAGTATTCTGAAATAAACAATCGAGGTATTAATCTAGGTTTGAACATTAAACATTTAAGTGTTCAAGTAATCATGCTAGACAAGGGAAAGTGCGAGGCATGAAATCTAAATTACATTATTTTCCAGGGAATCTCCCAAAGCATTCCTTATAAGCTTATGGAATCTAATACTCGATACACGAGACGAATTACTCTAGGAGTAAATTAATGTGACAAAAGACAATTCGTGACAAATTATGAAATATTGTGTGAACAAGAAAGAAAAGATGTGACATACTGCCAATATATATGCGATTGGATTGCTGCTATTAAGGTGTCTTTTTCCACATTTCACAGCAGCACTGATGTCAGACGGTAATAGCAATTCCACTAACCATGTCAGACGTTTATCGATGCGTCTAATACCTTTTAGAGTAATCGATGCCGTAATAACTAGTATCGGACATCCAATTTATATTGTGTCTTGAGGATTATCTTGGGTTGGGTTGAAGGGTATCTTTTATTTTTATTTATAATTGCTGAGCAATTTTTTAAAGGAAAAGAAATTAATTGAAAGGGGCGTGGCTTATTGGGTTTGCGCTCTGACTTAGCTGTCTGAGTTGTAGGAGACAGAGATTTAACCACCTTGGTGGTTTGTTTACCTTCGCGTCAAAAACTGCCCTGTAATCTCCATCCTCTTGTGTAAAAACTTTCAAATTGCCACTATTTCTGGGCAAGGAACAATTTGTTTTGCCTACTTGGATTTTCATTTTCCCTTAGAGTAATGGGACAGTTTTGTCAAAACGAGATATCTCGTCCAAAGCAAAAATGACCAAATCTTAGACGAGATATCTCGTTGGAACACTTAGAGGGTTAATTCCAGTATTTACCCTGGGTGTATTTCTCTCTTTGTGTCAGTGTAACTTTGCATTCACAAAAAGAACAGTTTGGCGCAGCTTGACTAGATCTGACTCTTGCACCATGAAAACCCTACCAACCTGTCAACATGACGTCACCGGATCAAATATAGAATAGAACAATAGAAAATTATTTATGTCATGACTTCATATGATCTAATACAGAATCGAAGGACTAGAAGCTGTTCCATCGACCTTCAAGTAGACGGAGCACGTGCGAGTAGCTTCATGTTATTTCTGCCGATTGCTCGATTTGAAAATCTGTCTCGTGGTTGTGGAAAAAATCAGGAATCCTAATGAGTGGCAAATTGCTGATTGGTTAGAGTAATTATCCAGCGTTATTAAAAACACTAGTCAGCTTCGATAGCCAATCGAGCCAAATCGATTCGTAAGCCCATGTGAATTACCTTTCTGAGATCTTATGACAGTGACTTCGCCCCCATGCTGCTTATTTCATTAAACTGTCGATGAAGTTGTCGCCACAAAATAAGACTTGTATCAGGCGTTAAATAAGTCCTATTTTATATTGGATCACGTGACATCATGAAATGTCCTCCTGTTTTCCATTACGATTGCTAGTCCGTTACTCTTCCAACCGGCCCACCACGGCCCATATTCTCATTGGTTATGTCCGTTTATTTGTTTTAACCCAAACCTTTTACTTCAGAATGTCAAAGGGAGGCACGGTAAAGGGCAAAACATGATGGTACCACTTCGCAATTACGTCCTTGCTCTTTACGTAACGTAAAAGAATATATTTATATAACCGACCTTCTAAAGCTCTAAAAGAAGCTAGAGAATGACGGCGTTCGTTATTTTAATGAACGTTACTGCCAAAAGGTCAAATCACTACTCAGCAAATATCAGATCATCATCCACGGAAAAGAATTCAACTTTTACGATGAATAAAGAACGCATCGAATACCACGTTTTCGGAAACTGAAAAAGAACCCCTCACCCACGTAAAATCATCAAGACTACAATAGAAAACGAATCCACCCTCGAAAGAACAAGAACTCCTTCAGCCGATCATTGACGACTTCCATGACGGACGGGGAAAAAAACTTCCCCGCCTTTTCAGTTAAGTGAGGCATTTATTCTCACGGATAATGGTACTAGGGCTTTAGGGCGTCAAAAGGCAATGACAATAATGATTAAGCCGCCTCCAAAAAAGACCGTGTTCTTTCCGCTTTTTTATGCATTATCGTGGATCGTGTTGGCGTCTTTTTGGAGGAGATTTTCCCCCATTGTTGTTGAAGAATCACTATGCATTGTAAACCCATCGTTTCTTCGGAATTTACAACGAAGGAAATAATTTTTAGGAGTGGAGGCTTCCTGCTTTGAATAGGCATCGGAGAACGTCACGCTTTGAAATGAATTACGCGTGATTCCTAAGTTTTCATTCGATAAGGATTGATTTATTGTTTATTTTTATTTCACTGGTTGTTTTCACTGCTCAAAGTTTTACCACTCAAAGTTTATTTCTGATCTTTAACGTCTGAATCTTCAATTCAAACTTTCCTCGATGGATTAAAAACTTCTAAAAGTTGAAAGGACCGTGGTAGCCGAGTTAGATGGTAGATATTTTAATCAACGTCGCACTGAAGCAACACAACGGGCTATTTAGCCGAGTTGGAAGAGCAACGGATTAGCGACAGGTTTATCGTGTAAACTGGGCTGGTGCACATTAAATCTGTCGTGGCCTCAAATATCCTCACGGTGGCGGAGTGGGAAAGTTTGGAGAGGGGTGCGAGGTGTTGATCTCGTCATCTGACCGTGGTTCAAAATTACGAGGTGCTGTCCTTGATTTTTTCTTTAGGGATTATCCCGGACCATTGCCAACAGCCTGTTGTGTGCTGCAGTGCGACGCTAACTCAACTACCTACTTTTTATAGATTAAAAGCTTTTTGAAATTGACTGTTATCTTTCGTGCAGCCAGAAATGGCAATAGAGTGACTAAGGAAACATGTAAATGAATTGAACTGGATTTTGAATTTTCAGTTCTTTAAGGATTGATTTATTCTTTATTTCTTTCTGACGCTTTGTTTTCACTGCTCAAAGTTTTATTTCTGAAGTTTCACGGCCGAATCTTCAATGCCATAAAAATTTAAATAATTCCTTGATGGATTGAAAACTTTTTAAAGTTGGATGCTATTAGCTTTCGTGCAGCCAAAAATGGCAGCAGTGACTAAACGAAATGAATTGAGCTTGATGTTTTGAGGTTTCAGTGATTAAGAAACTTTATTTTTCCTAGCACTTTGTTTTCACTACTCTTAAGTTTATTTTTGAAATTTAAAAGTAGAATTTCCACGACATAAAAATTGAAACTTTCGTTATGCCTTTATATATATATATTAATAATTGACGCTTTGTTTCCACTACCCAAAATTTATTTCTGAAGTTTAATGTCGGAATCTCCAAGACATAAAACTAAAGTTTAACTTGATGTATTTAAAACTTTTAAAGTTGAAAGGTACTAGCTTTCGTGAAGTCGATAATAACACTAAAGCGACAAAGTGAAACTTCTAGATAAAGTGCGCTAATTTTAATATTTTCTATCTGTAAGGATTGATTTATACTTCACCAACATCAGATTTTATTTACGAATAGTCTCCCATCACATTTAGTTTCTTCCTGACTTGCACCTTTTCTGAATCATCGTTTTTGTGTCTATGATCAAATATTGCACGTGAATACATTATGATTGGAATAAAAACTGCAAGCGATGCACCAACACACACAAACCTAGAAGTAAACATGTGACTTCGCTTTTGTAAAGGGGTTGTCAACGTATCCAAGGTCAAATAAACGAATAAAAAAACTGTTAAATGAACTGACGATTGGAAAATATGCTTAATTTGCTTCTATGGTCAGTTTTTGCTGAATGAAAGCTATTCAGACTGGAAAATCTGCTTGGGGTCAAATGGACACCTGCGGACGTTCTGGGTAAAATTAACTGTAAAAAGTTTCTCTACTGTGCACAAAATATTTCTGCTGTATGCTTATCGAGAATTATAATTAAGTCACAAGAAATTGTCAAAATTGGACATAATATACTAAAGGGAGAAAAAGACGAAAGCGCTCCAATGTAGAAATGAAATTTGTTTATTTATCAAATGACAAATAATTTTACATGACAATTATTTGAGTCGGATCACACACAGAAGTATATGCAAATGAGTAACTCAGTAGAAAACGATCTCTACATTAAAAATCTGAACTTAACGTTCCATATTATAGTTGCAGTTAAAGAATAATTTAAAATACATTCATTAATAGGTAGGTAGTTGTATTAGCGTCACACTGGAGCAACACAACGGGTTATTGGCGACAGTTCGGGATTCATCATGAAGGGAAAGATCTAAGGACAAATCCTCGTCATTTTGAACAACGATCAGATGACGAGGTCAACACTTGAACTGCAAGAGCATAAGGTATTTCGCATATAAATTGGACAAAACTGTCAAATCAGGTTTTATTCATTAGGTAGGTAATTGAATTAACGCCGAACTGGAGCAACACAACGGGCCATTGGTGACGGTCCTGGATCCATCCCGTAGGGAAAGATCCGAGGAGAATATGTAATTCGGAACCACGGTCAACTGACGAGGTCACACCTGAGCTGGCACCCCACTCTCCAAACTTCCACTCCAACGTGGGGGCATTTGAGGACACGACAGATTAACCGTACATCAGCCCCCCGTACAGGACGGTCTTTGATTGGATCGAGTTTCGAACTCGCAACCCTCAGGTTGCTAATCCGCTAACTCTACCAATTGGACTTCCGAGGTGCTACATTCATTAGTATAAACAGTTAGATTATTCGAGTACAAGTAACATCGTGTACAGTTAAATATTTAATTGATATACAACTCTGGTATCAGTTTGCACGAGCACAAATAAATATTTAATTACGTATTGGTATTGGTATTTTTCAATTAACGTCACACTGGAGCAACACAACGGGCTATTATATTTAATTAAGATATAACGCTAGTTGCAGTTTGTGTGAATACGCATAGGATAACATCCTCCTAAGAACATTTTAGTATTAAACTGTAGGTTTGATCTAATTAGTATTTATGTAGAAAAAATGACCCACGAGAACAAAACCCATCAGTGATTAATTATAATATCGCTTAAATATCGTACACATTTTAATTAGCATATGGCCGCGCGGGAGCCCTATGCCAATTAAAGAGTAAGGGAATAGCAAACGGAGGGTTGCGAGTTCGAATCCAACCAAAGACCGTCGTGTACAAGGGGGGCTGATGCACGTTAAGCCGTCGTGACCTCAAATGTCCTAACGTTGGCGTGGTGTGGATGTTTGGAGAGTGGAGTGCCACAGCTCAGGTGTTGCCTCGTTATCTGACCGTGGTTCAAAATTACGTGTTGAGCTCGGATCTTTCTTTCCCTTTGGGATTGATCCCAGACCGTCACCAATAGCCCGTTGTGTTGCTCTAGTGTGACGTTAATTAAAAGTACCCAAATACCGGTTGCTTGTCCGTTATTCTTCCAACTCTGCTACTGAGGCCAATTTGAAACAAGTTGGTTATTCCGTTTGAGTCATTGTAGGATCGTTTGAGTCTTGTGATTAACGATGCTTTAACCGCCCAACACAATATTTGAGATTCAAAGATTAATTAACTGTAACATTCAACAGACCATGGTAGTATGAATTGGTAATTTTTTATACATTCAAGCTCAAAAGTTCCATTGGAAGATGGGTAAAAATGGGATGAAGATTAAGTCTCAAATTCTTTCTTTGGTAATTTTTAAATTTGCTACTAATTGGTTAAAGTCTACAAGCCATTGAAGTATTCAAAGAATCTGCGAGAAAAAGTTAATTAAGAAAAATCACCATTATGGGGAACAGGATGAATATTCATAAATGATATTTTTTTCTTGGGAGAGAGAACTGAGGTTGGGGAAAAATATGAACTAACATTAGTTAATTTTAGTTTAATAAACACTTAACAAGAATGTCAATGTGCTTAGCACAAAAATGATTGAAAATTTTCACCTGATTTTTATAGTTATAAGAAAAAGTTAATTAGTTTAAAAACTGATTTGAAAAACGAATTTTTTTCACTGGGGGCATTTTTTAACACCCCTCGTGAAAACTCTTTTAGACAAACAAAACTGAAGGGAAACTTTCAGATTGAATGTGAAGAGTTCTTATGAACAGCTTAACAGTTTTTTAGTCATTTTTAAATTGAAAGCCGGTGGTGTAGTGGGGTAGCCCGGTTGGCAGAGTAACGGATTAGCAACCGGAGTGTCGCGAGCTCGAATCCAACCAAAGACCGAAGGGTACAAGGGGGTCTGGTGCATGTTAAATCTGTTTAAAATTTCAGTATCGTATCTTGTACGTATAAAAGTATTTCATCTTTTCAGTGTATCAAAAATATACCATGTTACTAGAAAAAATACGTCTCACACAATAATTTTATAACTACAGAGGCTGTTCGGACATTTTTTTGAACGATTTTGATGAGCTGTAAAAAAATTGTATGCTACGAAAGAATTTTATTTTCGCAGCAGTTAAATAGTTAAAGTATAACTTATCGTCTGCTAACTCAGAGTTTTGTTTACTTTCAAAATGGCGCTTTTAAATAAGCAATGGATGGAAGGCTATGTTTCCTCTCTTTCCGAAGAGAATTATGCTTATTCAATTATTCAAAAATGCTGTAAAAGTCATGGTTTTTCGATATCTAAAGGTACGATAAGTAATATTATTAATGAGAAAGGAAAAAAACGTAAAAGTGGAAAAATACTTCCAAAAAAATACCAAAAAAGAAAAATTTCTGAGAATATTTGTGAGGTAAGATCTTTAATTTTAAAAGAGATTCCGCCAATTCAAAGGACTATAGCAAAGTGAATGTGAGAACTTTCTCTAAGAGGTTTTTATTGTTGCCGGTTTTGCATATAATGGAAAATTAAAAGTAAAAAGAGGGGAAAAATATAAAAATCAATTCCCACATATTATCAAGACCCTATTTTATACCAATATTAAAAAAAGAAATACCATATCTTTACCCACAGTGCCAACAATCAGTAGAACTGCATCAGGGTAAAGCAAGCAGCCACACATATAAATCGACTATTAAATTCTTGAAAAAAATGGAACAAGAAACTGGTATCAATACCCTTTACTGATATTCCAGCTGAATCTCCAGATGTTTCACCCATGGACTTTTGTGGTTTTGGACTTTTAAAAAGGACATTATCGAAACGTCCACCGAAAACAATTCAAGGATTGGAAAAATGTGGAACACGAATGGGACAAAATACCACTGTCGATACTACAAGTCATTATTATCATAGAAATTAAGGTGTAGAAAGATAGTTAACAATAAGGGCTATCAAATGGAATATTTAAAACACAAACATTTCATGTAAAAAATTGAGCTTCAGTCCATTAAAATCGTTCAAAAAATGTCCGAACAGCCTCTGTACTTTCTTCAAACTTTAAATTTTCGACACTAAAATCTCAATTCAATATTTTTAAGCTGTTTGACGTTTGTTTAAAAGTTGTTTTTCCTTAAGAGGGATTGAGATTATCAGCGATTGAAATTCTTAGGTGTATGTGTGTGAGGTGACTTGAGCAGAGCGATCTGGTACGTGAATACATTTCTACTGCTCCTGTAACAGAGGGTAGAGTTGCTCTTCAAATCGCGCCTGACGGTCGACCATCCGATAAGTAAATGCCGTAGCCGTGAATATCCCGTTGTGCTGCTCCAATGCGACATTAATTAAAATACCTACCATTCAATTACTCAATATTTAATGAAATTCCCAATTACTTTCTTCTTTCCATTTGCACATTTGTTCAGCTTAATTATAAAGGCAACGAAAACATTTATAGCATTTCAAGCTTAGAAATACTGCACATTACGATACAAAGGCATTTATTATTTGCCAGGCCTATTTGCCTTTGTGAGGTATCGCTATCATTCCAGCGATACCGTTTCAGATTGTGGTCAATTACTGTGACAGCATGCGACAAAACAGACGACATTCACATGCGTACTCCATTTAAGTAATTAACGTCACACTGGAGCAACAAAACGGGCGATTGGCGATGGTCCGGGATCAATCACGAAGGGATAGAACGAGGACAACGTATAGTCAATTTTCAACCACTGTCAGGTGATGAGAACAATACCTGAGCTGGCACCCCACTCAAAACTTCAACACCACGCCAGAGTGAGACATTTGAGGCCACGACAAATTTAACCTGCACCAGTCTCCTTCTCCTTTGAACACGACGGTCTTTGGTTTGATTCGAACTAGCAACAATCCGGTTGCTAGTCTCCAAAGCCTACTCTCCAAACTTCCACACCTCGCCAACGTGAGAATATTTGAGACCACGACATACATTTAACGTGCACCAGACCCCCTTGCACACTACCGGCTTTGATCGGATTGCTCAAATTATTATACTGTAGCAGTTTAAATTAATCCATGCCGAAAGATGGCCGATATGTGTTATTTTATACTTGTTAGATTGGCGCTTTCATATTATTACTAGCTGTATGGCCCCGCGTTGCGGAGGACAAAGTATTAGTAGCCAATGACGTCACGGCCAGTGATGTATCAGCCAGTGACGTCACGGCACTCTGTCCAATCAGGTAATTTTTTGAACATTTTATGTTAAAATTTAAATTTTTGAAAATTTTAAAGAGGGAGAATAACTTTTCCAGTTTATTCTGCGTATTTTGACACCTCTCTCAGATCTCTACGTGCTGTGGTTGAGACGAAGATAGATTTCCAACAAACCATCACACATTAATAGTGTAGATTGTAATATACTTGTTAGATTGGCGCTCTTTCATAGTGTAACAGTTAAAATGAATCCATGCCGAAAGATAGTCGATGTATGTTATCTCCATACAGTCTGGTTCTCGCAAGAATCACTGTTGTCTATGGATCAGACCGATGACGGAATTATCAAGACATCCTTTGATGCTCATTCCGAAAGCGCCTCGAATAATACTTAAACCCTACCGAAGCGAAAAGTCTCCAACACTTGTTTGTTCTATTATCCTACCCTCATTGCTACCCATTCTAAAGTGCTTTAACACTTTTATGCCCGTCTCCGGTCATTCATGCAGATCTTTGTACGGGTGTGAATTTAAGACTAATTCCTCCCTTTGCTATTGACACAAGCGTGCCACTCAAACAGCTCTGGAGTAAAATCGTGCCACCGAGGCATTTATACTCTAGATAATAGCTTTCCGTGAACGGTTTCGGGAGGGAACATCTGTGAGTAACAGTTTCAAGTGCTGATGGCGTCCTTTATGTGTTAAGTGTGCGTCAGTTGTCTTCCTTTCGTCACTTCGGGCCTAAAGACTCTTGGAAAGGACTGTTCAATGGCGAGAAATGTCTGGAGTAGTATTTCGAAATGTGGATTTGCTTGTTGGGAGTTTCAAAGGCTACTGGTCGGTTGTAACTCTATTGTTATCTGCCGATGAAAAATTTGTTTTTAAATTGTACTTAACGGCTCTTGCGCTTATTTTAATCGAAATTTGATTACAGATATTGGAGCGTGCGAGTTCGAGCTCGCGATTGGATGTTTCCATTCATTTTCATTTTAATATTTATTGGGCCACGGTAGATCAGTTGGATTAGGGGATTCACAACTTGAGGGTTGTGAGTTCGGAACTCGGTCCAGCCATGACCGTCGTGTGCGCTAGGGCTGGTGCCCGTTAAATCTTTCGTGGCATCAAATGTCCTCACTGGCTTGCTGCGGAAGTTTGGAGAAAGGGGTGAGACTTTAGGTGTTGACCTCGTCATCTGACCGTGGTTCAAAATTACGAGTTCTCCTCGGATCTATTCTTTCGGGGTTGATCCCGGACCGTCGCCAATAGCACATTGGGTTGCTCCAGTGCGATGTTAATTAACTATCTACCTAACCTAACCTACGCCTGTGTCTCGAATTTGCTTACAGATATCGTTGGAGTGGCGAGTTCGAGCTCGCGATAAATGTTTCAATTTATTTTCATTTTAATATTCATTGTACGTGCAACTTTTCCGCTCGGTTTTGATCTTATATTTAACCGGAATCTGAATTTTGATTTGGAAGAACGATAAAAGGTTTTATAACAGGTAGTTAGTTAAGAAGTTAATTAATGTCACCAGCAGAAACACAATGGCGCAGTGGGTATGCCCATTGCGATAGCAACTTTCGAGTTGTAGGCGGCGTAGATTCGATTCCTGTCAAGTGTATTCCTCCCTGGGTGTATTTCTCTTTTCTGTGTCAGTAAAACTTTCTTTGTGTCTGTCTATTACTTGATATTGTATCTCTTATGTCTGGCGCAGCATGGCCAAATAAAACCCCCAAAACCAACCAACCTTTTTATGGTCCTTGCGCCATAAAACCCCCAAAACCAACCAACCAACCAACCGATTTAACATGCAGCAGCCCTCTTTGTATACGATTGTCTTTTGGTTGAACGTGTTACCGCGTTCCTCGACGATATACATGAAAGCTTGCAAGAATCGAATAATTTTAAAAGTATGCGACTTTTTCCAGAAAAACCAGTTTGATTTAAATTTAGTTTTGGCTCGTCGGTTACATGACGCAAGTACTGTATTAACCCTCCAGGTCGTTTATCTACGCGTGGAAAATTTCACTATAGTCCGCCAGTCTTCCTGCCTCGAATTACGCCAGAACAGTGTGATGAATGTGATCAAGGAATCAGAAGATCTGTTTACTGAATAAACTCAAGTTAATCATAAACGAGAAACACCTTATTTAAGAATATAAAATAAGATTGCTGGGAAGAGAAGTAGAAGCAATTCAATCATTCTTTGAAATCGTAATCCGTTTTGGTGTTTTAGTATTTCACGTGGATCTAAAATAACAATCCAGCCATTCTCACAAGAAAAAGTCACAGATCACCGTTCATCTTTGTCATGTCTTTTCGTGGAGATCCTCCATTTCTCTAGATTTCATTGTTCCTTGACGTAGCTTCTTGATGTAGGAAAGAGGAATGGATACCATCCCAACAAGATTTTCTATTTACCCGTAAATTCTCCACCCAGGAATATCTCGGATTGTTTTGGAAAAAGGGAAGTTATCCGAGCACTTAGCATCTGAACGTCTTTTCAAGGGCTAGGTATTCCCCCCAACACATCAATCACGAGTCTCACGTGGCGAGAAAAAAATCGATTCTTGCGAGAATCGATTTTTAAAGACCGTCCTCGCAACAAATAGAAAGCACGATTTTGTTGAAGAGGACAGCTTCGTTTAGGGGGTAAGAGAAACTTTCTCTCCCATCCACCAATCAGAAAAAAGCTGAGACCAGCAATTAGGACAACGAAATTATGTCGTCACTGGAGACAATGTTGCGGATGTAAGGAAGATGTTCAATTACTCGGAGATTGTTTAGAGTGTGATAAGTTTATTTGGGAGGAATGTGTGGTAGTGGAGCGGAAATCTTGTTACAAGTTATTACTTTATCCTCCTTCCGGACCCTGTTATTATAAGTTTTTGAATAGATGGAGTGGATAGAGATGAAAGCAAACATTTTTGTAAAACTAGGCAAGAGATAAGATTAAAAAGATGTAAATAGTTCTTCAAACAAAATGACGCGGTGGATAGTTATTTTGATATTTTAAAAGCTAAGTATTAGGTTGGTATTTTCGCTGGCACTCCGCTCTCCAAATGTCCTCACGTTGGCATGGTGTGTAAATTTGGAGAGTGGGGTGCCAGCTCAGGTGTGATCGCGTCATCTGACCGTGGTTCAAAATTACTTGGCGTTGTTCTCGGATCTTACACTTCGGGTTTGATCCCGGACCGTCGCCAATAGCCCGTGCGTTGCTCTAGTGTGACTTTAATTAAATACCTACCTACTCAATGTTAAAGTGAAAAATAAGGATGACTGGTTCTATGCTGGTCGCATGAACCCTGTTTAATTCTTTAATCTGAAGGGGTGACTCTAAAATTTTCAATTTTCAATCTTGGTTGGATTCGAACTCGCAATACTCCGGTCTCTAATCCGTTACTCTTCCAACCAGGCTACCGTGGTCCCCTTTGCAAGTTAAGATACTTTTGGTTTTAATTTAGAAATTAGGGTTTATATTTACTGTTTATTTCAGAACTCGTTTTCCCTACTTCAAAACTTTAAATTCGCATCCTTAATGCGTAGTTTTAAAGTTTTATAATTTGTTTAACATAAATTTAAATATTTTACTTCCAATATTAAGGTGAAAATAAGGATCACTTGTCTTTTGCAGGTCACATGAATCCCGTTTAATTCTTTAATTTCAAGGGGTTATTCCAAAATCTCCAAAAGGATCCTTGAACTAAAATGTTTGGGAACCACTAGGGGTAAAACTAAGGTAACGAAATGAAATACAGTAAGTATGGGAATAACTTTAATTTACCTAATTTTACTGTTTGACAGCAGTTGTACATTTAGTTTCACGAAATCCCGATCACCAACAGTAATATCCGCCTGACAGTGCAGACGCATGTACTGTCGTACTTTTTCAAAAACTCCTGATCTTTCAAGGGCTTTTCTAGCCGCGACAGACCCTTGCTATGAAGTAATCGTCGGATCCAATAGTATCTCGCAAACGATTCCTTTGAGGTATCCCCAGAGAAAGAAATCAATGCATAATTAATCGGGTGATCGCAGTTGCGAAGCGAAGGGTTCATCCCGGTCATCGTCAACCCCTAGAGAACACCTTTTGAGACCCTTCAGGACATACATCTTTCAGTGAAAGAGGTTTTGTGCTCCCTACCTGCCTTTGACCCTCTCAGGGGTTCACATTCTTAATTGCACCTCTGGTTTTCCATGAATGACTTCTAATCAGTTTTGACCCTCCTCCAATATAGTCTTTCCAAAGGTTTATATTCTAAGGACAGGAGGAGTATAATCTTTCGAAATGGTTCTAATTTAAGGTAGGTTGTTGAACTAACGTTGCGCTAGAAGCAATACAACGGGCTGTTTCTAGTCTAACGAAAGGAACAAGAATCTTTCAAAGGATTTCATTCTGAGGAAAGGCACAAGAAGAATCTTTCAAAGGATTCCATTCTGAGGAAAGGCACAAGAAGAATCTTTCAAAGGATTTCATTCTGAGGAAAGGCACAAGAAGAATCTTTCAAAGGATTCCATTCTGAGGTAAGGCACAAGAAGAATCTTTCAAAGGATTCCATTCTGAGGAAAGGCACAAGAAGAATCTTTCAAAGGATTTCATTCTGAGGAAAGGCACAAGAAGAATCTTTCAAAGGATTCCATTCTGAGGAAAGGCACAAGAAGAATCTTTCAAAGGATTCCATTCTGAGGAAAGGCACAAGAAGAATCTTTCAAAGGATTTCATTCTGAGGAAAGGCACAAGAAGAATCTTTCAAAGGATTCCATTCTGAGGAAAGGCACAAGAAGAATCTTTCAAAGGATTTCATTCTGAGGAAAGGCACAAGAAGAATCTTTCAAAGGATTCCATTCTGAGGAAAGGCACAAGAAGAATCTTTCAAAGGATTTCATTCTGAGGAAAGGCACAAGAAGAATCTTTCAAAGGATTCCATTCTGAGGAAAGGCACAAGAAGAATCTTTCAAAGGATTTCATTCTGAGGAAAGGCACAAGAAGAATCTTTCAAAGGATTTCATTCTGAGGAAAGGCACAAGAAGAATCTTTCAAAGGATTTCATTCTGAGGAAAGGCACAAGAAGAATCTTTCAAAGGATTCCATTCTGAGGAAAGGCACAAGAAGAATCTTTCAAAGGATTCCATTCTGAGGAAAGGCACAAGAAGAATCTTTCAAAGGATTTCATTCTGAGGAAAGGCACAAGAAGAATCTTTCAAAGGATTCCATTCTGAGGAAAGGCACAAGAAGAATCTTTCAAAGGATTTCATTCTGAGGAAAGGCACAAGAAGAATCTTTCAAAGGATTCCATTCTGAGGAAAGGCACAAGAAGAATCTTTCAAAGGATTTCATTCTGAGGAAAGGCACAAGAAGAATCTTTCAAAGGATTCCATTCTGAGGTAAGGCACAAGAAGAATCTTTCAAAGGATTCCATTCCGAGAATAGGAACAAGAATCTTTCAAAGGATTCCATTCTGAGGTAAGGCACAAGAAGAATCTTTCAAAGGATTCCATTCTAAGGAAATGACCAATTGAATCGTTTCAAAGGATTCTATTCCAAAGAAAGGGCCAAAATAAGCTTTCCAAAGAATTCTATTCTAAGCAAATGAGTAAAATAATCTTTACACAGTTTCTGTCCTAAAGAAAGGAGCAATTAAATCTTTCCAAAGGATTCTATTCCAACAACAGGAGCAATAGAATATTTACAGAGCACTACAGAACGGATATATGCGTTTGAATCGTTAGAAAGGGTTAAAATAAAATTTTCCTTTTTGCCCTGTTGGAAGAGAAACGGAATAGCGACCGGAGGGTTGAGTTTGAAACTCGATCCATCCAATCTCATCTGGCATTATGTTGCTCCAGTGCGACGTTAATTCAACTACCTACCTACCTAAACATTTTTAATAGCCCGTTGTGTTGCTCCAGTGTGACATTAATTAAAATACCATACCATACCTAAATATTTTTACGCATTAAATTTCATCCACGTAAATAATTCATTTAAAGATAACTTTGGAGTTTTTTTATAACTTTTTGAGAAAAGTAGACTATTGGCGGGGGAATAAAGCATTTTGCCGATATGAAAACAACAAACATCATAAAATAAAATGATTTCTCTCTTTAAACTTTTAATTATATTTAATAGCCTTTTATACGACTGAAGTATGCGTTCTTGGAGGAATTTCATAGTCCATAAAACACCCATTAATGTTTAAAGTGGACTCTTTTCTTATGGTAGGTTTAAGTATATTAAGCGATAATACTGGAAAATTGACTGATTTAATGCTTGAATGAATTACTTTTCAAGTTTCTCTCCATCATAATCCGCAAAATATTACCGCCTATGAATAAAATGGGAATAAATTCAATTCCTGAAGGTTTTGGCCGATTAAGTTTTAAGCATTTTCCAAAAAATATATTAAATCATCTCCATTAAGCGTGGATGATTTGAATTACTTCATTTCTCATTAAATCCATACTGCTATCTTTTCGTTAGTATTCGTGGTTGATTTAAACTGATTGTCTTATAGTAATTTAAATAAGAGGCTTTGTTAGCAAAAAAAGCAGTTTGGAGTTCCTTTGGGAAAATAAACGTGTATTTGGGGTTAGTGTTATTTCTTTAATTTTGAAGCGAAAGTGTACGCTGAAATGTTTTTAGAATACTGAAATTCTATTGGTGGATGTAGCCCGGTTGGGAGAGTAACGGATTAGCAACTGGAGGGTTACGAGTTCCAATCCAGCCAAAGACAGTCGTTTACAAAGAGGGCTGGTGCACGTTAAATCTGTCGTGGCCACAAGTGTCCGCACGTTGGAGTGGTGTGAAAGTTAGGAGAGTGAGGCGCGTTACCTCGTCATCTGACCGTGGTTTAAAATTACGTAGTATTGTCCTCGGATTGATAGAGTCGCCAATACCGTCGCCAACACCGTCGCCAATAGCCCATTGTGTTGCTCCAGTGCGACGTTAATTATAGATCAGATCTTGACCAGATCTTGATTTCGAAATCATAAAAAGATCGGCAGTATCTTGGTGATTAGATATATCGTTTTTAGTAGATCGTGATGGACGAGACATATCTTCGATACCACTTCGAAGGTCAAAAACTCTTTCTTGGGAGACGGAATTAAGATTCTTTTCCTATCGAAATTTCTTTTTCTAGAGTTGAATTTTTAAAAAGTATAAAAAAGGTGTTGTAGAGCATATCCTACGCACTAGGGTTTCATAAATGATTTGAGTTTATAACTTTTACAACTTTTTCTAACTTTTGCGGAATCAAATGACATCCAGAATATTTATATACTTAGAGTCCATGTCTGTGAAAGTGCACCGTAAATCCACCACTAACAAATCGTATTGGATAATGTCATAAGACACAACAGTTCCTTGTTTGAATATGGATATATGTTATTCTGCTAACTGTGTCATATTAGATTTGTATCTTGTTCATTATTCTGCTAACTGTGTCATTAGATTTGTATCTTGTTCATTATTCTGCTAACTGTCATATTAGATTTGTATCTTGTTCATTATTCTGCTGTGTCATATTAGATTTGTATCTTGTTCATTATTCTGCTCACTGTGTCATATTAGATTTGTATCTTGTTCATTATTCTGCTAACTGTGTCATATTAGATTTGTATCTTGTTCATTATTCTGCTAACTGCGTCATATTAGATTTGTATCTCCATTTCGGTAAGAATGGAGATACCCCACTTTGATCACCCCACTTTGATCACATAATAACACCAGAGTCATAAGTTCTCTTCATCGTTGTAAGCAAAGTGCTTTGACTTATTTATTTGACCATTCACACGATTTGGAAAAAAATATTGTCCTTATATTTTATATTTGCGTTTTTAATGTTCAAACTGCCCAGACTGGATTCGGACTATATATATAAAAACGGATCCAATAGTTTGGGAAAGGGAAATGTTCAAACTAGTAGACTCAATGTAAGTTATTTTGAAAACAAATTTAAATTTCCATATAAAGCTGTAGAGTCCAATAACAATCGACATAAACACATAACTGGTAGGCAGCTTCACTTTGAAATTAGTGGTGGGTAGATATTATTTAATGTCGCACTGGAGCAATACAACGGGATATTGGCGACGGTACGGGATCAAACCTGCAGGGAAAGATCCGAGAACAAGGTCAGATGACGAGGTCACACCTGAGCTGGCACCCCACTCTCTCAACTTTCGCACCACGCCGACGTGAGAACATTTAAGACTACAACAGATTTAACATGCACCAGCCCCCTTTGTACACGACGGTCTTTGGTTGGATTCGAATTCGTAACCCTCAGGTCGTTAATCCGTTACTCTTCCAACCGGGCTACCGCGGCCCAAGGACAGCTGCGATCCCTCTGATGGCAGAAAAAGAAGCGCAAATAAAAAGGTAGGTAGTTAATTAACCTCGCACCGGAGCAATGGGCTATTGGCGACAATCTGGGATCAACCACTCAGGGAAAGATCAAAGGATAACGCGTCGTCATTTTGAACCACGGTCATATGACGAGGTCAACACCTGAGCTGGCACCCCACTCTCAAAGCCTCCCCACGTGAGTTGAGGTCTCGACAGATTTAACGTTCTCCATCTCCCGTATACACGACGGTCTTTGTCTGGACCAAGTTTCGAATTCGCAACCCTCCGTCGCTAATCCGTTTGTCTTCCCCCAACTGGGCTACAGCAGCCCCATTATTCTAATATAAAAATTAAGACCTTTGTTAATATGGACGGTGGATATTCCTCCGATAGCAGAAAAAAAACAGCGTAAATAAAAGAAAACGGAATATTTCGATACACAATTTTAATGCGAAGTAATTCAACTACCTAGCAGTGAGTTTTCCTGCAATCCTTCCCTCCAGACGTTTAGTGGTTTACTTCTAAAGGAGAACTCGTACAGTGCTCTTGAAAGTAAGCCATTTCATTACGTCCTTCATACAAGAGTGATAAACAGGACTCAAGCAAGAAAAATAAAAAAAGACACGACCTACACAAGGATGTACAAATATTCTCCCTTTCCCCGTTCCATTACAGGGAGAAAAAGAACACTTAAGATATTAGAAGACCCCGAGAGAAGCTGTCAAAATGTTACTTACAAGATGAAATTAGACAGGACGCGATATATTACAAAAAACCACTCACACCTTGCGTGGAGAATTACACTGCACGAGCTAAAAACGCTCTGGACACATCAAAGAGGGATTAGGCAAGTTTCTGGAATGCCAGCAAACATAAACTGCGTTTCTCGTTAAAAAGAGGGGGAAGTTTTCTTTGGGTTGCGTGTTCTGAGATTCATTACGTTTTATTACGAAGTATTGGAATTTTCTGTTATGAATAGCTCGAGATGATTTAGACCGTTAAGGGATGTTTAGGAGATCCTCTAAATTTTCTCGGTGTATTCGTAACAGGTGATAGCAAGAATAAAATATAATAAATAAAAGTAAAATTTAATAGTAGAAATTCATGCTTCAAGGTGCAGCCAGTTCTAAGCGTAATTCCGGGAATTGGTAACCCGTATTGAAGGTAGGTATTTAATTGACGTCACACTGGAGCAACACAACGGGTTATTGCCGACGATCTGGAATCAACCCCGAAGCTAAAGATCCGATGACACCACCACGTAGTTTTGAACCACGGTCAGATGTCGAGGTCCAACACCTGAGCTGGCACCCCACTCCCAAAACTTCAACACCACGCCGATGTGAGGACATTTGAGGCCACGACAGATTGAACGTGCACCAGCCCTCCTTGTACACAACGGTTTTTGGTTGGATTCGAACCCACATCCGTTACTCTTCCAACCTAGTTACCGTGGCCCACTGTTCGTGTTCTCCATCCAAAGACCATCGTGTACGTCGGGCTGATGCACTTTAAATCTGTCGTGACCTCAAATGTCTTCACGTTGGTGTGGTGTGGAGGTTTGTAGAGTGGGGTGCCAGCTGAGGTGTGACCTCGACGTCTGACCGTGGTTCAAAATTGCATGGTGTTGTCCTCGATCCAGCCAAAGTCCATCGTGTACGTCGGGCTGATGCACTTTAAATCTGTCGTGTCCTCAAATGTCCTCACGTTGGTGTGGTGTGGAGGTTTGTAGAGTGGGGTGCCAGCTGAGGTGTGACCTCGATGTCTGACCGTGGTTCAAAATTGCATGGTGTTGTCCTCGATCCAACGAAAGACCGTCGTGTACGTCGGGGATTATGCACTTTAAATCTGTCGTAGGCTCAAATGTTCTCACTTTGGTGTGGTGTGTAAGTTCGGAGAGAGGGGTGCCAGCTCAGGTGTGGGCCTCATCATCGGACCGAGGTTAAAAATAGAGACCAGATCTTGATGAACGAGATATCTCTTCATTAGAATAAAAATTGACCAGATCTTGATCTCGTCATCATTAAGAAATGTGTAATATCTTAGTGACGAGATATTTCGTCATTAGCAAAATTGGTCAAATTTTAATGGACGATATATCTTGTCAAAACCACTTGGAGGTTTGAAATGAGCATCGATTGTTTGTTCTATGAAATTTGAATGGCATTTGTAATTTCGTAAAATTGTGTTGTTTTGTAAAATACGAGTTCGTCAAAACATCAATTGTTTAGTTAATGATAAACAAGTCATTCGGATACACAGACATCACTTGGTAAACTCAGAAAAGTCATTTTAACCACTCGACTCGACCCATTAACGCATTTTCTCTAATGCATTTGGAGACAACAGCTGTCACATTGGTTCAACAACTAGACATTCATAACTGGAATATTGAAGCATTTTCCTAGAGTCCCAATAATGGGTTGTGGGTGGTATTTCTGCAGTCTACCATTAGTTTAAATAAGTATAGATTGGGTCTAAGTTAACGGAGACTGAGTTAACATAAATGGAACTGTAACGGATTGTTGCGTGAGTTAGAAGTGGCATTCTTCTTGATGTTTAATTTCGAACAAAGATCCCTTTGGACTAAATCTGTTCAGATATGCATTTCAGCATACCCTTTTATAAACTGAGACTGAAAATTGGAAAACATATTAACACAATCAACATAATTAAACGAATGTATGTAAAGGCATTTCTATTATCTTAAACTAGTCAACCATGCAGAAAATCTGCCCTAAAGTTTCTTAATTGCTTATATCTATTGATGGAAGAATTGTTAACACTCCAAGTGGTTTTGACGAGATATCTTGTCCATCAAGATCTGACCAATTTTGTTAATAACTAGTTATTTCGTCAACAAAATATTGCCGTTTATTTATGATGACAAGATCGAGATATGGTCAGGTTTTTTCTTATGACGAGATATCTCTTCAACAAGATATTGCCAATTTTTCCATTTTCAGCCCCTGGTGCACCTTATTCCTCCTTGGTGCACTGCTAGGGGATGGGCCATGTTTACACTCAAGCAGAAGCAAGAAAAATGAGGCTATCAAGCTTAAATTTTGGTAACATGACCACAGTAGTATCAACTTCCAAGCATACTTGCGCAGAAGGTAATGTGACAAACCTAAAGATGTTATAGCGAAAGTGCGGATAATATTTGACTTATCCTAGTATATACCTATAGTAATATATATTTTTAAGAAATGTACTAAAGGTATTAAAAGATATTAAATGTAACATAGCCTCTACAACATTTCTTACACGTTTCTATACGTGTATATTTCTTTTATTGTAACTAAGAGTACGTATTTCCCAATAGATTCAGTGACGTTTTTATTAGCTTATATTTAAACAAATGGTAGAAATTAAAGAACTCAATCATAAAGATATATTTATATAAGCTGTAAAATCAGATTTATCACGAATGTTTCTCGTACGTGGTGTAAATGAGAATGTATTATCAGTGTCTGTCTTATAAAAAGTACTTTCACTGCCTAGAACCATAAAATTTTGTTTCTTAAAAACTACATAAATATGAAAGTTATAAATGTACCATGTTGAGTGTTGTTTCTTACAGAAAACTGCAGGCTGTATATTTTTCTCTGCATGAAGTTTCCCATGAAAGCCCTTTAAAAGCTTTTCATTTGACAGAGTGCTTGTTGCTTTGAGACAACTGGCTTTACGCCAGACACCAGTTGCTTGCTATCTGATAACTCTTAGTGGATTGGGTTTTACGGCATGCCTGTAAATTGTACTTTTGAGATTGTAGAGAAATAGCTATACTGCAAAGTCATATATCGCGCTTTTTCCGGTGCGTTCGTATTATATCGTACTTTCTTATTGTCCCCGAATGAATTTTCGTTTTGCGAGCAGCAAAGGTAGGTAAGTATTTTTATTAACGTCGCACTGGAGCAACACAATGGGCTATTGGCGACGATCTGGGATCAAACACAAAAGGAAAGATCCGAAGACAACACCACATAATTTTGAACCACGGTCAGATGTCGTGGCCACACCTGAGCTGGCACTCCACTCTTTAGACTTCCCCTCCACACCAACGTGAGGATATTTGATGCTACGACAGATTTAACATGCACTAGCCCCTTTGTACACGACGGTCTTTAGTTGGATTCGAACGGAAATCTCGATATATACACCTATCTCTTTACAATTGAGAGTTCTAAGGTCACTTTCTGATTTGGGCGTTTCGAAAGCATGGATTTATTTTCAGATTTGAACATATTTACCATCATATTAACCCTCCAAGTGGTTATTCGACGAGATATCTCGTCCATCTGACCAATTTTGCTGATGACGAGATATGCAGTCATCAAGAGATTGCAGATTTTTTATGATGACGAGATCAAGACCTGGTCAGTTTTTTTCTAATGACGAGGCATCTCATCCATCAAGATTTGGTCAGTTTTGCTAATGACGAGGCATCTCATCCATCAAGACCTGGTCAGTTTTTTTCTAATGACGAGGCATCTCATCCATCAAGATTTGGTCAGTTTTGCTAATGACGAGGCATCTCATCCATCAAGACCTGGTCAGTTTTTTTCTAATGACGAGGCATCTCATCCATCAAGATTTGGTCAGTTTTGCTAATGACGAGATACGTCACCGAGACAACCACCAGAAGGGGTAAAAGGGTTCGGCACTGATTATTAACTTGTGCGAATTTCAATGTAGCTATTTGCAAAATAATGCTAGGTTCCGATTTGCTACTTCTTTAAGTCATTTATACTTTAAGGATGAATATCCTCTAGGAATATATATATATATATATATATATATATATATATATATATATATATATATATATATATATATATGTGGTATCCACGTTTGGTTTGCGGTTGGTTCCTCTGAATAGGTTGGCTAAACCTATTCAGAGGATATAGGTTTAGAATAGGCTCTGAATAGGTTTAGCCAACCTATTCAGAGGATCGGATCTGGTCTACTGGCAGGTTAAGCCTTCTCCGAGGGCCGTATCTGGTCTGGGGGACTGGTAAAAGATATTCGAAGGTCCGCATCTGGTCTGAGGGCCTGATAAAAATGTTCCGAGGACCCTATCTGATCTGTGGGCGTGATAAAAATATTGAGAAGGCCGTATATGGTATCAATCGGGCCTGAGATCAATATATTAGGTACATATTATTTATCTTACGCGTACGGTTTTCTGTGGACACTAGTTAAACCCGACTCCGACGAGAACAATTTTTTTTCACTGGATTATTTCTCACTCGAGTCTAAAGAGATTTGTGAATTATTCAGGTGCGAGCGGAATTGAAATAAAAGAATTCAAAATTGTTTAATTTCTTTGGAAAGCTGAAATGATGAGATTTAAAACTTTGAGGATTTTTTGTAGGTCTGCTATACAGAACTCCCTCATTAAGAGTAAATTTAAAAAACGAATGCCTCAACTAAAATTATGCGTACGCCCTTGACTTTTTGCCGGAATTCTTCCCACAGGTCAACTTAATGGTAGTGAAGAGACGGTTCCAATGGAAGTAGGAATTGTGTGGTAATTACCATAGACCTTCTATTGAAATAGGGGGAATCATGTGGGCGAAGTTGGTGTCGCAAGATCTCTGAAGGGTAAATCACAAATCGACTTAGCCGATTGGCTATGGAAGCGCAGACTAGTGTTTTTGATCACGGTTGATAATCATTTTAACCAATCAATAGTTTAGGATGCATGATTTAACCCACAAGCACGTGACAGATCTTCAAACCGAGCAACTGGAAGTAATAACGTGAAGCTGCTGGTTCATGCTCCGTGTATTTCATTTTAAGGTCGATGGTAATTAAGGTCAATAAACAACGAGGTGTTAATACGACTCCCGTCCATTCATATGGGCTAACCCTCTCAACACCACATTTGTATTCCGAGAAGTGTAGTATTACCTTTAACCAATAACACTCATAATGACGGAATGAAACACACAATTGAGTGATACTCTTACCAAATGGAGTTAACTTGATTCATAAATATATAAACTATTATGTGCATTAAACGTTTGGTAATACATGGAAAATCAATGCACATTTGAATTATAAATATTTGCTAATTTATCAAAATTTTTAACCACGTTTTGTGTTAGCACTTCCCAAACTTAATATGTAGGCTTTTTAGTAGAAAAAGTCTAAAAATTTCATAACAATCGGATAACTGCGAAGGTTTGTTTTGAAAGCCCAGATTTGATTTGGAGTAACGTACATTTTAAAAACGAAAGTCTCAAATATAAACACACACACACCCTTGACCTTTATCCAGAATACTTTGCAAATATCAACTTGCATGTACTGAAGAGATGGCTTCGATGAAGGAAGAAAGTAGTGCGGTAATTACAGGCAATAAACAACGTGGGTATGATATGAACATGATTTCAGTCTATATTGATTAGAGGACACGGAATTTAATTTCTGTATTGAAAATTATGAAGAAAGAAGCAATCTGGTATATAAACAAAACGAGTCTACTCAGACTTGGCAATCTAAGCCACTTTGACCTTTTCCCAGAATATCTTCCAAATATCAACTAGCTTAGTCTGAATAGATGGTTTAAATTAAGGTAGAAAACCGTGCGGTAATAACACGCAGTAAACAACGTGGGTATAGTATGAATATGATTCCAATGTATGCATATGAGTTATAGGACACGTACTTTCTTTTATTAGAATTGTAAAGACACCTTCAGCTACGTACTCCATTGAGAGTAACGTAAATTAAAAAAAGAATGTCTCATCTATAAACAGGCATACACGCTTGACCTTAGCCAGAATACTCTCCAAATGTCAACTTGCTTTGACATTTGTATTGAAGGGATGGTTTCGATGAATATAGAAAACCGTGCAGTAATTACACGCAGTAAACAACGTGGGTATGATATGAATATGATCCCCATTTATACTGATTAAAGAGCACGGAATTAAATTTTGTTTATTGAAATTTGTAACGAAAGAAGCAATTCGGTATGTTAAGAAAACAAGTCTACACAGACTTACTATCGATGTGATCTGAAAACATGCATACACCCTTGACCTTTCGCCAGAATACTTTCCAAATGTCAACTTGCAAGTACTGAAGGGATGGTTTTTATTAAGGTAGAAAACATTGCGGTAGTTACAGGCAATAAACAACGTGGGTATAATATGAGTATGATTCCCGTCTTTATGAATTAAAAGCGCGGAATTTAATTTTATTGAAAATTGTAAAGAAAGGAGCAATCTGGTATATAAACAAAACGAGTCTATTCAAACTTGGCAGCCTCTCCCCTGTGACCTGAGTATAGAGTGAAGAAATCAAACAGAGCACTTTTTCCCCTCTACTGTTTGATGGCTCCACATACCGATGAAATGGGCTTCCCAATATTTCTCCCAGACTGCGAGTCGATAAATCACTTTTGATCTAGGGACAAAAGACATTGAGATTTTGGTCTGTCGTTAAAGTGATGACAAACTCCATTTATAACCTTTCCGCCAATAATCTGATTTCCCATAAGAAGTAAATGCTATTACACTTTGTCTTGTGTAAGGATTGCTAGAATTATCGATCCAGCACTACGGCTGAAAAAACTGTTTTGAAACGTTGTGGTGCTTACATGAAAATACAGATAAATGCTAAAATAGAATATGATTGTATTTTAGTAATCATTTATATATGTATATTTCACTAATGTATATGGCACAGAAATATACAATATTTGTTTATTGTCGATTGAGAACGGATATAAGCAATATAAAATCGACCATTACGGGATTTATCCGATAAATTTGCTGCTTAGCTTTGTTTGGTGGAAAGTAAGCTTTATTATCTACGGAAAGAAGCAAATAACTGCTAGAAGTACACAGAAGAGCTCTCGCTTCTCAAACGAAATTCCGGGCCGCGGTTGCCCGGTTGGAAGAGTAACGGACTAGCAACCGGATGGTTGAGAGTTCAAATCCAACCAAAGACTGTCGTGTACGTTAAATCTGTTGGACCTCAAATGTCCTCAGGTTGGCGTGGTGTGGAAGTTTGGAGAGTGGGGTGCCAGCTCAGGTGTTGCCTCGTCATCTGACTGTGGTTCAAAATTACACTTTGTTGTCCTGGGATGTTTCCCTTTGGGATTGATCCCGGACCGTCGCCAATAACCCGTTGTGTTGCTCCAGTGCGACATTAATTAAAAATACCTACCTAACGAAATTCTTCAGCAGACTGATTTCAAAAAGCAAAATCTGAACAGAAATCAGTGCAGAAAAGAAATTATGAGCAAAAATAAGTTTAGCCTCATTAAACGTCGAACCGCCTTTGAACAAGAGAATGGGATGGAATTGAAGTATAGTTTAGGATCTAATTGGTGGCAACATCACTGTGGTGTGATTTTTGCCATGCATTGTAGTGTAAATAAGAGTTAAGTTTAAAAATTTCTAAAACATTGTGATGGATAAAGTATTAAAAAATTAAGAAAACTTAATATTTAAGAGTCGCAAATTGTGATTACTTTATCTTTTCACATAAAATATATTTCTTTAAAAAGACGCGTAACAGAATTTTTCCCGAAAACGCAATCGGGAATTTGAGGATTACCTTGTCTTTAGTTAAGTCAAGCTGTTTTGTTTGCGTTCTGAGAGAAATTATTTTTGCTATCACTACTTTATGGGATTTCCAGTGCTAGAAGTAACTTCTATCGGATAACAGACTTCTTGAGATCCAACAGATAACCAACAATAGCTGTTACATATGCATTTATTTTCGATGAAAGTTGCGTTCAATATTTGCAAGTCAACAGCCTTATCCACGTATGCTGTTATTATGAAGACGTGGTTTAAAGAACAGGTCATTATAGTATTGGATTGAGCCAGTAATTCTATAGATCTGAATCCGATAAAGAACATGTGGGCTCAGTGAAAAACTCATTAATTTTGAGGGGATTGACATAATACATGGATTAGTTCTGCGCTTTTAGAAAGATTCTATGGGTTATTTCTTTAGAATAGAATGCGTTGGTAAGTAAGTAGGTAGGTATTTTAATTAACGTCGCACTGGAGCAACACAACGGACTATTGGCGACGGTCCGGAATCAACCCCCGAAGGGAAAGACCGAGGACAACATCACGTAATTTTGAATCAGATGACGAGATCACACTTGAGCTGGTACCCCGCTCTCCAAACTTACACACCACGGCAAAGTGAGGACACAACAGATATAACGTGCACCAACTCCCTTTGTACACGTCAGTCTGGTTGGATTCTCAACTCTCCGGTTGCTAGTCCGTCACTCTTCCAACAGGGCTACAGCGTCCCTAGAATCCGTTGGGAAGATTCTATTGCTCCTTTACTTCGAATCGAATTTAGATAATGTGGTGTAAGCACATTATCTAAATGCCATCAGTTATACGAAGTAGAGTAGAATTCTTTGGAATTATTCTATTACTTCTTTCTTTGGAAGTGAATCCTTTGGGAAGATGCTATTGGTCAAGAATAAAACTGAATAGACGTCATTCAGGGAAGACTGCATGTTGCAAGGTGGAACACAAAAGTGTCAAAAATCATTATTAAAAACCCATTATTTTGACAAAAAATCAAAAACTTCAAATATGTTTTAAAAAATATCTTTTTACAAAAGAACTCGTAAAACTCCAAATAGCGAATCAAATTTTATTACGTGAAACATGAAATACGTCATGGATAAATTTAAACACATTTTGCTACTTAACAAATCGAAACATTTTAATTTGGTATTTGGTATTTTCAATTAACGTCACACTGGAGCAACACAACGGGCTATTGGTGACGGTCCGGGATCAATCCCAGAGGGAAAGTCCGAGGACAACACCACGTAATTTTGAACCGCGGTCAGATGACGAGGCAACACCTGAGCTGGCACCCCACTCTCCAAACTTCCACACCACGCCAACGTGAGGACATTTGAGGCCACGACAGATTTAACGTGCACCAGCCCCCTTTGTACACGACGGTGTTTGGCTGGATTCGAACTCGCAACCCTTCGGTTGCTAGTCCGTTACTCTTCCAACCGGGCCACCGCGGCCCGAAACATTTTAAAAAGCTGATATTCCAAAAGTAAATCTGCTGTAAATTTCCAAAGATGCTGACAGCTCGGTAGGGATGTTAACCAATGTGTCTAAATATACAGAATAATTCGTATAGCTGATGGTAGTTATATAATGTGCTTACACCACAGAAAAACGTATTTAACGTCATCTGAGTTTAATGACGTAGAAGCAGAATGTCGAAGCTCTGGAAAAATTCATTTCATGGATGCAAATCGTTCTTCATAAAAAGCAACTTCTGGCAATTTTGTTTGTGCGGGCCATAATTTGATGCTGAACGATGCAGAGGAAAAACGAACTCTGCATTTTTAGAAAAGTACTTTTTGATGTCGCATTATTATCTCAAGAGACTATATCAATTGATTGTAACGAAGTGAAGAGCGATGACGGGAAAATTGGGTGAACTGAAATTATGTATGTCAAATTGAGTTTTATACACTCCTTCAAATGTCCTTCATCTCAGTATTATAATGACTAGGGGATAAGTATTAATTTATTCCACAATCGTTGAAAAGTGTCGAGGTGGATACAAATTTGGACACCCCGCAATTATTTTTACATGGAAATTTTTATTTCATCATTCATTCAACAAAGATAAGTTTTAAGACGTTTTTTTTCGGGGGGGGGAAAGAAAGTATTATTTTACTTGGTTAACGCTTGATGCAACGGTTTCGATTTATAAATATATTTATCCCTCCTAGTGGTTTCGACGAGGTATTTCATCCATAGAGATTTGGCCATTTTTGCCAATGGCGAGATATCTCGTCATCAAGATATTGTCGATTTTACCAATGACGAGATTCCTCGTTGAGACAAGACTGGTCTATTACATATTTACCCTGACATATTTGGCATCTAAGTCAAGAAATAGACTTGAATTTGTAACTTAATATTAAAACTATCAGATATTAAACCAAATATTGTTCAACTAAGTACTAATAAGCAAAATCATTGTTCCCATTTAGATTACTATACTTTGATCTCACTAATGTTATACTTTTGCAAGTTGAGAGCCTTTAAATCTTAATACATTTTAATTAATACGTAAGAGTTTGTTTTACATTTACGTCTATTTATTTCAGAACTTTAACCCTCCAAGAGATTTCGACGAGATATCTCGTCCATCAAGATCTGACCAATTTCGTTCATGACGAGATATCTCATCAAGATATTGCATATTTTTTTATGGCCCACACATCCGTTCTACAACTTTCAGTATTCCCTGTATGACTTCCAACCAGTTTTGACCTTATTACAGAATCGTTCTTAGTATTCCTTAAGCCTATCGATGTGGTTATTTAGTCATTATGTGTGTTGTGATGAAAAAGCAATGCTACACTTCTTGGAAATATCCTGAAGCTAAGAGGGTTAAAATAATATTTTAAAATGAAACCGACAGGAATACTTCATTCAAGTGTTAATTTACACAACATAAAATACCATCAGGGTATTAAAATTTCTAGTTACGAGGATAGATTGGTTAAATTTTGTCTATCCAGAAGATATATTCATCAAGTACGCTTTCTAAATTGATATATGTGTACGAAAAAGGCGGACATAAAAATCTACTTTTCTTTTACGAATATCAATATTCTGTAAATGGATCTGAAGTATGTATCGTCGGCTTACAAGTGAAACACATTAAATAAAAATTTTCGATGTATGAGTTTTTTAGCTTTTCTAGATCAGAATATGGTGATAGGCTGATGAAATCCTCCACTAAGTCATTTTTTCTATGCATGAAGGATATATTTCTTCTAGAGTACCACACTTAGTAAGTAGAATGCCTCCTCGTTTTCTCAGAACTATATTTTTGGATCTGTGTGCTTCACTTTTTCGCTGACGGTATCATGTTTCGAAAAAACCCATTTCAATTTCTGGTTTGAAAATTTTTGAATATGAATTGAAGAGGGTATCATAGTGGATATAGTTTCGAATTTCATCGCGAAAGGCATCAGAATTTAAGTTGGAAACAGATATCCAATATTATTATTATGATAAAACTGCAACAGATGTTTCCCTCATCGCGCATAGAGGGCAGCACAAACAACATGGCATTGACGTAGTTGACTGTAAACAAGAACTGAAATTAATGAAGGCCGCTGCCGTGCGGATGGGTGTGGATGACATAGCGTCCGGAGATGTCAGGTTTTGATATGATTTTGCAAATGTGTGTTGTGTCTCCACTTTGTTATTTAAATAGTCTAATAAAGTATTGATGAGTGTTAAGAGGGTCTATCGCTTGTTCGTCTCAGCTACAATCGATTCTCCCCCAACACCATCACAAAAATAATTTTTATCTACAGATACTTTTTCTGGTGGAACAATGGTTGGAGGAAGAATGGTTTTAAACTTAATTGAGGCACTATTTTCTTTCTTTAAGAAGAGAAAAAAAAAGAAAATGAACACTAATTGAAGGTTTTTATTTTTTAAAGAGATTGAGAATAATGGAAAAAGCACAAGTTGTGATCGAAATGCCCTTTCCTTTCCTTTTATAGTTTGGCATAGCTCCCAAATAACTGTTGCTTCACGACTAAGTCCCTTAGAAAAATATGCTCAGCCTTTTTGTGTCAACGAAAGCAGATGTGTTGCTTTAGTGAATAAATGCGGAGAAAAAAAACGGGTATTCAGAATTTCTAAAGGCCATCTTTCACTAAAAGATACAAGCATTACGTGCATTACATCATGGTGCACGATTTCAGTGCATTGGCACCGACATCACGATGTCTTCCATAAGCTTGAAATGCAATATACATAAAAAAGGATAGAAATAGGATTTCAGAGAAACAGGAAAAAGCAGGAGAAAGAAATTTCAAAGTAAAAACAGTTTAGATTATTTATCCTCACATAGAATACCGCCGAGTTGGAGAAAAAAGATACTTAAATGATTTTTAGCTTCTAAGTTATAAGGGCTTTTAAGTGGAGTCATCAAAGGATTTAAAAATTACATTCACTCAAAAAATGTCTCTATTCCTTAATAAAATCGCATCTGTGTCCAAGTATCAAAGCAGATTAATTATGAAATTAGAGTTAAAAATATTAAATAAGTTCGAAATTTGAAAATTGGACTGAAAACATGTAACGTTGAATGAAATGGTTACTGCAATGTAACCAAATCTAATTACTTATGGTTATAACGTATAATAATTAATATGTTATAACCATAGTATAATTAATATGTAAACATAATTATAGTATAATTAATATGTAATTATAATTGTAGTATAATTAATATGTAATTATAATTATAGTATAATTAATATTTAATATGTTGACCGATATTGTAATTTTTTATATATTTTTGCGTTATAATTTGGATTTCTGCTTAACATTATATAAAAATGAAACGGAAGAATATTAGGGATCTATTTCATTACGTCTTTATTATTAAAAACAATAGATAAATAAATACTCGAGTTTAAGTGATAATTTTATGCAAGATAAATTTGATTGATAAATTGTATTTTAATTTATTGATGAAAATTTTTTTATGTTTAAATCAAATATTAAAACTTTAAATTCAAATTATGAAATGAATTTTACTTTATTGCAGAAATAAATGCTAAATGTTTAAAATAGTTCCTAAAGAACTATTAGCCATGTAGTACAGACAGTAAGTTTATATATTTAAAACAGTTATGGTAAAAATCAATAGAACATTAAAACTATTTGTTACATAATACTAATTTCACATGTATAATGCAAAGCACGAAAACATATGCATGTATTACAATTTTATTATAATGTGGAACATATATTATTGAAACTGCTAACAAGAAAACAATATTAAATACATTTAAACTTTTTTTAAGTTAAATATCAACTTTATCGTTTGATAAAGACCCCATAAAATGCTAGCTTAATATTTTGTTTTAAAAGGAACTCTTATTTCTGAAAATATATCGTCTTTTGGGCACAGCTGATGACCAAAAACTATTTTTGTCGAGTGTAAAATCTAATAATTTAGATGTTTAACAGCTTTGCAAGACACAAATGTTTTTAACGAGATTACTCTTTTACTTAAATAACCTTTCCCTAGAATAAATTTGATTCAAAGAGAAAGAGATGGTTTGAGTGTTGGAATTTATGAGTAAACTTTAAACTAGAATTTTCGGTTATAATTTATCAAGAAATAGTTAGGAGTTAAAACAGCGAAGAGTATATACTTCTGAAATTTATAATATTTCATGGTTATGTGTTCCTTATTTTCGAATTTTCGACTTTTTGTTTTCGAGTAAAGCACGAGGAAACAAATAAAATACAATAAATGTATGAATCTGAACTCCAAAGAAAAATAAACTAGTAAAAACTTGAGTAATAGGTATTTTGTACTTTTCTATAGAAATGCATATTTTTAACATGAATTTTACAAATAGTAGCTAAAAGGAAGCTTATTTATACCAAGTATTTACAACTGAAAGACTGATTTTAGTATATACGAGGAAAAGTATATACTGAGTAAACAAAGTATATACTGAGTAAACATGATATACAAAAAGAAAAATAGAATAAGAATTGTGGATATTATTTTTTTATTGTCAGATGAAAGTCTGATTTCTTCAGAAACATTTTAGAGAATATAAGCTTCTTTTCCGTATTCCTTCGAGAATATTGTCTTCTTATGCCTGCGTTTTCATATATAAGTTAAAACTCACAGAATGATGTATGTTACTCTCTTTAGTTTATTTCCGAAGAATAGCGATACCGAATTCTAACAAAGATATTGGAGTCTAAAATCTATATAAAAATCATTATTGGAGAAACAAATTACAGGAGATGCATTTTTTTGAGATATTGGCGAATTCTTCGCATGATACTACATAAACTAAATCAATTCAAAATAAAAGTTTGAAATGTTGCTTTTCAAAGTAGAATTATGTTTATTAAATGTTACATTTTGAAATAGAATGTACCTTAGCATAATAAATTTATTTATGGTGGTATCAAAATACATATGTTTTATATAAAATTAATTTTGAAAACTTCAAACCATTTTTTAACGTTTCTTTATTAAAGTATGTGGAGTATTTGTAACAGCCACTTGTGTACAGACCCCGCATATTTATAAATTATAGTCCTCCATATCTTTTAAATATTATTTACTACCTTGTTCACCACGTGGGTAGGTTACATCCACACATTCTTGGCACAACCCGTTTATAGAGAGGCCATGCATTCATTACAGGCGGACAAACATCCATGCCTTAATTCGGATTCGAATCTGAAGCCATAAATCAGCACCTTGATCACTAGACTAGACCGAATCAGTAGACCGATTGGTCGACTTAAATAAATAATGATAAATATTTGATATTTATTAACCCTTCTGGTGGTTGTCTCATCATTAGCAAAACTGACCAGACCTTGATGGATGAGATATCTCGTCGAAACCACTTGGAGGGTTAATTTCCACAAGGTCCTTTTCTCCTCTGTGTAAACCTTTTTTAGAGTGTGCGTGTGCATTTATTTGACGTTGTTTGAAGCAGCTTGTCCGAATACCCAAGTGCCATAAAACCCAAAATCAATCTATTCAAATTCAGATCTATCTGAAAGCAAAACATCCGCCCTAAAGAGTTTCTTATTTGCTTACATCTATTAATAGAAGAGTCGTTAACCCTTCAAGTCGTTTCGACGAGATATTTCAAGACGAGACAAGATGTCTCGTCATCAAGAATTCTGAATGATGATCTTGCCGTTTTTTGATGATGACAAGATCTAGATGAGGTCAGTTTTTCGAATGACGAGGTATCTCATCCATCAAGATCTGGTCAGTTTTGCTAATGACGAGTTACTTCGTCGAGAGAGGTTTAATTAAACTGACCAGATCTTGATCTCGTCATCATAAAAACAATCGGCAGTATCTTGATGACCAGTTTTGTCGCCATTAGAAAATTGGTCAGATCTTCAAGGACGAGATAACTCGTAAAACCATTTGGAGGATTAATGGCTATAAATAAATTTATACAACTAGAGAGACCAAGTACTATTATTTAAATAGTTTAACATTAAAAACACTTGGGTTAGGTTGCAGTGATGTATCTTTTATAAAAGTGATCAATCGTTGCAAAGTTCGTTGATGAATAGCCGATATCAGTTTTTTGTTTCCTCTTTCCTCTGCACGTGAGTATATCCGGAATACCAATAGACTGTTCAATAGTTCTATTTTTTGGCTTCTCCTTAGGAGCGATTAATCATCCTCAAACTCTCTTCTGTCGGAAAGAACTCAATGGGGTACTTAACTAATGCGGTATATGCGAATGATGAACAAAAGATAATGCTGAAAATGATTTATTAAAATTAGCTTGAATAGAGATAAAGTAGACCTTAAGAGAAACTTCGTTTTAGAGATAAAAACAATTATTTTTCATGATGAAAGGACTTTAAGTTCAGGCATTAGAGTTAATTATGGGGGATGAAAAAATATTTACTCTCTTTCGGCTCTTTAAGGATATTATTTATTTAAATATCTGGGCCGGCGATAGCACGGTTGGATAAGTAACTGAATACCAACCGGAGGGTTGCGAGTTCAAATCCAACCAAAAAACGTAGTGTAAAAAGGGGATGGTGCACATTAAATCTATCGTAGCCTAAAATGCCCTCACGTTGGCGTGGTGTGGAAGTTTGGAAAGTGCGGTGCTATATAGCTCAGGTGTTGACCTCCTCATCTGACCGTGGTTAAAAATCACGTGGTGTTGTCCTCGATCTTTCCCTTCGGAGGTTGATCCCGGACCGTCGGCAATAGCCCGTTGTGTTGCTGCAGTGCGACGTTAATTAAATACCTACCTACCTATCATTTAAATACCCATTAAATGAGTCTTTAGATTGTCGATTCTGAAACAGTGAGATAATACTAGTTAGTCGACTGAAACCTTAGTCAAATTGGTAGTAAAGAGTGAATGACTAATAAAGATGAGAAACAGAAAAGATGGGGTCAATGGCCATTGCGGTGGGGCAAGACGTCCACCATCATCAGGATAGAAGAAACGCGAGTTTAAATAAATTATTCTAAAATAGCTTTGCCGCAATTGACTTTAGTGTTCCCCCATCCTTATACGTGGCCTGGAAAGACTTAGTTAACATTCCTAGTGGTTGTCTCAACGAAGTATCTCGTCCTAAATCGATCATGTCTTGATGAACGAGATATCTCGTCTTTAAAAGAAACTGACCAGAGCTTGATGTCGTCATCGTAAAAAATTCGCAATACCTTGATGACGAGATATCTCGCCAAGTATTAACTTTATGAAGATCTTGATGGACGAGATATCTTGTCAAAACCCCTTGTAGGATTAAATAAAGTACGTTGTGAAAACACTATTCTAGAACAAAAATATTTAAACTCTTGTTTTCTTGTGGCTAACTTCTGTCCTGATGGTGGACGTCTTGTTCAACTGAAATGACCCTTGATTTTTTTATATTTTTCTAATCTTTATTATTCATTGCTTTGAAGGCTGTTTACTTTCTACTACCAATTTGACTAAGGTTTCCATCTTCTTACATACTTACTAGTATTACCTGATTAGTTTATGAATCAATAGACTAATAGCTTATTTAATGGATACTCAAATGGTTAGTATATTTAAAAACCCTTGATAAAAGTAAATATTTTTTCATCCCGTTCCTTCACTATCAAAAATAAATCAAGATTTCATCTTTCCTTGTCGTTTTTTAAAGTTGTTCAATACTAACTTGGTCACTAACTTGTTTCAAGGAATATTCACTGCGAAAAGTATAATGTAAAGATTTTTATCCTCAGATAATATTCTTGAAGGTAAAATGCTGTCGATTCTCTCATCAAGAAATTCATCATAAGATGTCATCACAACTCTGTGCCATACACCGCAGCATCTAATTGTAAGCATTGTTTTATTCTACCCATTTAAGTTAGGTATCTTCCAGCTTAAGTCAGTTTAGGCAGCATGGTATTTAACCCTCTCCGAGATTCACGCGAATATATCCGTTCTTCAGTCTTCCCTGCATGACTTCGGGAGCGTCGTGACTCAGTGGGTATCTCCACTGCGCTAGCAACCTTCGAGTTGTAGGCAGCGTAGGACCAATTCCTGTCAGGTGCATTCCTTTCCTCCCTTTCCTCTTCTGCGTTACTTAAACTTTCCTTTTGTCTGTATGTCTATTACTTGATATTGTATGTCTTGTGTCTGGCGCTGCATGGAAAAATTTGGACCTTGCGCCATAAAACCCCGAAGCAACCAACCATCCCTGCATGACTTCTAACCAGTTTTGACCTTTTTGACCAATAGAATCTTTCCTAGGATTCTTTCAATCAATAGATACGGTAATTTAGTCACAATGCGTGCTGAGAGTTAAAAGCAACGCTACTACACACGAAAATCTCGTCACTTAGAGGATTAAATTACCAATGACCCAGCTCTAACGCTAAAAGTGGTTTCGTCTAGGTATCTCATCCATCAAGATCTAACACATTTAGCAAATGACGAGATATCTTATCCATCAAGATCGGACAAGTTTTGCTAATGGTGATCATGGTAATGGTCATCAGGATATTGACGATCTTTTTATGATGACGAGATCAAGATCTAATGACGAAGAATCTGACCCAGCAAGATTTGTTCAAGTCATGAAGATGCAGATGCTGCAAATATTACATTTTCAAGAGGACTATACTGTCATTGTACAGTTTAGGAAACGTTTTGAAGTTGTGTGCTCATTTCGAATGTCTGTTAATACTCCCAGTGGTTTCGACTAGATATCACATCCATTAAGATCCAGCCAGTTTTACTAATGAGATACCTACCAAAAGTGTGAACCCAGGCTACAAATATTACATTTCCAACAGGAGTATATTGTCATTGTAAAGTTTAGGAAACGTTTTGAAGTTGTGTGCTCATTTCGAATGTCTGTTAATACTACCAGAGGTTTCGACTAGATATCACATCCATTAAGATCCAGCCAGTTTTGCTAATGAGATACCTACCAAAAGTGTGAACCCAGGCTACAAATATTACATTTCCAACAGGAGTATATTGTCATTGTAAAGTTTAGGAAACGTTTTGAAGTTGTGTGCTCATTTCGAATGTCTGTTAATACTCCCAGAGGTTTCGACTAGATATCACATCCATTAAGATCCAGCCAGTTTTGCTAATGAGATACCTACCAAAAGTGTGAACCCAGGCTACAAATATTACATTTCCAACAGGAGTATATTGTCATTGTAAAGTTTAGGAAACGTTTTGATGTTGTGTGCTCATTTCGAATGTCTGTTAATACTCCCAGAGGTTTCGACTAGATATCACATCCATTAAGATCCAGCCAGTTTTGCTAATGAGATACCTACCAAAAGTGTGAACCCAGGCTACAAATATTACATTTCCAACAGGAGTATATTGTCATTGTAAAGTTTAGGAAACGTTTTGAAGTTGTGTGCTCATTTCGAATGTCTGTTAATACTCCCAGAGGTTTCGACTAGATATCACATCCATTAAGATCCAGCCAGTTTTGCTAATGAGATACCTACCAAAAGTGTGAACCCAGGCTACAAATATTACATTTCCAACAGGAGTATATTGTCATTGTAAAGTTTAGGAAACGTTTTGAAGTTGTGTGCTCATTTCGAATGTCTGTTAATACTCCCAGAGGTTTCGACTAGATATCACATCCATAAGATCCAGCCAGTTTTGCTAATGAGATACCTACCAAAAGTGTGAACCCAGGCTACAAATATTACATTTCCAACAGGAGTATATTGTCATTGTAAAGTTTAGGAAACGTTTTGAAGTTGTGTGCTCATTTCGAATGTCTGTTAATACTCCCAGTGGTTTCGACTAGATATCACATCCATTAAGATCCAGCCAGTTTTGCTAATGAGATACCTACCAAAAGTGTGAACCCAGGCTACAAATATTACATTTCCAACAGGAGTATATTGTCATTGTAAAGTTTAGGAAACGTTTTGAAGTTGTGTGCTCATTTCGAATGTCTGTTAATACTCCCAGAGGTTTCGACTAGATATCACATCCATTAAGATCCAGCCAGTTTTGCTAATGAGATACCTACCAAAAGTGTGAACCCAGGCTACAAATATTACATTTCCAACAGGAGTATATTGTCATTGTAAAGTTTAGGAAACGTTTTGAAGTTGTGTGCTCATTTCGAATGTCTTAACCTTATTGGTGGTTTCGACGAGATATTTCGTCCATTAAGATCTAATCAGTTTTGCTAATGACGAGATAACTCGTCGAAACAACCACCAGGAGAGTAAAACAACTTTTTACATCCCGATTGATAATATTATTAATTGATCTGCATTGGTAATAGTAACGTCAAATGATAAAGTTTATATGAATATAAATACGGTATCAAAACGTTAACGGTAATCTTTATAAAGCGGTAATCTTAATCCTTATAAAGCGGTAATCTTAATTTTTATAAATGATTGCATGTGTTCTTATCGGGTAGATATTTAATTAACATCACACTGGAGTAAAACAACGGGCTATTGGTCACGGTCTGAGATCAAACCGGAAGGGAAAGACCGAGGACAACACCACGTAATTTTGAGCCACGGTCAGATGACGAGGTCACACATGAGCTGGAGCCCCACTCTCCAAACTTCCACACCACGCCAACGTGAGGACATTTGAGGCCACGATAAATTTAACGTGTACCAGCCCCTTTTGTACACGACGGTCTTTGGTTGGATTCGAACTCCCAACCCTGTTCTTATAGGGAGACTCTGAATTAAACTAAACAAACTTTACAAACTAATTGTCGAAATACGTCTAAAAACTGCTTTTAGTCGCATTTACAACGTGGTAAAATAATTACCTAAATGAATTAACATGTGGACTCAATTTTATTGATTATCCATGAGTTCGAGTTTTGTAGAATTGGCTTTTCCTAGTTCCGTTTCAATTAACCACTTTGGATTGTTATTTTGGTTTTAGAGGGGCGATTCTAAATTAAAACTTTTAAGGACAGTGCTAACTGTTAATTTCCAATGCTTGTGTTTAATTTATGTGAAATAATTAACTCAGAATCCACAAAAAAGTTAACGTTTTATTACTATGGTTACTTCAACTGATGTATTAAGTTTATAATTTTGATGACAGAAAAATATAACAGCTCACAAAAAGTGAGCCTTGAAGCACAAAAATTACCAAATTTGTGTTTTCAAAAATGGCTAAACCAGAGGAAGGATAAACAGCATGTATATTTTATACTTAACGATATTTTTTTAATATTTAGTTTCTTAAACTAGCAAGCGGCCTCTATTTGGTTACCAAGGAAACCCGGGCTGTAGGATGTAATGCTCGCTGATGTGTTTCATTTTTTATGATTTTAAAATGATTTACGTAAAATTATAACTTTTTTATTTCTTAATTATTCGTCTAGCTTGTCAGTTTATGTTTTTGGATTTTCATAAAATAATTTGTGCGTTAATTAAAACAATTGAGTTTTTAATACATCGATTTTTAGTTTAATTTTCGAACAGATATTTAAAAAAAATACTGTGTTCGACGTTTTTAACCATGTACTTAAAATATTATAAAATGTATTTCAAACGATCTCTTTGAATGTTATAATATTTTTATTTAACGAAAATAATAAAACCATGCAATGAATTTAGTTTTATTACAATGAGAATATTTTGAAAAAAAGTTTTTAGTATTCAGCTGCATTACAAAATAAAACTCAATGTTGAAAGATTTTAAAAGTAAGATCAGTTTTAAAAATAAGTTGTAGGCATTCTATTGAAAAGGCCGAATTAATTAATATTATTAGCTTGTCAAGCTTTAAAACTATAAATAATCCTAAATTGGCTTCGTTGACTTCAATTTATTTTATTTTATTATTTTATTATTTCTCTCTTCTGTGTCATTTGAACTTACAGAGAATTTGAAATGTGGAAGAGAAAAATAGAAAGGAGAAAAAATTCCAGATACCTCTCTTGAAAGAGACTAGGAGAAAACATCCCAGATACCTCGTACAGTAAAAAGAGGACGAAATAAAAAATAAATTTGTAATACAAAAACATGACAACTGTAAATTTTATGGTATGTTCTAAAGCCGTGTATTTCAAGCACTTGACTTTAATACCAATTTTATCAGACCTGTTGGATCAACCTCCCCATCCATTAACTTTTAGATTTCTTCACCATTCAGGATTTTTACCCCATATATAATTAATAAGACCTTAAAAATTGAATTCCATAGAGCTTTATCAACTAAGATGGGGATACTCCATATTAGTTCACTTTAAAAAAAATACGGTTTTACATTTCTTGTAGTTAAAATTTTACCTTTAGATTTAATTTTTATGTATATCACTTGGTTTTCTTCATTGCATCTCTGTTTTAATGTTGGACTGGTTATTAGTTTGAAGTCTTTTAAATCCATTTCATAATTTTACTGTCTTGCGCCATAAAACCCAAACCATCAACCATCAAGGAAATGAGCTAATTAGTTCCTTAAATAAACAGCCAAATTTTCAATTCTAATGAAGCATACCATTTACTACTTTACTTATAAAGATACATCCTTGCATACATCATTAAATATATACAGTAGTGCATAATGAATTATTAGAACGGTGAGTAGTTTACGGATTAGAGTTTATGGATTTTCTTCAGTAGTCAAAAGTCCTGGTCTCCTCAATGTAACTTATGCAAATATAATCCCGCTGCTACCTAGAGTAATATGTACTCTCTCGAATACTAGTACTCCTTAGAGTAGCTATGTACAGTGGTGCACAATGAATGATTATAGTAA
This sequence comes from Meta bourneti, assembly GCA_933210815.1. NCBI lineage: Eukaryota > Metazoa > Arthropoda > Arachnida > Araneae > Tetragnathidae > Meta > Meta bourneti. The sequence goes on from OW119928.1 coordinate 9,347,106, forward strand.
TATGTGCTGCCAAGAGTAAATATGTACAGTGATGCATAATGAATTATTAGAGCGGTGAGTAGTTTACGGATTAGAGTTTATGATTTTCTTCAGCAGTCAAGAGTCCTGGTCTCCTCAGTGTAACTTATGCAAATATAATGCCGCTGCTCCCTAGAGTAATATGTACTCTCTCGAATACTAGTACTCCTTAGAGTAGCTATGTACAGTGGTGCATAACGAATGATTAGAGTAATATGTACTACCAAAAGTAAATATGTACAGTGGTGCATCGAATAATTAGAGTAATAGCACTCCCTAGAGTAATGATACTCCAGAGAGTAAATACATACAGTGGTGCATAATGAATAATAGAAGTAATATGTACTCCCTGGAGTAATATGTAAAGTTGTGTATAATGAATAATTAGAGTAATATGTAAAGTTGTGCATAATGAATAATTAGAGTAATATGTACTTCCTAGAGTAATATGTAAAGTTGTGCATAATGCATAATTAGAGTAATATGTAAAGTTGTGCATAAGGAATAATTAGAGTAAATATGTATGAAGGTGTAGAATAAATAATTAAAGCAATACTCAATAGAGTAACTTGTACTGCCTAGTGTAAATATGTACAGTGGTGCATAATGAATAATTAAAGCAGTGATTAGTTTATGGATTAAACAAGCATATCCTGCCCGGTTTACTTTCCAGTCTACTGCTCATACAGACCTGTCAACTTTGAATTGAAAGAATTGAATTGGACGCTCTCTAGATTATCGAGAATCCTCTAATTGAACCCTTTTTAAATTCAATAATGGATTTAAAGGCACGTCCCAGAAAGAAAAAAGCTAAATGTTCCTCCGAATTTTAAGTTTTCTTCAGTAGTCGAGTCCTGGGCTCCTCAGTGCAAGTTATGCAAATATAACCCTGCTGCTCCCTAGAGCAATATGTACTCTCTCGAATACTAGTACTCCTTAGAGTAGCTATGTACAGTGGTGCATAACGAATGATTAGAGTAATATGTACTACCAAAAGTAAATATGTACAGTGGTGCATCGAATAATTAGAGTAATAGCACTCCCTAGAGTAATGATACTCCAGAGAGTAAATACGTACAGTGGTGCATAATGAATAATAGAAGTAATATGTACTCCCTGGAGTAATATGTAAAGTTGTGTATAATGAATAATTAGAGTAATATGTAAAGTTGTGCATAATGAATAATTAGAGTAATATGTACTTCCTAGAGTAATATGTAAAGTTGTGCATAATGCATAATTAGAGTAATATGTAAAGTTGTGCATAAGGAATAATTAGAGTAAATATGTATGAAGGTGTAGAATAAATAATTAAAGCAATACTCAATAGAGTAACTTGTACTGCCTAGTGTAAATATGTACAGTGGTGCATAATGAATAATTAAAGCAGTGATTAGTTTATGGATTAAACAAGCATATCCTGCCCGGTTTACTTTCCAGTCTACTGCTCATACAGACCTGTCAACTTTGAATTGAAAGAATTGAATTGGACGCTCTCTAGATTATCGAGAATCCTCTAATTGAACCCTTTTTAAATTCAATAATGGATTTAAAGGCACGTCCCAGAAATAAAAAAGCTAAATGTTCCTCCGAATTTTAAGTTTTCTTCAGTAGTCGAGTCCTGGGCTCCTCAGTGCAAGTTATGCAAATATAACCCTGCTGCTCCCTAGAGCAATATGTACTCTCTCGAATACTAGTACTCCTTAGAGTAGCTATGTACAGTGGTGCATAACGAATGATTAGAGTAATATGTACTACCAAAAGTAAATATGTACAGTGGTGCATCGAATAATTAGAGTAATAGCACTCCCTAGAGTAATGATACTCCAGAGAGTAAATACGTACAGTGGTGCATAATGAATAATAGAAGTAATATGTACTCCCTGGAGTAATATGTAAAGTTGTGTATAATGAATAATTAGAGTAATATGTAAAGTTGTGCATAATGAATAATTAGAGTAATATGTACTTCCTAGAGTAATATGTAAAGTTGTGCATAATGCATAATTAGAGTAATATGTAAAGTTGTGCATAAGGAATAATTAGAGTAAATATGTATGAAGGTGTAGAATAAATAATTAAAGCAATACTCAATAGAGTAACTTGTACTGCCTAGTGTAAATATGTACAGTGGTGCATAATGAATAATTAAAGCAGTGATTAGTTTATGGATTAAACAAGCATATCCTGCCCGGTTTACTTTCCAGTCTACTGCTCATACAGACCTGTCAACTTTGAATTGAAAGAATTGAATTGGACTCTCTCTAGATTATCGAGAATCCTCTAATTGAACCCTTTTTAAATTCAATAATGGATTTAAAGGCACGTCCCAGAAATAAAAAAGCTAAATGTTCCTCCGAATTTTAAGTTTTCTTCAGTAGTCGAGTCCTGGGCTCCTCAGTGCAAGTTATGCAAATATAACTCTGCTGCTCCCTAGAGCAATATGTACTCTCTCGAATACTAGTACTCCTTAGAGTAGCTATGTACAGTGGTGCATAACGAATGATTAGAGTAATATGTACTACCAAAAGTAAATATGTACAGTGGTGCATCGAATAATTAGAGTAATAGCACTCCCTAGAGTAATGATACTCCAGAGAGTAAATACGTACAGTGGTGCATAATGAATAATAGAAGTAATATGTACTCCCTGGAGTAATATGTAAAGTTGTGTATAATGAATAATTAGAGTAATATGTAAAGTTGTGCATAATGAATAATTAGAGTAATATGTACTTCCTAGAGTAATATGTAAAGTTGTGCATAATGCATAATTAGAGTAATATGTAAAGTTGTGCATAAGGAATAATTAGAGTAAATATGTATGAAGGTGTAGAATAAATAATTAAAGCAATACTCAATAGAGTAACTTGTACTGCCTAGTGTAAATATGTACAGTGGTGCATAATGAATAATTAAAGCAGTGATTAGTTTATGGATTAAACAAGCATATCCTGCCCGGTTTACTTTCCAGTCTACTGCTCATACAGACCTGTCAACTTTGAATTGAAAGAATTGAATTGGACGCTCTCTAGATTATCGAGAATCCTCTAATTGAACCCTTTTTAAATTCAATAATGGATTTAAAGGCACGTCCCAGAAATAAAAAAGCTAAATGTTCCTCCGAATTTTAAGTTTTCTTCAGTAGTCGAGTCCTGGGCTCCTCAGTGCAAGTTATGCAAATATAACCCTGCAGCTCCCTAGAGCAATATGTACTCTCTCGAATACTAGTACTCCTTAGAGTAGCTATGTACAGTGGTGCATAACGAATGATTAGAGTAATATGTACTACCAAAAGTAAATATGTACAGTGGTGCATCGAATAATTAGAGTAATAGCACTCCCTAGAGTAATGATACTCCAGAGAGTAAATACGTACAGTGGTGCATAATGAATAATAGAAGTAATATGTACTCCCTGGAGTAATATGTAAAGTTGTGTATAATGAATAATTAGAGTAATATGTAAAGTTGTGCATAATGAATAATTAGAGTAATATGTACTTCCTAGAGTAATATGTAAAGTTGTGCATAATGCATAATTAGAGTAATATGTAAAGTTGTGCATAAGGAATAATTAGAGTAAATATGTATGAAGGTGTAGAATAAATAATTAAAGCAATACTCAATAGAGTAACTTGTACTGCCTAGTGTAAATATGTACAGTGGTGCATAATGAATAATTAAAGCAGTGATTAGTTTATGGATTAAACAAGCATATCCTGCCCGGTTTACTTTCCAGTCTACTGCTCATACAGACCTGTCAACTTTGAATTGAAAGAATTGAATTGGACGCTCTCTAGATTATCGAGAATCCTCTAATTGAACCCTTTTTAAATTCAATAATGGATTTAAAGGCACGTCCCAGAAATAAAAAAGCTAAATGTTCCTCCGAATTTTAAGTTTTCTTCAGCAGTCGAGTCCTGGGCTCCTCAGTGCAAGTTATGCAAATATAACCCTGCTGCTCCCTAGAGCAATATGTACTCCCTAGAGTAAATATGCACAGTGGTACATAATTAATAACTATAGTAATATGTACTCCCTAGAGTGAATATGTATAGTGGTGCATAATAAATAGTTATAGCAATATGTACTTCCTAGAGTAATTTGTATTACTTAGAGTAGATATGTACAATGGTGCGTAATGAACAACTGTAGTAATATGTACTATAATAGTTTTTAGTCATTAGAAATTAGAGTAATAGTGCTTCCTAGTATAAATATAGAGTGGTGTATAATGAATAACTAGAATAATATGGGATGCCCTAGAGTAATAGCACACTCTAGAGTAGTATGTGTATATTCCCTAGAGTAACATTTACTCTCCTAGAGTAAATATGTAATGTACTCCCTAGATTAGCAGTATTCCCCAAAATAATAGTACTCCCTAAAATGACATTATACCCTAGAGTAGGGGTTACCAAACATATTTGACCGTCGACTCCTACAAACGTTTCATGACATTTTATCGACCCACTCTATTTTACTATTATGCAATTATAATAGCACAAGCAAAAAAGACCCTTATGGGAGCTTTTAGATTGCTTATTTTATAGTTAGTGTTTATTGTATGTATAATATAGTATATATTATTATATTGGCTTATTGGTCGAAGGGATACGTTTTTGTTTAAGACGTCCTTCTTAGCATTACATATTTAATAGGAAAGATAAATAATATATAGAATATAAAATTTAATTTAGATAACAAAATAACAATAATACAATCTTCCTTATATATGTGAAAATAAGACTTATTAACGTACACAATTTACTAACGTTGTCAACGGGAAGGGTGTGCTTCATGACTCTTGACGCGATTATCAATGTTGGTTTCAAAATTAGTAAGTTTCAGCCTTAAATCGCCACGGAATTCTATATATAGCTTATTTCTTTGGTTTGTTAAAATGGAATTAACATGGCTGAAACCATGTACGAGCTTGGAAATGCAAGTCAAAGGAGGAGTACCACTTCAGAAAGTTTTAGATATTTTTCTACAACATTTATATTCGTCCAAAAAGTAACTTAAAGTGCTATTTTTAAAAAGCGTCTTAGCTTCAAGATCAACTGACAATTCAATAAGTTAATCTTCTAAGATGCATTCGATATTTTAAATATCCGATTTGATTTTTCTATCGACTCCTAAGCCTCAATCGACCCCTAACAACGTATATCGACCCCTGCCCTAGAGTAATGGAACTCCCTAAAATAATTATACTCCCTTGAGTATGTATAGTGGTGCATAATGAATAATTAGAGCAGTAAGTACTTTATGGATTAGACAAGCATATCGTGCACGGTTTACTTTCCAGTCTACGACCCATACAGACCTGTTAGCTTTTAACTGACAGAATTTAATTTGGACGAATGCTGAACCCTTTTTAAATTCAATAATGGATTTAAAGCACGGCCCAAAAATAACAAAAAAAATTACACGTTCCTCCTAGACTTAAGTTTTCTTCAGCAGTCAAGAGTCCTCTCCTCCTCAGTGCAAGTTATGCAAATATAATCCTGCCGCTCCCTAGAGTGCTATTAATTCCCTCTTGCTCTTTCAAGAAGTCCATCCCGGCCGTGTTTGCACTGTAAAATTAAATTGCGAAAGAATAAAACCTCATTAACGTTGCCCTAGCGGATATTTTCACTTTAAATTAAAATTTATCACTTCCTCGGTTCCGGCCGTTGCTAACTGAATTACCATGCGCAACTACACGAATAAGTTCGGCAGAATTAGAGCCGGTCTCTCTGTGTAGTGTTTTTACAATATAGCGATAAGAACTTCGTTAGGGGTAATGGGAATTATTTAAATAAATCTACTGACTTTTGAAGTTGATTTTGTATGGAGTTTTGATGGAGCTCCTTTCAAATTTTTAGAAGGATTCCATTGGTCATTTCTTCAGAATAGAATTCTTTGGAACGATTCTATCGGTTCTTTCCTTGGAATAGAATCCTTTGGACCGAATCTTTTGGTCCATTCTGAATAATAGAATCACTTGGAAAGATATTTCTCCTTCCTTAGAATAAAATCCTTTGGAAAGATTATGCTGTTCCTTTCCTTGGAATAGAATCCTTTGGAACGATTATATTGTTCCTTTCTTTGGAATGGAATCCTTTGGAACGATTCTATTAGTCCATTCTGTATAATAGAATCATTTGGAAAGATACAATTTCTCCTTTTCCTAGAATAAAATCATTTGGAAAAATTCCATTTCTCCTTTCCCCTTAGACTAAAATCATTTGGAAAGGTTCTGTAGTTCCTTTCCTTAGAATAGAATCCGTTGGAACGATTTTATTGGTCCATTCTGTATAATACACTGCTGGCCACCGTAAATGCAACACCCTGAAGGAAGCATGCAAATAATATGAAATTTACAACATGCATTAGCGGAGGTGAGATATGCAAATGATTAGAATTTCAGCGCAGACGCACATCACGCGCGCCTGTGGCGCCACTTCAAAGCGCTATTTAAGGCTTGGAGATTTCGACGATTTCAAGTACGGCAATTGTGTTTTTCTTGTGGTTTTTTCAAAAAAACGATCAATTATGCCTCGTAGAAAACAGCGATCATCTTTTGATCAAGTATCCGAGTTCGACAGAAGAAGGATAGTGGCCTACCGAGATTGTGGATTATCTTTCAGGGAAATCGGTAGTCGTGTTGGACGAAACCAAACAACTGTAATGCGGATATGTGATCGTTGGATGCAGGAGGGTACGACGAACCGACGTGTTCGATCGCATCCACCTCAGTGCACCACTTCACGTGATGACAGGCATATTGTGCGTATGGCAGTGACGGATCGCTCAGCCACATCACGAACCATAGCACAGCACATTCAGTCTGTACCGCATCATCCAGTGTCTGCGCGTACCATTCGACGCCGTTTACAGCAGAGTGGTCTGTCCGCAAGACGTCCATTGCTTCGTCTACCCTTGACGCAGAACCACAGACGTTTCCGCCGCCAATGGTGCGATGAAAGAAGGATGTGGACGGCAGAATGGAATGAAATTGTCTTTACTGACGAGTCACGCTTCTGTCTGCAACACCACGATGGTCGGATTCGAGTCTGGAGACACCGTGGAGAGAGGATGCTGAACAGCTGCGTTATGCACCGCCACACTGGTCCTGCACCGGGTATTATGGTATGGGGCGGTATTGGATATCATTCTCGCACTCCTCTAGTACGCATTGCCGATACTTTAAACAGCCAGCGCTACATCTCCGAGGTGTTGGAGCCAGTTGTCCTTCCTTACCTTCAGGGCTTGCCCACAGCCATATTTCAACAGGATAATGCGCGACCACACGTGGCACGCATTGTCCAAGGGTTCTTCGTCAATCGCCAGATTGAATTGCTTCCCTGGCCAGCTCGCTCTCCGGATCTTTCGCCGATAGAAAACATGTGGTTCATGGTTGCTCAACGATTGACCCAGAATACATCCCCAGCTGCCACACGAGATCAACTTTGGCAACGTGTGGAAGCTGCTTGGTCTGCTGTACCCCAAGAACACATCCAAAGTCTCTTTAAATCAATGCCGAGGCGTGTGGCAGCGGTGATCTCCAACAATGGCGGCTACTCTGGCTACTGATTTTGGCAGGAACCACACTTCACAGAAGTCTATAAATTTAATCATTTGATACTTGGTCAACATGTTATCTACAAAATAAATTTTGTTGTGATATCTCTTGTCTTTCTTGGTGTTGCAATTTGGGTGGCCAGCAGTGTAGAATCATCTGGAAAAATTCTATTTCTGTTTTCCTTAGAATAAAATCATTTGGAGAGATTCCATTGCTCCTTTCCTTAGAATATAATCCTTTGGGAAGATTCGATTGCTTATTTCCTTAGAATATAATGCTTTGTAAAGATTATGTATTGCTCCTTTTCTTAGAATAGAATCCTTTGGAAAGATTCTATTGCTGCTTTTCTTGGAATAAAATCCTTTGGAAAGATTCTATCGCTCCTTTTCTCAAAATAGAATTCATTGGAAATATTTTATTGCTCATTTCCTTAAACTAAAATCTCATCTGGAAAGACTGACTAGGAAGATTAAATTTGGTTAGAAGACTGCAGTTACAAGGTGGAATTAAGCGTGTGAACCTTTGATAGGGTTAAAATTGGGGTGACTGAACAATTAAATTGTAAAAAGAATGAATTTTTACTTTACGATTTCAAAAATAAAGAAATGAGTAATTGCTTATGCGTCTGAATCCTCAACTAAGCTTCAGTTTTAAGAAACGTAACCTAAGCTGAATTCATACGTTATTCATTTATCATCATTACATTACAAATAGATCAAAAGAAATTTGGACGTTTTTACGACAAAATTAATTTAGTTTTTACGATTTTTTTTGAAAACTAGTGGTCGCCCAGTGGTCGAAATTCGACCATAATTCATTTAATTTTTAAGTTTGAACGTTAATAAGGTTATTTTGGTTAATAACGTTAATAAGGTTAATAACGTTATTTTGTCAAAGAGTATACTTCTATATCCATTGCATATAATTTTTTGAATTTTGTTCTATTACGTAAGCTGCGAGCATGTACAAATACGTCATAGGAAAAATTCTGTATAGCTTGGTTAAGCCATATCTAAAAAACAATAACGCGTTATTTGACATTTTCATGGGTTTTTTTTATTGCTATACTGGCCACAGGTTTCGCCAAGGCTACACAGTTAATTTGCCGATCTTTTTCAAATTATATAAAATTTAAATAAAAAATATATCCAAAAAATGAAAAATGAAATAAGGAATACGTGCTTCGTATTTTTTATATATATTTTTTATTGAAACAAAAAAACCGGGTGGTTAAAAAAATAAATGTTGTCCATTGAACTTGAAATAGTTCGACAATGAATTTAATGATTCAAAACTTCTGAGTAGACGATGTTTTTTGTAAAAACTTTTTCATCGTTTGCTAAATGCCCTTGACCGTTATATTCTGAAATATAAAATCTGAAACCATCGAATGATCGAACTCTACTTGCTGCGACGTACAATTGATCATGTGTAAAAACTGGCTGCCTCAATAAAATTCCAATTTTTTCGAATGTTTGTCCTTGAGACTTATTTATTGTCATCGCAAATGCAGGTTTAATTAGAAATTGAGTTCTTTGAAAGTTAAATGGTAAAATAATTCCGGAATATGTTAAATTTATACGTGGAATCAAAATTCTCTTATTGCGTGCGGTTCCAGTTAAAACTTCGCAATCAATAGTATTACGATGCATAAATTTGATGCGCATTCTTGTTCCATTGACTAATGCTTCCTTTGTATTTAAGTTTCTGATCAGCAAAACGATGCAATTAACTTTCAATACTAACTTATGTGGTGCAAATTATACCAAATCTCATACTCCTCCGTGCGCGCAATGTGCTTAAAATGGGGTACAAAGTTTTTTCTTCACGTATTAATATATAGATACTCCTCCGTGCGCGCAATGTGCTTAAAAAGGGGTACAAAGTTTTTTCTTCAGGTATTAATATATAGATTACAGTATATGAACGTAAACAATGAATGTTTTATTTTGTTTAATTTAATATATTTGTAACGCATATTATACATTAATTTTTATCTTTCTGTACTCCTTCTCCATATGAACTTTAATTATGCCAAATCTCATACTCCTCCGTGCGCGCAATGTGCTTAAAAAGGGTACAAAGTTTTTTCCTTCACGTATTAATATATAGATAATTAATGAACGAGCTACTTTATTTCTCGTCGGTTACATTTCTATCTAATTTCAATAGATTTCTGAGGACGAAAATTATTTATTGTCTGTGAACGTGAATGAAGCCATAGTATGAAGTGATTATAGATCACGACGTTGCCTAGTTACAGCCATTAACTTCATATAGGTGATTTGATTTTAAAATTGTTTTAGATGTTGTTAGTCACTCTTCATAAATATAATATTTGGAAAGTTCGTCATAGGAGCGCAGAACTAGAACGTTCAATCATGCTACGATCTTAATATTCGAAAAAAATATTTGTTTTCGGCTGAGAATATTTGGTATAGAATTATCAAACTTTCTTCATTGAAGAAATGTCTGAATTGTGTTTAAAAAATTTTTACTTAGTGAAAAAAATGTTGGAATCAGTTTATTTTTCTCCAATAATTATCTACTTTTATCTGGAATGTTTTAGAGAAGTGTGTTATATTAAAACAAATAACTTACTTTTCAGCCCGACAATTTAATTGCAAGTTTAGCTTTAAATAATTCTGTTGGAATTAAAGTTTTTGAAATTTTGTTTTCTATGTATATACCTATTTCATTAATTACTGAAGACATCTTACTTTACTCAAACATATCACTGATATATTGTTGCTTCATTTGTAAAACATTTATTTAACTTTTATAAATATTTTCATATTTTAATACGCTTTCATGTTAATTATGCACGTATATATTATCCGAACTAAATGTACGGTTTTTAGTTATTAAGAGTAAAATTTGTACAGTTTTCAAGTGTTTCATAGTGTGAAATTTCATTTTATGAACCAATTTTAATAAAGCTTTATAGACAACATAATCATTTAAAAAGATTCGTAAAAAGAAAAACAGCTTCATCGGTACATTCTAAAATCTTGAGTATCTTAGACTAAAAGAAAAATATTAAAATAAAAAATTATTGTAGTGAGAGAAAAAGTTAAATACTAATTTCTACGTTAGTATTCGCATTTACTTAACAATTTTAGCCTCACAGTTTCAGCAAAATAGAGAAGTGTGCGTTTATTTTAGTTCCTTTATAATTAACCCAACTTCCCTTTTAGGATAGAACATTCCTAATGATTAATAAATAATTTTCTTTGAAGACCAATTCAATTTCCGAATAAGTTTAATTCTTTTAGATTCATTCTCAAGTATTAATATATTTCTTATAAAAATTACTTACATTTGACTGATTGTACTTTAATTTTACGTTTTTCTATTTTTAAATAAATAGCTAAGACTCTTACAATCTTTGCATTAAACGATTATAAAAAGGATCTTAAATTGGAACAATTTTAATTTAGATTACAAGAAACTATTTTTATGTAACTAACATGCCACTAAAATTTTTATTGAAACTTCCTAAAACTTAGTAATATCTTAATTAAAACAACTAATATTAATATTTCACAAAGTGATGCATATTTTGTTATTCAGTGTGATAATCGATTAATCTTCCATTTTAAATTGAATTTTTATAATGATGCTTTTAAAGAGTAAGCATTTTTATAAATCAGTAAACATTCAAAATTGAAATTAGGCTTACGTTTCGTTTCGCTAAAATTTAAATGTTGAGGAAAAGTCGTTTAAAATCCTCTACAAAAATTGTGCATTTTTCAATTTGTCCGAAACATAATTATGTAGTAAATAAAATATAACTTAAAGAATTTCAAACAATGAAAGATTGCTTTGAAATTGGATTAACTGGCTGTTCTGAAACTTGTTTCTACACGAACTTTATTTCCACAACCGTTAGACGTAGATGAAATATTTACAAAAATGTTTCAAACAAATGTTACAAATTACCTTATCTAGAAACCTGTTTGTCTGAAAAATACGAAATCTTATTTTTAATACTGAGCACGCCGGTTTTTATATAAAATGTCTAAAATATATCTTCATTTATTAAAATATAAAATTCTATATCTCAACTTTTTTACAACAAAGTTTACCTAAAAAGCTTTCATAATTTTTATGCCGAGAAATTTATGGTTGCATACAAATTGAATTATAAGGTATGTTAATTTGTCAGAAAATCTGTGCATAACCTTAGTCCAACTTCTCAACAATTGGGAGTTAATCCTCCAAGGAGTTTCGAGATATCTCAACAATAAAGATCTGACCAATTCTGACAATGACGAGATAACTCGTCACCAAGATATTCCCAATTTTTTTATATGTCGTCAACATGATATTGCTGATTTTTTGATGATGAGATCAGTATCTGGTCAGTTTTCTTCCAATGACGAGATATCTCTTCAACATTGCCAATTTTTTGATGATGACTAGATCATTATCTTATCAGTTTTCTTCGAATGACGAGATATCTCGTCCATCAAGATCTACTCAGTTTTGCTAAGGACGAGGTACCTCGTAGAGGCAACCTCCAGGGGGGTTAAAGGGACTTCTGGAACGCTTTGAGGTATCTTAGATACAGCAGAGATATTGTTTAATTACAGAAAAAGTACAGCGTTGATTTTGACAAGTAATGAAATTTAAACGCATGGCGTATTTTGTTTAACTACAACGGAATTTATAAACCAGCAAAACAATTTGTTAAATGGGCAAAAGCTAAAGAAGTAGGAATAATTTATGGAATGAAAAAATTAGAAAAATATTTGTTTTAATCCGATAGAAGAAAACACGAACGGCGTTTATCACAGAGATGCTGCAAAATATCGCCCTAAGTTTTTGACAAAAATTACTCCTTTTTGCTGAGGCAATAAATTTTTCCAGGAAATCCCAAAATATATAAAAATATCCCACAGCGAATAAGTTTCCCTCACTGCGTCGTCGCATATTTTTGAATGACACGGAGACAATTTTTTAAATAAAAAATAAATAAATAAAGGCAGCATGCGAGAGAAATATTATATATCCCTCCCAGAGGAAAGTTCGGTCCTAGTATGAAAAAAATTTAACCCCTCCGGATCTCAAAAATTTGAACGTTCTTCTGGGGATTTCACATTTTTAACGAGTTCAAATAACAAAAGGAAATCCCTCTTGGGGGAAAAATATTTTCCCTTACAGCTCTCAGTAAAACGAGCTGTCCACCAAAAGGGAAAAATACACCCCAAAGGCGGGTTAGATATAAAATTCCAGAGCCACACCGTAAAAAATACTTTCATAATAGACCAAAATAAGCTGCAACCGTAGCCCCATCTAGACACCGTGAAGTTGAAGTAGCAGTGCTTTCATCTTTGGTCCAATCACAGACCGGGTAAGTTCCGTGATGGCAGAGCCCTCTGGTGGATTGGCTTGTCTCTTATACGGCCGATGCTCCTATTGATATCGATATGGGTAATTTTTTTCGCATTATTTTGGTCATTTATTTTGGAGGGGGTAGGATTTTAAAATACTGCTGGGTCTAACACGCTTTTACACGTTCCAGTCCTGCAGTTTCGCCATTATTATGCTTTTTTATTTTTAGAAACGTTTGATGTGACGTTTCGGGAAAGACGTTTTTCGAAGCATCTCCCATTTTAGATATTTTTTTATCGTTTAGAATGGACAAATTGTCACCTACAGTTTGGAGTTTCATTTGAGCTTTGAAGTGGAGTTTGGAAGACTTTTTTTGAGCCGTACATTGATGTTTTGATCTCAATACATATCTAAGATATATATTCACATTTCAAAGGATAGATGTAGATAGGTATTTAAATAAAAATCACGCTGGAAGCAACACAACTGGTTACTAAGATTAGATGTGATATACTTTTAAATTGAAATACACTGGTATTCCAAAGTAAGAGAATTTTCACTTTTGGTCGATTGCGCGTTAAATCTGTCGTGGCTTCAAAGGTACTCACGTGTGCATGGTGCGTTGTTCTTGGATCCTTCGGATTGATCCTGGACCGTCGGTAGCAGCACATTGTGTTGCTCCAGTGCGACGTTACTTAACCACATAATTAACCTTTACACTACGGGGCTTTTATTCCGCTACTCGAATACGGTACGACTGTTGTACCACCCGTAGTCTAGAGGTTAAATGTGTTGTTTGCTTCAAAGCCGTTTCTATGTCCATATACACTCGGAAAACGACGTTAGTGTTTATAGTATAAATCACGAATCGTGTTCACCTTTTCGAGTCCAATGTTGTCTGCATTCCAAGCTATCACCGGTATTCCCAGGTACCCCGTCAGCTGTAGCAGGTACTGCGCAGACGCCGCGTTGCTACCGTACACTTCGGCGTTCGTCAGATACAAAAGGGCGATGACGTTCTGCGGCAGCATCTCGTTGCAAAGGGCGTTCAGGACCACCGTCGGACTGGGGTCCAGCGGCAGAGGAACGATCAGCGGTTTCACGCTCTTATGGTACTTCCCGAAATCGAACTTGGCATTCCGGCCTGTGGAATAGGTTCACAAATAGAAGATCGTATAATAGAAACATTTCTAGGTTAAAAAGTCATAAACAAAGGTGTTTATTTAACCCTCCTGGTGCTTGCCTCGACGAGGTATCTATCTCATCATTACCAAGCGAGATAAATCGACCATCAAGATTTCGTCATCTCGTGACTAGAAGAAAGCTGACCAGATCTTGATCTTCACATCATCAAAACATTTCGATGATGAGATACCTCGTCATTGACAAAATTGGTCAGATCTTGATGGATATGTCATCCATTAAGATCTCGTTATCTTGTGACTAGAAGAAAGTTGACCAGATCTTGATCTTCACATCATCAAAACATTTCGATGATGAGATACCTCGTCATTGACAAAATTGGTCAGATCTTGATGATCTCTTCTGTTTTGCTAATGACGAGACACCTCCTCATCAAGATATTGATTAGTTTTTGATGATGACGAGATCAAGATCTGGTCAGCTTTCTTTTAATGATCGTGATCATGTTTTCTTCTAATGCCGAGATATCTCGTCCAACAAGATCTGGTCAGTTTTGCTAATGACCAGACACGTCATCGAGACAACCACCAGGAGGGTTAATAACCTGTGGTGAACTTAGAACTACAAAAGTTATCTTACAATGCAATAGCATATACAGGGTGTTTCGAAAATGTGTCCAAATTGTAAGGAGTGGTAGAGGGGCCCAAAATAAACATTTTATGTTAAAGAATGTGTCAGGAAATGCCACGCTTAAGTGGTTGAGGGTGTTGTTTAGGTCAGTTGATAACATAGTTTGCGTGGCGTAAGGCGTTATTCTCCAATCGGATTTTCGACGGTATGCATCGCTACATGAATCGGAGCTTGCCGTTAAAAATTTTGAAATTTTTGAAACGTTGAAAATTGTTTTGAATAGGACAGATTTCTTAGAGAGAGAGGTATGCATGATTTAATATTATTAGACTCATTTTAGAAAAAGATATGAAATTATTACAACCAGTATTGTATCATATTAGGTAATTAATGTTTATTTACAGTTTGGTTACCAACTTCTTTTTCTTTCTTTTAATCCTTCTGATGGTTGTTTCTATAAGGAATCTTGTCCTTAACAAAACCAACCAGATCTTGGCGGACGAGATATCTCGTCATTAAAAATTTAACCAGATCTAGATGGACGAGATACTTCGTCTTTAGAAAAAACTAACCACACTTTGATATCATCAACATCAAGATATCGGCATTACTTTGCTGACGAGATACCTCGTCATTAGCAAACTTTTGTCAGATTTTTGCGCAGTTTTATCTCGATGATATATCTCACCATTAATCTTCCTGCTGGTTGTTTCGATTTCTCGTCATTAGCACAATTGTCAAATTTTGTGGACGAGGTACCTAGTCGCAACCACTTGGAGGGTTAACAACACGTCAGGTCTTTATGGACGAAATATCCTGTCCAAACCAATTGGAGGGTTAACAAAACGTCAGGTCTTGATGGACGAAATATCCTGTCCAAACCAATTGGAGGGTTAACAAAACATCAGGTCATGATGGACGAGATATCCTGTCCAAACCAATTGGAGGGTTAACGAAACGTCAGGTCTTGATGGACGAAATATCCTGTCCAAACCAATTGGAGGGTTAACAAAACGTCAGGTCTTGATGGACGAAATATCCTGTCCAAACCAATTGGAGGGTTAACAAAACATCAGGTCATGATGGACGAGATATCCTGTCCAAACCAATTGGAGGGTTAACGAAACGTCAGGTCTTGATGGACGAAATATCCTGTCCAAACCAATTGGAGGGTTAACAAAACGTCAGGTCTTGATGGACGAAATATCCTGTCCAAACCAATTGGAGGGTTAACAAAACATCAGGTCATGATGGACGAGATATCCTGTCCAAACCAATTGGAGGGTTAACGAAACGTCAGGTCTTGATGGACGAGACATCTCCTCGAAACCACTTGGATAGATACTTATAGAAAGATATTCCACCTACCTTTTATCAAGGTATCCAGCGCATCTATGATCTTTTTCTTGTACAACCTTTGAACGGTTATGAGCGATGTTTTGGGCAAAATGGCACCGAACTGTATCACTTGTCTGTACTCCGTCTCCGACTCGCCTCCGCCGATCGAGGATTCGGTCGAAGTGGTGGACCTTCTGTCGTGCTCTCTGAAAATGCCCGTTCGGCCATCGAGGGAACCCAAACAAGCGACCAGCACTACTGCTATCAGCAAGCTCTTTAGAGGCCAAGCCATGTCTGTTGCGTGCTGCGCTCTTCATCCATTACGAAGAAAATAGAGTTTGGATGAATCTTTCATGGTTTTAAAAATGCAGCTTTGCATGGTTCATATCATAGAAACCTGTGAGAAACAAGAACGACATAAATTAAACTCATTTGTCTGTAAAAACATAATGCTGTAATTGGTTGGTAGTGGTTGAAATTTCATGCAAGCACGTTTTAATGATGACTAAAATGAAAGAGTAATGCTTAACATCCTATAAGTTTCGACAAGATACTTCTTCCGTCAAGATCTGACCAATTTTGTTAATGACGAGATGCCTCGTCATTATGATTTTGGCCATTTTTTGACAGTGACAAGGTCAAGATCTGGTCAGTTTTGCTAATGACACGTCGAGACAATCACCAGGAGGGTGTTAAGTTGGTTTATAATAAATGTCACGATGAAGTCATGACATCACGTGATCTAATAGGAAATAGAAGGACTTACGTCACTATGACTGCAAATAATTGGAAGGAGTCAAAGAGACTCAATTGCAGATAACAATCTGGTTCCATTAATATTCTTAGCATTGACGTTTTCTTTTTCTGGTTACTTCTACCGTGCAGTACACCAAGAAAGAGGTAATACGCCAATACGTAACCCCTACTAATAGGCTAATACTTAACTGCTACAGGGTGATTCCCTTTATTTACATTCAGCTAAACGCTCCACTGCCAATAAAAGCCAGATTCATCGTAATCAATGCTTTGACCAATGCCAGCAAGTCCGCTCATAGCGTAGTCATATTGTGGTTGTTCAACCCCTCCCAATCTCTGACAGGCATAGTGACGTAAGTCCATGTATTGAATTACGTGCCGTCAGGGTGACAGTAAATTCGTATAAAATTCCATCACGAGTTTAATACTTTATATGAGAAATTTGTAAGACATATTTACTATCTAAAAGCAAGAACCTTAAAAGATTTTTTGGTCTGCATGGTAAAAGCGTGCTAAAAGTTACTTTCAACTTTTGAAATTACGTTACCATAAATAATGTTACATTTCATCACCGCATTAAAAATAGCAATAATAACCACTCAAATGTGAACATAATTATAAATTGAAGGTAAAGATGTATTCTAGAGGACTAAATTTTTTAAGCGATTTGGCGCAAACTATGGTAACCCGCCTTTTTTCATGGATTTCAGTGTAGGAGCTCCTTGGAATTGACAAAAATCGTTTCCTACCATTAATTTTTACCTAAACTGAATAATAGCAGAGTTCCCGAATATGAAGGCCGTGGTAGCCCAGTTGAAAGAGTGACGGATTGGATTGGATTTTGGGGTTTTATGGCGCAAGGTCCGAAAGCGGACAAGCTGCACCGAAGGAGTATCGGATTAGAAACCAGAGGGTTGTCCTGTTGGTTGAAACTGTCCAGCCCAAAACCGTCTTGTTCACTGGTTGGTGTACGTTAAATATGCCGTGGCCTCCAATGTTGACGTGATGTGGAAGTTTGGAGAGTGGGATGCCAGATCAGCTGTCAACCTCGTCATCTGACCACGGTTCAAAATTACGAGGTGTTGTCCATGGACCTTTCACTTCGGGATTGATCGTCGACAATAGCCCTTTGTGTTGCTCCAGAGCGACGTAAATTCAAATACCTTCCAACTACCAATTTTAAAAACTAATGTAAACATTTCCGTCCCACTTGAAATGAAATAAATATTAAGCTAGACTTGAACTAAGTGCAATTTACAAGAGTTTAATTGGAACAGAAAGGCTTCTCTTATGCGTTCAATTTCGCAGAGTGTTGTTACGTATACTTGCAAGAAAATGATTAAAATCAACTGTTTATACCAGGTTCGATAATTAATTTACCCTGCGGTGTGACATGGTGGTGAATAATGGATTCCCAAATTCGGGAATAAATAAATAATTCAGAAAAGCAATCAATATCAACAGAGTATTGTGAATAATGAAAGCTTTGAACCAAACAGAACACAAGACAAATGAGATTTCGTTCAGCGAAACTGATTAATTTTAAAATAACAGCGGATTAGTTTTAAATCAGGTCTAATGTGGAATTCCATCATGAAGAAAGGAGGAAATTGAGTATTGATTGTGCATTATGATTGTTATCAAATATTGTGAATATCTATACATAAATATTTCACTAATGTATGAGTTTGGAGAGTGGAGTGCCAGATCAGATGTTGACCTCGTCATCTGACCATGGTTCGAAATTATGTGTTGTACTCGGTTCTTTCCCTTCGGGTTTTATCCTGGACCGTCGCCAATAGCCCGTGGTGTTGTTCCAGTGCGTTGTTAATTAAATACCTACCTATCCTGACCGTCGCCAATGCACCGTTGTGTTGCACCAACGATGCATCGGCGACAACTTGTTAATTAATTACCATTGCCCATTAGAATTTCCTGATATTTTCATCCAGATACCGACATGAATATGGATGCGATATTCATTAGAAATTGATTGGAATAAGATATGAAATGGGAGTGACAATACTTTACCATGAATAGATGTAAACAATTAAGCAAGTTTAGCACGTATATTGTGGGAAGGCCTCCTAGTTAGTATAATTTGATTATAGGCGTATTTATAATCAAATTAATAACGATTTATGCAAATATGAAATCGCTCGCCTTGTATTGTCGGGCATTGAAAATGTGCTATGAATCATCGTCATTACGATTATATAAATCCCGTGTGTCTGATAGATTGGACTTGTGAATCCCCAGTTATTTGAAATTTATGTAGTAAGCTAACCCTAGACGGGGTTAACTATATATGCCATTCAGGTATAAATGTTCAATGCGTAGCTAAGGGATTATATTGAACTAGCTCTAGCTGATTTTACCCGGCGTTGCTCGGGTTTAATTGGTTAAACGTTGATTGAAAGTGTACCAAAAATTACTTTTCTGTCATAGAAAATGCAAATATAGAGGAAAAATCAGCGAGAACAAAATAATTTTTAAAACTGAGATTTTTACAGCTCCGACAATTTACTTTAGATCCTTTTCACATACTGTAGGTAATACAAACCTACAAAATCGGATACTGAGAGAACTATGTATACAGGGTGAGTCTAAACTAATAATACAAACTTCAGGGGGTGATAGAACACAACGAAAAAGCACTTTTCACCATAGAATGTATGGTCGCAAGTGCAGCGCTTTCGATTTCGGCACAAACACACGGTCCGATGCAAGTTGGAAAGGAGAAGAGGCATGAAATATGGAAACAACGCTTTAATGTCAAATAAACATCAATAACTGCTTGACAAAACGAAATAATACAATTAGATTTGCATAAATTAAAGGTAAGTACAAGGAACAACGGGTAAGAAAGAAATGACATGTACGAAACATGAGAAACTTTTCACATGGAAATGAAACGACATGTACAAACATCAGTCGGTAAGTACAACGCAAATGCACAATTACAGAAGCTGTTCAAAATGTCGACCACCACACCTGATGCAGGCCTCGCATCGCCGACGTAACGCTTTTATACAAGCGTTTGACTCTCTAGCGGCCAACCGTTGCACTTGCGACCATACATTCTATGGTGAAAAGTGTTTGTTTCGTTGTGTTCTATCACCCCCTGAAGTTTGTATGTATTAGTTTAGACTCACCCTGTATACAAAAGCCAATTTTGAGTTTTGGAGTGATTGCCCTTTAAGTTCATTTCCTAAAACAAAATGACATGCATCATATTATTTACAGTCAGTTTTTTCTTATCAATATTTTTTATTTGTAGCACCTTGCACCAGGAATGCGAATTTCGGAATTCCACCATCATTATGACACTGACAAATCATATTGATACGATATCATGATCAACGTTTCAAGCAATTACACTTTATGCTTGAAAATTCCATCCAGCATTTTACAGACGGTATACATAAAGGATATGACACTGAGCGATTTTCAGCGCAACCGCACCGATTGCACCATACTCTAAGATTCTAAAAAAACCCTCCAACTTCATCTTAAGAGGCGACTACTGTAGATGTCAACTCTGACGTCATCTGCACAACCAGACTGGGAGAGAGCGCCCCTAGCAAGAGCTCTGTCAAGATGACGGGACGTTACACCCCTCTGCACACCCAAGACAAATAGAAGGGGGGTTAATATGTAGCCTACGTTACCCGCAGGGTTCCAAAGAATAAATGTACCAAATTTGACTTGGATTGGTCAAACGGTATAGATTTGTATAGAGAACAGACAGACAGATGCCAACTCTGCTTTATATGTACAGATGTTAAGGGTGAGATTACTAGGTTACATTTTTATACATGATTAACGCTTCTTTTACGTTTCGCAACATGTATCTTCTCTGCTTTATTTATTACTTGTACGTCACATAAAATCTGCGCTTCGGTTTCTTACCCCCCAAGTGGTTTTGACGAAATATCTCGTTCATCAAGATCTGATCGATTTTGTTAATGACGAGATACGTCATCCAGATATTGCCGATTTTTTATGATGACGAGATCAATATCTGGTTAGTTTTCTTCTAATGACGAGATATCTCGTCCATCAAGATCTGGTCAGTTTTCTTCTAATGACGAGATATCTCGTCCATCAAGATCTGGTCAGTTTTGCTGATGACGAGATATCTTGTCGGGAGAACTAATCCAGGAGGGTTTAGTTCTTATATTTATCGATGGCAGTGTTATTACTTACATTTTATATTTTATTCCAATCTATAGTGAATTTAGCATTTATCCTTACTCACATATCTCGATAAATGGATTTCATACTTCCAAATGAAATAAAATTACCCAAAAATATGTAACGTAATTTCGTTTACTTTTTCTGGTGTTGATTCTATTTCCAATAAAATAAATGGAGGAAAGAATTCCTCTGTCATTTTTCCATAAATAGATTCTGAAAGTCTATTTCAGTTTCATCCCACTATTCCCTTGTTCAAAGGTGATTCGACATTTTTTGACGCTAAACGTTTTTCGCTCATACTGTCTTTTCTGTTCTGATTTCTACTTCCAGATTTCTCATTGCTTTCTCTCAGATTGCTGAGGAATTTCATCGAAGTGGCGAGCTCTGGGAAATTTTAGAAATATAATGCATATCCATAGCTCAAGTGAAGCATATTTAAACTAAAAGGAGAAATTGACGAATGAATCCCATAACTTCTCAATTTTACTTTTATTATACCCGTTGTTGCAATTGGACAATAAACAAATGACGTCGTTTTCAGTGCCATGTTAATTTCGTGAAAGGTATATAGGGATACTGCTAAAACTATCAAGTCACGGAAGGTTTGTTAGCTCTTTAGAAATAGTGAATTACATTTCTTCATTCTAAGCCACTCCATAGTTTTGCTCGTTAAGAAACGCTATCGAATTTCAAACTTAAATATTTATAGTCTGTTCTAGATTGTATCGTCTTAGTAAATTCTGAATTTCTTTCTCTAAGACCACGGCTATTTAACATTAAAAACTATTACCACAGACACCAAGCAAGCTATTCCTTCAACTTTTAAAAGCGTGTTTCTAAGAATACATTACAAGGACCTTGTTTTAGAAATATTCCAATAGAATATTTCCAAAAGATTTTATTCCAAGGATAGGACATCAATATAATCTTTTCAAAGGATTCTATTCTAAGGCTAGGACCTACAGAATCTTTCCATAGGATTCTACTTAAGGAAATGAGCAACAAAATCTTTCTACATGATTCTATTCTTAGGAAAGGGCAAATATAATTTTTCCTAAAGATTTTATTCCAAGAACCAATAGAATCTTTCCATAGGATTCTATTCTACAAAATCTTTCCAAAGGATTCTATTTTGAGGAAATTAACAGAAACTTTCCAAAGGATTCTATTTTAAGGAAATTAACAGAAACATTCCAAAGGATTCTATTTTAAGTAAATTAACAAGAACTTTCCAAAGGATTCTATTTTAAGGAAATTAATTGAAACTTTCCAAAAGATTCTATTTTAAGGAAATTGACAGAAACTTTCCAAAGGATTCTATTTTAAGGAAATTGACAGAAACTTTCCAAAGGATTCTATTTTAAGGAAATTGACAGAAACTTTCCAAAGGATTCTATTTTAAGGAAATTGACAGAAACATTCCAAAGGATTCTATTTTAAGTAAATTAACAGAAACTTTCCAAAGGATTCTATTTTAAGGAAATTGACAGAAACTTTCCAAAGGATTCTATTTTAAGGAAATTGACAGAAACTTTCCAAAGGATTCTATTTTAAGGAAATTAACAGAACTTTCCAAAGGATTCTAATTTAAGGAAATTAACAGAAACTTTCCAAAGGATTCTAGGAAATGAGGAATAGAGCTTTTCCATAGGATTCTATTAAAAGGAGAGGATCAATAGAAAATTTCCAAAGAATTTTCTTCTAAGGAAAGGAGAGAGCAATATAATCATTGTAACGGATTCTATCCAAACGAAAATATTATATTCTACAGAATGAATCAATAGAATCGTTCCAGAGGATTTTATTCCAAGGATATTCTATAGAATGGGGCACAGTATAATCCTTATAAATTCCCAATCAAAAGGAAAGGACCAATAGAATCTTTCAAAAATCGATTATTTCGCCCAATAGCTGTGGTTATTTAGCCATTAAGTTGCTGCGCAGTGAAAGCATTACTACACTACTATAAATCTCACGATCTTCAGACTGTTAAGTATCTTTACCATGGCATTAAAGATACACTGCGGAATATATTAAGCTCTTGAGCATGATTCCTCACAATAATGCGTCTGCATTTGTATACAAATTTAACGTTTTCACTCCAAGTGTATATCACATTAACCATAAACGTATACTTTATTAGAGCTGCAGCATGCGCATCGTAATTGGATTGTAAGTTTGAGCCCAAGGAGTCTTGAAATGCAAATGGATTAGGTTGCAGATTGGGTAAGCTCATTAGACGGGCCTTGTGTGAATAGAAGATTGAGTATACGCCTGGATCGGAAAGTGTGGGAGCAGGATACAGCTGAAAGAGCATTATTAGAGCTGTCGTAGTTGGTTAGCTGATTGCCAGCTTTGTTTGAATATGGAATTAAGTGTCCGATGAATAACACTAGTTAAAATTGAGTTGAATTAACACATTAGCTGTGTGTTAGTCATAATTATATTGTTAGTCATGCATCCGATTAGGTATAGTATGTTTCGTTGCAGACATTGTATGTTTACATTAAATAACTAGTGTTTATATTTACACAAAATACTATCTCTGAACAAAAGTTTGTCATATATAGAAGAGATTATATTCCATTTACGCGTAAATTGTACTTTTTAACATATTTGTAGGGATTTGTGAATATTTCAAAATAATACCCTTATAAAATATGAATGGTTTGTTGGTTGTTTTGGGGTTCTATGGCGCACGAGCCAAACAACCAAGGGAAATATGAATTATCAAATAGAAAGTTAATAATAATACATTTTTGACGTGAATACGTTTTTAAAATCGGAACAGTGTGTTTATAATTACACAAAATACTATTTCTGAACAAAAGTTCGTCATATATAGAAGAGATTATATTCCATTTACGCGTAAATTGTACTTTTTAACATATTTGTAGGGATTTGTGAATATTTCCAAATAATACCCTTATAAAATATTAATGGTTTGTTGGTGGTTTTGGGGTTTTATGGCGCACGAGCCAAACTTAACCAAGGGAAAAATATGAATTATCAAATATAAAGTTAATATTAATACATTTGTGACGTAAATACGTCTTTAAATCGGAACAGAGCTGGGATATGGTAATTTTGGTATTTCAATTAACGTCGCACTGCAGCAACACAACGGGCTATTGGCAACGATCCAGGATCGAACCCCATCCGAGGACAACACCACGTAATTTTTAACCACGGTCAGATGACGAGGTCACGCTATCTTTGATCGAATTCGAACTCGCAACCCTCCGGTTGCTAATCCGCTACTCTTCCAACCGGGATGCCCTACCATCAATACATAAAAGAACCTAAGATAGTTTAGAGCAGAAGCTATGAGCCTGTCTGCTAGCTTTTGATATTCCTTGATTTCAAACACAACCAACGCCACACAAGTTCACGATGTCTTTTAGTTGAGAAACTTATACATCTGGAGAGCTCATTAAAAGGATGACTGACATATCAAGAACTTAGGAAGCAAATAAAAGCGCCACGCAATAACATTCGCAGATCTATTCTCGGCAGTTCCAACTGCCTTTAATACTGCTCCCAAGAAAGTGGGTTTGCTTTCCTGGCTCCAGTCAACGTCATAGGAAAAAGCAATAGCACAGACTAAATATAACACTGAGTAAATAAAACAGATATTTTTCAGTGGAGAGCAAGTTGGAGAGTGTAAAATTTGAGAAATTTGAGGCTTTCGCGTGGGTGTTTTTCCAGCAAATAAAAACATATCTTTTTCCGCATCGTTAAACGAAGATAACTCGGGGATAAATTTCCCTCTGTTTATCCTCAAACTCAACGGAACTGAAACTTCGGTGCGAATTTATATGCGTTTGAAAATAAGAGAATGTGTCATAACTCGTGGAACTTCCAGTCATTGTAATATCTAACTCCTCTCAGAGTTCTCACACTGGTGCCTCCCAATGCTGAGGGTTGCGAATTCGAACTCAACCAAAGACCGTCGTGTGTGTGGGAGCTGGTGCACATTAAATCTGTCATGGCCTCAACTCTCACGTTGGCGTTGTGCGGAAGTTCGGAGAGCGGGGTGCCAGTTCAGATGTGATCTCTTCATCCGACCGTGATTCGAATTACGTAGCGTTGTCCTCGAATCTCTCCTTTGGGGTTTGATCCCTGAAACAGATTGTCACCAATACCCGTTGTGTTGCTTCAGTGCGACGTCAATTAAAATACTTACCTACCCAATGCGTAGTGATCTGATCTGAAAGCTCTTATAAAAGAGATTCAACTATCCAAGTGATTTCGACGAGATATCTCGTCCATCAAGTTCTGACCAATTTCCAGCGACGAGATATCTCGTCATCAGGATAGTATCGATTTTTTAATGATCGTGAGATCAAGATATGGTCAGTTTTCTTATTAATGCCGAGATATCTTGTCCGTAAAGGTGTGGTCACTTTTGCTAATGATGAAATACCTCGTCGCGCGATATAAATACCAGTAGGGTTAAGACAAGGGTTCGAAATCATAATACCACCTTGCAACCTGCAGCCTTCTAACCAATTTTGATAGAATTCTATTCTATAGCAATGAACAATATAATATTTCCAATATAATATTCCGAGGTAAGAACCATAGAATCGTCCCAAAGGATTCTATTCTTACGAAAGGACCAATGAAATATTTCTAGATTGAAAGTATCCATGGATTATTTCTACCTTTAGAAGAGGTTATTTAGTCGTTAGGTGTGTTGGGGTGGGATTAACTAGGTCCAGCCAAAGACGGTAGTATACACGGAGCTAGTGCACGTTAAATATGTCGTGGCCTCATATATCGTCATGTTGGCGTGGTGTGGAAGTTTGGAGAGTGTGGTGCCAGCTCAGGTGTGACCTCGTCGTGTGACCATGGTTCAAAACTACGTGATGTTATCCTCGGGAGTTGATTCCGGACCGTCACCAATAACCCGTTATGTTGCTCCAGTGCGACGCTAACTAAAATACCTACCATCCAGTGCAAATAAATCTGCAACTTAATGTCCTCAAAATATTCTTCTACGGTAAGATGAGTGAATATAAAAATACAATAGCACTTCAAATGCAATTTATTTATAAATTCGTAGTTTAGATACTGGAATGTGTTTATTGGATGAAATGTACATTCCATTCAATCTGTTTCAGCCATTTTTAGAGGTAGGTATTTAATTAACGTCGCACTGGAGCAACACAACGGGCTATTGGCGACGATCCGGGATCATTCCCTGAAGGGAAAGATCAGAGCACAACACCACGCAATTTTGAACCACGGTCAAATGAAGAGGTCACATCTGAGCTGGCACCCCAATCTCCAAACTTCCACACCACGCCAACGTGAGGACATTTGAGGCCACAACAGATTTAATGTGCACGAGCCCCTTTGTACATACCGGTCTTTGTTTGGATTCGAACACGCTACCCTCTGGTTTCAAGTTCGTTACTCTTCCAACCGTGCTACCGCGTCCATTTTTATAGAATCCTTTTATTACGAACCTTGATAAGATTAATCATCGGTACTTAATTACAGTCATCAAATTGTATTTCTAGAATTTATAAACGTTTTTTTTTCGATATTTTCTTCAGAAATTTTAAAATTAGTTTATACTCAAGCGTCTAACGTTGAGAAAAATTCGTGCTTTGTAGTCGCTCATGAATGAATTGTTTCCGTTATTTTTTCCGAACTCTTCCGGTATTTTGAATCCGGCAAAGCAATCAAATTCAAAGTGCTTTGTATTTAACTCACGTACTTTCTCTCACGCTTCATTTTGACTTTCCTTAAACTATATCCATGCTGCTTTAAAAGTGAATTTCTAGATCCGAGTGAAGTTAATGTTGATTTATATGCAGCTCTCAGAATGAGATGTCTCAGATATTTTATATCTTCATTTAATACTTTTTATTGGATTTTTTCTTTCATTCATTCATTCTGGTGTTTTAAAATTGCCTCTTTGACTAAAAAGGCTTTACTTTTAGTTTGATAAAATGAAAGGAAGTATGGGGAAATGCTTAAAAGTATCTGCTTCAAACTAATGTTTCAAATCTGGTATTTAATTCTCTATTTTCTAATAAAAATGTATTTTTGAAAGAAGTAAACAATCACATATTTTAGAGAAAGATCTGAATGCAAATCTCGCATAATAAAAATGAATAAATTTCCTTTTTTCCAATTTTTTTGGATTTTTCTCTGTGAATGAATAATACCCATCGTCTCGTGTTGTGAAGGTAAAAAGAAATAAAATTTACCCAAATTAGACTTAAAACGAAACGTTTCATTTAATAGTGCAGCAAATGCATTACATCTCTTTGAAAGGAAACTTTTTTTTTCCATTACGATAAAATGTTCTTTCAGATGGTTTTATTTTACATTTTTTTAGATTTACGCGATATAAGTAAAGTGTATAAACCCCATTTTAAAGTGTCAAAGGTTTTAGTTGAAAATAAGTAAAAATAAACACTTATCTTTCCTCAACAAATGTTTAAAAAGATTTATTCTACTTAATTTTTAAAATGTATTCTTATGGAAATATATAAAGTTAGCTTTCGTCTTGAATCGTTATTAACCTTAACAACATTAAACATTTTTCAAAAAGGGCATTAGATTTGTTTTCAGATCTCGTGGTTGTGCAACACGCAAAAATTTTAAATTAAGATTGTGCAAGGTTTTTTAGTTGAAGAAAACCTTACTTCGCACGGGAGCGACACAACGGTCTATTAGCGGTGGTAGAGGATCCATCTCGTAGGGAAAGATTCGAGGACAGAACCTCGTCACCTCGAACCAAGGTAAGATGACGAGGGCAACACCTGGGCAGGCACTCCCTTCAACACTACGCCAACGTGAGGACTTTTGACGCCATGACAAATTTAACATGCACCAGTCCCCGCATTGGATCTTTGATTGGATCGAGTTTTCAACTCACAACCTTCTGATTACTAATCCTTGCCTATACTACGGGTCTACCGCGGCCTTCAGCCCTCCTGGTGGTTGTCTCGACGAGATATCTCGTCATTAGCAAAACTGACGAGATATTGATGGACGAGATATCTCGTCATAAGAAAAGAACTGTCCATATCTAGATCTCGCCATCATTACAAAATCAGCAATACCTTGATGACCAGATATTTCGTTATTAGCAAAATTGGCCATATTGTGATTGACAAGATATCTCATGGAAACAGCTTGGAGGATTAATGCGAGGGAATCGGTAGGTAGGTCTTTTAATAAACGTCACACTGGAGCAACACAGCGGGCTATTGGTGCAGGCCCGGGGTCAATCCCGAAGGGAATCTGAGGACAACACCACGTGGTTTTGAACCACGGTCAGATGACACGGCAACATCTGATCTGTCAACCCCTCTCCAAGCGAGGGAATTGGATATAATATCGTCATTTGACTTAAGTCGTAATGAATATTTACAGTATTTACAATAAATGCATTAGATTTCCTCATATTTTTTTAATTTGACGACTCTAGTTATAATGCAACGTACAAACATTTCCATTAAAACTGTTTCTGGTAGAAGAAACTATTTCGTGCATCGTCTAAGAACAAAATTTCCAACGTTGCCCTCATCTGTCATACCACTATTTTTCTAACTTTAATGTCACTTTCGATATTGAGAGAGCCTTGAGACTGTCACGGCGCATTTCCTACTCCATCACTATTCTTTCCCTTCCGCAACATCCCATTTCCCCCATTCTTTTTGAGTGGCCATTCATTAAAATGAAAACCGGGTGATCCCGTGCCATTGAAGAAGCATGCAGCTCACAAGTGGTTCTCACGAAAATTTCTCACTAACTTTATCAAGTGTGACACTAATACACGCTTTGTAGTTGCGAGACTGCAATGTTCAAAAGAATTGCATTACCGTGTTAATTTTTAATTGATGGTTGATGTACATTATGTCACCAAGCAATGTTTTTCTATCAAAAATAAATTGTTATGAAGCAGTTGAGTTAACATTGCACTGGAGCAATACAACGGGATATTGATGACGGTCCGGGATCAATCCCGATAGGAAAGATCGGGGACAACGCCTTGTAATTTTGGTTAGATGACGAGGTTAACACCTCAGACGAAACAGTTGTAACGTCTTTTTTGTAAGTTTCAATTTTTCATGCTTGTCCTCTAAGTACTGTTCCGATTTTAAATGGGACGCGGTAGCCCAGTCGGAAGAGTAACGGATTAGCACCGGAGGGTTGCGAGTTCGAATCCAAGCAAAGACAAATCGTGTACAAGGGGGAGCTGGTGCATGTTAAATCTGTCGTGGCTTGAAATGTTTTCACGTTGGCGTGGGTTGAAAGTGTGGAGAGTGGGATGCCAGCTCAGGTGTTGCCTCGTCATCTGACCGTGGTTCAAAATTACGCTGTGATGTCCTAGGGTATTTCCCTTTGGGATCGATACCGGACCGTCGCCAATAGCCCGTTGTGTTGCTCCAGTGCGATGTTAATTAAAATACCACCACAACCTGATGACAGAAAGCAATGAAAAGGCTGAAAGATGGAAATAAGCACAGAAAAAAAAAGAGCGATTTGAAGCGAATAAGCGATAAATGAAAATTTTTTTTGTCTTAGTGGCAAGGAAAATAGACAAAAAATAGGCGTAATTTTGAACCACGGTCAGATGACGTGGCCACACCTGAGCTGGAACTCCACTCTCTAAACTCCTGATGAGAGAGATCCTAGGACAACGCCTCGTACTTTTGAACCACGGTTTGAACTGCAGTTGAGGTCAAAACCTGAGCTGGCACCCAACTCTCCAAACTACTACACCACGCCAACATGAGGACATTTGAGGACGAAATTGGTTAGAATTGGTTGTACGCGAAGTGCTGCTTTACAGTTTCGATTAATTTTATTGATGTAAATTTATTTTTAATGATTTATTGATTACAAATTCAACTTTCCTGGAGGTTGTTGAGACGATTTTTCTCTCCTGATCAAAACTGATCAAATCTTGATGGACGAGATGTCTCGTCATTATAAAAACTGATCAAATCTTGATGGACGAGATATCTCGTCATTATAAAAAAACTGATCAAATCTTGATGGACGAGATATCTCATCATTTGAAAAAAAACCTGATCAAATCTTGATGGACGAGATATCTCGTCATTTGAAAGAAACTGAACATCCTGATGTCGTCATCTGCAAAAAAACGGCAATATCTTGATGCCGAGATAACTAGTCATTAGCGAGATTGGTCAGATCTTGATGGACGAGATATCTCGTTGAAACCCCATGTAGGGTTATATAAAGTGTCAAATGTAATCAACGACATTGTTATAAAACAAGTAGACCCGACCAGTAACTAGCAAACTATTAGCTAGAAGATTAGTAAATAATCATACCCTTGCAGATGCTAGGAGTGGGTCTCCTAGTCCCTTTACTATTTGGGGTCGTCGCGGTTTAGTGGGTTTGCCCACTGCGCTAGCAATCTGCGAGTTGTAGGTGACGCAGTTTAGAATCCTGCAAGGTTCGAATCCTCCCTGGTTGTATTTCTCTCTTCTGCGTCAGTAAAAATTTCCTTGTGTGTGTGCCTACTGCTTGACGTTGTCTTATGTTTGGCGCCCCAAATATGTGGCCAATCCCAAACATCCTTAACTATTTTAATACGTAGGTATTTTAATTCAACCTGAATGGGAGCACAAATCAGGCTATTGGCGACGATCGGGGATCAATCCCAAAGGGAAAGAACCGAGGACACCACGTAATTTTGAACCACGGTCAGATGACAAGCAACACCTGAGCTGACTCCCCACTCTCCAAACTTCCACTCACGCCAACGTGAGGATATTTCATACCACGACATATTTAACGTGCCTCGTCCCCCTTTGCACACGGCGATCTTTGGTGGAATTAGTACTTACACGACAATGTTTGGTTGGATTCGAACTTACACGACGATCTTTGGTTGAATTCGAACTTACACGACGATCTTTGGTTCGATTCGAACTTACACGACGATGTTTGGTTGGATTCGAACTTACACGACGATCTTCGGTTGGATTAGAATTTACACGACGATCTTTGGTTGGATTAGTACTTACACGACGATGTTTGGTTGGATTCGAACTTACACAACGATCTTCGGTTGGATTAGAATTTACACGACGATCTTTGGTTGGATTAGTACTTACACGACGATGTTTGGTTGGATTCGAACTTACACGACGATCTTTGGTTCGATTCGAACTTACACGACGATGTTTGGTTGGATTCGAACTTACACGACGATCTTTGGTTCGATTCGAACTTACACGACGATGTTTGGTAGGATTTGAACTTACACGACGATCTTTGGTTGGATTCAAACTTATACGACGATCTTCGGTTGGATTAGAACTTACGCGACGATGTTTGGTTGGATTCGAACTTACACGACGATCTTCGGTTGGATTAGAATTTACACGACGATCTTTGGTTGGATTAGTACTTACACGACGATGTTTGGTTGGATTCGAACTTACACGACGATCTTTGGTTCGATTCGAACTTACACGACGATGTTTGGTAGGATTTGAACTTACACGACGATCTTTGGTTGGATTCAAACTTATACGACGATCTTCGGTTGGATTAGAACTTACACGACGATGTTTGGTTGGATTCTAACTTACACGACGATCTTTGGTTGGATTCTAACTTACACGACGATATTTGGTTGGATTCGAACTTACACGACAATCTTTGGTTGGATTCTAACTTACACGACGATGTTTGGTTGGATTCGAACTTACACGACGATCTTTGGTTGGATTCGAACTTACACGACGATGTTTGGTTGGATTCGAACTCGCAACCCTCCGGTTGCTAATCCGCGCGTTACTTTTCCAACCTGGCTACCAAGGCGCAATATTTCAATTAGTGTCTATCAATGAGAATTTTGATTACCATGGAATACGAAGAGTTCATGGAATTAAGAATATATAATTTGCTGATTTATTTATCCGTTAAAGTTGAATATCAAATCGGCTTTCCAGAATAAATGTAATGGCCACCACCAAAGCTAAAAATCTGTTAGCATTGGTGAGATAGTTTAATCAAATTCTCTCAATGTCTTAAAAGCAAATAAATGTTCTGACACCTAAGGCACGAAATCATCTGCTTGTAATTCTGTATTCGTCGCATGGCAACGGCGAACAAAGAATTTTTAGTGTGTGATAAGAATAATGTGTTGAATAGGAATCATTCTTTTTTCTTTTACGCTCTCCAACAGTTCTATTTGGAGTGGGGGTTTTCTGTCGAAAAGGTGTCGTGCATTTTTATTTAAGAAAGTCGAAATTCTTTTATCCGAATTGAGAAAATTTAACAGAATCTATTTATTTGAGCCGTTAGATTCTGATCGGGCCAGTTTTTCAGTAACCTTAAAAGCACGAAGTTTTGAAGCAAGTATCGTGTTTTTCTGTCTGTTCGACAATTACTTAAATATTCCGGGCCGCAATAGAGGGAAAGTAGCAGATTAGGAACCGGAGGATTGTGAGTTCCAAACTCAATCCAACCAAAGACCTTCGTGTACACGGGGGCTGGTGGACTTTAAATCTATCGGGGCTTCAGATGTCCGTTGACTTGGTGTGGAAGTTTGGAGAGTGGGTGGGTGTCAACTCAGGCGTTGTCTTCGTAATTTGACCGTGGCTCAAAATCACAAGGTGGTCAATTCTGGCCCTTGTGCCATAAAAAGACAACCAAAATTACAAGGTGTTGTCCTCGGATCTTTCCTATCGGGATAGATCCCGGATCGTCGCTAATATCCCGTTGTGTTTCTCCAGTACGACGTTAATTCATCTACCCTACCTACACTAACTAGATATTCCTCAACATTTTTTCCAATTTGTTCCTGCCTGTTGATATTTTATTCCGAGTTTAAACCACATTGCAATATTGCATGATAGAACTTCATACCGTTCTACTTTTAGCAGGCATATTTCGGTTGGTTTGGGTCTAATGGCGCAAGGCCCAAAAGCGGACAAGTTGCATAAAATACAAGACAGAATATACCCCATATATAAAAAATTTAAAAATAATAGTCCAAACAACGATAAGGCGTATTTCGGATATTTGGCTATTTACATCCATGCTAAATATCATTTCTCTGCATAAAAATTTAAACTATGGTACTACCAGCTAGGAAACGGAATTGATATTAGTTAATCTCAAATAATATATTAATATCAACATAACGGTGAGTGTCAATATGATCATGACGGTGTAATAAGGATTAGCTGAACTGATTAGTTCTCCCGCGGTAAAATAACATTGTATAAGGCTTACTACAACCTTCTTCCTACTGAAAATTTACTTATACACTATTGTGTCTAAATCTAATCAAATAAGATGTATTAGCCTTCCTGGTGGTTGTCTCGACAAGGCCTCTCGTCATTAACAAAACTAACCAGATCTTGTTGGACGCGATATCTCGTCATTAACAAAACTAACCAGATCTTGTTGGACGAGATATCTCGTCATTAACAAAACTAACCAGATCTTGTTGGACGAGATATCTCGTCATTAGAAGAAAACACAATTACGATTATTAGAAGAAAACTGACCATATATTGATCTCTTTATCATAAAAAATTGATAATATCTTGACGACGAGATATCGCGTCATTAGCAAAATTGGTCAGATCTTGATGGACGAGATATCTCGTCGGAACACTCAAGGGGTTAAGAGACCCTTTATACTACCTTATATAAGAATATTCGTACTTTTAAACAGTGATTATGAAATAGTCTCACATTACACCAAATTTCGAAATAAAAGTATGACGCTATTGGGTTCGTGAATCAATGTTTGTGGAATGAAACATTGTGAAAATATAGTATTTCCTACCCCAGAGCCGAGAAAATATTGTATCAAGAAGCTTCAAAGAAATATTCTAAGAATTCGGTACCTCGACGAAGCACTTATGAAAAGAATTTTCAGTGTAAAACACACAAACCAGACGGAAGATGGAGATTTTATCATACTTCCTGTAACCTATTTGTATGATACATATCGGGGTATATATTTTTGGGTATTTTAAATTAACGTCACACTGGAGCAACACAATGGGCTATTGGTGACGGTCCGGGATCAATCCCAAAGGGAAAGATCCGAGGACAACACCACGTAATTTTGAACCACGGTCAGATGACGAGGCAACACCTGAGCTGGCACCCCACTCTCCAAACTTCCACACCACGCCAACGTGAGGACATTTGAGGCCACGACAGATTTAACGTGCACCAGCCCCCTTTGTACACGACGGTGTTTGGCTGGATTCGAACTCGCAACCCTTCGGTTGCTAGTTTGGTTGGAAGAGTAACGAACTAGCAACCGAAGGGTTGCGAGTTCGAATCCAGCCAAACACCGTCGTGTACAAAGGGGGCTGGTGCACGTTAAATCTGTCGTGGCCTCAAATGTCCTCACGTTGGCGTGGTGTGGAAGTTTGGAGAGTGGGGTGCCAGCTCAGGTGTTGCCTCGTCATCTGACCGTGGTTCAAAATTACGTGGTGTTGTCCTCGGATCTTTCCCTTTGGGATTGATCCCGGACCGTCACCAATAGCCCATTGTGTTGCTCCAGTGTGACGTTAATTTAAAATACCCAAAAATATACCCATATCGGGGTTACCTTAAAATATAGGTTTATGTCCAAGTGAATATCATATTGGCTTGCAATTGAAGCACATGGAGTCTAAATTTTCAAGATGTGAGTTTTTTTAACTTTTCTAGACCAGAATGAGGCGATTTTTAGACACAGGTGAAGCGTATATGACCAAGTCCTTTTATCTTTACTTGAAGTTACATTTTCTCTTGAGAAAATCCACATATAGTGAAGGAATTGAACTTCACTTTGTTTTTATCAAAACTGTTTTTTTGAGTTCGTGTATTTTACTTGTAAGCCGAAGATATATGAATCTTGTAGGTAGGTACTTGAATTAGCGTCACACTGGAGCAACACAACAGGCTATTGCTGACGGTCTGACATCAATCCCAAAGGGAAAGATCCAAGGATGTCACCTCGTCATTTTGAACCAGTCAGATGACGAGGTCAACATGAGTTGTAACCCCACTCTCCAAACTTCCACAAAACTCCCACATACAAGACGGTCTTTGGTTGGATCGAGTTTTATATGAACTCGGAATTTATTCTTTGAAACTTCTATATATGGCGGACCGTGATTCAAAATTTCGGGATTGATCCCGGAGCGTCGCCAATGGCCCATTGCGTTGCTCCAGTGCGAGATTAATTGACTACGTACGTACTTATATGTGACGTGCTCAAATCGTACGTAAAACGAAATCCAAGGGACTTCACCCTACATTTTCCCTACATCATTTCCTACATTCAGTTTGGCAGGATTGTTGGTTGGTTTTATGGAACAAGAAAGTGGACAAGCTGAGGCAAGCACAAGACAGAATATTTACACTATGAGGGAGGATCAAAAAGCAGAAGGGTAAACGAGGATAAAAATGGGAAGGGAGGGAAGATCATTCAGGTACCTCTTAGCTTGACAGGAAACACCTCTCATAGAGTAAAATAGCATTTTAACATTTGCACAACAAATTTTCCAAAAATCGAGGAAAGTGAAGATTTAGTTAAATTTGCGCAATACATATTCTATCCTCTGAAACAATAAGCCTAATCTGTTGAGACTCGAAAACGTTCAATAAGTTTTCCATTTAGAAAACATGTCACAAGATTTGTACTTCGGCACCGCAATCTATCAAAACCGTCATACACGTGCGTTTCCTTTTTACATCTCGGAACTGGAATTTAAAGAACATTTTCCAGATCGATTCGAGGAAGGATAACTCTTTCTGTTTCCGCTATTTCAAAAAACTTCGAGGTATTGAATTTCCACATCCTGCGAGGATTCCTAACAAATCGTCAAATACATTTTGATCGAGCTGTTTAAACCTCCCTACCGAAAGAAATATGCATTGTAAATCTGTTTGCAAAACTACATTTTTCGGAGGTAAATGCATACGCGTTTTGCTGAATAAGCGGAGAATTTTTTTTAGGGAAAGGATTTCAAATTGAAAGCAAGTTATGGAAACTAATGGATAGGGATTTCGGCTTTCTGGGCAATTTCTCAGATCGCGAATGTGATTATGTTGTATCTTTTTCAGTTCTGTAATAAATATTTTGTTTGAATGCAAGTAACAAGATCAATTTTCCAATTTAATTCGAATTCATATTTGCGATTCAAAATGGGATAAGGCGTTTTGGTGGTGGCTATTATTGCACTCTACAAGAATGAAATATAGGAAGAGAAGACGTTCAAATGTTTGAATTATGAGCTTAAATATTTTTTCTTGAGAATATATTTATGAAATATGACTTTGTTTGGCACTGTAATTATTAATTGAAAGTGTACTGCATTATTATTAATGGATTTTTAACTGACCAAGATAATTATGGATTGAAATGACACTTTTCAAATTGGACCAATCGTAACAACTTTTTTTGAGAATGGGAATTAAACCCTCCAAGTGGTTTCGACGAGATATCTCGTTCATCAAGATCTGACCAACTTTCCAACTGACATGATATCTCGTCATTAAAATATTGATTTCTTGAAAGACGAGATCAAAATCTAGTCAGTTTCCTTCTAATGTCGAGATATCTCATCCATCGAAACTTGGTCGGTTTTGTCATTGACAACTCCTCGACACAACCACCAGGAGGCGAAGAATTGATGTCTTCAAAATAAAATATATTGCATGCGGATTGGGGATACGATGCGACGTTCAATTCCGCGCCAATTTTGGTAACCCTTCTTTCATGTTTTATAGCTTTTGTTGTGGCAACAATTTGAATTGGTGAAATATGTTTACTTAGTAACAAAACATTTCCAACAATGCATCTTCATCCAGATTTGTTTGTTGGATTGGTTGGTAGTTGAATTTACTTAGCACTTTGTTAGAAATTCGTCTTTAAAGTTCATTATTTATTTTTAATTTTCACCTTTGTTTAACCCTCCTGGTGATTGTCTCGACGAGGTATCTTAGGCGTATTGAGGTAAAACTGACTAGATCTTGATGGACGAGATATCTCGTTAATAGGTGAAAACTGACGAGATCTTGATGGACGAGATATCTCGTTAATAGGTGAAAACTGACGAGATTTTGATCTCGTCATCATAAAAAAAATCAGTGATATTTTAGTGACGAGATACCTCGTGATTAGCAAAATTTGTGAGATCCTGATGGACAAGGTATATCGTCAATAGAAGAAAACTCTTCTTGATATCTTCATAAAAAATAGGTAATATTTTAATGACGATTTCTCGTCATTAGCAAATTTGATCAGATCTTGATGGACAATATATCTCGTCAATAGGAGAAAACTGACCAGATCTTGATCTCGTCATCATCAAAAAATGTGTAATATCGGTAATAAACAAAACAATGTCAAAGTAAAATCATTTAATCCAAACGTGAATTTGCATTGTTATTACTTTTTTAAAACAATTACGTCTAGTTAATAAGATCAGACAGCATGTATTTAGAATTCTGAATATTTGCTTCAAACATAATTGGCGCTCACAGCTAATACACAAGCTATTATAACTCTTAATTGCAAAACGACCTTATTCAGTGAAAATTATAATAAGTAAATAATGAGTATAAGGTAATAACGAAAAGTGAACCACATTTCATTAACTTAATACAGCCAGGCCTACAGCATCCTTGCTTTTGCCAATAAATTAACTTGATTAACTGTTGCGAGGCTAGAATTTAAATAGAAATCTAATCCAAATTCTATGCTTTATTAATATGCATCGTGCGTTGTACGAACACCGTGAACTGCGTTATTTGAATTCATTTTCATGGTTTTGAAAACAAATATTTCTATTACGAAGTGCGTGCTTAAGTTTGCATTTCATTCAAAGAGTGTTAATATTTTATAGGAACTTTTAAAGCTATTAACTGCTTTGAATTCCAAGCATAAATACAAAATTCCTTCGATTTCGATAGAAAATTCAATCATGAATACAAACTTGTGAGATTGAATTAACCGAATTACAACTTCAATTAAACCTAACAAATGGATTTTAAAACTGTTTCCTGCAGTAATTCGAACCTGACTTTTACGGATAATTTACGTTAATGCTTTGAGTATATATATATATATATATATATATATATATATATACTTCAAAAAGAAGTTTTAGCAAGTTTCGTAAAGACATTTTTCCGACTTTAATTTTTGGTTTTGTTTCTTGTTACGCTTAAGAAACGAAACTAGTTCTTACATCATAAGAAAAAAAATAGTGAAAATTGCATGAAACTCAATCCTCCGATTGCCGCTAGACATACGATTGGTGTAGTGTTACTTTCACCCCACAACCCATTTAATGACATTATGACTAATAAGGAATCCATGGATTCTTTCATTTCTTAGAAAGATTCGACTTTTGGTTCCTTAGAATAAAATCTCTCTTTGGTACGGGTATATCAGTCCTTTCCTTGTAATAAAATTTTTGGAAAATTCTGCTGACCCATTATATAGAAAAGGATCTATTTAAAGAATAGAATAACCTAGAGAGATTTTATTTCTCTCCTTTCCTTAGAATAGAATAATTTGAAAATATTTTTATTGCTCCTTTCCTTAGAATAGAATCCTTCAGAAAGATTCCATTGCTCCTTAGAATAGAATCCTTCAGAAAGATTCCATTGCTCCTTAGAATAGAATCCTTCAGAAAGATTCCATTGCTCCTTAGAATAGAATCCTTTGGAAAGATGATATTGCTCCTTTCCCCTTAGAATAGAATCATTTGAAAAGATTTTTATTGCTCTCTCTTCCTTAGAATAAAATCCTTGAGAAAGATTGATTTTGTAGCTCCTTTCCTTAAAATAGAATCCTTTAGAAAGATTCTATTGCTCCTTTTCTAAAAATAGAATCATTTGAAAAGATTTTTATTGCTTCTTTCCTTAGAATAGAATCCTTCAGAAAGATTCCATTGCTCTTTAGAATAGAATCCTTTAGAAAGATTCTGTTTGTCACGACGGTCAAAATTGATTTATAAATCATGCAGGGAAGACTGCAGGTTTTAAGGCGGAATTAGGCGTGTGAACTCCTTAGAGGGTTAAGAAGGGTAAAGCCTATGAATCTGATTTGGTATAAAATTGAATCATAACTAAAAAGTAGATGTATATGAAGATTAAATGCTTCATATTGAATTGATGATTTTAATTCAAAGTTTTTCATTCAAAAAAAGCAGAACGTTAAAATACGGAAAAACGAACGAAACGAGAAATAATATGGATTCGTTATAAGGAGAAATAACAAGTACAAATCGTAGTGTCGGGGATCTCTTTTCGGCATGATTTGTCAATTCTTGAACCAATTAAAAGGAAAATTTAATTAAAATCCTAAATCGTTGGTAGAGCTCTATGTTCTTATTACCAATAAAGTTGGTTGGATTTTATAGCTCAGAATCCATACTTAGCTAAATTCCTCTAAACACAAGACAGGAGACATCAGGAAATGGACATATATAAGATAAATTTTACTGATACAGAAGAGCAGTGGTCACCAAAGTTGTCGATATCGACCCCTAACAATGTTATATCGACCCCTAGGGGTCGATATAACATTGTTAGGGGTCGATTTGGGCTCAGGGGTGGATAGAAAAATATAAGACATCATTGTACGGGTAATATTTAATTCGGTTAACTTGGATTAACTTCATCTTGAATGACAAAAAATTAAGAGTGGATATCGAATTCCGTGGCGATTAAGTCTGAAACTTACTAATTTTGAACCCAACATTTTTAATCTTGTCAAGAGCCACGAAGCACACCCTTCACATTGACAACGTTAGTAAATTGCATACTAAGTTAATAAGTCTTATTTTCACATATGTAAGGAAGATTGTATTACTATTATTTTGTTATCGAACTTAAATTTTATATTTTATGTATCCCTCCTATCAAATACGCTAAGGACGTCAGAAGCGAAAACGTATCCCTTTGAAGTTAAGCCACTATAATAATATATACCGTATTATACATACAATAAACACTGTAATTATAAAATAAACAATCTAAAAACTCATGTCTTTTTGCTTGTCCTATTATAATTACGTAATAGTAAAATTGAGGGGTCGATAAAAAAATCAAGAAACTCTTGAAGGAGGAGTCACTGTGGGTCCCATGTCACCAATAAGGAAAAGAATTAAATGCAAAAATCGAAGTTGTCTTATGTATGTCAGGCAACCTATAGAATGTTTAAAATAGTATTGAGTTTATTAAGATATTGAACTGCATTCATGAGTATATACAGTATTTTTCATTTGTTTCATTCACGCGACATTGGAAAAGTCAAACAGTTATTCATCTCTCAAAGATTATGACAGAAAATGCATTCTTCGTTTTATGTACGCAGTTATTTGCTTAACTACTATTAGTCTACTGTTATTTACAGTAAATTGACATTAGACGTTGAAGTTTAACTATTTCATTCGAAATTACCATTTATGGTTGCACAAAATCAACAACAAACTTAAAACATCAAAGCTTCACAGATTGTATGAAAAGGATACGAAACTCATTATGTAATTTAGGAAGCAAACAAAATTTAAATAGATTAATAAATCAAAACGAATGCAAAATACACTGTTTGATATAGCACTTTTTAATCAATTAATACCCTTCTGATATAGTTTGAAGAACTATCATATTTTGATGTATGGAAACTTTAAAAAAGGCATATACGGCTTATATCTATGCTTATCGTATTTTATTATACTCTGTACTATTCATTAAGTAGCAATCAAAATTCCTAGATTTCAATATATTACGGATTAACCCTCTGAATGTTCACAAGCAGAATTCCACCTTGCAAGCTACATTCTTTCCTGACTGACTTCTAACCAGTTCTGATTTTCTTGACCAGTAGAATCTTTTTAATGAAATGTATTCGGAGAGGATCAATATAATTCTTCTAAAGGAATCTTTTCAAAGGATATTATTCCAAAGAAAGGATCAACAGAATTTTCCAAAGAATTCTATTCGAAAAAAAGGAAAGAGAATTCTTCTAGAGAATTTTATCCTATGGAAAGGTGAAATAGAAACTTCCCAAAGAACTATATTCTAAGGAAAAGAGTAGTAGAATCTTTCCAATGGAATCTATTCGAATAAAAGGTGCGATAGAAACTTCCCAAAGAACTATATTCTAAGGAAAAGAGTAGTAGAATCTTTCCAATGGAATCTATTCGAATAAAAGGTGCGATAGAAACTTCCCAAAGAACTATATTCTAAGGAAAAGAGTAGTAGAATCTTTCCAATGGAATCTATTCGAATAAAAGGTGCGATAGAAACTTCCCAAAGAACTATATTCTAAGGAAAAGAGTAGTAGAATCTTTCCAATGGAATCTATTCGAATAAAAGGTGCGATAGAAACTTCCCAAAGAACTATATTCTAAGGAAAAGAGTAGTAGAATCTTTTTAATGAAATATATTCCGAGAGGCTCAATATAATTCTTCTAAAGGAATCTTTTTAAAGGATTTTATTCCGAAGAAAGGATCAACAGAATTTTCCAAAGAATTCTATTCGAAAAAAAGGAAAGAGAATTCTTCTAGAGAATTTTATTCTATGGAAAGGTGAAATTGAAACTTCCCAAAGAACTATATTCTAAGGAAAAGAGTAGTAGAATCTTTCCAATGGATTCTCTAAGGAAAGGACAAAATAATTTTTCTGAAGGTTGAAAGAATCCGTGGATTTTTTAAACAATAGTGTGACTATTTAGTAAAGTTGTTGTGGGGGAAAGCAATACTACATTTCTCACAAATCTCGTGACGCCAATAGGGATAATTTAAGCACCTACTAGATGGAAAGAAAGAAAAGACATCGAACAGAATACTTGTTTTTCCCTTTCCAACGTAATTTACGTTCGAAAGAGTGTTTTGGGGAGTGTTCTATTTTTCAAAACTCACTTCCTTGTGTTGCTTCCGATATTCACATATTAATCCCATTATTTATTTTCCATTATAAACTTCGACAGTTAGAATTCCCATAATGAAGTTAGGAAACTTAGACATAGAGGAAATTTCTAAAGCGAGATTTCGGATGGAAAATAACGAGTCCTTTACGTTCACCCTTCCGATGAAGTAATAATTTTAAGTTTAAATCATTCATCGTAAAGTAGTGTTATTTTACAGTTTGGGTACGAAAAATATATGCTTACTGTCGATTTTATTCCGTTTTTAGA
The DNA here is from genome assembly GCA_933210815.1 of Meta bourneti. Taxonomy (NCBI): domain Eukaryota; kingdom Metazoa; phylum Arthropoda; class Arachnida; order Araneae; family Tetragnathidae; genus Meta; species Meta bourneti. Next base: position 9,389,279 of record OW119928.1, read on the forward strand.
GGGACCGCAGAAGCCCGGTTGGAAGAGGGTTGGTGCATGTTAAATCTGTCGTGCCCTCAAGCGTGCTCACGTTGCCGTGGCTTGGAAGTCTAAAGAGTGGGGTGCCAGCTCAGGTGTGAGGTAGATACCTACCTAAAGAAAAAATTGATGATGGTAAATTTGAAATAAGATTACTGCTTGGTTTTAGATTGATGTTGGTGAGGAGCAAAATGAAAGGTAGGTATTTTAATGAACGTCGCACTGAAGCAACACAACGGGCTATTAGCGACGGGATCGAACCCAACGGGAATGATCCGAGGACAACACCACGTAATTTTGAATCACGGTCAGATGACGAGGTCACACTTCAGCTGGCACCCCACTTTCCAAACTTCCACTCCACGCCAACGTGAAAACATTTGAGGCCCCGATAGATTTAACTTGCACCAGCCCCCTTTCTACACGACTGTCCTTGGTTGGATTCGAACTTGCAACCCTCCGATGGCTGATCCGTTACTCTTCCAACCGTGGTACTGTTGCCCTTCCCTAAATTAGAATCCGTTGGAAATACTTTATTGGTTCTTTCTTTAGATTAGAATCCTTTAGTACGATTTTGTTGGTCTTTCCTTTAGAATAGAATCCTTTGTACTTATTCTACTGTCGACGATTGTAGCACATACGTAGTATATAATAACAACCAAACGTTAATTTGAATTCATTATAAAGGTGCTTTTTGATAATTATACTTTAGTATGCTATTCGGGTTTGATCCGGACCGTCGCCAATACTCCGTTGTGTTGCTCCAGTGCGATGTTAATTAAAATACCTACCTACCTACTTTAGTATGTTAAACATTAGATTAAAATGTGAGTAGCTTTATCGTTCTGATGAATTTTAGATTTAACTCTAAATGAATTATTCCGCATGAAATTGCACAAAAGTTCCAAAACACTCTAACAGCGAACCAAAATTCTTTCTAAGTTTTCTGTCAAATGCGGAAAAAGTAAAACCTAATCCTGTATATGTCCTCAGAAATGTTGAAGATTTCTTTGGAACTCCAAATGTAAGAAAAAAAAGCACTGGGTAAAAATATCTGAAATAAAACCCAAGTATCAAATGTAGGAAGTACATTTCGGGGAAATACAGAACAGGAAAAAACTACTTGAATCCGGTTTTTTACAAAGCATCTTAAGTCACTTCCGGACTTACCCGGAAGGTCTTTGAACGCAAATAACGTTTCTCACTGTCGAATCCGTCTTCCTGACACATTTACTTTCCTTCTCACTACATCTTAAAAACTCTTAGTATGGGGAATCGGATTTCTTTAATGCACTGGGGAAAATAATTTTTTGCATAAAATTGTGTATTTTTCAACGTTGGGAGACTTCGAAATTTTGGGAAAGGAACATTAAATGAATGTTCTTTTTTATGCTCTGTAATGGCATTTCCTTCTAAGTAAGATAATGTACTTTCTTCTGAGCAGGAAAGCAAAATTACTTTTCTGATTCTGACGCGGTGCTTTGTAATGTAGGTTTAAATCATTTTGGGTTTCTATTTCAACTGCTTGGTGTATTTTGCAACTTAACAAACGTGTTTATTTGTTTTGAAACAAAATATTAAGACACCGATGAATTAAATATTGTTAGCTAAGTAAAATCTCAAAGTTGAACAGATTCTGCCGTGCCCTAGAAATATTTAGGTAATTGGTAGCTGAATTTCCTTCGTACTGGAGGAACGCAAAGGGCTATTGGCGGCGATCTAGGAAACATCCCTAAGGCGGATTCGAGGGCATCTCGTCATTTTGAAATATGGCCATATGACGAGGTCAATACCGAAAGCACCCCACTCTCGAAACTCACACCTCTCCAACCTAAGGAAATTTGAAGCTGTTAATTCTGCTAGTGTTAAATAAAAATATTTAATACGTACTAATGACGTACAATAATGGCGTTAATTTAACGTATTATGCTTTTTTACTTCTATAACTTTAATACGTTTTATTTTGCTTTCTTTAAATTGCTGTGCTCGTTATACAGTGCTTTTCCTTACCCCCTCCTTGGTGCACGTTAAATCCGTCCTGGCCTCAAATGTCCCACGTTGGCATGGTGTGAAAATTTGGAAAGTGGGGTGCCAGCTCAGGTGTTGCCTCGTCATATGACCGTGGTTCAAAATTACGTGGTGTTGTCCTTGATCTTTCCCTTTGAGATTGATCCCGGACCGTCACCAATAGCCCGTTGTGTTGTTCGAGTGTGACGTTAATTAAAATACCTACCTTGCTCCGTCCCAAAAAAGCTCAAGATATCGAAGCATTTACTGTGATCTTAGTTTTCATTTCAATGAACACTTTATTTGTTGCAATAAAACTGCTTCACACTTTAATAAATAATTTTACAACTTGCAAGTTAAGAGGACAGTAGGCATTCAAAACAAACTTTTAATTATCATCCGAATACTATGAAATTTGCTGACTGTTTGTTTTCTACTACAACGCTCATATAGAAATTTTAGTCCAAAAACTTTACAATGTGAAGACTATTACAAATGTAGCAAAAAAATGTTGATGAATTATCGAAAATTGATAGGTCTTGTGCACATTAATTTTCCATGCACTGCCAACATTTTAATTCACATAATAATGTGTATAAATAAATCAAATTGACTCTATTTGGTAAGTATACCACTCAATTGCAAAGCAAAAAGGAACTACTAAAACACAAAATTTTGCATAAAAAGCGTAGGTTAAGCAACATTTCAAACAAAATTTTTAAATTTAAAATCACGATGAATTTCTTATTTGCACTTAGATGTATGCAACAGATTACAAGGATTATCCAACAAAAATTTGAAGCAAATCAATTAAAACTTGATGCGCAGGGAACATTTTGAAATCAAAGGTCAAGAATTCTAAATCGGAGAAAAACACTTTTTTGCAATAGACCTACTATACTTATTTACTATAAGTTTTAAGTTGTAAATATAATTCCGTTAAAAAATATCGTAATTCAAGAATTCTTTTTTTGCTATCCACAGTAGTTTTAATTTCAATTAATTTTAAGGCTATAAATAATTTTTTTTATTGATTTTGGTGATTTTGAAAGTCCATTGTCAAGTCAAATTGGGGATTGATCCTCGATCGTCACCAATAACCCGTTGTGTTGCTCCAGTGAGACCTTAATTAATTACCATTACCATCACTACCCCTTAGTTAAATGCAATATGCTCACATTCGTAAAAAATATTCTTCGAATAAAGGTAACCAGTAATTATGAGGCTGCTTTTTTCCACCAAGTCATATGAAGGCTCTGTTGTATTCTAGTACTGGAATAAAGAAAAACAAACGTTACTGAAACCGAAACGAAGACACTGAAAATATTTATACATGAGGCCAATATCAAGCTACAGAGAACTCGTTAAACATTAAACATAACCTTCCCTTACGTTGATGTATAACCTCATAAGGCCTCGTGTTGATCGAGTCTAGAGAACATTTGAAACAAAAAGGACGCAAACTTCCTTTGTTTACTTTGTGGCTTTGTATCGTGGATGAAGAAATTTGATCTGCCGGCGGAGGAAGGCAAAGCTCCTTGAAAAAACAAAGCTAGCTTCTTTGTTTTTGTTACTGAAAGAGCTGTTTGAAATCCTCTTACTGTCAGTTCTTAGTCCCAAAGCCAGTGGCGGAGTCTTGATTTGAACCTCGTGACGAATGTGCACAAGAAAGAGGTGAGTTCGCTTATAAATCTCCTTTCTGCCAAGACCTTGGAAGCAGCTAGTGGATGGAAAGACTTAGAAGAGGACTTTGACTGAATTTATAATTCTGAAAGTAGTTTTAACCCCATGAGAGTAGAGATTTAGGAGTGTAGTGTAGTTTACCCCAGATCATATACTGTGATGACTAAATAACCACATCGTTTGATTGTTAGAATCCATGGATTCTCTCAAGCTTGGTTGATAGAATCCATGGATTCTCTCAATCTTTAGAAAGATTATATTGGTCATTTCCTTTCTTTTCCTTGGAATAGAATCTATTGGAACAAGTATATTACCCCATTCTATTGAATAGAATCTATGGAACGATTCTATTACCAAATTCTATCGAATAGAATCTACGGAACGATTCTATTACCCGATTCTATTGAATATAATCTATTGGAACGCGATTATGTTATACCGTTCTATTGAATATAATCTATTGGAACGCGATTATGTTATACCGTTCTATTGAATAGAATCGATTGGATCTATTCCATTACCCAATTATATTGAATAGAATCTATTGGAACGATTCTGTTATCCCACTCTATTGAATATAATATTTTCATTGGAATAAAATCAATTGGAATGATTCTATTGGTCCTTTCCTTAGATTAGAATGCTTTGTAAATATTCTGTACTTATAATCTTATGAGGTTCCCGAGATTTCAAAATAATGTAGTATTGCTTTTACCCCCTCCCAACACATTTAATAACAAAATAATCACGTCTTTGCTTCATAGGATCCATGGATCTTCTCAACCTTTAGAAAGATTATATTAGTCCTTTCCTTTCTTTTTATTGGAATAGAATCCTATGGAACTATTCTATTACCCCAAATTATTGAATATAATCTTTTCCTTGGAATAAAATAATTCTATCGCTCCATTCTGTGGAATAGAATCCTTTGGAAAGACTATTGGTCCTTTACTTAGATTAGAATGGTATGAAAATATTCTATTGCCCCTTTCCTTAGAATATAATTCTTTGGACAGATTTAATTGCTCCTTTCCTTAAAACAGAAACCTTTAGAAAGATTCTATTGCTCATTTACTTAGAATTGAAACCTCTGCAAAGATTGTATCAGTCTATTCCTTAGAATAGAATATCCTGGAAAGATTGTATTTCTCCTATCCTTAGAATAGAATCGTAGGAAAGAAAGTCGTGTAACGAGTCCCTGTACTTTGATTACAATAATGAGAAAAAGTTCGTGAAAGCATTTAATGTATTGTATACACAGTTTAGGGGTCTTAAAAAATTTGAATTCGAATAAATAGCTTTAATTTATACGTTAAATACTTGATAATTTGTCATAGAATGCCTATTTTCAATTTATTTAACCAAATAATTTTCTGATTCGATTCAAAATAATTCTTAGCAATTATCAACTCATTATAAAAATTATTTTTAGAAAATTACATAGGTAGGTCAGAGCACTTTAGTAAATAAGGATTCACGAGGTTTAAACCCCATTGAAAACTACACTGAAATATTCTTTACAGTTAAAAATATTCCTATACTTTAATTTTTTCAGATTAAGCGTAAGTTGACGATATAACAATTGAAGTAAAAATATTATTTGCAATAAAAATACAATGGTCCTTTTGTAGCTGTGAAACTCACAGGAACTTCGAAGTTCGTACGGAATTGATAAAATAAAGGAATAGGTATTTGTATTACAATAAAATGGTAGCGTGTTGATAAATATTTAGTAGGAAAATTGATGCAATATGACAACACAAATATATTTTTTTAAATCTCGCTGAATGGAATTGCATTGGTTTAGCCTCTCTTAGTCCTCTTATTTGAATTTATTTAGTTGCTTTGAAAAAATATATCAAATTTCTCCTGACAGATATTTTAAAGATTGAAGCTCAAACAATCTTTTCTGAATTGAAACATTATTATTTATCAGACCAAGATAAGATTATGAATAACACAAGAACACGATTTCTAACATATGCGCATACACCTAAGTTTCAGGCTCTCTTCAACCAAAGTTAACCTTCATTTACGTATTGTTTATACTGTGTGCATTTTATATTATGCTTTAGATTTAAAATAATATTAAAGCTTTATTCTGTTAAATACTATCTTGAATCTAATGTATTTATAACATGCTTACAGATAAGATTTCTGTAAGCATGACATTTTTATTGATTGTGAAATTTTTAATAACTAGCAGTAAGGCGCATAGCATCTGCTCTAATTTTTCTTAATTGCTTATATCGATTAATAGAAAAGTGTCGTTACATACATTTCATATCTTACTTCAATCCATTTATAATGAATGTAGCTTCCATATTCACATAAATGGACTTCATACCTCTATATGAAATCTATACATATAAAGCAGAGTTGGCATCTGTCTGTCTTTTCTCTATACAAATCTACACCGTTTGACCAATCTAAACGAAATTTGGTACACTTATTCTTTGGAATCCAGCGGGTAACGTAGAATGCATATTAACCCCCGTTCTATTTGTCTTGGGTATGCAGAGGGGTGTAACGTCCGGTCATCCTAGACAAAGCACTTGCTAGGGGGCGCTCTCTCCCGGTCTGTCTGTGTAGATGACGTCAGTTAACATCTACAGAAGTCGCTTCTCAAGATGACCTTGGAGGGTTTTTTAGAATTACCAGGCGTTGCTCGGGTTGAATTGTTTATAATTCATCGTAATATTACTCAATACTATTCCTATGGAAATTTTGAATTGCTTTTAGCCTCCCTCATACCAAGGACAAATTGAACGGGATTCATATATAGCCGCAGAATCCTACAGGATGAATGTACTAAATTTAGTGTGAATTGCTCTGACATTGATCGTATAAATACGCAATGTTATTCCTATGAGGATTTTGAATTGTCTTTAGCCCCCTGTACCATATCGACGATAAAAAAGACCGCTTTCTATAAAAATTATTTTATATTATAATAAAAATTTACATTCCAATAATAAAGCTTCAATTTAAGAATTAACAGACGGAATACTTAAACGATATGATATTGAGCGATTTTCAGTGCAACCGTATCCATCTGTGATTGCATAATACTCTAAAAATCTCCGAGGTCATCTTGAGAGGCGACTCCTGTAGGTGTTAACTCTGACGTCATCTGCACAGCCAGACCGGGAAAGAGTGCCCCCTGGCAAGTGCTCTGACCAGGATGACCGGACGTTACACCCCTCTGCACACTCCAGACAAATAGAACGGTGGTTAATATGCAGCCTACGATACCCGCTGGATTCCAAAGAATAAGTATACCAAGTTTGGTGTAGATTGGTCAAACGGTGTAGATTGTTATAGAGAACAGACAAACAGATGCCAACTCTGCTTTATATGTATAGATATAGCATCCATATTCACATAAATGGACTTCATACCTCTCAATGAAATAAAATTATGTATTATAGCATTTCGAATACTTTGAATGATGTTCATTCTTATTTCCAATAGAAGCGCATGGCAAAAAGCACACCTGCCATGTTACCGCATTTAAATTCAGAGGGTATTCGATTCCATCCCATTCCCTCCAGCATTTTTTGTCTATTTTCCTTGCCTTGTTCAGCACTAAGCCTATTTTCGCTAATATTTTCTTTTCTGTGCTTATTTCTATCTTTCAAACTCTTCATTGCTTTCTGTCAACAGGTGGTGGTATTTTAATTAACGTCGCAGTGGAGCAATAGAGTGGTCTATTGGCGACGGTCCGGGATGGATCCCCAAGGGAACAATCCGTGGACAACACCACCAGTTTTGAATCATGGTCAGATGACGAGGTCAACACCTGAGCAGCCACCCCACTCTCTAAACTTCCACACCACGTCAAGGCGAGGACATTTGAGGCCACGACAGATTGAAGGTCACCAGCATCCGCGTACACGACGATCTATGGTTGGACCGAGTTTTGAACTCCGCTATAAACCCTCCTATTGCTAATCCTCCAACTGGGCTACCACGGCCCGAAAACCACCAGGAGGGTTAATACATATTACTGAGATGCTAAAAAGTAAAAATACTCAAGTAATTAAAAACGAAATTTACTATTCAAACGAATTACTACAGTAAAACGTGCTGATGACATAACTCTTTCACTATCTTTACGTAATAAGAAAAACTAATAAAGCTACCATTGCGAGAAAGAATAATCCCTTCCAATAACTATCGTTAATTTTTACTAGGAATATAACAATGTGATTCTCTCTCCTTGCACCTTCAGGTGAAAGATAAAGAGAAAGAAGACATTGGGACGTCATTAGGCTCATTCAAGACATACCGATCGGAAATAACGGGAGAATGTCTTCCAGTAATTGCTACGTCACTATCTTGTCGTCCACCTGATGTCTCGCATTACTCAGCACTATCCTTTGCTTTTCGCTTGCAAAGGAAAGAAAGGATTAGGGAGAATGAAAGTAACAGGTTTACCCTCCGAGTGATTTAGACGAGATATCTCGTGCTTCAAGATCTGATCAATTTCTCTAACTACGATAAGTCCATCAAGATCGAATCGATATCTCTAATGACGAGGTATTTCGTCCATCAAGATCTGATCAATTTCGTTATTGACGGATATCTCGTCCTTAAGATATTTCTGATTTTGTGATGATGCCGAGATCAAGATCTGGTCAGTTTTGTCCTAATGACGAGATATCTCGTCCATCAAGATCTGGTCAGTTTTGTTAATGACATATCTTCTCGATACAGGAGGGTTAAGAATTAACAGTTGGGTTTCAAACCACAACATTTAACCAAGGAATTGTTTAAAGGGAAGTCTAGTATTTACCACCTCGAGGCACATCTTTCAGTTTGTACGGGCTTCACGAAACCGAGGTACCCTTGTGATATACCGAGTACCCTTTTCCCATGGGATTTACTACCTCTGATAAACATGGGGGTCACGACCCTAGCATGACCAATCGATCTTTCTCTACTGCTCTCTATCTTTTCTTTTCACAATTGCTTATCATTGTCTGTCTTGTGTTTTGGGCAGCTTGGCCAAATATGGCCCGTGCGTCAAAAAACTCAAACCCAACCAACTAACCTTAGAAAAAGGGAAAGTAAAAAAATATCCGCACTTTATTTATTCAATCTATTTGCACAAATGTAGGGGTTGAATAAATTCGTCATTTTTTTCCTTTTCGAAGCACTTGGTCCAGCGGTCCACAAGCTTGCATATTCCCTCCAAGGTTTTCGATTGGTCATCCAACCATTTATGCAGCGCTTCCCCTAATTCTTTGTCCGTCTAATCAGCAGAGAACACGCTACATTGTCGATGGTAACTGGCCTGTTTGCCAGTACCATTCCTCGAGCTTGCCGAATCTTATCATCAGTGGTGGGGGTTGACGGGCGTCCTGCTCCTTCTTCGCTCATCACGCTTGTCCGGCCTCTTTTAAGCTTCTCGATCCACTCATACACACTTCAACGTGGTAAAGCACTTTCTCCATATTGTGTTGTAAGCCGATGAATTTCAGCCCCTGGCACATCTTCCGATCCTAAAAATCGGATCACTGCTCTTTATTCATTCCTTGTGTACACTTCTAGCGGAGCGGCCATGTTTACACTGAAGCAGAAGCAAGAAAAATGACGCTATCAAGGTAAAACTTCGGTAACGTTACCACAGGAGTATCGTCTCTAAGCACGCATGCGCAGAAGGCAGTGTGGCAAACCTAAAGATGTGTTATAGTGAAAGTGCGGATAATTTTTGACTTACCCTCGTACTTACAGAACAATAGCAAGAAAGTGTGAAGGAGATAGGTACCACCACAATAACTAACTTTCAATGTAATCTAAAGAATGATTCGACGCATCCCCCAATGAAAATAAATATTTATGTTAGAGAATGTATGTCCACAACTGTTGTGGTGTCTGTGCTGGAGGGCCCCGTTTGGCACATTTGTAAATCGTTTTTTATTTCGTCGTTCAGTCGTGATGGTTGGTTGGATTTTACCATATAGAACCATGGAATATAAGACTGAGCATTTCTATTGCGAGGAGCTTCAAAAAGTGGGGCTGACCAACATGTCGACTAGTAGTCACATGACTGTGAAAACAGATTTGGTTGGCCGATTTGGCATCTTATTGCCTCGTTTGGCTATATTTAATTTTATGACAGGGTAGGTGTGTGAATACGCATTTCTCATAGAGTGGCGGCGAAAATTGTGAAATCGCCAAGCCTCGTCATTGGCAAAATTGGTTACTCTTGATGAACGAGGTACCTTGTTGAAACCGCTTGTAGGGGATAATGGATCTCAACCATGAAGTACTTTTTGGTAGACTGAAGTTGAAGTGTCTGATCACGTTTTGCGACGAAAGTTTAATCAGTAAGGAATTCATTAAATATGTGCTGGAAACATTCAATAATTGAAAATTAATTTGCAGCCTTTCGAAGCAGATGTATGAATTAAGTGAATAGTTTTTGTTTTAAGTGTGATATTCACTATAGATTATTACTTTTAAAGCATTTATTTAGTTGCTCTTGGCCAAAAGATTGTTTAATTCAAGAACTTTAAAGATAATATATAATCATTTCTTAAAACTCTTTTATGCAGCATTATACGTTTTATTAATCTGTCTGATCACTGCCTATTTGACTTCGTTAGAAATAGGGATTTTATCAATTCTGATTTATAGATGTCTCGCCCGAAAAACAAAGACAAAATAAAAACTTTTTAATAAGACATGAATGCTAATTTTTTGTCAGTCTACAGACATTTTTACTGCATGAGACAAATGATAAATACATCTGATGATTAATGACACGAAACTTTAACAAATTAATCTTTATTTTAAATAATAAAATGGGTTGTAAGTTCAATCGAAGTTTGAATAGTAGTTAGTAACTATATTATATTTTCATGCTCTTTTCTATATTTATGCTATCAAATCATTACAAAAGATCACATAAATGATTCCAGAAATGGCGTAGTCATACATTTGATTGGTTTTGTTGGTTTGACACTAGTGTTGAAGCGGTGTATATTTGGGCTATTTACTTGTAATAAAAATGCCTTTTTAGATAAATTTAACAGCGGTATGGCTTACTGTAAACCTACAATGGATGTATTTCTATTAAACAGTTAACATGTACTGAGTGTTTCCATAATGTAATTATGAAGTCAATTTAAAAATATTACTATCGAAAATATTTTTATGAGTCATAAAGCATTCCAAAAATAACTAGATAACTAGTAAACTTCTAACCAATAGTATATTTAAAATTAAGTTGTAAGTAAGTTATTTATATTTAATCCATTTTAAGGTTAACAAATTAGAGAAAGGATTTGCTAAATAATCCACGTTTTACCAATCAGTAATAATGCCTGATTCCAAATAACCTACCTCTACTTATCAAACCTATTGATAAGTAGAGGTAGGTTTTTAATTAACGTCGCATTGGTGCAACACAATGGGCTATTGGTGACGGTCCGGGATCAAATCCGAAGGGAAAGGAACACCACGTAATTTTGACCACGGTCAGATGACCAGGCAACACCTGAGCTAGCACCCCACTCTCCAAACTTCCACACCACGCCAACGTGAGGACATTTGGGGCTACGAAAGATTTAATGTGCATTAGCCCCTTTTTACACGATCTTGGTTCGATTCGAACGGTCTTTGGTTCGATTCGAACTCGCAATCCACCGGTTGCTAATCCGTTACCCTTCCAACAAGACCACCGCGGCCCGATATGTAGAGGAATTAAATTGTTCGCTATATTTGAATAATTAGTTTTTTTGTATTAATAAGTTTTTTATTTTAATTTTCCTCTTAGAATCGTAATTTATTTCAAACTGCAGTTAAGTTTCTGGGATACAAATTGTTCTCATCAATGCTTACAATTTATCTCTTTTATTCTTTGGTGTATCTTTAATTTCCATACTTGGAAAAATATACCTTTTCCAAATGCTTCGAAGAAACATAGAACCCGAAAATCGGAAAATTTAATCAAAATTTGCTGATAAGCATCTAAAATATTTGGAAGCTTCTTTCAATGAAATTCATCAAAAAATAAAAATAATTAAACGTAACCAGGTTATCTTCGATTGAAATGTAAAATCGTTGACTTGTAAACCAGGCTCTAATAAACATGATCACCCACTCTATCCGGACATAAGACATTACCAGGAAAAGCGTGGATAAAAAGCATCCCAAATTACTTAACCCCTGACTGAAGTCCCGAAAGCGTATAAACCTAAGCGCAATATTTAACGACGCAGTCCATATCTCACACATTTACACGCCTGGTGACGTATTAACTCAATACGATCGCTCATATTAGTGCAGTTAGTGTCTAAAATGCGTGACAGCAGCAAACTCACTCTGGAAGGGTTAATATCCGAAATGGTTGTGATCTGGACCCCATCAAATATGGATGGATATCGGTCAGCCCTTTAGCGATACCCAGGTATCTAACTGCTCTAGTGTTGCAACGCCCATCAAAATTAAATCTAACGGAAAGATTAACCACTCGATCAGGTAGACGTCACCACATCCTAGAATTAAAAGGAAATATTTAGATATATCATGGACAGTTGGAGGTGGATTGATACTTGGTACGTGAAACGTTTATGTGATGGTTTGATTTGGAAACGTATTTTATAGGATGTTCTTAATGCGTGTCACGTTAATAGTGTTAAGTTCAGGTGATTAAGAATGCAATGCGAAAAAATGGTAGGTTGTGTCGAGGTAGGTACTTAATTAGCGTCGAACTGGACAACGGGCTATTGTCGACGGTCCGGGATCAAACCCGAAGGGAAATTTCAGAGGACAGCACCACGTAATTTCGAATCACGGTCGGATGACGCGGTCGCACCTAAACTGGCACTCCACTCTCCAAACTTCCACACCACGCCAGGACGTTTAAGGCCATGACAGATTTAACATGAACCAGCCCCCTGTGACGCTCCAAAATTGACGTCTTCTCAAATTATTATTTGATGTGGATTCATTTGGAAAGATCAGCATTCGAATTTCACAGCCACAACATTTATTTTCACAAAACAAGGACAAGAACAGAAACAGACATTAAGACATTTACAGTTAACTTGTTACATCATCACTTCATGATCTCTCTCAGCACAACAACGCCGGCCAATTCTCTACACACTTCAAAACTTCAGAGGCGCGGACAGCGCCCTCTTTTGCTCAAATTCTCATTGGCCGTAACACCCCCTTTGTACACGTCGGTCTTTGGTTGAATTCGAACTCGAAAACCTCCGTTTGCTAGTCCGTTACTCTTCCAACCAGACTACCACATATTTCGCTAAAGATGCTTCCAAAGAGTTACAGTTATTTTACTGCCACGCTGTATTTCCGAGTACAGCAATGGAAAATTTTATATATTAAAAATGTGCTCGTATAGTCGTCTGAAAAGCAAACAGTTTCGGAAGAAATAACAAAAATCTCGAAGTAGGATGTGTTGACTGAGACGGCATACTCTGTTTTGTTGGCACAAGATTCTAAGTTGTGGGAGAAAACTCTCTCGCATATTCTCCTTTTAAAATGCGACTAAGACACAGATTAAAGCACGTAAAAATGTTAGGCCGTGTCTACGACACAAACCGTAGTTTTTAAGTGAATACTTGGGTCTTATGTTGGATTGTGGAATAAATGAAGCAGATATGTAGTTGGAACGATTGTTTATTGTAAATATTCAGCAATTAATTTATAGTTTGAATGATTCAAGTGCAGATTGATATTAATATTGAAGGATAACTTTATTGATTAAAGGCCTGTGATTGTAGCGTAGTTCGGTGGCTTTCGAAGGACACCACTTACACAGTCCTCACTCCCCACAATCTAAAGTGGCCAAAAGCTAGCCCAGCACCGTAGAATTTCGACATTGTGGACCCGCTTCCCGCGTAGTGCGCCTACGCATTCTTCTCGAAAGTCATGTCAGGTACGGACATCGTTTGTCTATACAACGCTACATTTATCTTCTGGGTGTTTCTTCTAGTTCTAAAATCACAAGGCAAAAGTTTTGTAAAGCCTTTTTGTAGCGCTTGACTTTTCATGCAAGCCCCAGTACTGTTTAGATTTTATAAAGATTTTTCAATTTTTTTGTACCAATATTGGACAACAATCTCAACAATTAATATCAAACTGCACTTTAATCGTTCAAGCTGTACATTAATTGTTGAATATTCACAATAAACAATTGCGTAAGGTGTATGTATACACTAGAAATCACGAAAATTGATTAAAATATCGATCTGTTTTTTAATCATTCCAAATATTGTCCAACCCCTTAGCTTTCAAACGATACCAAGATCTTGTAAACATTCTAAATAGTTTTCAAGTTAGAAGGGTTTGGGTTAGGTACTGTCACCATAGACAAACAGGTTTCCAAAACTTCAAACTCGATTTCTGAAGAACTGTTTTTGCAATAGGATGCTTCTTTCGAACAGTGATAACTCAACAATAAATTGATCTATAATAGTTGCTTTTGTGTCATTATAATCTATGTAATACAGTGGATGTTTTGACCCTCGGTCGAAGTTATTGGTTAAGTAATGAATTTTTAGTTGATTTTTAAATGTTGAAATTCCGGAAAAAATCTTGATTTTTTTTAGACTTAGTTCGTGAAAAAAATTGTAAAAAAGAACGTATTCCCATTATCAAGTTGATGGAGGGTCAAAAGAAGAATAATATTAAGAATGATTTCGAACAGGAATTGTCTTTCTGAACACATTAGAATTTGAGATATCGCTGTTCAAAAAACAAGCTAATTAGCTAATTATATCTGAATTAGTTAATTAATGAGTAGCTTAATCGGAATTTTTCACACTAAAATGAGTTTAAGTACAAACCAATGACCTATTGGGAAAAAACTGAATTTTTAAAGACAAAATTTTAAAAAATGTTCTAGTATATACACACACCTTAAACTTTCTGTGCATGCTTCATTCATCCCAAAATCCAATATCAGTCCCGAGTAGTAACATCGAAACTACGGTTTGCTTCCTGAGCCCAACATACTATTTCCACTAAATTTATATTGGGCCGCGTTCCGTTTGGAAGAGTAACAGATCAGCAACCGGAGGGTTGTGAGTTCGAAACCAACCAAAGTCTGTCGTGTACAAAGGGGGCTGGTACACGTTAAATCTGTAGTGGCCACAAATGTCCTCATGTTGGCGTGGTGTGTAAATTTGGAATGTGGGGTGCCAGCTCAGGTGTTGCCTCGTCATCTGACCGTGATTCTAAATTACGTGGTGTCCTCGGATCTTTCCCTTTGGGATTGACACCGGACCGTCGCCAATAACCCGTTGTGTTGCTCCAGTGCGACGTTAACTAAAATACCTAAAATTGTTAATAAAGCATAGCTTTCTGAATTGCTTACATCTGTGGATGACTTGTGTCTTTACTCGGCATTTCTCATACCTTACTTCAATTCATTTGTAATGACTAGCATCTATATTTCTCATACCTTACTTCAATTCATTTGTAATGACTAGCATCTATATTTCTCATACCTTACTTCAATTCATTTGTAATGACTAGCATCTATATTTCTCATACCTTACTTCAATTCATTTGTAATGACTAGCATCTATATTTCTCATACCTTACTTCAATTCATTTGTAATGACTAGCATCTATATTTCTCATACCTTACTTCAATTCATTTGTAATGACTAGCATCTATATTTCTCATACCTTACTTCAATTCATTTGTAATGACTAGCATCTATATTTCTCATACCTTACTTCAATTCATTTGTAATGACTAGCATCTATATTTCTCATACCTTACTTCAATTCATTTGTAATGACTAACATCTATATTTCTCATACCTTACTTCAATTCATTTGTAATGACTAGCATCTATATTTCTCATACCTTACTTCAATTCATTTGTAATGACTAGCATCTATATTTCTCATACCTTACTTCAATTCATTTGTAATGACTAGCATCTATATTTCTCATACCTTACTTCAATTCATTTGTAATGACTAGCATCTATATTTCTCAGTAAGGGATTTCATACCTCTATTCAAAACTATATAAGATTTCCTTTATTTGTAAGTCGTCATCTGACCGTGGTTCAAAATTACGTGGTGTTGTCCTCGGATCTTTCCTTTTGGGATTGATCCCGGACCGTCACCAATAGCCCGTTGTGTTGCTCCAGTGTGACGTTAATTGAAATACCCCCTTTATTTGTAAGAGAGTTAATTCATTTCCAGTAAAATCCATCGCAAAAGCACACTTAAGGCGTACGTAGACACTGTTTTTCTTTTAAATTTTGACTTCAAAAATCCAATTTTTTTACAATTGGTTTTTGCTCAAACTCATTTGAATGTGAAAAATTCAGATTGAGCTAATCATTAATTATCTAATTAGCATGTATTTTGAACAGTGATATCTCAAATTCTAATGTGTTCAGAAAGACAATTCATGTGTGTTTTAAATTATTCCTATTATTATTCTTCATGTTTTGACCCTCCAAGTTGCTAGAGGGAATAGATTTTTAACGATTTTTTCACTAAGGAAGGCTAAAAAAAATCAAGATTTGTTTAGGAATTTTAACATTTAAAAATCAACTAAAAATCTAAATTTCGTAACTAATAACTTTGCCTGAGGGTCAAAGCATTCACTGTATTATAGAGTTTATAATGGTACAAAAATAATTATAACAGATGAATTCATTGTTGAGTTATCACTGTTTGAATCCAGTATATTGCAAAAACGCAGTTCTTCAGAAATTGAGTTTAAAGCTTTGCAAACATGTTTGTACATTGTGACAATATCTAACAAAACTTTGTAATTTGAAAACTGTTTCGAATATTTACAAGATTTTCTCATTTCATTCCATTCCTTTGTTCAAAGGCTATTCGACACTTTGACTAAACTTACTTTCGCTCATTTCGGCGCTGATTTCTGTCATCTAGATTTCTCATTGTCTTCTGTCATCAGACTACTTTAGAGTATTATTAGAGTGGCGAGCTCTTACGTGTAATTTTAGTAATATTATGCAGTTCCATAGCTCAAATCGAACATGTTTAAACTGAGTGGTAAAATTGTCGAAAGAATCTCATAACGGTCGATTTTATAACGTTTATATCCGTTGTTGCCATTCGACAATTTATTTATGTTTTATGAATATCACAACACACAAGCATTTCAAATTAAATGAAATTTTCTAAAAGACAGAATCTTTTTGCAGATAAATGTTTGAAAACACATTTTATATTCGCACTTATTTTAAAATTTTAAAATTTAACTCTATCTTTCATCAATGTTAGGATATACATTTTGCTATGTATTATTGCAATTTAAATGTAGTGGTTAAATATTCTGCATTTACAAATTACTATGCATTTTTTTAACATTGCCTTAGAAAAGTTTAAACTCATTTTTAAGTTTGGAATAAAAATTATTTTTTTTTATCAGTGACGTTGAGAGAAAAAGTGACATTTTCTTATTTAAGTGTGTGATAGCTCTTCGGGCTTGAATTTTTTAGAACTTTTGATAAGCAGGTTTTTGTAAGGGTTAGCAAAAAAGACCAAAAAAAGTAAGTCTAAAGTGCGATAATTTCTAGTAAAACACTTTTAAAGTAAAAGTGTAGCATCTCTTCAAGATTGCATTTTTTAAAATCCCTTTAAAGAAATAGAGTTAAAATAGAATTGCATGCATATAAACCAGGCACTCCTTAAGAAACAATGCGGAAAATCCTTTCAAGAACGTCAAAAAAAATTTCTTAAGAAACTATTTTTTAATTATAATCAAATTTGTTCGTTTTTATAATGTTTGCACATTGCGTTACTTGAAAATGCAAATATCTCAAAAACTTGTTAACACTGTGACATTAACGTTACGTTTCATTCTTATTTGTAAGTATCCCTTTCACTTTGCTTCCACTACATTTAAAAATATACACACTTCATTTGATTCTGTATTTATAAGTTTCCTGCAGCTGATCAATAAGGAAATGCTCTCGTTTACTTTAAAAATCCTTTTTTCCGGTGATGACTTAACAATCCAAGTGGTTTCAACGAGATATCTCGTTCATCAAGATTTGACCAATTTTACTAATAACGAGGTATTTCGTTCATCAAGATCTGACCAATTTTGCTAATAGCGAGATACCTCGTTCATTAAGATTTGACCAATTTTGCTAATAACGAGATATCTCGTCATCAAGATTAGACCAATTTTACTAATAACAAGGTATTTCGTTCATCAAGATTTCACTAATTTTGATAATAACGAGATACCTCGTTCATCAAGATTTGTCCAATTTTGCTAATAACTAGATACCTCATTCATCAAGATTTGACCACTTTTGATAAAAACGAGATACCTCGTTCATCCAGATTTGGCCAATTTTGCTAATAACGAGATATATCGTCAGCATGTTCTTATCGATTTTTCAAAGATGTCGAGATCAAGATATGATCTCCTTTCTTCTAATGACGTGATATCAGGTCAATCAAGATCTGTTCAGTTTCAGACACAGATCAACCACAAGGAGGGTTAATTGGGTAAAGAAACGGTGGTGTGTGAAGTCCGGGAAGCGAAAGGGGAAGAAATGCACCCTCTGTCCACCGGAAGACCAACTTTTTCTGATGACCAGATATCGTGTCATTAAAATATTATCGATTTTGTAATGATGACATCACGACCTGGTCCGTTTTCTCAAATGACGAGAAGCCTGGTTCATCATGATCTGGTGAGTTTTGACAATGTATGAGATATCTCTTTAGGACAACCATCAGGAGAGTTAAGGCTATTTTACAAAAGGTCATTTTAACCCTCTGAGCAAGATTTCCAAGAAGTGAAGAGTACTGCTTTTACCCTACAACACACACATAATGACTAAATAACCATTGGTTGAAAGAATACCAGCAAAGATTCTGTTAGTCATGAAGATGATGACAGGTTAGAACTCATGCAGGGATTAGTACAAGTGCGTGCTAACCCCTCAGAGAGTTAACTCTCTTGGTGATTGCCTCAAGAGTTAACTCATCATTAACCAAACTGACCAGATCTTGATGAACGAGAAATCTCGCCATTAGATGAAAACTAGGCAGATCCTGATCTCGTCATCATCGAAAAATCTGCAATGTCTTGATAACGAGATATTTCTTCATGAGCAAAATTGGTCAGATTTTGATGGACGAGATATCTCATCAGAACTATTCGAGGGTTAGTACCTTGGATATCTAGATAATAGAGAACCTGACAAAGAAACTGACATAGTTGTTTGATACTTATGTGTTAGACGAAAAGGATTAATAATTTTTTTCAATGTAAGCTGCAAGGGCGGAATTGTGAACCACTCAACTATACCCTGGTGCACCACGGGGGGTTTTACAAGTGATAAAGTGTTTTAAACAATTTGTCAAATGATTTTTAACGACCTCAATTTCCAAATGTTTGGTTAACTTTATTCAATTACAATGGAATTAATAAAATCTTAATCAATAATTACTGAAATGTATCTACAGGCTAAAGTCTATAAGCCATTATGTATATTTCAAATATACAGGATGAGTCTAAATTGTTTTTACAAAATAAGAGGGGTGATAGTACCCACCAGACGAACAATAATTACCATGGAACATAGGGTCGCATTCCACTCTGAGAGGCAAAAAAGAGTCAAATTGGAATTTCAACATGAACTTACAACAGTGTTGGGAAAGCGAATGAACGATACCAAAAGTTGCGGCACTTGTTGAATGCCACATATCCCGCACGATGGATCGGGCATGGCGAACATGTGGCTTGGCTTCCTCGCTCGCCGGACCTCAACCTACTGGACTTTTTCCTCTGGGGGCACATGAAATCTTTAGTGTACCTGTGGACTCGGCTGAAGATCTCGTAGCGAGAATTATTGTTGCCGCAGACAAAATTAACACAACACCAGGAATCTTCGAGAGGGTGCGCCAGTCATTCCTTCGCCGGTGTGAACTGTGCAACGACACGCGCCACTTTGAGCACTTGCTGTGAGTTTTTCTCTGATCAATAAATCAGATTGTGCAACTTTTGATATCGTTCATTCGCTTTCCCAACACTGTTGTAAGTTCATGTTGAAATTCTAATTTGACTCTTTTCTGCCTCTCAGAGTGGAATGAGACCCTATGTTCCATGGCAATTATTGCTCGTCTGGAATGGTACTATCACCCCTCTTATTTTGTAAAAACAATTTAGACTCACCCTGTATATGGAGTAGCAGTTCCAAAATCAAATCTCATATCAGGACTATATCTATTATACATGAATAATAATAGAAAAACACTCTGAGAGTCTTGAGATTTCCGAGAAGTACAGTATTACTTTTACCCCATAACACATATAATGACTCAATAGCACCGTCAATTGGTTGAAAGAATGTCAGGAAACATTCTATTGGTCAAGAAGGTTAATACTGGTTTGAGATCTGTAGGTAGGTTGTTAAAGTTGCACTGGAGCAAAACAACGGGCTATTGGCGAAGGTCCGGGATCAATCCTGCAGCGAAAGATTCGAGGACAACACGTCGTTATTTTGAACCATGGTAAGACGACAGGGTTTAGAACCTGATCTGGCACCCCACTCTCCAAACTTTCACACCACGCCAACGTGAGGACATTTGAGGCCACGACAGATTTAACGTGCACCAACCCACGACGGTCTTTAGTTCTAAATACTGGTTAGAAGTCATGCAAAGATTGCAGACTCCAGAACGGATATATGCGTGCTAATCCCTCAGAGGGTTAAATGCCTCCGAAATCTATTTTAGCTTTTCCCAGGGATCAAAATCTCTCTTTAAAGGAATGGCATATTAATTCAAAGAAAGCAAAAGAAAATCGGTTTTTCTGTAAACATTTTCTAAAAACACTTGCAAGGAATATTCAGAATATTTTATTTTTCAATTCTTGGATCTAGAATTATTGGTGAAAAAATATGCTTACAATGGAAATATTTTCTTCCATAAGCAAAAGCCACTTTTGAGTTCGTAGAATTTATAATGTAATCATCCTTTCATTTCATTGTATATAATGAGTGTAAGAAATGGGAAAAACTAATTTCTTGGAAAGGTTCGTTTTACAGCAGCAATCTGAATTGATGAATCTAGTTTAATAAGAAATGACAATATTGTTTCGAGTCATGCGATACTGCTAAAAAGTTCTACGTTTGGCACTTGTTTAGAATAAAACATACCTTCCAAAAGAATAAGAAAGGCATTTTACCCATTGAAATGAAACGTGCCCTTTTTCAAAGCGATTATCTTCAAATGGCACATAAGTACCAAAAGACACGTATTACAGTTTAATTTGATAAAAACCATTCGACGAGCTTGTTATTTGCATTTCCCTTTACAGGAAAGCTGTTAGTTCGAAATTTATGTTCATGAACCAAGTTTTTACAACCCCAGCTGAAAATATCCAAACCATTTACTAAAAACTGGCTGTGCATTTCTGTCAGATTCGTAGCTGAAAGATATTCAGTTACGAATCTGACAGAAAGTGAACTGTATCCTCCATCAAGAACATCTCCAATGATTGAGCTTTACTTCATTAGGAGTGGCACTCGTTGCACACTGAGGTAATGGACCATAGAATAAATCGAAAAGTAGAGTGACCAATGGTTCCCTTTTATGTGCCCATGATCATGTGACCAAAACTAGTATTAATGTGACCCTTAGATTAATTTCATCTGCGGTGGAACCTAGCATTCATCATACGACTGAGACTGATCCATAGAACCAGAGAAGACGAACATCCATTGATTCATCATCTGATTGGTCCTTGCGGTATAGAAGTAGACTTTGGTAATTTCACCATTTTTGTCCCCACTATAGAAATACGCATTCACACATTTTCCCAGCCATATGATGTTATATCACCAAACGAGGCAATAAGATGACAAATCGACCAACCTAGTCAATTTTTCACGAGCAGTCACGTGACTATTAGTCGACATGTTTGTGTCTCTTTGAAGCTCTTCTCAATAGCAATGCTCAGCCTACTTAAATTTCTATGTAATGGACCATCTGACGCACCGCACGAAATTTCAATGCGATGCTTCTGTAGTTTCAAGGGTTATTAACTACATCCTTTTTTAAACCACAACTCTCTAGGGTTTTCTTCAGTCATCATTATGTGTTACACAAAAACAAAAAACAATCAGATTTTTGTGTTAGGCAAAAATATTAAGTTTCAGGCTATTTGACGTTTCGTTTTGAGGGTTTTTTTTATGACCCAAGGGCCATATTTGGATTAGCAACGCCAAACACAAGATGCGGTCATAGTTAGGATTAAAATTGTACTTAACCCATTAACGGCAATTTTTGGGACGCAAATATATATGACTTTAAAACCATGACCATTGTAAATAAGTTATTATTTTACTCAGCAGATTATTTATTATGTATTCTAACTATAATATAAAAATGGATTGCAAAGCGTTAAAAAATAAAAATAAAATAATAAAAAATGAGAAAAAAATTAAATAATTACAAATATTCATACAGCACCCTTCTAAAGACTAGATGGGAACAATCAATATTTTTTAAAATAAACATCATGGTCGAATTCCGGCCCTTAATGGGTTAATAAGAGAGATGAATCAAAACAAGTTAATAACTGCAATGAATTATTGAAAATACGAATTTCATACGATGGAAAAAAGATGTGGTCAA
Organism: Meta bourneti; assembly: GCA_933210815.1. Lineage (NCBI taxonomy): Eukaryota > Metazoa > Arthropoda > Arachnida > Araneae > Tetragnathidae > Meta > Meta bourneti. The sequence goes on from OW119928.1 coordinate 9,411,626, forward strand.
GATTCAAATTGTAGTTAATAAAAAGAAACGAATCAGAACCATTTGACAATTCCAGTGAATTGTCGAAAACACCAATTTCATGCGATGAAAAAAAGATGTGGTCCTAATCGGAACTTAAATTGTTAATAAAAAGGAAACAAACCAGACAGTTGAATTGTTGGAAACACCAATTTCATGCGATGAAAAAAGATATGGTCTTATTCAAAATTCAAATTGTAGTTAATAAAAAGAAACAAATCAGAACCATTTGAAAACTACAATGAATTGTTGGAAACACCAATTTCATGCGATGAAAAAAGATATGGTCCTATTCAAAATTTATATTGTAGTTAATAAAAAGAAACGAATCAGAACCATTTGACAACTACAATGAATTGTTTGAAATACCAATTTCATACGATGAAAAAAAGATGTGGTCCTAGTCAGGACTAAAATTGTTTTTGTTATACATGTATTTAGAATTATTTTTAGGTTCAAATGTAACTTGACGGATTCAGACCACAGAGAATATGCCTTTTTTGCATTGTCTTACAAAAACTCCGGAGAATCAATTTTCTTGTCAAAAACACCTGTTCAGTCTCACCGGAAAATATATCTTCGTTTGATATTCAGCCCAGAAGAATATTTCACCACGAAATATTCTTTTCATAATTTGTCTGCTCTTCATCCCCATACAGTGTCCTTTCGAAGCGCATGTGCCCTTTTAGCACCTCGATATCAATCATTTATTCCAGTAGTGCGTATGTGGAGCAGAAAAAAACACCTCAACTCGACGTTTACGTCACCAGTTGACGCCACTCCCCGTTCTGTGTTTGACAGGATGAAAAATGGCCTATCTGCTTTATTGCCTTGAATCGACAGGTTGCATTTTTTATGTTATGCAGGTGAGATAAAATTTTACCATGCATAGATAAAAACACTCAAAGAAATATTACATTTGGTTAGTAAACATGAAAATAGATTAAACTTTATATTAAATAATGCATTTTTCGATCAGGTGGAATCCATGAAATCATTTTTATGGAAGAACTCATAAATCATTTCTTGACACCCTCATTATTATTTACAGCTGCTCTGGACTTATTTGCATCGTATTTTAAAAATGCTTCGCTCTTCAAATTTTCTTGTATATTGAACCATTTGAAGATCTATCCGCAACATGTTACAAATATTTATGGGCTGTAGTTCAGAATACATTAATTTTTTAAGTTTTGGACGTTTCGAATTACGTTTTAATCTAATTACCCCCAGTTTAAAGAAAAATGACTCAACACATTTAAATCAAACCAAACAAAAACGAGATCCCACTAAACCAAACAAAATCCAAAAAAAATGGGTGGTTTGTGTACTGGTACATAACTGAAATCGCTTAAGTCGTGAATCCTTCTTTGTGTTATAAGAGGAAGGGTAAGATGTAAATGAAGTCTTGGTGATTATTAGTGAAGTATAATTTATTTATGAAAAGCTGAGATGACAGAACAAACATATAGGATAGTATTTACATTTATATTTCTTGCAAAAGTTAAATCTATGCAAGTGTTGCCCAGAGTAGCACTTGTGCAGATTTAACCTTTGCAGGAATGCATTTCAAATTGAACTCACGTTGAATATATTCTATTAGCAATTTGTTTTTGAATAATTATTGAGGTCGGTAGTTTAATTTACGTCGCACTGGAGCAAAACATCGTGCTATTGGCTACGGTCTGAGATCCACCCCGAAGGGAAAGGTCCGATAACAACACCTAATCATTTTGAACCACGGTCAGTTGACGAACATCGACATTGAAATGACCATCAAGCATAATGGGTACATTGGTATCTGGAATCATATTGGGTTCAATTTTTCTGATGGAATCCGAATATTTATACATAATTTGAAAGAGAAACGTTTTAATCGAAGTTAGTGATACATTGGGATGCATATGTAGACAGAACCGAGTATGAAATGAGATTGACCGGGCAACATCTTATCCACTAGACCCACATCAACGACATAATCGCTTCCCATCCTCGTCCTATTGTTGACAGTAAGAGCGAGAGGTTGCCAGCATGTGATGCTGTTTATGTTTGAGTAGAAAGACTCGGCCACCAGCTGCCCGTTTAACTGATGAAGATTTTGATTAGTTGACGGATATATATCTCTCTCTATATATGAATCGATACCTAAAACTAATCCCCTAAGTACAATTCTCACTACAGATAAGTCCCTTGGAGGTCCCCTTTTCTACCAGTCTTTGTCCTCCCTATCTAAGTGGTCAATATATCTTGCCACCCCTTTCACCTTTGAACTCAAGCCGCCTCATTAACTTGGACCTCCCACGGACTCCTGGTCCAATAGATTTCTCTTAATCCTAATCCTTCTAGCGAGATCATTGAAAACTATTCATTCTTTTACGATCCTCTTGGGTTAAGGAGCCCTCAGAGCCGTTCCAAACTCCAAACCCTCAACAACCTCATGATGTAACTACTCGTCTATTGAATTAATAAGGAATTGTTATAGAACTTTCTGCTTCTCCATTTGCGGAACCATCATTACTCAATACAAATGGATCATTCTCTCCGGTTGCCTTACACCACTCTCGTCGCGACTGCAGGCTTAAAAGATCTGTTATTACGATACATATATAATTAAAAATTACAAACTAAAACAAAGATAAATCCAAAAATTTTAAAATCAAGAAATTTAAGTAAATTTTGAAAAAAAATGATGGAAGTGTTGGTGGATGAGGGCGTCATCAGGGAGGAGCCTCACCCAGTCAACACAATATGGTGTTTTCTGCGTGTGAGCGGCAGTACACCAAAAGTAGCCCACACACCCCTCCAAACACCATAAGAAGAAAGGCAAAATTAGAAAATATAAATTAGAAAAACAAAACCAGGGACAACCAAGGACACATACCAATACTGTATATATATATATATATATATATATATATATATATATATATATAAAATTCAATATTACAAAACAAAAAAAAGATATCCAGGAATTTAAACACAACACCAAGAAAACTTCGAAAAAATGAAGTGTTGGTGGATGAGGGCGTCATCAGGGAGGAGCCTCATCCAGTCAACACAATATGGCGTTTTCTGCGTGTGAGTGGTAATTCACCAAAAGTAGCCCCCACACCCCTCCAAACACCATAAACAGAAAGGCAAAACTAGAAAACAAAGACCAGAAAATCAAAACCACAGAAGAGAAAACAAACCTACCCAAATTAATAAACCTCGGCTCGACAACAACCCGCGCAAACTACATGAGGATCACCAACAAATGCCATTTATAACACCCAAAAATCAGAGTTGAGAAGTCGGAATCGCAATTCCGATTTTATTAATTTGGTTAAGTTTGTTTTCTCTTCTGTGGTTTTGATTTTCTCGTCTTTGTTTTCTAATTTTGCCTTTCTGCTTACGGTGTTTGGAGGGGTGTGGGGGCTACTTTTGGTGAACTGGCGCCCACACGCAGAAAACACCATATTGTGTTGATTGGGTCAGGCTCCTCCCTGATGACGCCCTCATCCACCAATACTTCATCTTTTTCAAAATTTTCTTGGTATTCTTGAGTTTAAATTTCTCTTTTATTTGTAATACTGAATTACATATATACACACCAACCACAGTGGTGTACCAGGGTAAACGTGGTTTCACAATCGAGCCCTTCTGGTGCCATGAACGATTTCTATTGGCAGAGCGTTATTTAAAACGATGTATATGGATTAATTGCCCTTAAATGTAATATTATAGGACATGATCCAGTCTGTGAGCAAATATAAAAAATAGTACATGAACCTAGAAAAGAAATGGTAAAGATTTTGTGAGATCCAATGGTACTATCCTATAGCACACCCCGGCATACCACGACGAATTTCGTAGAAAGCAAGTACGTGAATATTGCGTGGGAGGGTTGCTCTAGTACTTAATTAAATTAACTCACAATAAGGTTCGGTGAATGCGAGGACGATGAACTTTTATTCTAGAAATCTAATCATGTTTTATTCATGCTTTGCTAAATTGAAAAACGAAGTAGCGGCTTTTGGATACTATTTAAATCAATTATATAAACATTCTTTAGAAAATAGACTGCTTCAGTATTCAACTCCTTTTTAATCGTTGCTATTAGAATAAGCAAAATCAAAAGAGCTTTCTTTGTACAAAATATTTTGCTTCGGATTGGGCAATATCTATATCAATAGCGTTTTTATTAAATTTGTTATTTTGATTCAGTTTATTTCATTGTTTTGTAAAACAGCTAAGACTGAATTTCCATCTAAATACTATTCTAATCTCAGGTGTACAACGTTATTAACCCTTAAGTGGTTTCGACTAAATATCTCATCCATCCAAATCTGACTAATTTTGCTAACGGCGAGATATATCCTCTTCAATTTATTGCCATATTTTTATGATGACCAGATCAAGATGTGGTCAATTTTTTCTTCTAATGACGAGATACCTCGTTCATCAATATTTGGTCAGATTTGCTAATGACGACATATATCTTTCATTAATGTATGGTCAGTTTTGCTAATGACACGATATCTCGTTCATTAATGTATGGTCAGTTTTGCTAATGAAGCGATATCTCGTTCATTAATGTATGGTCAATTTTGCGAATGACGCGATATCTTGTTCATTAATGTATGATCAGTTTTGGTAATGAAGCGATATCTTGTTCATTAATGTATGGTCAGTTTTGCTAATGGCACGATATCTCGTTCATTAATGTATGGTCAGTTTTGCTAATGAAGCGATATCTCGTTCATTAATGTATGGTCAGTTTTGCTAATGACACGATATCTCGTTCATTAATGTATGGTCAGTTTTGCTAATGACGCGATATTTCGTTCATTACTGTATGGTCAGTTTTGCTAATGACGCGATATCTCGTTCATTAATGTATGGTCAGTTTTGCTAATGACGCGATATCTCGTTCATTAATGTATGGTCAGTTTTGCGAATGACGCGATATCTTGTTCATTAATGTATGGTCAGTTTTGGTAATGAAGCGATATCTTGTTTATTAATGTATGGTCAGTTTTGCTAATGACGCGATATTTCGTTCATTACTGTATGGTCAGTTTTGCTAATGACACGATATCTCGTTCATTAATGTATGGTTAGTTTTGCTAATGACGCGATACCGAGATAACAACTAGGAGGGTTAAGAATGGATAAATCATGCTACTACTTTTAAGAATTTATGCTACTAAAGCTATTATTCCATAAGTGATTTGTCTGTGGCAGTCCTGTGCATGTGAACCCCTTAGAAAGTTGAACGGCGCCACAGAAAACCTAATAAATCTATTGCATTACCATAAAATCGAGTATAACATAAGAATCAGCCGCACTCTTCAAAATTGCGAACATTGCAGCCGAAAAGCTGAAGCTCTTGGGAACACTTGAAGCATAAAGTTGAAATGGAAGAACGCCATTCGATATCCGGATTCATTCAGTTGAGATTTACCAATTTTAATCCCAGAAAGCGAAGAGCTGTGTTAAACCTAGCTGCTTATTAAAAAGAAATTCGGTTCACTTACCATAAGGAGTGCGCTCTTTGAAGATGGGTACAAAATATCAAACTACTTTACGATTCCGTGACAAAGTATAGAAGTTCGATTATATGTGTTTCTAGACACACCCGTTCGAGAGTATTCGAGTAGAAACAAATCGGCAAGTAGCTTTTAGTCGGTGCAAGAGAAGTGCGAATTCGATATCACATATGAGAGGGATTTTCAATGTGAACAAACAAACCAGATGGTCTACGAGGACTTTACTTTTCTTGTCCAAATGCTCTCGAATGATGCATGCCGGGTTACCTTAAAATATGGTTTATAGCTGTTTGGACAACGTCTGGCATTTAACCTGTCTGTGGCCAATCAATTATCATGTATCAATTCGGAATTAATTATTTGGAATTTTTATTGGTAGGTAGGTATTTTAATTAACGTCGCACTGGAGCCCAACACAATGGGACATTGGCAAGGTCAGGGATCCAACCAGAAGGAATTTTTATTGGAGAAGTGATGAGATTTTATTCGAAGAACATGCCAAGTGACGTCACATTCGGAATACGTACAACAAACACGTTCCGTGGCAGAAAAAACCATGGTCTGTCTTCATTTAGTTTGATGGCCGCGGTATTTCTGTTGGTAGAGTAACGAATTAGCAACCGGAGGTTTGCGAGTTGGAACCCAACCGAAGACCATCGTGTACAAAGGGGGCTGGTTCACGTTAAATCTGTCGTGGCCTCAAATGCCCTCACGTTGACGTGGTGGTGAAGTTTGGAGAGTGAGTTGCCAGCTCAGGTGTGACCTCGTCATCTGACCGTGGTTCGAAATTATGCGATGTTATCCTCGGATTTTTCCCTTCGGGTTTTGATCCCAGACAGCTGCCAATAGAACGTTGTGATGCTCCAGTGCGACGTTAATTAAAATACCTATCTTTTAGTGTGACATAAAATGCCTCAGAAGTTCGATTTTTTATTCTAAGGCGAAACACCTCTTCGAGAATATTCGAGTAGAAACAAATAGGCAAAGTGATTTTAGTTAGTACAGAGAAGTGTGAATACGGTGCCTTCATAAAACGCTTATGAGAGAGATTTTCAGTGTAAACTAACAAACCAGATGGAATACTCTTATACCGGGACTACTCTTTTGTTGCATAAATACTTTCGCACGATGTTAGAGTTACTTTAAAAACTGTTTAACGCCATTTTGGCTACGTTCAGCCTTTAAGGTGTATGTATACACTAGATCATTTTTTAAAATTTTGACTTTAAAAATCCAGTTTTTTTCACAATAGATCATTGGTTTGTGCATAAACTCATTTTAGTGTGAAAATTTCTGATTAAGCTACTCATTAATTACCTAATTTAGATATAATTAGCATGTTATTTGAACAGTGATATCTCAAATTCTAATGTGTCCAGAGAGACAATTCCTGTTGAAATTATTCCTAATATTATTCTTCATGTTTTGACCCTCCATCAAGTTGCTAGTGGGAATACGTTCCTTTTTACAATTTTTTTTCACGAACTAAGTCTAAAAATCAAGATTATTTCAGGAATAAATTCAGGTTCATTTAAAAATCAACTAAAAATTCATTTCTTAACCAATAACTTCGACTGAGGGTCAAAACATTCACTGTATTATATAGATTATAATGACACAGAAGTAATTATAATAGATCAATTCATTGTTGAGTTATCACTGTCCCAAAGAAGCATCCTATTGCAAAAACATAGTTCTTCAGAAATCGACTTTAAAGTTTTGGAAACCTGTTTGTCTATGGTGACAGTACCTAACCCAAACCCTTGTAACTTGAAAACTATTTCGAATATTTACAAGGTCTTGGTATCGTTTGAAAGCTAAGGGGTTGGACAATATTTTGAATTATTAAAAAATAGATCAATATTTTAATCAATTTTCGTGATTTCTAGTGTATACATACACCTTAAGGTAATTGACGTTGACCAATCAGCTATCATGTATCAATTCGAAATTCATTCTTAGGAATTTTTATTGGCGGTATGGTATTTTAGGTAGGTACTTTAATTAAAGTCGTACTGGAGCAACGGTGATGGTCCAGGATCAAACTCGAAGGGAAAGATCCGAAGATAATACACGTTATTTTGAACCACGGTCAGATGACGAGGTCACACCTGAGCTGGCACCCCACTCTCCAAACTTCACCACCACGCCAACGTGAGGACATTTGAAGCCAAGACAGATTTAACGTGCACCAGCCCCCTTTGTACAGGAAGGTCTTTGGTTGGATTCGAACTCGAAACCCTCTGGTTGCTAATCCGTTACTCTTCAAACCGGGGTACAGCGGCCCTATTTATTGGTGAAGTGCTGAAATCGCATTCGAAAACAACTAGGTCGATTGATTGGGTCTTATGGCACAAGAGCCATATTTGGCCAAACGAATACAACTGAGAAATCGAGAATGTTATTAATTTCAATTCATTTTTATATGGCCCGAAGACCAGATACGGCCCTCAGGGCAGGTTTTCCTCCACGGAGACCAAATACGACACTCAAGACAGGCTTTCCGCGACCTGAAACCTGATACGGTCTTCTAAATATTTTGACCTTACCCCTGACTATTTACTGCATTATTTCGCATAACCAATTGCTCTTGCTATGCCTCAGATACGGTACCCTAAATGTTTGGATCAAGCCCGCAGACCATTTATTGCATTATTTCGCAAAACCAATTGCTCTTGCTATGCCTCAGATACGGTCCCCTAAATGTTTGGATCAAGTCCGCAGATCATTTATTGCATTATTTCGCAAAACCAATTGCTCTCGCTATGTCTCAGATACGGTTCCCTAAATATTTGGATCAAGCCCGCAGACCAGTTATTTCATTATTTCGCAAAACCAATTGCTCTTGCTATGCCTCAGATACGGTCCCCTAAATGTTTGGATCAAGCCCGCATACCATTTATTGCATTATTTTGCAAAACCAATTGCTCTTGCTATGCCTCAGATACGGTCCCCTAAATGTTTGGATCAAGCCCGCAGACCATTAATTGAATTATTTCGCAAAACCAATTACTCTTGCCAAATCTCAGATACAAAAACATTTTTGACAGTCCCTTGTCACGTCATTTCAAGAGAAATTAATTTCGTACTCCATTTTCACTTGACAATTTTACCGTTCCACAGTGATAAATGAATCGGATTTATCCAGATTTTTTTGCGAAAGTTCACCTTGGGAAAGGTAATTCGCAACAGTAAATTACACTTCAACTGCGCCTCTGATAAGCCTGAAAATCCTATACTATCTGTAACAGGCGTTTCGCTGCTGAAATACGAAATAAGACATGATTGTGAGAGTCGGGAACCCGTTCACTTGTCCGGAATGATTAAGTAAAATTGACTCAAGACGAACAGAAAAGAGTGTATAAATTCTTTTCCATCGGAAAGTGATCACAGTTCAGACAGAAAGGAGCCCGTGTCAAGAGATTGGAATCGAAATCGATTTCCCAAATCGATTATTTTTTCGGCTCATTCAATGGATTCTATTGTAAACATTTGTTGCTGTTGCAATATCTTTGATAGTTTAATCGGGGCCACGGTAGCCCGGTTGGAGGAGTAATGGATTAACAACATGAGGGTTGAGAGTTCGAATCCAATCAAAGACCATCGTGTATGTGGGGGCTGGTGCTTGTCGAATCTGAGGTGGCCTCAAATGTCGACACATTGGCGTGGTGTGGAAGTTCGGAGAGTGGAGTGTCAGCTCAGGTGTGAGCTTGTCATCTGACCGTGGTTGATCTTTCCCTTCGGGTTTGATCCCGGACCGTTATCAATTGCCCGTTTTGTTGTTTCAGTGTGATGTTGATTAAAATACCAAATATAAGATAGTTAAATCGTTGGATTAGAATCCTTATTTTATTCTATTCTAGAAGTTGTTCAAATTTTTGTTACCCAATTTTGCTATTGAAAAATATTTTTATTAATTACAAATACGTTTTCTTTGCAAAGCGCTTTTAAAAGTAATTTTGCAACGCTTTTTACTTTTGAAGCCCCATATGCGTAATAATGTACATAGCAGCTCATACTCACATGCTCACATTCCCTAGAAAATAAAAATATATGATTGTCTCAGGGATATAAATTCTAGTTTATGCCAGCAATCACTATCTGCGATGATAATATGATATGTTATGGTACCAATTGGGGGATCTGTATACTCAATTTCAATTACTACCATCGTTTCCCGAGAGAAAAATATCTCCAGGGATAAATACACATATTTCTGGGTAAGACAATGACCCTCATACATAATCTAATAACTTTTCCAGATTTATTACGTCGTATTAACGCAACATGTTTGATTTTCCTACTCTTTTGCTATGGATTACTGTTCCAACTGCTTAGCAAAAAGTAATAATTTCCACTCGGTCTATGAAATTGCTTGCGAAGAAAGCAAAATAAATAAGAATAAAATATAAATCTGCTTGAGCAAATTCAAAGTTGTCTATTTGCGAAATAACGCTAGGCTGCGATTTGCTACTTTTTAAAATATTTTTTATGAATGAATATCACATTATGATGTATGATGTACGAATATGAATGAGAATGATTATGCATAAGTAAGATTGAGTATCACATTATGATGTATGATGTTCGAATATGAATGAGAATGATTATGCATAAGTAAGAATGAGTATCACATTATGATGTATGATGTACGAATATGAATGAGAATGATTATGCATAAGTAAGAATGAGTATCACATCATGATGAATGATGTACGAATATGAATGAGAATGATTATGCATAAGTAAGAATGAGTATCACATTATGATGTATGATGTACGAATATAAATGAGAATGATGATTATGCATATGTAAGAATGAGTATGAGTAAAAATGAGTATGAGTATGAGTATCCTCTAGGAATGCATTGACTACGCACCGGAAAAAACTATTCAGAGCACATGTCTGGCCTTAGGATCGGATCAGCAGTTTAAAGGGCCGTATTTGGACTACGGGCCGCGTAGATCTGTCTGAAGGGCCATATCTGGTCTGCGAGCTCCTGGTACTTGTCTCGATAAAATATCTCGTCATTAACAAAACTGACCAGATCTTGTCATTAGAAGAAACCTGACCAGATCTTGATATCGTCATCATAAAAAATTGGGAATAGCATAATGACGAGGTAGATTAGCAAATCAAGATTAGCAAAATTGGGCAGATCTCGATGGACGAGATATCTCGTCGAAACCATTTGGAGTGCAAAAATGGATATTTCTAAGATAATGTATTTAAACTAATTTTAAATTTGATTGTAAACTTCGCTGTAAGAGACCTATGGAATACGAAATATAAACAGTCAACAGCTGCCATATGTCGTGAAATAAAAAAGTATAATAAAACGAGTCAAGTTGCGATATATTTACATTTCACGTAGACACGGTAGGATTATTATAAAACTCGACATATAGGCTTGGAAGGGAAGCTCATAAATTTTGAATCCTTAAGAATCCTATAAGCCTAACAGCAGTAGTTTCTTCCAAAGAATCAACGTTTGTTTCGGTTTTAAAGCAAAGTATTGGAGAATCGTTTTCTGTTTTACGAAGGGGGGAAATCCTTAAGACTTCCCAATGCCTTAATAAAGTATTCTAGTATTTCCTCTGTTTTGGGGTATTTGATACCAATCACGTTTCTTTCATCCTAGTTTCCTTCTTTGGAAAGCCACCTGGGGCCCAAGTCTATGACTATACCTCACTTACATTGGTTCAGCTAAAACCGTAATCGTAATTACCTGTATCGTAACTTTTATGAGTGGAAATATTTCATCTATTGTTTTCTTTAAACAAAAGAAAAAGTTCAGCAGACGTTTGTTTTAACTAGCTCATGATTTTAAGAACTCTTATCAGGTTTCATCCAAATATTGTAGATGGGCCGCGATTGCCCGGAGAAAAGAGTAATGTATTAGCAACCGGGGTCGAATCCAACCAGACTGTCGTGTACAAAGGGGACATTAAATCTGCCGTGGACTCAAATATCCTCACGTTGGTGTAGAGTGGAAGTTTCGAGAGTGGGGTGCCAGCTCAGGTGTGGCCTCGTCATCTGACCGTGGTTCAAAATTACATGGTGTTGTCCTCATATTTTTACCTTCGGGTTTGATCACGAACCTTCGCCAATAGCCCGTAGCGTTGTTTCAGTGCGACGTTAATTAAAATACCAACCTACCATACTTCTACGACTGTACCACACTTACATTGCTTCAGCTAAAACCACGTATCATAACTTTATGAGTGAAAACATTTTATCTATTGTTTTCTTTAAACAAAAGAAAAAGTTCAGCAGACGTTTATTTTAACTAAGCCATACGATTTTAAGAACTCCTCAGATTTCACCCAAATATCGCAGAAAAGCCACTGTAGCCCGGTTGGAAGAGTAGGGGATTAGCAACAAGAGGGTTGCGATTTCGAAGCTCGATCTAACCAAAGACAGTCGTGTACGTGGGATCTGGTGCACGTAAAATCGGTCGTGGCCACAAATGTCCTCACGCTGGCGTGATGTAGAAGTTTGAAGAGTGGGGTGCCAGCTCAGGTGTGACCTCGTCATCTGACCGTGGTTCGAAATGACGAGGTGTACTCCTTGGATTTTTCCATTCGGTATTAATTCCAGAGCGTCAATTGTCCGTTGTGCTGCTCCAAAAGTTAATCCATCTACTTACCTACCAAATATCGTAGAAAAAATTTTAAATCCCGCTTAAGGAACTTTTCATTTTACATGCGTTTCCTTGGTCCATTGAGGTTGCGTAAAATTGTAGCGCTGAATGCATTTGCTGCTTAGATTTATATTCACAGAGTACTTTTATATTCATATATGAATTATTCAGTACTTTTATATTCATATATGAATATATTCATACATTTTATATTCACTTATGAATATAAAATGAAAAAGACGTTTGTGTTGATATTGATATATTTTTGTATTATTAAATTGCGTTTTGAGTGGTGCTTATTTAGTTATTTTGCTTAGTAAGACAGAAAGACGCCAAAGATATATATATGAAACGATACTTAAAAATAACCCCCTAAGTACAATTTTCATTACAGATCACCCCTTAGCGTCCCCTTTATCCCAATCTTTGTCTCCCTATCTAAGTGGTCAATATCTTGCCTTTCACCTTTGAACTCAAGCCGTCTCGTTAACTTGGACCTCCCACGGACTCTCCTGCTTTCAAATCGCCATATGTAAGATCATATTCCTCCTTCGTAAAACCACCGACTTCTTCCAATGAACTTTCTTGTTAAATCCCCTGGTCCAATAATATTTTTCTTAATCCTAATCCCTCTAGCAAGATTTTTGTAAACTATTTATTCTTTCACGAGACTCTTGGGCTAAGGAGCCCTGAGAGCCGTTCCAAACTCCAAACCCTCAATAACCTCATGATGTAACTACTCGTCTATTGAATTAATAAAGAAATGTTATAGAATTTTCTGCCTCTCCATTTGTGGTATCTGCATTACACTCAATATCAATGGATCATTCTCTCCGGTTGCCTTATACCACTCTCACCACACTCTTGCCACTATAAATCTACACCGTTTGGTCAGTGCCCACCAAATTTGGTACACATATTCTTTAGAACCATGCGGGTAACGTAGGCTACATATTAACCCCCGTTCTATTTGTCCTAGGTGTGTAGATGGGGTTAAAAACAATTCGAAATTTCCATAGGAATAACATTGGGTCTATACGATTGTGGTACGAAATTCACTTTGTCCAGTATTGATGGAAACAGGATGATATGAAGTGAAAACGACGTTAAAAATTATTCTCCGTACACATAATTGATGCTTGCATTTTTCTATGAAATAGAAGTGATTAGTCTGATCACTTTTCAATCAACATTTAACCAATTCAAACCGAGGAACGCCGGGTAATTGTGCTAGTAATTTATAAAGAACATCACGGACCTGGTCAATCGGTGCGCATACAAATATAGCGCATGTCAAGCGCTGGCGTGACAAAAATGTGAACTTCCTCGAGGAGATATGCCGAGGATCACAAGCACATGAGTAGTATAAATTTGTGTTTTAATAAAGACAAATTAATACCAAAGGATAGCAACAAAAAAGGATTCGTTCAAGATACTTCAATTTGATAAAGTGTGTGATTAATATGCGGAATGTAGCTTTATTTTCTGTTGCGATGCGTATAATTTGTTGGTGATTGACGTGTTTTGCTTACTTCAACATTTCTTGCTGTGCTTACTCAGCGACTCCAAAGTTCTGAATGGTCCTCCCCACCTTTCCCTTCTACAATCTGTGATTCGTTTCACCTTTCATTCTCATATAAAAGAATATTGTTGAGTCTCCTGACTGTATTTTATGTAGTAGTAGACAACCTACGACGGCTCAACACTTAAGACACGTGTACTGCACTTAATAATTTTAGTAATAAAGTACAGAAGTATTGGGAAGACAGATGCCGAATGATGTAATGTCAAGTGCCGGGCATTTCTTTCATTCACTTGTTTTTCGTATCACGACGAACATGGTATTCTCGAAGCTGCCGTTTTTGTATTTGTTGCCGTCAAAGTATTGCCGGCAAAGAAGGCATTGTATAAAATGCCTAGGGAGTATATAGAATTCCTGGCGTTTTGGACAAAGTATGAAACGTTTAATGTTTCACACATTTCTTAGGCATTCTATGCAATGTCAAAAGACAAACCGGCAAAGTATACGTAAAACGTTTTCTCCTGTTAGAAAGTTCTGTATTTTATTTGATGTTTTTTTTCATTTATGCATTTTTAATGAAGGCCTTTTCTAGTTCTCTCTCTCTCTCTAATGACTCTCTTTTCAAGTTTTACTTTTTCGTGAGAAAGACAATTAAGTGCAACTTAAAATAAAATTATGTCCTTCCTTGTCGCAACAAGTGGGTTCATATTTTATTTTCTCATGTTTTCCTCAAAAAGAAAGTCCTATACTTTATTTTGTATTTCTTTCTTTTTCATATACGTCTTTTCTATAAAAGCCTTTTCATGACTCTTTTAATACTTTGCCTAAATAGCATTTGTCATTCTATATAATGCCTAGGTATTACATACAATGCCCAGGGAAAGTATACACGAGTATATATATATATTAATTATATATATTATATATATAAAGTATATATATATTTCATACTTTGCCCAAAACCCCGGGCATTCCATATATTGCCTAGGCATTCTATACAATGCCTGCTTTTCATACGTTACTGGTAACATACACCATTTTTCCCTTTTTAATATATAATATAATACTGTAAATAGTCTTAGTCTTAATTAAACGAAAATAATGGCGCATCTGTTTCATCCCTGAATACATGGTGGATTCATTGTGGTAGGTAGATAGGTAAGTATATAATTAACGTCGCACTGGAGCAATACGATGGACTATTGACAACGGTCTGGGATTAATCCCCGAGGGAAATATCCGAGGACAACACCACGTAATTTTGAACCACGGTCAGGTGACGAGGTAGCACCTGAGCTGGCACCCCACTGTCCAAACTGCCACACCATGAGAGCATTTAAGGCCACGACAGATTTAACATGCACCAGCCCCCACGTACACGACGGTGTTTGGTTGGATTCGAACTCTTCCGCTAATCTTCCAACAAGTCCTGGTGGATTCTTTGCGAAACCTTTTTATATTATTTAATTTCTGACGTGATTTGGATTACACCTTCCCTCCAAGTGGTCTTGCTGAGATATCGAGATCTCTTTACGATGACGAGATCACGATCTGGTCAGTTTTTCCGGTGACGAGATATCTCGTCCATCAAGATCTAAGTCAGTTTTCTTCTAAAGACGAGATGCCTCGTCTAGACAACCACCAGGGGGTTAGGTATTTAAATAATTGGATCAGGGGAGCTATTAAGAAAGTTTATTAGTTGAAAAGGCGGGGTTTTTCTATTAAGGTCGCACGTGCAACGTATGTGTTGTGGTGGAAAGCATCGATTGGCCGAAAAAGAAGAATAAACAACCTGTGAAATTGGGGCTGAGTGGAGCTAAGGTTAGCGAGGCGTAAAAGTTAAAAACGTGGAAGGGGGTGAAACCGTGCATTGGGGACCATATAACAAAAGTAATGAAACAGAGATAAATTAACAGAGATATACTTGAAAGTGTATCTGTGATGAGTGACACGCCTTGTGTTAGGGACTTAGCTGTAGTTTCGTTTCATATATGGTCGGCGATTATTTAGAAATTCCTGCTTACCCCTCCTGGTGGTTTTCTTGACCAGGTATCTCATCTCCAGCAAAACTGACCAGATTTTGATGGACGAGTTATCTCGTCATTAGAAAAAACTGACCAGATCCTGATCTTATCATCATCAAGAAACGGCGCTATCTTGATGACGAAATATCTCGTCATTAGCACGATTGGTCAGATCCTGGTGGACGAGATATCTCGTCTAAACCACTTGGAGGGTTAAACACTGAAGATGGACCTGACAGATACCGAGCGTAATGAAGGATCAATGAGAATAATGCCAACAGATGCTCTCGAAAACGTTATTTATCAAATCAAAAGTTTTTTCTATGTTCTAGATATTTATTCACATGCATCCATTTGCTTTTCTTTCAAAGAACGTGTAGGTAGGTATTTGAAATAAAGTCGCACTAGAGCAACTCAACGGGCTATTAGCGACGGTCCGGGATCAAACCCGAGGGAAAAGATCCTAGGACAACACTACGTAATTTTGAATCACTGTCAGATGACGAGGTCACACCTGATTTGGCACCCCACTCTCCTAACTTTCACACCACGCCAATATGAGGACATTTGAGGCCACGACAGATTTAACATGCACCCCCCATGTACAAGACGGTCTTTGGTTGGATTCGAACTCTCAACACTCGGGTTGCTAATCCGTTATTCTTCCATCCGGACTATAGCGCCCCCTCAAACAACGTAAGCTTCACCAACAAAGAGTGTAGGAATGTAATTAGAGAATACTGAGGCAGGGAAAATCTACGATACTCAATAAACCAATACTAATCCACGCCAGATGCCAAAAAAATATATCCCATGTCTATCTCAACCCCACATATTGAATCGAATTCGCATCTATCCCACGCACCAATACCCACAACTCTAGATGAATCGGGAGGCAAGCACAGATGATTCGCGCTTTTTCCTGTTCTGCTCCAACAGAAAGAAATTCCCCAAACAGCAGCTCCCGAGGCAAACACTGGGGAAATAACACAGCGGATAATTCTTCCCCAAATACTTGGGAGGGAACTTTTCTGCATAGATTTGGACCTAGCCTCAGAGAAATATGCAGGGGAGTTTTTCCTCCACCTCTCGCTTCATTAATCCCTCGCAATAAACTCCCTGGGGATTCGCCGAATGCGTTTTGACCGAATAAATTAGGGACAGTTATTCGTAAAGTAAACGGAACCGAACTGCTTGGATCCCCGGGATAATTCGGGAATTAATCGAGGTGGCCTGTTTTTTGGGACTGTGCTTAAGCTGCTCAAGGTTGTCTGTTTTTTGGATAGCGTGGTAAAAACATACAGTTCATGGAATTCGAATTGATAGCTGTCCCTCTTTATTCTATACTTATTTTGACGCTCCAAGTGGTTTAGACGAGATATCTCGTCCATCAGAATCTGACTAATTCGGCCGTCTGTTTTTGGATAGCGTGGTAAAAATATAGTGTCCATGAAATTCCAATTGATAGCTGTCTCTCTTTATTCTATACCTATTTTGACCCTCCAAGTGGCTTAGACGAGATAACTCATCCATCAGAATCTGACTAATTCTGCCGTCTGTTTTTTGGATTGCGTGCTAAAAACATACAGTTCATGGAACTCGAATTGATAGTTGTCTCTTTATTCTATACTTATTTTAACTCTAAGTGGTTTAGACGAGATATCTCGTCCATCATAATCTGACTAATTTTGTCTTCTTTTTTGTATAGCGTGGTAATAACATACAGTTCATGGAATTCGAATTGATAGCTGTCTCTTTATTCTATACTTCTTTTGACCCTCCAAGTGCTTTAGACGAGATATCTCATCCATCAAAATCTGACTAATTCTGCTGTCTGTTTTTTGGATAGCGTGGTAAAAACATACAGTTCATGGAATTCGAATTGATAGCTGTCCCTCTTTATTCTATACTTATTTTGACTCTAAGTGGTTTAGACGAGATATCTCGTCCATCAGAATCTGACTAATTCTGCCGTCTGTTTTTTGGATAGCGTGGTAAAAACATACAGTCCATGAAATTCCAATTGATAGCTGTCTCTCTTTATTCTATACCTATTTTGACCCTCCAAGTGGCTTAGACGAGATAACTCGTCCATCAGAATCTGACTAATTCTGCCGTCTGTTTTTTGGATTGCGTGGTAAAAACATACAGTTCATGGAACTCGAATTGATAGCTGTCTCTTTATTCTATACTTATTTTGACTCTAAGTGGTTTAGACGAGATATCTCGTCCATCAGAATCTGACTAATTCTGCCGTCTGTTTTTTGGATAGCGTGGTAAAAACATACAGTCCATGAAATTCCAATTGATAGCTGTCTCTCTTTATTCTATACTTCTTTTGACCCTCCAAGTGCTTTAGACGAGATATCTCATCCATCAAAATCTGACTAATTCTGCTGTCTGTTTTTTGGATAGCGTGGTAAAAACATACAGTTCATGGAATTCGAATTGATACCTATCCCTCTTTGTTCTATACTTATTTTGACTCTAAGTGGTTTAGACGAGATATCTCGTCCATCAGAATCTGATTAATTTTGCTTAAACCTCCTGGTGGTTGTCTCGAAGACAGCTTGTCCAAACCACTTGGAGGGTTAAGGGGAAGAGAGCAAGGGCTGGAGAACTGGCACCTCACTCTCCAAACTTCCACACCACACCAACGTGAGGACGTTTGAGGTCACAACAGATTTAACATGCACCAGTCCCCATGTACACGACGGTCTTCGGTTGGATTTGAACTCGCAATCATCCGGTTGTTAATCCGCTACTCTTCCAACCGGGTTACCGCGGCCCTCCCATGCAATAGGAGTTTGAAGTAAAACAATTTTTAAAGTAGTTTAAGGTTGGTTGGTTTTGGTTTTTATGGCGCAAAGGTCATATATGGCGAAGCTGTTCCAAACACGATAAAGACAACGCAAGTAATTGGACGTACCAAAACTTTCCTAATTCATAGTGCTATTAAGAATGCGTAGGGTTGTGAATGCATATTATACTTATTCATTTAAATTTATGATGTTATGTTCATTAAAAGAATTTGAATCGTTTTATTGTTTCAGAGAAAATTATGAGATATTACCTACTGTCTTAAATCATCCAAGTGGAGGTAATTAAGTGTGATTAATACCACCATCAATTGGAGTAAAGGAAATTAATTTAATAAATTGTTCTCTCCCAACTTCACACATCAGAACAGCCGTTTATTATCAGTATGCGATTAATAATTCAGACTTTTATGATAAAACTTATATTTGTTGTTAAGCTGTGTATTCAGAAGGCTGTATATTCAGAACAGTCCAAATAAATTTTGTTCGCCTTTCTTTTCTTTCTCAGAAAAACTATCGAACAGATAACAAAGAAAAATGTTTTTACAAGAAACAGTCTACAAAACCAAAACGTCCACAAGAGTAATTATCTATCAAATTCAACTAGTTGTAGCATGGACTTGTGTCTTGAGGTTAAGTGATCTGAATATATTTCCTATTTGTTTGTTTTTTTGGACATTTCCTATAATGAAAAAAGTATTAATTTATAAAGTGTAAAATATGTAGTATCTTTAAGAATAAGAATTCCAATAACTTGTTAACTTGAACTTAACTAACATATTTGCGCCTGAATATAGATCGATACGCGAGTTTGGTAATTTTTATAAAAAAAAGCAATATTTCGGATTTGAAGGTCTCAAATACAATATTTAGTCCCTTTAGTTATATAAAAGTTTCATTATTCGGTGTAGATTAATTGGAACAAGTGTTTTTGATTGACCGTTTCACCCTTTAAAACAGTCCTGTTCGACAATATCATCAAATCGAGCGATTATCGCATTGAGGAAATAGGTTATTCCCTTTTTTAGAAGTGAAAACAACGTGCATCTGGTAGCATATTTGCGTGACGGGTTTCTATGCTTCAGCGTCACCCAAACGCTCGTGCGGTACTAGTCAGTATTGGTTACTCTAGTACAAAAAATGTTGTGTCCTCACCAAGTTGATTTTCAAGAATGAACATTTAGTCATTTCATATTCTGAAGCTCAAGATAAAAATACAAAAACGGATTCAAACTGTTTAGCTTAGTATGTAGTAAATGTATTTTAAGTAAAATATATTATTTTATCAGCACCAACTACTAATTAGTAAAATTGAAATGAAAATTTGGACACACACACTGTAGTGCTGATAAATATTTCTACGAAAAGTCATTCTGTTTTGTTATTAATTTAGTAAGTACACTCAATTGCGACAAATGAAACAAGATTAATGAAATTTGCAGAGAAAATTACTTTTGTATAACGATTGACCTAGAAGGAAATATATTTTCGTTATATTCTGTTCAAGCTGTTTTAGGCTTTAACTGATGTCACGTAAGGATTTTTGTAGTTCACATTTAAAATAAATGCAGTGTTAGTTAAAACATAAGCTGAATTGATTTTCCTCTTTTGCAAATGTGTGAACGTTTCCTTTGACAGGACACGAAATAATTGACTAAACCAATTATTTTTCGCTGACAAAACTACATTATTTGGATCGATCGGTTGACTTACTTTATGCTCGTTAATGTAGTAATTTCAGAGCTGCCTCGGGCGACTTTTACTATTTTTTCGGACTTGGCGACTAGAGGCATCTTTCTAAGCAAAATAATCTCAAAAATTCCTATTTTCAAAATGTGGGCGACTTTTTTTAATTTCCCAAAGGTCAACGAAATTAAAAAAAAACTAATAGACGGAAAAAAATTCGAATTTTTTTTGGAAGAAAATTTTCCAAGGGACGCCAATTTTGAAGCTCTGGAGACAAATCATGGCAACCATGAAATCTGTGGTTGCTAGATTGTCCTGAAAACCTTATTAACGGAATATTTAATTTTTTAATTTTAAAATTTGAATTTCTTGTCGGAGATCTTCAGCGTCTGTTTCATAATTAATTAGCACATTTTGCGGTTTAGTCGATTAATTCTATATCTGAACAACTAAAATTGCTACTAAAATACAGTTTAAGAGAAGATCTTTTTGCTATTAGAAATTTATGCTAATAATGCTACTATTTCATTAGTGCTTTGTCTGTGACAGCCCTGTAATTTACATTTTGTAAAAGTAAATATGAAAGGTCTTACGTCAAATTGCATATACACTGCTGGCCACCCAAATTGCAACACCAAGAAAGACAAGAGATATCACAACAAAATTTATTTTGTAGATAACATGTTGACCAAGTATCAAATGATTAAATTTATAGACTTCTGTGAAGTGTGGTTCCTGCCAAAATCAGTAGCCAGAGTAGCCGCCATTGTTGGAGATCACCGCTGCCACACGCCTCGGCATTGATTCAAAGAGACTTTGGATGTGTTCTTGGGGTACAGCAGACCAAGCAGCTTCCACACATTGCCAAAGTTGATCTGGTGTGGCAGCTGGGGATGTATTCTGGGTCAATCGTTGAGCAACCATGGACCACATGTTTTCTATCGGCGAAAGATCCGGAGAGCGAGCTGGCCAGGGAAGCAATTCAATCTGGCGATTGACGAAGAACCCTTGGACAATGCGTGCCACGTGTGGTCGCGCATTATCCTGTTGAAATATGGCTGTGGGCAAGCCCTGAAGATAAGGAAGGACAACTGGCTCCAACACCTCGGAGATGTAGCGCTGGCTGTTTAAAGTACCGGCAATGCGTACTAGAGGAGTGCGAGAGTGATATCCAATACCGCCCCATACCATAATACCCGGTGCAGGACCAGTGTGGCGGTGCATAACGCAGCTATTCAGCATCCTCTCTCCACGGTGTCTCCAGACTCGAATCCGACTATCGTGGTGTTGCAGACAGAAGCGTGACTCGTCAGTAAAGACAATTTCATTCCATTCTGCCTTCCATATCCTTCTTTCATCGCACCATTGGCGGCGGAAACGTCTGTGGTTCTGCGTCAAGGGTAGACGAAGCAATGGACGTCTTGCGGACAGACCACTCTGCTGTAAACGGCGTCGAATGGTACGCGCAGACACTGGATGATGCGGTACAGACTGAATGTGCTGTGCTATGGTTCGTGATGTGGCTGAGCGATCCGTCACTGCCATACGCACAATATGCCTGTCATCACGTGAAGGGGTGCACTGAGGTGGATGCGATCGAACACGTCGGTCCGTCGTACCCTCCTGCATCCAACGATCACATATCCGCATTACAGTTGTTTGGTTTCGTCCAACACGACTACCAATTTTCCTGAAAGATAATCCACAATCTCGGTAGGCCACTATCCTTCCTCTGTCGAACTCGGATACTTGATCAAAAGATGATCGCTGTTTTCTACGAGGCATAATTGATCGTTTTTTTGAAAAAACCACAAGAAAAACACAATTGCCGTACTTGAAATCGTCGAAATCTCCAAGCCTTAAATAGCGCTTTGAAGTGGCGCCACAGGCGCGCGTGATGTGCGTCTGCGCTGAAATTCTAATCATTTGCATATCTCACCTCCGCTAATGCATGTTGTAAATTTCATATTATTTGCATGCTTCCTTCAGGGTCCACTTCAGGGATGCCACCTTCATGCCACCTTCAGGGTGTTGCATTTACGGTGGCCAGCAGTGTATAAGATCAAATATCGATACCATTCTGTTGAGAAAGCAGATGACCTTGAGGAAATTCATCTCTTGACAGATAGTAAGCGCGCAAAGGGCTGCTGTTGAGAAGCCTTTCATACGAAATGAAGCGAACGACACAATTTCAGTTCTCACTTCTTATTTTCCGCCCCTTTTTTTCAGATTTCAGTTCACAGTTTCGCTAGCGCGAGAGTTGCCTTCTTCCTTGTCTGTTACTACGTACCTTTTATTTTTGACCGGGCTGTGGTATCCGGGTTGGAAGAGTAACGGACTAGTAACCAGAGGGTTGCGAGTTCGAATCCAACCAAAGACCGTCGTGTACAAGAGGGCTGGTACACTCTAAATCGGTCGTAGCCTCAATTGTCCCCACGTTGGCGTGGTGGTGTGTGGAAGTTTGGAGAGTGGGGTGCCAGCTCAGGTGTGACCTCGTCATCTGACCGCGGTTCAAACTTATGTGGTGCTATCCTCGGATTTTTCCATTCGGGGGTTGATCCCGCACCGTCGCCAATGGAACGTTGTGATGTTCCCAGTGCGACGTTAATTGAAATACCTACCATCTGTTTCTGTCCTGATGGATGTATTGAATATAAAATAACTAGAAAACTAAACTGTCCTATGGGCTGCATTGAATATAAAATAACTAGAAAACTAAACTGTCCTATGGGCTGTATTGAATATAAAATAACTAGAAAACTAAACTGTCCTATGGGCTGCATTGAATATAAAATAACTAGAAAACTAAACTGTCCTATGGGCTGCATTGAATATAAAATAACTAGAAAACTAAACTGTCCTATGGGCTGCATTGAATATAAAATAACTAGAAAACTAAACTGTCCTATGGGCTGTATTGAATATAAAATAACTAGAAAACTAAACTGTCCTATGGGCTGCATTGAATATAAAATAACTAGAAAACTAAACTGTCCTATGGGCTGTATTGAATATAAAATAACTAGAAAACTAAACTGTCCTATGGGCTGCATTGAATATAAAATAACTAGAAAACTAAACTGTCCTAGGGTCTGTATTGAATATAAAAGAACTAGAAAACTAAACTGTCCTATGGGCTGCATTGAATATAAAATAACTAGAAAACTAAACTGTCCTATGATCTGTATTGAATATAAAATAACTAGAAAACTAAATTGTCCTGATGGCTGCATTGAATATAAAATAACTAGAAAACTAAACTGTCCTATGGGCTGCATTGAATATAAAAGAACTAGAAAACTAAACTGTCCTATGGGCTGCATTGAATATAAAATAACTAGAAAACTAAATTGTCCTGATGGCTGCATTGAATATAAAATAACTAGAAAACTAAACTGTCCTATGGGCTGCATTGAATATAAAAGAACTAGAAAACTAAACTGTCCTATGGGCTGCATTGAATATAAAATAACTAGAAAACTAAATTGTCCTGATGGCTGCATTGAATATAAAATAACTAGAAAACTAAACTGTCCTATGGGCTGCATTGAATATAAAAGAACTAGAAAACTAAACTGTCCTATGGGCTGCATTGAATATAAAATAACTAGAAAACTAAATTGTCCTGATGGCTGCATTGAATATAAAATAACTAGAAAACTAAACTGTCCTAGGGTCTGTATTGAATATAAAAGAACTAGAAAACTAAACTGTCCTATGGGCTGCATTGAATATAAAATAACTAGAAAACTAAACTGTCCTATGGGCTGTATTGAATATAAAATAACTAGAAAACTAAACTGTCCTATGGGCTGCATTGAATATAAAATAACTAGAAAACTAAACTGTCCTAGGGTCTGTATTGAATATAAAAGAACTAGAAAACTAAACTGTCCTATGGGCTGCATTGAATATAAAATAACTAGAAAACTAAACTGTCCTATGATCTGTATTGAATATAAAATAACTAGAAAACTAAATTGTCCTGATGGCTGCATTGAATATAAAATAACTAGAAAACTAAACTGTCCTGATGGCTGTATTGAATATAAAATAACTAGAAAACTGAACTGTCCTATGGGTTGTATTGAATATAAAATAACTAGAAACTTAGATTGTTTTGCTGCGAATTGAAGGTAGAGATCTCACCATAAAAGATTAATAACGGGTAGATATTCTAAAGTACCTGGAAAGGGAAACCGTGATTAATTTTATGCCCTCACATTTCAGCTGCCATGTTTAAAATCCTGTATGTCGATCGCCATGATGTGACTTAACAATAAACTTCGAACCAATATCCGCACTAAAGACGCCAATTAAAGGAACACATTATTTACGTGTAGCCTGTACCCTAATTGAACAAATAGACTCGTTCAAATCCACGTGATTCAAATGTCAACTCTCCGGACACACTGACTATACTTTAATGATAGATGGTTTACGTAGTGGGAAACACTTTATACTTCTGCATTCATCATTCTCGCTTCAATGCTATTAAGAATTATTTCTCTAAAATATGAACCTTCAGGGTTGTTTACTTTCTGTAACCCTCTTGGTGGTTTATCTTCGCTTTGGACACTGCCCTGTAGTGGCCAACCTCTGGTGCAAAAACCTGTTCAAAACTGCCACCAGTTCTGGGTTGGAAGGTAGATATTTCAATTAACGTCACACTGAAGCAAGGCAACGGGCTATTGGCGACAGTATGGGATCAATCCACAAGCGAAAGATCTGAAGACAGCACCACGTAATTTTGAACCACTGTCAGATGACGAGGTCACACCTGAGTCGCACCCCCACTCTCCAAACTTCTACACGACGCCAATGTGAGGACATTTGAGGCCACGACAGATTTCAAGCACACCAGATCCCTTTGTACACGACGGTCTTGGTTTGAATTCGAACTCGCAACTCTCCGGTTGTTAATCCGTTCCTCTTCCAACCAGACTACCACGACCCGCCAGTTCTGGTTAAAGGGCAATTCGTTTTTCCTAGTTGGATCTCCATTTCACTAGGAGTAATAGGGCAGTTTTATCTCTACGAGATATCTCATCATTAGCAAAACTGACGTTCGAAGGTTAAGTAAACCGGGGGTATCACAACTCCAAGGTACCCTATTGTTTTGTCTTCCCCTCGTCTGCCCTTCTACTTTTTACTTCTTGTAATATCCCTCGGTAGTTGCTTAATGTTGTCTGTCTTGTGTTTGGCGCAGCTTGGCCAGATATGGCCGTTCCGCGTTAAGACCCAGAACAACCAAACAACCTTTTTAAACTTAAGAACTGAAGTTTGACGATCAGTGCTGGATAATTTCCAAATTTTTTTCTTTCGTTATCATCATCTGCTATTTGGCAGCTTGGCCAAATATGGCTCTCGTGCCATAAAACCCAAAACAGTCAAACAACCTTATCTAAAATAAGAACCGAAGTTAGTTATTTCTGAAGATCAGCGCTGAATTTTATTTTCATAAATATTCTTTCATAACCTTCGTCTGATATTTTCAACTTCAGACACCCGTTTTATTGTCTTTCTCTATATGGGTGTTAAATCTTGAGAAGTATGAAACTTAAAAAGCAGTGCATAACAAATCCAATAAAGTTCGATCACAAATATAATCTAAACATTCCCCTAAGAGATGAATGCATCAAACACGAACGTCTCGACAGAAATTAAATTTCTTTTGAACCTTTCGGAACATATTTATTCAAAACAATCGTTCTGGAAAGGTGTAAAAAAGTATTTTTAGTTTGAGGAAATCCTTTGTTAAAAGGCAAAAAGTTTTATTGTTCTCACATAACAGTGTTTACTCAAATAAGCAGCGAATCTGAAATGCGTCTTTGTTCACGATATAATTATTTTTAAACAGGTTGGTACTTATTATTTTTGAATCTAGAAGTCATTCTTATTCACCGAGTGGAAATTTTACACGAATACTTGAAGTATTTGTTGTTCACTCAAACGAAAACTTCAGTAAACGAAGTGGATAGTTTAAAATACAACTGCAACGAATCGTATAAAAAGGAAAAACGTTAGATTTAAAAATAACATACTACAGCTATGGCAAACTTATCAGGCCACACGTTGGGCACCAGTATTTTTAGCAACTTGTCAGGCCAATTATATAAAATCAAATCAAATCTTAGGACGAGATACAACATTCATTTACAGACAAGAAACGAAACAGTACACATCTCCAAACGGACAACAGAACTATTGCCACTCTCGCTTCTAAACATTAACGACGAATTCGCTTTCAAACGGTACAGAAAACAGACGCTAACACTTTTAAACGGGGCACATGCGCAGAAGGAAGCACAATGCGTCCTTGGAAACAGCTGATAAACAATTCCTCGTTCTAATTCGGGAGAAGAGAACAAAACAAATGATATTCTGGTACAATACTGAATTTAATTCTGAATACTACATATTTCGAAGTCAAAATGCAGTATATATACACTGCTGGCCACCGTAAATGCAACACCCTGAAGGAAGCATGCAAATAATATGAAATTTACAACATGCATTAGCGGAGGTGAGATATGCAAATGATTAGAATTTCAGCGCAGACGCACATCACGCGCGCCTGTGGCGCCACTTCAAAGCGCTATTTAAGGCTTGGAGATTTCGACGATTTCAAGTACGGCAATTGTGTTTTTCTTGTGGTTTTTTCAAAAAAACGATCAATTATGCCTCGTAGAAAACAGCGATCATCTTTTGATCAAGTATCCGAGTTCGACAGAGGAAGGATAGTGGTCTTCCGAGATTGTGGATTATCTTTGAGGGAAATCGGTAGTCGTGTTGGACGAAACCAAACAACTGTAATGCGGATACGTGATCGTTGGATGAAGGAGGGTACGACGGACCGACGTGTTCGATCGCATCCACCTCAGTGCACCACTTCACGTGATGACAGGCATATTGTGCGTATGGCAGTGACGGATCGCTCAGCCACATCACGAACCATAGCACAGCACATTCAGTCTGTACCGCATCATCCAGTGTCTGCGCGTACCATTCGACGCCGTTTACAGCAGAGTGGTCTGTCCGCAAGACGTCCATTGCTTCGTCTACCCTTGACGCAGAACCACAGACGTTTCCGCCGCCAATGGTGCGATGAAAGAAGGATGTGGACGGCAGAATGGAATGTCTTTACTGACGAGTCACGCTTCTGTCTGCAACACCACGATGGTCGGATTCGAGTCTGGAGACACCGTGGAGAGAGGATGCTGAACAGCTGCGTTATGCACCGCCACACTGGTCCTGCACCGGGTATTATGGTATGGGGCGGTATTGGATATCACTCTCGCACTCCTCTAGTACGCATTGCCGGTACTTTAAACAGCCAGCGCTACATCTCCGAGGTGTTGGAGCCAGTTGTCCTTCCTTATCTTCAGGGCTTGCCCACAGCCATATTTCAACAGGATAATGCGCGACCACACGTGGCACGCATTGTCCAAGTGTTCTTCGTCAATCGCCAGATTGAATTGCTTCCCTGGCCAGCTCGCTCTCCGGATCTTTCGTCGATAGAAAACCTGTGGTCCATGGTTGCTCAACGATTGACCCAGAATACATCCCCAGCTGCCACACCAGATCAACTTTGGCAACGTGTGGAAGCTGCTTGGTCTGCTGTACCCCAAGAACACATCCAAAGTCTCTTTGAATCAATGCCGAGGCGTGTGGCAGCGGTGATCTCCAACAATGGTGGCTACTCTGTCTACTGATTTTGGCAGGAACCACACTTCACAGAAGTCTATAAATTTAATCATTTGATACTTGGTCAACATGTTATCTACAAAATAAATTTTGTTGTGATATCTCTTGTCTTTCTTGGTGTTGCAATTTGGGTGGCCAGCAGTGTATATATATATTATATGAGTGAAACATGCTATGGCCAAATCTGCTAGTAGCTTTAAATTACACTTGTATCATTTATTTACTATGTCCACGTTGATTTAACCCACTGAAGGTTGCGAGAATTTTGAGTAGTGAAGTATTGCTTTTGCCCTTCATCAATGACTAAATTACCACATCTATGAATTTGTTGTAAGAATCTTAGGAAAGATTCTATTAGTCAGGAAAACCGAAACTTGATAGAATTCATGCAGGAAAGTATACAGATTGCGGAACACATATGTGAATCCCCCACAGAAGGTTAAATACCCCCAAAATACGAACAATTCACACGATCACGATACAAAATATTTGACTACTTCTGTCAAAAGTGAATTTTTAATTTCCAAATCTTCATGGAAATTGTAATTAACAAAATTAAAGATGTCAACTTTAAATTCGATAGTCTTTACTGTAAAAATCTTTTTCATATGTGATGTCAAGATTGGTTCGTATTTATTACATTAATCGTCATCAGAATGCATTTTTGCACAATAAATAGTTTTGAAGTCCCCTAATTAGAATTATTCATAAAAAAGCATTATTTACCTTTTCTTTAATTCATAAGTCGATTATTGAATAAATATCAGCTACGATGCTTTAATAATTCTAAACAAGCAATTTCGATTTAATTTCAATTAAACCCAATGATTTTTTTATGAATAACATACATGTAGAATGATTTCATTTCAATGGATGATTGAATTTATGAATAATGGATGATTAATCGTTAATCTTCTGTTACTGTCAAAGAATGATTTATGTTTGACTTTAACAAAGCTTCCTGCGAATTAATTAACATATAATTGTTCTTATGTTTCAAGAAAAGATTATTTATTTCAGTGATGACCAATGAATAATCTACAGATCTGATGTATAATCTGTTTTTAACCTACTGTTAAAAATAGATTATACGTTTTTATATGAATAACATTATTTTATTGTGTGTATAATCATACATTAAGTTTATTTTTTTATTGAAGATTATGTTATTTTCCCATGAGTTCCCATAGTAAAACATGAATGATTTCCGAGTCTTTGCAACCCAATAGGCAACAACCTTTACATTGATGCGTTTCAATTTTTCAATCATTGTCTTGCCCTTCTTCAATTTCTTCTATCATTGCCGACAGTAGCTTCCTGCGATAGTTCCTTTCTAGCGTTTACAAAATGCCCTGATCCATCAGTTGAAAAATGGCGGTTACATTAGATGGCAGAAACAGCTTTAATGTCCCCATCTTGAAGCTCCTATGCATCAGGGTGCGTCGGGGCGTTGTCTAGCAACAAAACTGCTTTTCTTGGGAGTTCATTTGCTTTCAAAAATTTCTCTGTGGAAGGAACAAATTCCTTAAAAAACCAATCTGAAAATTTCACTGCTCATCCACGCACTTTTTTTATTGTAATATTTTACAAGAGCGATTTTTGAAATTGTTTTAAAGGCTCTTGGAATTTTGGATTTCCCAATCATTGCAAGGTTCATTTTGTGGTTTGCTGTAGTATTGCTGCATGTTAAAATTGTCAGTCTTTCTTTACTACGCTTATAGCCAGGGGCTGCTGCTTCAGTTCTGGCTGCAAGACTCTTACTAGGTAACATTTTGAAACTGACTCGTCACAATTAAATATTTGATCACCCGTTAGGCTTGCAGTTTCAATAAAGTCTTGAAATTTTTTCTTGAATGCCACTATTTCTTGAAAATTTGATGACAGTTTTTCCCCACAAACACTTAACTGACGAATTCCGTAGCGTGTCTTCCACCTATCGAGCCAACCAACGCTTGCTGTAAAATCTAGGTCTCCTTCATTAAATTCATTTCGAAAATGCAATGCCTTTTGCTGTAAAATAGGCCCTGAAATAGGCACATCTTTGTCTCTGAACTGTGTAAACCAAACGTATATACAACGCCTCACTAACTTTTCCATAGTCACACTTTTTCATCGTTTTTCTCTCTTTCAGTGCACCATCCGTAACTCTCGAAGAACACCATTTTTCTATTTCTAATCGTTTCCTTTTCCAGTCTCCTACTGTTAGCCGTCCGACGCCAAAGTCGTCAGCTACCTTCTGCATCGTCTCTCCTTTGTCCAATTTCTTGATTGCCTCAAGTTTTTCTTCCATTGATACAACAACTTTCTTTTTGTCGCCATACGTACGCTCCACACGTAATTTTCAGTAAAAACTGCTTCACAACAGAACTACGTTACTCACGTTAACACACACGCGGACGCCTCTACAGCCGCGGAAAGAAAGTCTCTAGACAAATGTCTGAGGAGTGGCGGTTGCTATAGCAACGGATCGCTTCATTTCATTTTAGGTATGGGAGGGAAGAATTGGCTTGTCTTAAAATGTCTCACGCTCGCAAACAAGCGGCACACTTTTCTCGTCGCCGATTTATACGCTTTTTTTGGAGGCGTCGGATAAGACGGAATGTCGGATGAGCGAAGGTCGGTTAAACGAGACTGTACTGTATATATATATATGAAACGATACCTAAAAATAACCCCCTTAAGTACAATTCTCACTACAGATCACCCCTTAGCGGTCCCCTTTTATCCCAGTCTTTGTCTCCCTATCTAAGTGGTTAATATCTTGCCAATCCCTTTCACCTTTGAACTCAAGCCTTCTCGTTAACTGGATCTCCCACGGACATATCTTGCGACCCCCTTTCACCTTTGAACTCAAGCCGCCTCGCTAACTTGGACCTCCCAAGGACTCTCCTGTTTTCAAATCGCATATGTAAGATCACATTCCCCTTCGTAAAACCACCGACTTCTACCAATGAACTTTCTTGTTAAATCCCCTGGTCCAATAACCTTTCTCATAATCCTAATCCCTCTAGTGAGATCTTTGTAAACTATTTATTCTTTCACGAGCCTCTTGGAGCCCTGAGAGCCGTTCCAAACTCCAAACCCTCAACAACCTCATGATGTCACTACTCGTCTATTGAATATTAATAAAGAATAGCTGTGGAACTCTCCGCCTCTCCATTTGTGGAATCTGCATTACACTCAATACCAATGGATCATTCTCTCCGATTGCCTTACACTACACTTGCCACTCTCGTCACGAATGTAGGCTTATAAGATCTGTTATTATGACATATGTATGGAACGGAAACGATACCTAAAATTAATCCCCAAATAACAGCAACAGATAACAAATGACAGATGTCCTTTACCGTTCCTCTTTTATTTTCACTTGCTAGTCTTTGTCTTGCCGCTAGCCTTGTGGTGAATACATCTTGTCACCCCCCTTCCACCTTTAAACTCCGACCACCTCGCTAACGTTGACTTCGAACGAACCCGCTCATTCGAAACGTTTCTCTTCCGCAAGATCAACTTGCTACTTCGTTGATACCGACTTTCTGCCAATGAACTTTCTTGATAGATTCCCTGGTCCAATAATATTTCTCTCAATCCTCATCCTCCTAGCGAGTTCATTTTTAACTATTCTTTCACGAGCCCCTTTGAATCAATCGGTTCAGAGCCGTCCCAAACACTCTACACCAGGGGTCAACAAACTTCTTTGACCGTTGACGCCTTCAAGAGTTTCTTGACTTTTTTACCGACTCCCTCAATTGTAGTATTACGTAATTATAATAGGATAACAAAAAAAGACCCTTATGTGTGTTTTTAGATTGTTTATTTTATAGTTACAGTTTATTGTATGTGTATATAACAGTACAGTGGTACCTTGAGATACGAGTTTAATTCGTTCCATGACCGAGCTCGTAAGTCAAAATGCTCGTATCTCAAATCAATTTTCCCCATTGAAATTAATTGAAATGAGATTAATTCGTACCAACCCAAAAACCACTAAAATATTTTTATAATAATGTATTTAAAATTAACAAATATTGTAGCTGGAGTTATAAGCCTTTATCGAGTCCTGTTTCAGAATAGTACGTAACGTAGAAGTAGTGTGATCGTACTGCGTTGCCAAGTCTATTACTCTTACGCCTTGCTCATGTTTGTCTATTATCTCACTCTTTAATTCCATGGATATTACTTTTTCCCTTTTCTCACCACTGTTCTTTGCACTCACCTTTGGACTCATGGTTATAGGAAAAAATTAGTTAAATAACTACACACACCTTTTTTCCGTTTTTAGAATTGACGCACCTGGTCGGAGAAAAGAGAAATAAAAAAAAATAAGGAAGGGACTCGGGCCTCCCTGTGACAATTGACAATAAATGTCAAACCAAATTAAGAAATTGATTTTGTGACACACGTTAACTGTCATCAGGTGAGGTAAAGATGTGAACTGAACGACGCCTAAGACGGGAATCTGAGCGGAGTGGTGGTTGTGACGTCACCGAAACAGGCTCGTATCTGAAATTCTGGCTCGTAACTCAAGGCAAAAAATCGACCTAGTGACGGCTCGTATCTAAAAAAACTCGTATGTTGGGGCACTCGTATCTCAAGATACCACTGTATATATTATTATATTGACTTGACGCCCAAGAGATACGTTTCTGTTTTCGGCGTCCTCCTTAACATTACATATTGGAAAGGAGGGATAAATAATACATAAAATATTAAATTTAATTTAGATTACAAAATAACAATAATACCATCTTCCTAATGTATATGAAAATAAGACTTATTAATTTAGTATACAATTTACTAACGTTGCCAATGTGAAGGGAGTGTTTCGTGACTCTTGACAAGATTAGCAATGTTGGATTCAAAATTAGTAAGTTTCAGCCTTAAATCTCAACGGAATTCTATATTCACTCTTAATTGCGTTGTCATTCAAGATGGAAGTAATCCAAGTTAACCGAATTAAATATTACCCCTACAATGATGTCTTATATTTTTTAATCGACCCTTGAACCCGAAACGACCCTTAAAAATGTCATATCGATCCCTGGGGGTCGATATCGACCACTTTGGAAACCACTGTTCTACACTCTACAACAAACCCCTCCATTCATTTATATTTAAGTAAAGTATTTTATGGAATTTTCTGCCTCTGAATTTGTGGAACCAACATTACTCTCAGTCCCAATAGGTTATTCTCTGATTGCCTTACACTCCTGTCAGGACTGCAGACACCTATGATTTATGTTATTATGACATATAAACAGTAAAACCTCATTAAGACGAACTCGCTTATTTCCAATAACTGATAATACGAACTAAATTCCAATCCCCATCAAAATGTATATTCCAATATTGTTAACTCATTCGTTTAATAACAATTCGGATTGCACTAAGCGCAGGGTTAAGACGAACACATTTTCGAAACTTTTGGGAAAACGGATTATTTTCAATCTTATTATCAGAAACATTAAGACACTCCGAAATTGTAGATTTATTTGTGGAAAGAGTGAAGATGAAAGAATAAATGTAGATTCCGAAGAAGACGAAGGAATAAGCGTGCCTTCTTCAAAAGAAGCTACTGCAGGCTTAGAAATTGTTCAGCGCTTTTGTTAGGCAGTAAAAATTGATCTGCTCAATTATACAGCGTTGACCGTATCGAAGATTTTCTTAAAGATTAACCCGCAAAAATCGATAACAGAACTATTTCAAGACAAAAATTTGCGTAGAAAATATCTGTGTAATTATGAATTATCTGTATAATTAATCACTCGTATAATCAGGAATCATCTGTATAATATCTGTGATGAAAAATACCATTTATCTGTGAACCTAGAAATGTACAGTAAGTAATGTAAATACGTTAATAATTTATTTTTTTTGTTGAAATAATGCTTTTTTTCTGAATTTGGATACCACAAGCTAGGGATACTATAAAATTTTTACGGTTCCACGAAATTCGTCTTAACGTGGTTTGATTGTATAACGAAAAACAAAATTCCCACACTTCGGAATCTTTTTAACTACATGCAACCTGCATAAATTTTTTTCTTAATTTTTTCTGCTTTTGTTGTTGCATTATCTTACCAAAATTCGTAGCATTCGGCCTTTTAATTCGTAAAATATTCCAACACGTCTCGACTCCTTTTTTACAGCACCAGTGTCCCAAAGAATAAAATAGTCATTCATGGAATATGTTACGAACATTCAACTCTTCTTTACCAACAATAACGTGATATGGATAAAAGGAAATAAAAAACCTCGAGACCCCAGGTGACAGAAAGGAAACAATTCCGAATTCTATTACGGGAGAAATTGTTCGTTATTTCTGTCGATGGGTAATGTGTTTGCACTTTGATTTTTTCCGGTCACACCCTTGCAATATTCTTTTGTGCCTCGGAGAGCCAGATAAATCATTCGCCGGGAAAGCACCGAAGCCATAAACGGGACTGACCATCGATTGCAACAGTTGCTAACATTGCTTGACCTTCCGATTCCTAGAGGAAAATAAATACTGACTAAACGAAATAAATGTAATATTGGAGAAATAAATTGAGTTTTACGACGACGGAGTGTGATAGATACTGTAGAGATATTTAGATTGTAGAAGAAACTTTTATTTCACTTGTATGCTAGATTTATAAAACCTACAAATATGGCGACCACTACAATATTTGCACACGTTTCAATTTGAGCTTTTTTGTAAAAAATAAAAGCTGTTCAACTACTGGATGGGTAGTGGTCAATTACTGGATGAGAGGTGGTCAATTACTGGTCTAATCACTATTCTGAACTGAGTGAAAAATTCTATAAAACTATCAAATATTAGATACTGTACAATAGCTGATTTTAATCACCATCTTTACAAGATATTAATTGCAAAAAAACTTGAAGGCGCAATTGAAAATTAGCTCTGGGGAATTTTTTCACGAAAAATGCTGGTCAATTATTGGCTGGTTGACCCTAATAAGATTATTTATTTATAGGGTAAGTTGATAAGCTAGATATGGCTAACTACATTTTAGTACATACTACATTTAACTAAGAAAATGACCTGAAATTTTATCACATGCCTCCTCAAAATAATTTACGTGGTGTTGTCCACGGTCTTTCCCTTCGGGTGTAATTCTGGGCGGTCCCCAATTGTGTTGCTCCAGTGTGACGTTAACTACCTACCTCAAAATAATAAAAAATTAATTAACGTGCTGTTCAAGATTAAATGCTGACACGAAATATTTAATTTTGAGTTCCTTTTAAAGCACATCATAGCTTGACAAGTTGAAAATTGAAGAACAACTCATAAGAGCAACATCCAATATCAAATGGAACGACTTACATCTTGTGAATATAAAGAATTAGGAAGGGGTCAAGCAGCCAGTGATTGAATATTGGATGAGTGGATTTCCTGGCACTGGTTCTGGCATTGTGTTTGAAGCTGGATTTTAATAAGGGTGGAGCAACGGGAAAAGGGCAGAAACTTGGATTTTCTCGGGAGGGGAACACAGTTCTTGGGGAGGATGCGAGTGCGTGACCGACCAAGGGTGAGCTCCTCCCCAACCTCAGAAGCTGAACCGTCCAAAGTTTGCCCGACTTGCATTGATCAGGGTATTGTGCACTGGGGTGACGCTGATTCAGGGAACGCTGTTGTCATGACGATTCTAACGGGAGACCCGGACCAACTTTTTCTAAGTCTCCAATTTAGTGTACTTAAATAAATATAAAAACTAAATATTTATGCTATGTTCGAAAACAAATTTAATCTACGACTTTCATAATTTTTTTACAATTTCAAATACAGGAATAATTAAATTCTGAAGATATTTTTTAATCTATTTAGGTACTACTAATGAAATGTATCATTTAAATGTAAAAATAACGTTTTTGTCGTGAATGAAAAGAGGAAGACTTCAAATCACACACTTTTACTTTTACGTTACGGAACACTTCAAAATTTTTTCACTTTATTTACTCTTTAATTCACGAATCCCCCATTTAATTCCTTTAAAAAGTTTCCTTTCAACCAGAAGATTTTACATTAAAGCCCTCATAAGAGTATCTAAACAAGACGAATAATTATGCTTTGAATTATTTATATTTTTTGAATACAGGATGCAGTGATACTGCCCTTTCCTACTCTACAGATTTGCATAACAGTTTGCTTTCCTATTGAAAACTGCGGGAAAACTTTTTAAAACGGCAATTTCCTATCTACGATATTAATTAAATCCCCGCTCTTAGGTAATAGGAATTGCATTTTTAGAAATCTACGGGTTCTGTCGTTGTTTCATTTGTGAAAAACTTCTTGAATGCGTAATTTGAGGAGAAAACGAACCTGATGTGGTTTTTGTCGCAGGAAATTAAAATATCCTTGACTCATTTAATTTGTTCTTTAAAAGTATTGTCTCATGTCGCATGAATGTTTCTCAATGCAAAAAATTGCATTCTAAAAGACGTCATAGACCTTACTTTGCTACACCTTTTTCACCCTCTAATTTTTTCAAATTTGAATGGAAGTGGATTGATGAAAAATAAGGTAAGATGGCTTTGTTTCAGTTTTGCTTCCGTGCAGTATAAAGAGTTCATATTATTTTCCTTTTTGAAGGTGTTTTCTTCTTTGAGGAAGAATAACGATAAACAAGTTAGTGTGTTTGCCAGGAGTATGCCATAAACAAAATATCAGTGAATCGAAAGGTATAGAAAAAAACACACAGAGCATTAATAGCGAAATATATGAAACACGAAAATGGTCGAGACAACAGCCAGGTGGGTTAAAATAACCCTGCTGCTATATGCGAAAAATGATATGAGATACATTCACGTTCAAGAGAGTTAAAAGATTAAATTTTGCATAATTTATTCACGTATACTAGATTCTTAGTGGAGTAACAATCGAATTCTAAGAAATCTAAAGAATAAAGCCAAATCGCTTTGAACCTTTTATTAATAAGATTAAAAATTTCCACAACCGTGGTCTTAATGGAAACGATTAATGAAACTTTGATAGCGGCAAGCATACATATTACTACTTGAATTTACCCGGCGTTGCTCGGGTTTAATTGTTTATAATTCATCGTAATATTACTCAATATTATTCCTATGGAGATTTCGAAATGTTTTTAGCCTCCCTGCAGACCCAGGACAAATCGAACGGGGTTAATATTTAGCCTATGTGTCCCGTAGAATTCTACAGGATGAATGTACCAAATTTAGTGTGAATTGCTCTGACATTGATCGTATGAATACGTAATGTTATTCCTATGAGGACTTCGAATTGTCTTTAGCCCCCTGTACCATATCGACGATAAAAAAAAGACCATTTTCTATAAAAATAATCTTATATTATCATAAAAATTTACATTCCAATAATAAAGCATAGTTTAAGAATTTACAGACTGGATACATAAACGATATGATATTGAGCGATTTTCAGCATAAACGCATGGCATCATACTCTGAGATTCTAAAAAAACTCCAAGGTCATCTTGAGAGCCGACTCCTGTAGATGTCAACTCTGACGTCATCTGCACAGCCAGACCGGGAAAGAGCGCCCCCTAGCAAGTGCTCTGTCCAAGATGACGGGACGTTACACCCCTCTGAACACCCAAAATAGAACGGGGGTTAATATGTATCATACGTTACACGCAGTGTTACAAAGAATAAGTGTTCCAAATTTGGTGTAGATTGGTCAAGCAGTGTAGATTTGTATAGAGAACAGACAGACAGATGCCAGCTCTGCTTTATATGTATAGATTTCATTTAGAGGTATGAAGTCCATTTATGTGAATATGGAAGCTATATTCATTATAAATGGATTGAAGTAAGATATGAAATGTATGTAACGACATTTTTCTATCAATCGATATAAGCAATTAAGAAAGTTTAGAGCAGATGCTATGTGCCTTACTGCTAGTTATTAAAAATTTCACAATCAATAAAAATATGCTATAATTTTCACATGTATAGATTAAAAGCACATTGTAGCATAACATCATTGTTTCCTCGATCGGAACTAGGAACTGTTTATCAGCTGTTTTCAAGAACGCATGTTCGTGCTCTTCTGCGCATGTGCCCCGTTTGAAAGTGCTAGTGTATTCTGTTAAGAAGTGAGTGCAATCGTTCTGTTGTCCGTTTCGGAGATGTGTACTGTGTCGTTACTTGTCTGTAAATAAATGTTGTGTCTCATCCTGAGATTTGATTTGATTTTTATATAGCTGGACTAATAAGATGCTATAACATCCAATTAATTATGCGTGGTTGATAACTTTGCATTGCGCTATCATTCCGTTGTAATGAATCAAGAACAACTTCTATAGAAAGTAAGGCATTTTTTTCTATAAATTTCAGCAGACACACATCCTCAAATTTTAGTCCAATTGTGAAAAACTAATAAGGGTAGGTAGGATTTCTTTTCCACCAATTACCTTCTGTTATATCGACCAGGATGTCAGGATGTAGAAGCAAGTATCTGCATTTTGATTTCTACTATGGAAGCTGCTGCATGACTTCTAACCATTTTGAACCTTTTTGGACCAATAGAAATATTCCTAGGATTCTTTTAACGTATAGATGCGGCAATTTAGTCATTATGTGTGTCGTGGGGAAAAAGCAATACTACGAAACTTCGAAATCTCTTGAAAGTTAACCATCCAAGTGGTTTCGACGAGATATCTCGTCCATAAAGATCTAAACAATTTTGCTAATGACAAGGTATCTCGTAATTAAGATATGGCCGATTTTTTGATGATGACGACATCAAGATCTGGTCAGTTTTTTTGTAATGATCGTGTGGCTGTCTCGACGAGATATCTCGTCCAACAAGATGTGGTTAGTTATGCTAATGGCGAGATATCTCGTCGAGATAGCTACCTGAAGGGTTGAATATCCTGAAGAAATTCTGAAAATTCTTCCGTAGTTGCATCTGCTTGTTTTGGAAACGAAATAAATCAATACTATAGAAAAGGCGACTTCAAAATCAACCACTAATTAAGAACATATTATTCGAAGCTAACAAAACAAACTTTTGTTAACAAATTTGAGTTTCACCCGGAGATACCAAACGTATTTTATTTCCAAGAGTAAAATATAATAGACTTTGTTAGTCTATTATATCGAATCAAAAATCATACTAAAAGCTGGAACAAGGCTATTAAAACTTAGTGGTAAAATCTAGAGATATTCCCCCAATCATATAATAAAGAAGCAAACCTAAAACTTTTCTATCATGCAATTAATCAAATCTGTCAAGGAATGGTTAAAGTTAGTAATCTGGATAACTCTGAGAGATTGAAAGATAAATAGATACCTCGTATTTACTTGTCATTATTTTATGAAAGTATTCATTAAATATTTCTATTCAATAGAACCGTTAACATAGTCTCAAGCGGCATAGAGAAAGAAATATATACCGTTTATAGTCAATATATGTATTTCAAAGTAATAATGTCAAAACTCAATACAGAAAATCTTTCTGACCCAATGTTAAAAACATCATGTTAACTCAGTGGTCGATATCGACCCCCCAGGGGTCGATGTAACGTTGTTAGGGGTCGATAGAAAAATATAAGACACCATTATACTGACAATATTTAATTCGGTTAACTTATCTTACCGCCATACCGAATGACAACGCAATTAAAAGTGAATATAGAAATCCATGGCGACTTAAGGCTGAAACTTGCTAATTTTGAACCCATCATTGCTAAACTTGTCAAGAGTCACGAAGCACACCCTTTATTGTATTATTGTATTAATAAATTGTATACTACGTTAATAAAAGTCTTATTTTCATATATAGGAAGATCGTATTATTGTTATCTCCATTCTGAATGACAACGCAATTAAGAGTGAATATAGAAATCCATGGCGACTTAAGGCTGAAACTTGCTAATTTTGAACCCATCATTGCTAAACTTGTCAAGAGTCACGAAGCACACCCTTTACATTGACAACGTTAATAAATTGTATACTACGTTAATAAAAGTCTTATTTTCATATATAGGAAGATCATATTATTGTTATCTCCATTCTGAATGACAACGCAATTAAGAGTGAATATAGAAATCCATGGCGACTTAAGGCTGAAACTTGCTAATTTTGAACCCATCATTGCTAAACTTGTCAAGAGTCACGAAGCACGCCCTTTACATTGACAATAAATTGTATACTACGTTAATAAAAGTCTTATTTTCATATATAGGAAGATCGTATTATTGTTATCTCCATTCTGAATGACAACGCAATTAAGAGTGAATATAGAAATCCATGGCGACTTAAGGCTGAAACTTGCTAATTTTGAACCCATCATTGCTAAACTTGTCAAGAGTCACGAAGCACGCCCTTTACATTGACAACGTTAATAAATTGAATACTACGTTAATAAAAGTCTTATTTTCATATATAGGAAGATCGTATTATTGTTATCTCCATTCTGAATGACAACGCAATTAAGAGTGAATATAGAAATTCATGGCGACTTAAGGCTGAAACTTGCTAATTTTGAACCCATCATTGCTAAACTTGTCAAGAGTCACGAAGCACGCCCTTTACATTGACAATAAATTGTATACTACGTTAATAAAAGTCTTATTTTCATATATAGGAAGATCATATTATTGTTATCTCCATTCTGAATGACAACGCAATTAAGAGTGAATATAGAAATCCATGGCGACTTAAGGCTGAAACTTGCTAATTTTGAACCCATCATTGCTAAACTTGTCAAGAGTCACGAAGCACGCCCTTTACATTGACAATAAATTGTATACTACGTTAATAAAAGGCTTATTTTCATATATAGGAAGATCGTATTATTGTTATCTCCATTCTGAATGACAACGCAATTAAGAGTGAATATAGAAATCCATGGCGACTTAAGGCTGAAACTTGCTAATTTTGAACCCATCATTGCTAAACTTGTCAAGAGTCACGAAGCACACCCTTTACATTGACAACGTTAATAAATTGAATACTACGTTAATAAAAGTCTTATTTTCATATATAGGAAGATCGTATTATTGTTATCTCCATTCTGAATGACAACGCAATTAAGAGTGAATATAGAAATCCATGGCGACTTAAGGCTGAAACTTGCTAATTTTGAACCCATCATTGCTAAACTTGTCAAGAGTCACGAAGCACACCCTTTACATTGACAACGTTAATAAATTGTATACTACGTTAATAAAAGTCTTATTTTCATATATGGGAAGATCGCATTGTTATTTTGTTATCCAAATAAATGTTTTATTTTTTATCTCTCCTATCAAATATCTAATGATAAGGACTTCAAAAACGAAAACGTATCCCTTGGACTTTAAGGAAATGTAATACTGTATACTATATTATACATGCAATAAACATTGTAACTATAAAATAAACAATCTAAAAACTTACATAAGCTTATTTTTTGCTTGTCCTATTATAATTATGTAATAATAAAATAGACGGGGTCCATAAAGGTTCAAGAAACTCTATGGTCAAAAAGTTTGGCGGCCACTGTGTTAACTGATGGAACTTTTCATTTTTTTCTGCAAAACGTTGCAATATTGTTATAAGGAGAAGATAAATCTTGATCCCAAACATTAGGACGAAAATGAACACTAATGATCAGCTTAAGACTTTCAAGATTACGTATGCATGTATAAAATGGAATAAAAAAAGCCCCACACCAAATTTTTTCTTTCGTCTCATTTTATCCATCAGTGCCCCAAGCTTTGATTAATTAGCCATACTTTTGCATTACCTTCCTAAGTTAATTGCACATTTCGGTATTCGTTTTTATGGAAAACCGCAATTTCCTAATTAGTCTTAAGCTTAATCAGATAAGAAGTCTTTTTTATGTTTTAAATAAATTTCTTATAATTCTTAATGTGCAGCAATGAATATTTAAGTCTTTCGCAGAAGTATGGAAATAGTAATACAAGTTCGTCTAAAAATATCCTGCCAAATGCCATCCTGCCTCCTACCTCTTTATTGTAATCCGACTTCAAGCTTTCCTTTCGGTCCTTTCCGTTTTATACTGAAGAAACATTTTGTTAAATTCTATTGCAATTTTTATCATTATCCTATTCCATCTGATAAAGTGTCACAGCTTAGGAGTTCCATTTAAGTGCTTTGATATTGAACTAGAAATGAAAATTCCAGTTAAGAATAATGTATATGCAAA
Source organism: Meta bourneti (assembly GCA_933210815.1). Taxonomy (NCBI): domain Eukaryota; kingdom Metazoa; phylum Arthropoda; class Arachnida; order Araneae; family Tetragnathidae; genus Meta; species Meta bourneti. The sequence goes on from OW119928.1 coordinate 9,453,735, forward strand.
AATAAAGCCGATCGAGCACTTTAAGTAATTTTTGTTATGGAAAACATTTAGTGACTTTTGAAATAGTTTTTAATCATCAGAATTTTTAATACAAAAATGCATTTGTTGGAAACAGAAGATATTAAGAAATGAAACTGTTTGTATGCAACTAATTATACCATGAATAAATCAACGAAGTTTGGCGCCAGGCCATGAAGAAAACCATAAAGGAAAAACATCGGAATCTGTGGTGACTAGATTGTCCTGAAAACTTTATTAAGAAAATATTTAGCTTCTTAATTTTTAAATTTAAATTCCTTGGCGAAATCTCCAACGTCTGTTTCATACTTAGTAAGCACATTTTGTAATTTAGCCGATTAATTTTGTATCTGGCAAATTAAATTGTTACTAAAATTGAGGTTGAAAAGAAGATATTTTTGCTATTATTTTTTAAAATTCATGCAACAATTTCACAAGTGCTTTAGCTATGGCCTTGACATTATCATTATCCTTTTTCTTTAAGTATCCCAGAAAATTTTACTATCATCACTTTTTATACAAAACAAAGCTCTTTTTTAATTTTAATTTCACCTAAGCAAACCTACATCTTACTTTTAATTTAATTTTCCATGAGAGATGTTTCTTAGTGCATTTCGTGGATTCTAATTTTTAAAGAATAACTGATTAGCAACCATAGGGTTGCGAGTTCAAAACAAGGTCTAACCAGAAGACTCGGGTACATGGGGGCAGGTACACGTTAAATTTGTCTTGGCATCAAATGTCCTCACGTTGGCGTAGTGTGGAAGTTTGGAGAGTGCGGTGCCAGCTCAGGTGTGACCTCGTCATCTGACCGTTGGTCAAAATTACGTGGTGTTGTCCTCGGATCTTTCCCTTCTGGTTTGATCCCGGACTGTAGCCAATAGCCCGTTATGTTGTTCCAGTGCGACGTTAATTAAAATACCTACTCACAGCCAGGTCACTTCACTGCAAAATAACTGGTTCCTTAAGTTTCGCACGCAAGTGTATTACTTAAGACATTTATTTGAGCAAAAGCATCTAATCTTTGGTAAATTTTTACAGAGTTTGTAAAACACAAATTGAACTGGGTACGACGTTATAACTTTTTAAAAATAATACAAATTTAACAAAGCACGAGCAATTTTCTTGCTAATTATATATTTCTAAGCACACGCTTGCAATAGCAGTAAAATCAAAGCAATGTCTAGCTTAGCGAATGGGTAAATAATTGACCCAGAATAAAATTTTAAATAAGATACATAATTTATTGCCTGCTCTCTAATCTAAACACATCAATAAAACTCGAGCCTTTGATCTAAACTCTGGAGGGAATGATGTTTACTGAGTTCTAGATAGAGATTGGAATGGAAGCCCAGTTCTACGCTATTTACTTGCGGCTTTGTAACCATGGTTACGAGAGATCTTGGATGAAGAAATCGGGTACGTATGAAAAGACTAAATGGTAGGAGAACGGAGTTTTTATTCGTCCTATGCAATCAGTATAATCAGTAATTCAAATTCAACTCGTTGCATTTCAGCGCTTTCACTGTTGAACTGCGTTATGAAATTTGAATTGTTTTAAATATGCAAAATAAAATGCATTGAAATTATCACCAATGTGTTTATTTTTCTTAACTCATATTTCACGTAAACTGAAAAAAAATCATTGAAGGTATGCATTTAAAATGCAAAGGCAATTGGTAGCTGGTAGTTGAATTTATGTCGCACTGGAGCAACACGACGGGCTATGGTGATGATCCGAGATCAATCCCAAAGGGAAACACAACATCTCGTCATTTTGAACAGCGGTCAGATGACGAGGTCACACTTGAGCTGGCACCCCACTCACCAAACTTCCACACCACGCCAACGTGAAGACATTCGAGGCCACGACAGATTTAAGATTCATTGTGTAGCTAAAATCGCTGAAATGCACGAAGAAGCTGATTAACCCTTCGTTAACACTAATAAACAATACACAGTAAACCTAATAGCACTTCCCTTTTGTTATTTGTGTGTATGGAGTAAAACATTACAATTAATGCGTAAATTAATTGTAATGTTGCATTCTATTACTGTTATAAAACAAGATTGACTTTCCTTGTTACCTGTTCAGTTTTACGCATTAATTGTAATGTTTTACTCTCTATACACATATAACAAAAAGGAAGTACTAATTAGGTTTACTATTTATTAGCGTTCTATTACAATATTTATTTAAGAAGATGTATTTGCTTTTGTTCCTCTAAAACTTTAAGCGTTAATATTGTAATGCTTTATTCTCCACACATATAACAAAAATAGTGCTATTACTATATTAATTTAAGATTTATTTGCTTTCCTGTAAAGCTTTACGCTTTAATTATAATGTTTTATTCTCTACACATAACAAAAATAGTGTTATTAGATTTACTCTGTAGAGTTTATTAGCGTTATGTTACTACATTAATTTAAGTTAGATTTGCTTTGCTTCCTGTTAAGCTCTAGGCAATAATTGTAATGCTTTACTCTCTACAAATAAGAAAAGAAAGTGTTATAAAGTTTACTACATATAATTTATTAACGTTCGATTATACTTATAGTAATTTAATTAGATGTAGTATTTTTATCTATGCATGACAATGAATTTTGACTCGTGTGAAAGTCAAGAACCATTTAAGATCCTTTTGTGCGTAAAATATAAACTGTGACCAAGAGTAGACGATATGTTTACCCAAAACAATGTAGTACTAGGACTTATATGCATGACAGTGTATTTGTTTAGTAATTTATTATAAATATAAAAAGGATTTTATTATTATAATTTTTAAATTTGTTGGTTACTTTAAGTTACCTTTCTCAGTATTAAGTATAAAAAGACAATCATTAAAAGCAGCTACATAAACTATACATACACGACAAAAGTAGAGCATTTTATGAAGAAAAAGTGTTTCTGAATGTGCTCGGAAAGATCAATACAATTTATTTCCCATTACAAATGCTATAGCTGTTTAAAAGTCTGAAATTTATAATAAACTAGAAAATTATTTGTAAAACAAATCTCAGTTCATGCCTAAAAAGCTGAAATAAAGCTTTCTTTACGTTTAATTGAGAGACTATAAATAAAACATTTAAATGTTAACCGTTAATATTTTTCTTCGTTTCTAAAAAAAGAACTGTAGAATTAAACATGATAAATAAGTAATTGATGAAAAAAAATTTTGAATATCTTATTTAGAAATATTTTAGGAACATGTTTAAAACAGCAATATAAGTATTCTGAAACAGTATGTCTCACTTCTTACCCAAGTAAAAGCATATGTATCTATGGTACAATAAAGGCACGTATCCTAAAGCCTGTTTTGGCGTGGAAGTTTGGATAGTGGGGTGCCAGCCCAGATGTCCTCGTCAAATGACCGTGGTTCAAAATTACGAGGGATTATCCACTGATCTCTCCCTTCGGTATTAATCCGGACGCCAATAGCCGGCTGTGTTGCTACAGTTTGACGTTATATCTCGTCATAAGCAAAATTGGTCCGATCCTGATGAACGAGATATCTCGTGGGAACCACTTGGAGGGTTGAAACTTGGAACTGCGATTGCACGAGTGCGACGATTTAAATTATAATCTAAAAAATTTCTTGAAATCGTTTCAGTTTCTTTTCTCTACCAGTGGAAACTAAAAATTGCAAATTTGTCTCTGGTAATATTTTAATTAGATGTACATTAGTTTCCAATGTAATTGGACCAGAAAGTTTCCTTCGTACCGTAAAGCTCCATCTTTTCTTCCCAGTGCACATGACTTTTCAGATTGCATTTCTACTGACAGACACCAAATATCCTCATTCAGATCGCCGCAAAAAGAACCTCAGCGTCAAGGATAATATTCCTGTATTTATTTATTCCGATCTCTGACAGCTTATGTTTAGAAGATAAGTTACTCATCTTGCGCTGACAGTGAGATGAAACCCTAACCATCCTAAAGCAAAACCCGAGGCTTAGTGACAAGAATCTACTTCAGCCATGATTGAATTTCGGAGACCTGATCGAATATCGGGACTTACTTGGCAAACAAGGCAAAACCATCCATGGCACCCGGAAAAAAGAGCTTATTTTTAGATCCGCTTACCAGTGTGACGCGTCAAGTTTCCTGTGTCATGCTTCGTAAATAAATAAGCTGGGCTTCTACCGTTTCACTCAAATCTGAAAAAAGCGCTGCTTGTTGCTGGCGACTATCATGTTTGAATTGAGCTAAGGAATTTTCAAACTTCGCTGATGTGAATTTTAACCTTCTGAGCGAGATTTCCGGGTAGTGTATGTAGTGTCTTAGCCCACAATATACAATTAATGATAAAATAACAACGACTTTCTAAAGAATTCATGCATTCTTTCAACCTTCAGAAATATTCTATCGCTTATTTCTTTAGAATAGAATCATTTGGAAAGATTTTCTTGGTCCTTTCCTTATAGAATCATTTGGAAAGATTTTCTTGGTCCTTTCCTTATAGAATAATTTGGAAAGATTATATTGGTTCTTTCCCCTTGTAATAGAATCATTTGGAAAGATTTTGGTCCTTTCCTTAGAATATAATCCTTTGGAAAGACTATATTGGTCCTTTCCTTAGAATAGAATCATTTGGAAAGATGTCATTGGTCATTTCCTTAGAATAAAATAACCTAGGTTTCTCGTCATTGGCAAAACTGACCAGATCCTGATCGACGAGATATCTCGTCTTTCGAAAAACCTAACCAGATCTTGATCTCGTCATCATAAAAAAATCAGGAATATCATGACATATAGTAACATTTTTCAGATCTTAACTGACGAGATATCTCGTCGGAACCACTTGGAGGTTTAATATTATTAGAAAGCATGATGAAATGTAAACATTGATGTATGGAAAAACATAAATAAGCGGAAATGTAAAATATAAACCCATGGTTAAAAGTATAGATACTTCATGATTTTTAACATAACTTCAATAAGGGATGATTTAATTGGACGCTCCAATGTATGTCTTTGCTGCACGACAGTCCAAGTCGATTTAATCAAAGTAGATTTTATTCCGGTAGTGTACTGAAAAATCAGAGAATTAATCATCGGCCATCAAGCCATCTCAGCATATTAAATTTCGAAGCAAGTCATTTCATCTCGTTATAAACTGCCTATTATATTTAACTGACTTTGAAATGATTAAATCAGTTAAACACACACACAAGCTTTCACAGTATTCTGTGAAGATGCGAACGATTTTACTAACGATTAGCAAAATAGAACCAGATATGTTTTAATGGATTAACTTTTTTTATTTACTCTTTTACCACGAATATGTGGTTGGTTAGGTTTTTATGGCCCTAGGGCCATATTTGGCCATGCCACTAATATGAGCGCACTTGAATTGAAAATACATTTTCTTGAAACATTTCAAAGCATGCAAAATATTATAGCTTTGGAATCAGTAAAATATAAAGAACTCATTATTTTTTGAACGCATTATTTTTCTAGTTCTTACCATCCGATGTAAGTGAATATTTTTTTATGCTAATCTCACAATAATCGCTAAGTAATCTTAACTATCAGCGATTCCAGTTTTAAATTTGAGATAAAAATAGTTTTTCTTTTCTAATATTTCTTATAAATTGTCATATTATCGTGAATGCTAACTTCAAATGAGCAATAAATTATCATTAACTATTGCATAACCTTTTAAATATTCTTAGATGTTCCGATTCACAACTGTTTTTATTAATTTCACCAGGGGCCGTTTTTCACTTTGACTCACTGTACAAGTACTTAAGCGTACTTTACGTATTTCTGAACTATTGAGGTTATAAGAATTCTATGCCGTATGCACATAAATGAAAAATTATTAGAAATAAATAAACTATATTAAAACAAGTCATTTCATAGTCATCTAAAGCAGTGGTTACCAAAGTGATCGATATTGACCCACAGGGGTCGATATAACATTGTTAGGGGTCGATAGAAAAATATAAGACATTGTATGGGTAACATTTTATTCGGTTAACTTCCATCCTGAATGAAAACGCAATTAAGAGTGAATATAGAATTTAAGGCTGAAACTTACTCATTTTGAACCCAATCCTGAGTCACGAAGATGAGTCACGAAGCACAGCCTTCACTTCACACTGACAACGTTAGTAAATTGTACGCTAAGTTAATAAAAGTCTTATTTTCATGTATATAAAGAAGACTGTATTATTGTTATTTTGTTATCTAAATTAAATTATATATTTCATACATTATTTATCCCTTCTATCCAATATGTAATGTAAAGAAGGACTTTAAAAACAAAAACGTATCCCTTTGACGTTAAGCCGATATATAAAGAATATATAAAGAAGACTGTATTATTGTTATTTTGTTATCTAAATTAAATTATATATTTCATACATTATTTATCCCTTCTATCCAATATGTAATGTAAAGAAGGACTTTAAAAACAAAAACGTATCCCTTTGACGTTAAGCCGATATAATAATACATACTATATTATACATACAATAAACACTATAACTCTAAAATAAGCAATCTAAAAACTGACATAAGCGTCTTTTCTGCTTGTCCTATTATAATTACGTAATAGTAAAATAGAAGGGTCGATAAAACGTCAAGAAACACTTGAAAGGGTCGACGGTCAAAGTTTGGCGACCCCTGATCTAAAGCAAAAGTAATCACTGTCTAAGGGCATGTTTTAAAGATTTTATTGTTTTATGACGTTCACAAACACACGTAATTTTCATTTTTAATACATTTTCCATTTTCGTTAATATAAAAATATATTCAGAAATTCAAAGATAAATTCTTAATTTCAAAATACTTGACTAGAAAAATGAAGTCTCATTCAATTGCATTGAAAATACCATCTCCATAAAATTATTCATATCTCAGTTTTACTAAATTTAACCCTCTAAGTGGTTTGACGAGATATCTCGTCCATCCAGATCTGACTAATTTTGCTAATGACGAGGTATCTCGTCATGAAGATATTGTCTGTTTTTGTACGCTGACGAGATCAAGATCTGGTCAGTTTTTTTCTAACGACGAGATATCTCGTTCATCATGATCTGATCAATTTTTCTAATGACAAGATACCTCGTCGAGACAACCACCAGGAAGGTTGAGGCGCATTGCATAATTGTGGTATTCGAAGTACACTACATTTCTTTCAAGATTTACTCCAAGCTACCGTAACTTGCATCATAATTTCACAATTTCCCCTTCGTAACCATGGTTTCTTTGACAATACGAACAGTACCAAAGATGGAAATAAGTGATAAGGAAACAAAGGGAAATTCCTTCTGAAAAATCCTGTCTTTTGAAACAAACCTGCTCTGTGTAAACATTCTGAGTTGTCTCAAAATGGCAGGTTTGAGACAGGAGTAAATAATGTAACGTTCTACAAATCCAGTAGTCTTTCCATTTCATAGACCCCAGACATGGAAAATTTTACGGAATAGACTATTATTTTTTCTGTGTTTCCCTCACGCTGCTAGAATTCTGCGCAAGCTTTTGTAGATATTCTACATTCCTGAGGTAGAAGCAAATTTCAACTGTTTCGAAGAATAAAACACTCGTAAAGGTTTAAGTTCACTACATTTGTAAAAATACAGAACTCGTTTTTGTATATTCCCTGGAAGTACATTGATTTTCATGTTATTGTTATAGTTTTGTACACTCCCGACGACCTATATCTTGGTACAATTCTAACTTTTCGGTAGACTTTATTTGTGCATAGGAAATTCTTTAGGGAACATTTGAGTTGTAAAAAAATCAGTCCTGGCTCTTCCTTTCCAACAGTTATCGTATTCTCCTCCATATATATGAATTCGAATCGAAAAGGAATAATTTCTCGATCTTCGGAATCCTGAAAGACGTTTCCAATTTTTTCACAGAACATTTCTTCTTTGACAGTAACTTTGCCAGATAGCAGAAATTTCACATCTCATTACATAAAGATATTCTCTTCGAGGTTGAACTGAAATTGGAGAAATGTCCGGGAAGCCTCATATTTCGTTCGAAAGGAGTTTTCTTTCTCGGCACTGGGTGACATGATTTTTGAATGCTGAATGAACCAATGCGCTTTTTCCAGAAACCCAAATCAATTGGAATTTCAATATTCGCTGACTCTTATTCTTGTTCGCTCCAATTTTAGCTTATTCGTCTTGTTCTTTGGGTAGAATTGTTACGCAATGAATCGATTCGAAAGTCATATTTGAATTCTTAATACTCTTCGAAAAACTTTCGTGGTTGATTTCTGCTTTTGAATAATTTTTATAATGTTTAACTTCGGCATGTGGTTGTGCGTATGTTCAATTGTTTTTATTTATCCTTTTAATTCTTAGTCAAAAATTTATTCATATTGCCACGGCACAGCTGTGCAGACGATAAATAGTTGAAATAAAACTAAAAAGAGTTTGAGGTTTAGAAACGCCATTATACTTTGAAGGCAGATAATATTTTTCACAACTACACAAATCAATTTGTATTTTTGGTAATGGTATCGTAGAACTTTGAAGAACCATTTTGTAACAGATCATAAGACTTCAAAAAATATTTATTGTTCCATGGGCAACATTTTCTATCAAGCTAAATATAGGGGACGATACGTGTTTCCTATACGTATTCGGAACGTGACGTCAGTTGGCTTGTTTTTCAAATACGATTTCAGCACTTCACCAATAAAAATTCCACAGAACAGATTCAGAATTGATATATGATAGGTGCTTATTCAGCATCAATTAGATTAAATGCCAAATGTCGCCAAAACGGCGATTAACTACATTTGAAGGTGACCACGATCTGTATCATGTGAGAACATATGGACAACAGAAGTAAAACCTTCGCAGATCAATTTGTTTGTTTACACTGAAAATCCATCTCATATAACATTGATTATTATTTATTTATCCTTCCATTCCATTTCTTCTTCTGTCTTCCTTGGCTTTTTACTGTGCTTCTCTTTTCTAAGTAAACCTTTAAATTTTCTTCCTTCCATTCCATTTCTTCTTCTGTTTTCCTTGGCTTTTTACTGTGCTTCTCTTTTCCAAATAAACCTTTAAATTTTCTTCCTTCAAATTTTTAATTATCTCTGCGTGACAATATTTAGAATTTTTCCTTCAATTACATTTGAGAGTCTATTACAATTCCAGGGCTGCCAAAGGCGACTTGCTTCTATTGTCCAACGTTGGCGGCTGTTTTAAGTAAAATCCTCTCAAAAGCTCCTATTTAAAATTTTTGGAAACCTTTAAAATTCTGGCGACTTTTGAAAATGATGGCGACTTTCGAAATTTTGGCAACTTTTGAAAATGTTGACGACTTTCGAAAATATTGGCGATTTGTTTTTATTTACAAAAGTCGACGAACAGTAGTACCCTCTTTTTTTAATAGAATGATATTTTTAGGAGAGAAAATTTTCTAAGGAACGCCAATTTCTAAGTTTTGGCGCCAAGCTGTGGCAACCAATCACAATCAGTGGTTGCTAGTGTCATGAAACCTTATTAAGAAAACATAATTTTTTAATTTAAAGATTTAAATTCCTTTACGAGAGCTTCAACGACTGTTTCATACACAACTTCCGCATTTTATGCTTTAGCTAATTTATTTTATATTTGAGCACCTAAAATTGCTACTAAAGATAGTTTAAGAGGAGATTTTTTGCTACCATTTAAAAAATTTTATTCTATTAATTCTACTACTTCACAAGTGCTTTAGCTGCGACAGCCCTGAATTATAATCTTCAAATTATGCATAAACTTCCGAAACTAGCTTTCATGAGAACGTACAAAATATGAATTGTAAATCGCAGCATAACACAAAATTCAGAAGATAATGAGAACATTCCAATGGGGAAGATGAAAATAACTTGGGCATTATTTCTCGTTGAACAGATTATGGTATAGGGTTGGCCAAGCAGATGTTTTGTTTTCTTATTAAGTTTCAAGGGTGTTCAATCAAATTTAAATATAGTGATGATGAACGCCACTCCATGTTTTCTATAACCTTCATTTCCTAACAAATCTGACCAGCTGTACTCGCTAGAGAAGAGCATTATTGCACATACTAAGGAGAAATTTTCCTTATGCCACCAGTTAATTGCTTCGCATAACGTAGAGGTTAGTGCTATCTTCAGAATTTATGTGTCTGGCCATCGGAAAATTCTTTTCTTCTAAGTGAAGTTCGGTTCACTTCCCGTCTACTTGAAAAGTTGGTGGGCGGGAGTCAAATCAATTCCATCTTATTCATTGGCTGTAATTATCACATGGTGTTTCTTTATTTTAATCATCTTCTCAGTACCTATAAGTTTATTTTTGATTTTTTACTGCGTAGCCCAACATTAACAACTGCGGATGCCGAGATTGAATTTGATCTGCTATAAACTATGCGTAAATAAATGGGGTGATTTGATTTTTGTTACTGCAGTTAGTCGTAAATCTAGTCCGCCAAAGGAAGCCTCTCGTACCATGATAGAAATGTTAGTACGTGATTTTTACGCTCTACTGGGATTATTTAGCTGTACTTTGTATCCGTACGTATGTGTGATTACGAAATATCAAAATCTAGGTTCTATACAGCGAATTGGATAGCGATTATTTCGTTATACGCTACATCTTAATCCACGTATGATTATTGTTCAGTATTCAAGTGTATGGTCCATGTTTTTAGCTTTGAGCTATGCTGGGATTATCTAGTGTCCTTACGTATGTGTGATTATTTGCTAAGTATCAAAATCTATGGTCTATACAGTGATTAAGTTATATGCTGAATCTTGACAAGTGTGATTATAGCTCAGTATCCAAATCTAGTCCATGGCTTTGACTTTAAGCTCTACTGGGATTATTTAGTGTACGTTGCATCCTTACGCATGCGAATATTGCTAAGTATCAAAATCTATGGTCTGTACAGCTGTACGATGATTATTTAATTATATGTTTCATCTTGACGCATTATTATTGCTCCAAATCTATGGTCTATAGCCTTTGGCTCTGAGCTCTAATGGGATTATTTAGTTGTACGTTGCATCTTGATGCATGTGTTATTATTGCTCAGTATCCAAGTCTATGGTTCATAGCTCTTCACTTTGAGCTAGACAGGAATTATTCATTAGCATCAATGGTCCTCGGACGTAGAGTTCTTACAGAATAAACAAATGAATTGCGCCAATATATTTCATCCTGCTTTCACAAACAAGCAAGTTTCAGTTATAAGGTATTCTGCCGATTACTTCCACAACTTACTAATGTAAAATAAGTTATGGAGTAGTTATTCGTGTGCTACCTTTCCGTGTTCTATTTATCAGTTCCTGCACTTTGGAATCGATTCGAGTCACCCAACATTATTCTGGGTTGTGTGCAATTGTTTGTTGAGTTTGACTTATTTCCAATCTCCGTATTTACAGTTTAAGTTACCGAATCTGGTAAATATACTGATTGAGACGTGATTGAACTTCTCGTGAATGAAACGTTTTTACAGCAGTACAATACTGATAAAACGCCGAAACCATTTCAAGGCAGTTTCGATTCATTATGACAACAAAATACAATACTCATAAGATACTATTTTGACTCTTTATTCAGTAGTTTTCACTTTTTTGAATATTCGATGATAAAATCTGACTTCATTTGCCTTATTTTTTACAGATGCATGATTGCTCTGCTAAACACTTTCTGCAAATATATTTCATGCACAGAGAGCAGATTTTAGTGGCTTTATTTTCATGGCAGTATCTCTTATTTGGCTCTTTTTATGCATATTTATAATTTTGCTTGAGCTTGCCGATGCTGCTGCCATATTAGTCCCTTTTTATTTATAGTGGTGTGTGTGGTTAATATTTTGCACAGCAGTGTATATATGGAATGATTGAAGATTTGAATGCAGAAGAGAGCACTATCACATGTACAGTTGGTAAACAGTCCTTCGTTCTGATCGGGGAAGAGAAAACCACTTTTTCTGTTACAATACTAAATTAATTTTACAAACATTTCAGGAAAAGTTGTAAAGTCCATTCAGGAAATGCTATAAGAGTAAACCCTTCAAGTGGCTTCGACGACATATCTCGTTTATCAAGATCTTACCGAATTTGATAATGACGAGATATTTCGTCATCAAGATATTGCCGAATTTTTATGGTGCCAAGATCAAGATATGATCAGTTTCGTTCTAATGACGAGATATCTCGTCCATCAAGCTCTAGTGAACTTGCTAATCACGAGATATCTCGTCCATCAAGATCTGGTTGTTGATGCTAACGATGAGATATCCCGACAAGACAACCACCAGGAGAGTTAAAAATAATTCAAAATCAAAATTTTATAACGCATCATTTTATCCGCTTGGTAAATTTAGTGTGAATCATTCAGGTGTTTATTTAACAGTTTATAAAATGATACCCAATTGGAATTTATTGGCAACACTCTTGGATCTATTCCCGCCCTTCCTTAGAAAAAAGTCTCTAGACAACGCACACCGAATAAAATTACTTTTCTGAATTGCACTCCCCAACAAGAAACTGTCGATAAAATGCAAATAAGTAAAGAATTCATCCCTGAGCATATGCTTTTTTTTCTTGAAGTCTTGTGGATCAACGAAGAGAAGATTCAAATTTCCAAATGCAACAAACCCACGAGGAGGAACGCATCGACGCAAAGTATCTTTTGTTTCCTTGGAAATGCTCGAGATCTCAAAGCACCCATAAGACTTCCCCTGTGATAAGAAACGGTTGTTAGATGAAGTGCTCCAGAAAAATACGTATCATTTTCGACTGGATAATGCGAATTGATTGATGGCAATGCTGCGGATCCTCAGATTCTGAAATATCTCCGGATAATGCGATTTCCCTCTGGAGCATATCACAACAAAGAGGTTATTCAAAGAAAATGTGTTAGACGTTTCCGTTTTGGATGACTTCTGATTGATAGGATGTAATATAAAGCATTGACCGTAATAGGAAGGTAGTGCTAGGTCGTTAAAGTATTTCTTTATTCCTCTGAACGTCACGAGATTTCCAAGTAATGTAGCGTTCTTTTTTCACGCAGCATACTTAACGACTAAATAACCACATCTATTGGCTGAAAGAGTCTGGTTTATTTCAACTTTTGGAAATATTCCGTTGATCATTTCCTTAGAAAAGAATCCCTTGGAAGGATTCTATTGGTCCTTAAATTAGAAGAGAATCCTTTGGAAATATTTTATTGCTCCATTCCTTAGAACAGAATCCTTTGGAATGATTTTGTTGAGGCTTTCTTTAGAATAGAATCATTTGAAAATATATTCTTTTGGTCCTTTCCTTAAAATAGAATCCTTTGGAAAGATTCTATGGATCCTTTAATTTGAAAATAATCTTTTGGAAAGATATTCTAATGATCCTTTAATTTGAAAAGAATAATTTGGAAAGATTCCATCGGTCCTTTCCTTAAAATAGAATACTTCGGAACTATTTTATTGCTCCATTCCTTAGAATAGAATCATTTAAAATACTCTTTTGGTCATTTCCGAAGAATAGAATCCTTTGGAAAGATTCTACTGATCCTTTAATCAGAATATAATTTTCTGGAAAGATTCTACACTAATCCTTTAATTAGAATATAATCTTTGGTGCATTCCTTATAAAAGAATCCTTTAGATAAATTCTATTGCTCAAGAAGGTTGAAACTGTTTAGAAGTCATGCAAGGTAGACTGCAGTTTTTAAAGTAGGATGATGCATGTGAACTCTTTGGATGGTTAAGATTGCAAACGGAAAATACTAAATACTACTACTCAATTCTAATTTCTCTTTAGTTTTATAACGCTTGTTTTACATTAATACAACAAATACAAATCATATACGTTAATTAGGCAATCAATAAACCAAAAGCAAACACAAGAATAAATCAAAACCCAAACTCCAATTACTTTAGAGAACAATTAAAAATAAATATATTGAAACTAAGAATTCATATAACTCAATTGAGGGTTTAAGGATAAGTAAACAAACAGTTATCAAGACTCTAAAATAAAACAAAACGATTGACCTGATTTAATTTAAATAACAAAAGTTCTTCGCATTGGAAAACCAATACCTGAAAAAGGATGAATCTGATATCTACTTTATTCGGGGGTAGCTACCAAACAGACCTTTTCTCTGCATTTCGCATCGAAAACAAATATCAAGCAGTTCTGAATTTGAACACTTTGAGGTTAAGTTCAAAGCAAACTTACATCGTTATATCTGTGAGTCGATATTTATCCGTAGTTCCACAACCAAAGTGTATCCCACTAATATTTAAACTTCGGTTTTATGCAACAGAGGGAGAAAACATGGTACTCCAGTCAAAAATATTTTTATTCCATTGTAATATCCACCTTAAATGGCTCTTGACTTGCAAGATCAGGTCATCAAAAGACCACGCACTTAAAAAGTGCCTGCTTTCGCCGTGTTTTTCTTGTGTAAGCACTACTTAAATGTCTTTTCAAAGAGACCTAGTCTGGAAGGCTAGTGCCTATTCACTTGACATTCGACTTAAGTGATTGAATACGATGAGATAGATTTTTTTGAGTGCAAAGAATGATCGTCTAAAACCGCGGATGCACTTAAAAAATAAGAGTTTAAAGAGCCTTTCCAAGACATTCGCTTTGCTATGACTTATTGAATACCTTAAAATGTTTTATATGAATGCGAAAGAAAACTGATAACTTATGCATTGTTTCCTTATTATATTATTTTGCCTTTTTGTGGCGTTTTGGAATTCACGTTTTATTCTGAGTGAAAATATCAAGCATTGATATTAACGAGCGACTTGTTTTTATTTATACAATTATATTCGAAGTATTGTAACTAAAAATCACACAAAAGTAAATATATCAATAATTTTAAAGTTTCAAATCAAAATTCATCTGGATTCTGGAGTTCAAGAATGCAATCTTTTTTAAAGCTTATTTTTAAACCTTTTCCCAATTCCTTGCTTTAAAAATTCATGATACATTTTAGGAACAGTATATATACACAAGTTAGGCATTTATTTTTAGGTGTATATTTAAAGTATGCACATTTTTTGTAAAGATACACATGGAAAAAGAGGAAGATTATGTAAGGAAATATATTTTGTTTTAATTAGCAATTCCATTTAGAAGAGCACGTCTATTGTATCCTTGATCCGCAATTACTTTCCCCGAAAATTTATTTAATTCCACCAATTTCTATGGAACTTAACATTTCTATCTTAACTACCATCGTAACATTTCAAACATATTCGAACTAAAATTGATTTCTTAGGAAGTCACTAAAATTTAAATATTAATAAAAGTTAGGTTGAATCAGAAATTGTTTAAAATAAAAGCATGCGAAAAGATGATAAATGTAAATAGAAATCTTAAACATTAAGATTAACAAAATATAATTAAAATCTACACCCCGTTATTCTTAAAGTTTTATTTGAACTACGAAATTTTAACCTCCATGAAATTTGAAACAAATCCACAACCTATTGAGACATCTATATTTTGGAGAAAATTGTTGTTTTATTTGAATAGCACATTATTTTTATAAATGGCTAAGAGGCAACACATAAACAAATTATAACGAAACTGCTTTTGATATGTTTACTACCAAGAGCTAAACTTTAATCTTTATATACAAAACCTTTCGGTTAAAAGAAGTTAAAACCTTTCTGGATATTCTTACCGACAAAAGCATTTTAGATTTAGATAGAACTTTGCTGTCAGATTAGTGTAATAGTATGTGATCGAAATTTTCTATACGCATACAATTTTTTACACATATCCAAAAAGGTCACATTCTTTTCACTGTTCAGTCATCCAATAAAGTTTTATTTTGGCTTCAATTCTCAAATGAAATGTCAAATGGCAGTTTCTATGTACTTTGTTACAACCATGACATCTTCAATCAGCTTGAACTTTTAAACTGATGAAAAATGCTGGCACAAATAGTCAAAGCGTTTTTTGACTATAATGATTTTATCGTAATTAGCACATCTAACCAGATCTTGATGTCGTCATAAAAAAAATAAATCGGTATATTGCATGTTGTTGTTACTTAAATAACGTGTCGTTTAATAACGTACTATTTATATTTGAGGTGACCAACTAAAAAGTACTTCGGCGGATGGTCTTGTATTTTTCAGTATATTGTTGTTATATTTCTCAGTTGGCCTTAAATAAAATTACTCGTCTATAAGCCCGGGAGACTTAAAGCCTTCAAGAACCAGCTCAGGATGGTGAATAAGCTGTCCTAAGGGACAGCCGAGAAAGGAGATGATGTGCTGCTCGGGCTTGAGATGAATGAATATCATATATGGTTAAAATGTAATATTTTTGTTATACAGATGCTCAGAATTTTGCCTATTGCATAGGTATAACATATTATTTTAACCCTCCTGGTCGTAGTATCGACGTGGAACCTCATCGTTAGCAAAATTGACCAGATCTTGATGAACGAGATATCTCCATCATTAGAAGAAAACTAACCAGATATTGATCTTGCTATCATAAAAAATTGGCAATGTCTTGAGGACAAGATGTATCATAATTGGCAAAATTGTTCAGATCATGATGGATGAGATATTTCGTCAAAACCCTGGTGGGTTAACAATGAACGTCCTTTAGTATAATTTCGAGACATCCTAGCGGATATACTACTTTTCTCCAATGCGCAATTTTTGAAGGATTCTGATTATTTTATTTTTGAATTTTAATCATTGTACTTGATAAGCACAAAGCTTAAATTTTACTTGTATAATTCAATTTAAAGATGAAGTACATGAAACAGAAGAATCTGAAGGAAGTAACACAAATAACGTTGACAATAATTTTGATTAATTCTCCAAGTGGTTTTCGACTAGATATCTCATCCATCAAGATCTGACCAATTTTGCTTATGACGAGATATCTCGTCTTTAACAATACTTAATGACGAGATATCTCGTCTTTAGCAATACTTGATGACGAGATATCTCGTCCATCAAGATCTGGTCAGTCACAAGGAGACACCTCTTCGAGAGGAGGTGTCTTCCCAGGAAGGCTAATATTACTGTGGATGCGTTTAATTGAAAATACATCATGCTTGACTGCTCTATTTGTTACTATATGGTTTTCGTGAAATTAATGGTTCTAATTTTGCAAACCAAAAACATCATTCAGACCGTCATTTGGGTGAGTTCAAGTTGTGTGTGAGTAACAAGTACCTAAAATATACATCAAACTCAACCCCGTAGGTGTTCTCAGTAAATGAACAATATTCATCGCGTCTCGTGTTGTGAAGGCAAGAACAAGAAATAAAATAAATTAGGCAAATTATACTTAAAAGGAAACACTTCGATTTATAGTGCAGGAAATTGTGATAAATTGTTCTTTCAAATGATACATTTCCAAATTTTCTCATAATTACGTGATAAGTAAAGTGTATAAGCCCAATTGGTAAAATTTCAAAGGTATAAGTTGAAAGTACACAAAAATAAGGAAAAATAAAGAAGCCATATCTTACCGAAACAATGAATGTTTAAAAAACACTATTCAACTTAATTTTTCAAGAGTATTCACGTGATAATGGATAATATTAGTTTCAATTTTGAGTCGTTATAAATCTTTGCAACCTTGCAGTATTTTTCAAAATGTGCATCAGACTTTTTCCATATTTTGTAATTGTGCAACGCACAAAATTTTAAATTAAAATTGTGTAAGGTTTTTTTAGTTCCAGAAAACCAGACGCAACTAAATGCTAGGGTAGGTAGTTAAGTCACACTGGAGAAACATAACGGGCTATTGGTGACGGTCAGGGATCAATCCCGAAGGGAAAGATCCGAGGACAACCCCACGTAATTGTAGAGACGTAACAAACCATGTTCGGTCAAGTAAATGGTGCTCGGAAACTGCCGAAAAAATGCTTATTACTGAATCAACTGTAAATAAGGAATGTATATAATGTATAATAGATATATTAATGTTCAAATCTGTTTAAATATGTATTGCGAAGAAAAATCATACACATTTTATTTTGTTTTCTAAATTTCTGTGGCAGTTTTTTTATTTTAATGAGAGATTACTTTTAATAATCTATATAAGGGAAATAAATATATTACTTTTGACAATCGATTAATTTACCTTTCGCATAAGTGATCAGTATTGTTAAGTAAGCTTTAAGTAAAAAAATAGTAACTATACCATTTTGAACAATAACTATTTCATCCAATTTATTTACGATGTCTTAACCCCGCCGTAGAGGTTGGAGAGAACCGGTTTTAAGGGTTTATGTACATTCCATAAAACACACAAACGACATTTTATTATCAGGCGTTTGGTTAATTGCTTTTTTATGGTGCAATGCCCAATTATCGGCTAAGCACCGCCAAATAATGCTTACATAAAACCATAATTTGATAACATTTGTGCCCTTTTTTAGTGGGCCGCGGTAGCCCGGTTGGAAGAGTAATGGACTAGTAACCAGAGGGTTGCGAGTACGAATCCAACCATAGACCGTCGTGTACAAAGGGCGCTGGTGCATGTTAAAACTGTTGAGGCCTCAAATGTCCTCACGTTGGCATGGTGTGGAAGTTTGGAGGTGAGATGCCAGTTCAGGTATGACCTCGTCATCTGACCGTGGTTCAAAATTACGTAGTGGTGTTCTCGATCTTTCCCTACGGGTTTGATCCCGGACCGTCGACGATAACCCGTTGTGTTGCGCCATTGCGACGTCAATTAAAATACCTACCTTTTTTTAGTATAGGGGTTCCGAAAGTTGTAATATTGACTTTAAGGGGAGGTATCAAATAGGAAATTAAGCCGTATTCACATAGGAGTTGCATTAGAGGCTGTATATTAGAAATTTCGTTATCTCAACCCTCCTGGTGGTTGTCTCGACGAGTTATCTCGTCATTAGCAAACATTACCACATCCTGATCAACGAGATTTCTCATCATTAGAAGAATTCTGACCAGATCTTGATCTCGTCATCATAAAAAACCTGCAATCTGTATGAAGAGGTATCTTATCATTATCAAAATTGGTCAGATCTTGATGGACGAGATATCTCGTCCATCAAAACTTGGATATCTCGTCCATCAAGATCTCGTCGAAACCACTCGGAGGGTTAATTCGCTTTATTTAATACGAATTTTCCTCCTACGACTAAAATATTGGATGGAGCTGAAAGGATCAAATATCTGCAATACAATCAAGAGAAATAGTGTAGCTTAATGCTACATCGATGACAATACCTTAAGTTTAAGTTATCAATAACTTAACTTATAATAACTTAGGTTTAAGTTATTGCTAGTCTACTTAAGTTATTCAAGTTTTGACTTAAAGTTTATAATCTGGAAACCAAAGATTAGATAAAAAATCTCATGAAGATGGGACAGGATCTTAATTCCGCATTCAAATTTCCATTTTTAAGTTTGAACGTCCAACGAAATATAATGCTGGTTACGCTCCTGAATTGAAGCTCAGCTTCTATAGCGTTAAGATATTTTCCTTTGGCCATTATTTTCCAACCAATCTCATTTGAGATGCATAATTAAAAAATGTGTAATCTAATTACAAGGGAGTCTCATTAGCGACACACTTATTTATTGAAATGTATTAAGTTAACAATCTACGAGAAATTTTTATAGGGTATGGTTTGGAAAGAGGGTGTTAGTTAATAAAGTGTTAATAATTATGTATTGGTTTCAGTAAACTTAAGTAATTTGGTTCTCTATGTATCTGTAATATTTTATAAATTAAAGGTAGGCTTTAATTAACGTCGCACTGGAACAACACAAAGGGATATTAACGACGGTCCGGGAAAAATTCGAGGACAGTATCACGTAATTTTGA
The DNA here is from genome assembly GCA_933210815.1 of Meta bourneti. NCBI lineage: Eukaryota > Metazoa > Arthropoda > Arachnida > Araneae > Tetragnathidae > Meta > Meta bourneti. The sequence continues at coordinate 9,473,540 of OW119928.1, forward strand.
ACCAAGGTCCGATGACCGAGGTCACACCTGTGAAATGGCACCCCATTCTCCAAACTTCCACACCACGCCAACGTGAGGACATTTGAGGCCACAAAAAATTAACGTGCACCAGCCATGTTCACGACGGTCTTTGGTTGGATTCGTACTCGAAACCCTCCGATTTCAAATTCGTTACTCTTCTAACTAGAAGAATACTTTCTTTAGTAGCATTCACAGAATATTCATTGATTTAGAAAATAAGTTGGTTAAAAACATCTTACACACATACAGCTACACAACAAAATTATTTTTAGAAATAATAAAAGATTGATTTGAAACAAAATTTCCCCCCATTACTTTGTGTAGGAAGAAATTGTGGAAACAACAGTAAAAATATTTCATGAGGATTCAAAGAAAGTATATTTTCTTTCGTATGCAGCAGCAATTTTTATATTTGATTTTCTACTGATTCCTTTCACGCAAACTCGAAGTCCCTCAGATTTCCTATTGCTATAACAATATATACGAATAAAAATAAAACTGTTTCGTACTGTTTATTATATACCAGCTAAGCAATCGGAGGAAAATGCACTTTTCTTAAGTTGATTTTGCAAATATTCTAATATTGCAATTCAAAACATGTAAACATATTTTGTTTTTAACTTATTCTAACCCTTTTGAAGCTAACTCTGAAAAACTGTTGCTTAATTTAATATTTAATTCAATTTTCAATAATATCCTCATCAGATAAAGGGTTATTTCGGGTTCTCGAGATAAAACGAGTCGCAATTTATTTGTTAAATAAATTTTTGTGCTATCAGTTTAAACTATAAATGAAGATTTTTATATAAATTCTAAGAATAGCAATATGACTAGAAGTCAGATTATCATGTTACCATCGAAGAAGCAACGTCATTTTTGTAAAGTTCAAGTCCATTAAAATGTACTTTAAACCTCCTGGTGATTGTCCCGACGAAATATCTCGTCATTATCAAAACTGACTATATCTTGAAGAACGAGATATCTCGTCCATCAAGATGGGATTATTAGAAGAATTATTAAAATACCTACTTATTTCGACGAGATATCTCGTCATTAGTAAAAAATCGGCAATATCTTGATGACAATATATCTCGTCATCAGCAAAATTAGTCAGAACTTGAAGAACGAGATATCTCGTCGAAAAAACTTGGATTAAAACAATAGATTTTTTATCGAAATGATATATAGATTTTTTATCGAAAACTCAGTATTTTTCATATACAAGTACCAATGTTTCATACGAAACGTAGAATTCCTTATATTGCAGTTGCAGCAATTGATTTGAAATAAATCTGACAGTCGAGGTAACTGATCGACGGTGGGTTGAAAATGAAGTGCCATGCTTCATCAAGAACAATGATGTGGTGGAAAAATATAATCTTTTATCGGTTCCCATAAATCGTCTCTTTCTCATTAAGCAGAAATTCACTGAGAATTGGAAATTTCCTCAATAGATTGTGCCCGAATTTTTATCTGCTTCCACACAATTCTCAGCAAGCAGTATGCAACTGAATCTTACGTAAAATTTAAAAAAATTGCATAAATACTTTTCCAACCAATGACCGGCAACCATAAAAACATCGGAATCTGTGGTTGCTACATTGTCATGAAAACCTTATTAAGAAAATATTTAGCTTCTAATTTTAAAATTTAAATTTCTTGGCGGGAACTTCCTCTTCTGTTTCATACTTAAATAGCGCATTTTGTGTTTTAGATTATTCATTTTGTATCTGAGCTACTAAAATTGCTATTAAAAATAGGGTTTAAAGTAAGACTTTCTCTGCAAAACGAATTTTTAGTAATTTATGCTATTAATGCAACTATTTCACAAGTGTTTTGCCTGTGGCAGCTCAAAAAATTCCAAATTAATTTTTCATCACATTTTATATCATGGGTACAGTTTACAGATGCATAATTAAAAATACAATCTATATATAAAGCTGAGTTTGCGTCTGTCTGTTTTCTATACAAATCTACACCTTTTGACCAATTTACACCAAATTTGGTAGACTTATACTTTGGAACACTACGGGTAACGTAAGCTACATATTAACCTCGTTCTCTTTAACCTTAGTGCAGAGAGGACTAACAACAATTAGAAATTGTCATATCAATAATATTAAGCATAAAACGATTGTGGTACGCAGTTCAGTTTGTTTTATCAGTATTGATCGAAAATCAAATTTTCCAATAAAATTGTTTTAGCAGTATTGCTCGAGAAACAATTTTTCCAAAACCTGTTTAAGCAATTTAAAATTCTAATTATGTTTGAACTTATTTTATTTCTTTCCATAATATTATAAAACCGTAATTCTGCAATTCGGTATCTGGGAACGACAGAATTAATGTTTTATTTTATAAATAAGATTTAGAATTCCTTGTTGGTGTATTTGGGTTAAGACAGCAAAATGTTGCGGTCATATTTGAGCATTTCTAAGTTTTGTAAATTTGTGTTCTTTTTGCAAATAATTCATTATTTTCTATCAATATTTTTCAAACGTCCTTTTTCGAATTTCTCTATTTCAGAATGTACTCAAGAGACCAAAATTCGACACGCTTGCTCATATCTGTCGTTTTTCAGATTTATTTGATTTTTAATGGTCGAAATTTCGTTTATGTTTGTATTTATGTGTTCCGGTATTTTACGTATTACAGATATTTATTTAGGAGTTAAATTTTAATGAATCACTTTTCAATCAACGCTTAACCAATTCGATCCGAGCAACTCCGGGTAATTCTACTAGGTACTAATAATATAGTTTGCTCGTGATTAGTAAATATATCAAGATAAAATAACGTTTCACAAATACTCTAATAGCAGCTGCACGCGCGCAGTAAAAATTGAATTCACGGGTCACTTTCATGCTCACTCAATATTAATAACAAATTAAATAAACGTGAAAAATAAATCAAGAAATAGAAGGGAGCATAGAAATATTCAACAACACAAGTAGGAGTTATAATATAGTAGCTTATCTGCATTAGTTCAACTGTATTATAACTCCATTTATGCTGTTGTCTATTTTTTAAATTACTGCTACGCTATTCGTTAAACACATCCTATTTTTCTTCAGACCAATGCAAGAAACAAAATATATAAGAATTTTTAAGACAAATAACGTATATAATTTAATCAAAAATTGAAGTAAAATTCATTTGCATCATTATCAAAATGTTTAAGCCTTTAATAGTAGTTTATCTTTATATTAACTCAGTATTAGTAAACCGTTTAATGTTTGTCAATGCTAAGTAAAGTACCAATATGGAATATTTACTCTGCAACTTTCCCCAATCTAACGCGTAAAGTTAAATAAATCTTTCTATTTGTTTTAAGAAAAATACAGTTATATCGATTTCCAATGGCTATAATTATACTCTTATAATGTTCAAAGCATTTCAAAGGTACTATTTGAGGAAGAGAAATGCAATAAAAATCAAACTGATAACAAAAAATGAATTAACTATCAATATTAATTGTAATGGAAGCACAATGTGTTTCCTGTGTGTGTGTGCGTCTACAAAAATGCATACCCCAACAAAATAAACAATAGTTAGTACTCAACTGGTAATTTAACAAATATTTTCATTAACTAAAATCAATATATTTACATCACTTTCCCACAAGGATTCTTTAAGAACACAATAATTCGTTTTTCAAAATCATTTTTCTCGATTTGCTAAGTACATTTTTCTTATTTTATGTACAATGGCCATTTTCTGTTTCTCGATTTTTACTCTGATTAAACATTTCTACACGAGTCTGTCATATTTTGCCTTTTCGTTCACGTTTTCGTTAACCAGTTCCTTTTCTTATTAAACGTTTTGATTTAAGAAATAAAAATCTTGAAATGAAATGACATTTAAGAATGAATCATAAAATTGTAGTAAAAAACAAGAAAGAAATCTCGTAGAATGAGTTTTTACGAAACGCAATTTGGACAAACAAATGAATTGAAAACGGAAAACTGTCATTAAAAAGCTATTAAAATTGGAAGTACATTTTTTTTTATCTTAACAAATGTGTTTTTCCGCATCTGTAAATAAATAAATTCATTAATTTTTAAACTTCAAAAATATTTTTTCTGTGTTCAAAAAATAGTTTTAAAAAATAATATTGCAGTTTACAATTTGATGTTTTCGCAAACCGGGAAATAAAAAAAGCAGAAACAAATCAAACATTAAAAAGGCGATCAAATCTTAAAAATTTCAAAAATATAGTTTCAAGTAAGAGATAGAATGAAACGAATTTCAAATTTCACTTGATGGTATATTCAGGTATACATTATTCGTTTTACTTGTAGAAGTTTTTAAAACTATTAGAGACAGTTAAATGTTGGAATATCGAAAGTTAAAATTGTGTAGAAATACAAGTGGTTCTTATACTTCCAATTAGTATTAGATGAACTTTTCCTGTTAATACAACAATTTTTATTTCTCTCTTGTTTGCAGTCATCTCATAAAAATATATTTAATGTCAAACACCTCACATTATGTAAATAATTCCTGAATTTTTCAGCTTGCTGCAAAAATTCAGCTTTTTTAAAATCTGTCATTAACAATGAGAGATTCACATGTATAATTCCACTTTGCAACTTGAAGTCTTCCCCCTGCATGGCTTCTAACCAATTTTGACCTTGAATAATATAATCTTTCTAGAGGATTCCATTCTAAGGAAATTAGCAATATAATCTTTTGAAAGGATTCTATTCTAAGAAAAGGAGAAATAAAATATTTCCTACAGATTTTATTCTAAGGAAAGGAGCAATGGAATCTTTCCAACCAAATCTATTCCACGCAATGGGACAATATAATTGTTTCAAAGAATTCCAATCTATAAAATGGGACAATAGAATATTTCCAAAGGACTTTATTCTAAGGAAAGAAACAATAGAATCTTTCCGACGAATTCTATTTTACAGAATGGTCCAATAAAATCGTTCCAAAGAAATCCATTCTACCGAATAGGCCAATAGAATCGTTCCAAAGGATTCTATTCTGAGAAGAGGATAAATAAAATCTTTCCCACCGATGTGTTCTAAAGAAATAAGTATTAGAATCTTTCCAACGGATGTGTTCTAAAGAAATAAGTATTAGAATCTTTCCATCGGATTCTATTCTATAGAATGGACCAATAAAATTGTTCCAAAGGATTCTATTCTAAAGAAAGGACAAATAGAATCTTTCTAATGGTTAAAAAATCCATGGTTTCTTTAGAAAGATGTTGTTATTTAGTCAATAATTGTGTTGCGGCGTAAAAGCAATGTTGCACAACTTGGAAATCTGGCGACTGTCAGAGGTATAAAAAGTCGTGGCTAGTAAGAAAATGTTTTTAACATTTTAGAAAGAGAGCAGGGAGATTGTTGAATTGATTTCGCATTGGAACTATAGAATGAGCTATTGTCAACGGCCTAGGATCCATCCTGAATGAAAGATTCGAGGACAACACCACGTAATTTTGAACCATAGGACGAGGTCAACACCTGAGCTGACACCACACTCTCTAAACTTTCACAGCACTCCAACGTCAGGACATTTGAGGCAAAGACTCCCACGAATACGACGTTTACTTAACGAATACTTAAATTGGATCTAGTTTCGAACTCACACACCCGGTTGCAAAAACGCGACTGTACCAACTAGGCTACCGCGTCCCCTTTTAGAAAGAAGAAATGTTAAAATTTAAGAAACTAGCAGAAAACAGTTAGAAAGAATAGTTACAGGAATTTGATGTTGACCGTCTTAAGAACCCGATAACTACCGACAGTTTGTGTCCAGAATATTGCAGGTTTGCAAACATATAAAAATGATAAAATGGAATACGGTTATGTTTTTCACGCATCTAAAAACAGCCAAGTTTCATACGTACATAAATAAACTTATGTTTTTATAATTATATTTATTTATACCATATTATGACGAGGGTACGTCAAAAATTGTTCGTACTTTCGCCATAACACATCTTTAGGTTGTCACACTGCCTTCTACGCATGCATGATTAGAGTTGATACTACTGTGGTCACATTATTGAAGTTTGACTTTGATAGCGCCAGTTTTCTTGCTTCTGTTTCAGTGTAAACATGGCCGCTCCGTTAGCAGTGTCCACTAAGGGGGAACAAGGAGCAATCATCCGATGTCTCTGGTCGGAAGGTGTGCCAGGGGCTGAAATTCATCGGAGGCTTACAACACAATACGTGGATCCATAATTATGAGCCAGAATCCAAAAAGCAACGTATGGAGTGGAAATACCCGTCGCCAACGAAGAAGAAATTCAAGACTCAACTTTACGCGGGAAAAGTGATACTAACCATTTTTGTGGCACCACAAGGGTACTGGAAGAAAGGGGCGTACGATCAACTGTGCATGATACAGTGATTTGCTGGCCAACAATCTGAAGACAGCAATTCACACCAAACGCCGAGGCCTATTGTCGAAGAAAGTGTTGTTGCTGCATGACAATGCACGCCCCCACACGGCCGGCCAGACCGTTGAAACCATTTTCCATTTTGGTTTCCAGGTGCCGAAACACCCTGCCTATCCGATTTTGCCCCTTCAGACTCATCTCTTTGGACAGCTCAAAGATGCTTTACGAGGTCGTCGATTTTCTACGGACAAAGAAAGCGGTGCATTAATGGATGGGGGACCAACCGTAAACCTTCTTCTTGGAGGTAATACGCAAGCTTGTGGACCACTGGACCAAGTGCATCGAAAAGGAAAGAGACTATGTAGAAAAATGACGTACTTGTTCAACCCCTACATTTGTATAAATAAATTGAAAAAATAAAGTGCGGACAATTCTTGACTTTCCCTCGTATTTTATTACTACCAACTTACATAACTATATTTTATTACTACCATATTTGCATAATTATATTTTATTTCTACCATTTACATAATTATATTTTATTACTATCCATCAGAATTTTTTCACCATAAATAGCAATATAATAATTAAGTTGCTTATATTGAAGTATATCAATGTTAAAAAAAGCGGTTAGGCACAGTCCCCACTGTACCGTAAGGTTTGGTTCGTGAATACTTTTGGGCGGAATACCTGATAAGTACGTCGCCGTGCACACGCGCCTGCTCCTTCTTGCGTCTTCGGTAAGCTCTAGATCTCTCCGCACTTGTCATAGGTTTAGAATTCTTGGTATCATTTTACTCGTCTTGAACTGCTCTTTCAACCTGTTTACGTTTCCTATACCGCAATTGAAATTTAGTGTGATATTTTGGCTTCATAGTGAAATCTTCGACACATCGTCACTTTCCATTGCACACAATTTTCACACAAATAGTTTAAACTGTCAACTAGTCAAATAGAATTGTAGAACTCGTCGTTCTCTTCAATTTAAGCATGCACTCGCCACGACCCGTCGATTAGAACTGAAGTTACAGCGGTTAAACAGGCCAGCGTATGCCCAAAATGGGACTCATTTCCCCCACCACGTGGTACAAAGGTCAGAGGGGGAGTGGATTAGTGGTCAACCTGGTCAACCGCGGCCCACTTTCCTCTACACAATGGTAGGCCATTTACCCCCATAGGCTGATTCCTCTGGAGTTATGGGGCTTTGAGATATATCAACACTTTTCGTGACGTGCAAGTTTCTGTCGATGACCTTCATACTGATTTTAAAGATATATTCACGTCAAAAATGTCACCTTACATTTTTCCACAGTATTGAATCTACGGGAAAACCTTTCTAGGAAGAGTTTAAAGAACGAAGAAAACCCCAAAACTTTTCCTTAACTGTCTTATTTTTTCCAGATGTTCTGCTCGCCTTTGATGCGGTATCGACTCCTTCAAAACAACAATGCAAAAAGTCTATGCATAAATATTTTTATTTAGTTCCGTTAGTATTGAAAACCGATAAGTATCCTGGAAATCCTCGAGAAACTTAAGCGACGACAGTTCTTGGCCTTAAGTGGCGTGGGGAAAGAGAACCATCGATTTGATCCTATAATATTGGATAGGGGATGAGCTAGCGGTTTGGGGGGGCTCCACGGGGACGTCTGATTTCGCTTCTTTCTGAAGATGAGATTTAAGTTTCTTTTGCGGAATTTTTGCGGAACTTTATCGCGTTTAGGTGAATCGATAGAGGTTAAATAATCTCACTTGACCTGCTTAACCTCTTCTGCCCCGAGAAAATCTCTGACCAAAAATTCATTTTATCGGTTATTTAAAGGTACTATTCAGCCGTCCAAGTGGTTTCGATGAGATATCTCGTCCAAAAAGATCTGTCCAATTTTGATTTCTTTACTACGACGAGATCAAGATCTTGTTAGAATTCCCATGGTGGTCCAGAAGTGGGTACATTAGGCAACATTAAACCCCATGGTTCAAATATGAATGGAGGCAGCAGGAATTATGTATGGGAGTAACAGAAAACTGATAGTTTCTGAATGGGTGCAACATGAATTATGAACATGGGGTGGGTAATATTTTTAGGGTAAAACAAAGTTAGTATTTTTTAGTGTATCCAATCAGACACTGATGAAGATATTAACACTTCTGGTGGCTTTTTTTCGAGTCAAAAACTGCCCTGAAGTGGACAAACATAAAAGGAACCTATTCCAAACTGTCGCCAGTTCTAGGCAAGAGACAATTTAGTTTTCCTACTTTGATCTTCATTCCATTAGAGTAACAGGTCAGTTTTATTTCAACGAGGTATCTCGTCATTAGCAAAATCAACCAGACCTTGGCGGACGAGATATCTCGTCATTACCGAAGTTGAGCAGATCATAGACGAGATATATCGTCGAAACCACTTGGAGAGGGTTTAAGAAATGCTTTTGTTCAATAAGCAATATGAAAAGAATCATAATTAATTTCCTTAGAGTATGTATTAGCGTTTTACAATGTTAAAAATAGAGATCAAATTTTAATGTATTATTCAGATTTTATATAATGTTGCAGGTTGGTTGGTTTTGGGGTTTTATGGCCCAAGGGCCATATTTCGCCATGCTGCGCCAGACACAAGACGTACAATATCAAGTAACAGACACACACACAATGAAAGTTTTACTGACACAGAAGAGAGAAATACACCCAGGGCGGAATGCATCTGACAGAAATGGAACCTGCGGGGCCCACAACTCGAAGGTTGCTAGAGCAGTAGGCATACCCACTGAATCACGACGACTCCTATAATGTTGCAGGTACTATGACATTGGAAGTCAAGGAATTAATATAAGTTATGTTTGAAGAAAAACGTGTTCGTGCAAATTAAATATTGAGAACTTGGAATACAATGTTACTATTTGATTTCAGAATAAATTCGATTACTTAGCATTTTTTATGGATCGTCATCTTATCCCTCATTTATTACAATGAGTATATTGTGTTTAGCTAAAAAATATTTTGATGAATTTGTTTTATGAAATATATTTTAAATTGTAGTGCAATTAGAAAATACTAATTATAATATTGCGTTTGGAATAACTTTTTAGAAATTACTTTTAGAAAATATTATAATAAATTTTTTTTTTGCATATTTGACAAAATACTATCGTCGTACCTTCAGATATCATGTTGAGTGGTGATTCCAAATGTCACACCATTCATTTTATAACTAAGTATTTTAATAGGATATTGCATGATACATTTCCAGTTATTAAGCTGTGTTCGGCAATATAATCTTAAAAGTCATTTTAAAATGTGTTGTGTAAGTTTTTAAATATCCACAATGGGACCTAAACGTTATTTTCTGTATGCGATACGATTGTTTATACACTGCTGGCCACCGTAAATGCAACACCCTGAAGGAAGCATGCAAATAATATGAAATTTACAACATGCATTAGCGGAGGTGAGATATGCAAATGATTAGAATTTCAGCGCAGACGCACATCACGCGCGCCTGTGGCGCCACTTCAAAGCGCTATTTAAGGCTTGGAGATTTCGACGATTTCAAGTACGGCAATTGTGTTTTTCTTGTGGTTTTTTCAAAAAAACGATCAATTATGCCTCGTAGAAAACAGCGATCATCTTTTGATCAAGTATCCGAGTTCGACAGAGGAAGGATAGTGGCCTACCGAGATTGTGGATTATCTTTCAGGGAAATCGCTAGTCGTGTTGGACGAAACCAAACAACCGTAATGCGGATATGTGATCGTTGGATGCAGGAGGGTACGACGGACCGACGTGTTCGATCGCATCCACCTCAGTGCACCACTTCACGTGATGACAGGCATATTGTGCGTATGACAGTGACGGATCGCTCAGCCACATCACGAACCATAGCACAGCACATTTAGTCTGTACCGCATCATCCAGTGTCTGCGCGTACCATTCGAAGCCGTTTACAGCAGAGTGGTCTGTCCGCAAGACGTCCATTGCTTCGTATACCCTTGACGCAGAACCACAGACGTTTCCGCCGCCAATGGTACGATGAAAGAAGGATGTGGACGGCAGAATGGAATGAAATTGTCTTTACTGACGAGTCACGCTTCTGTCTGCAACACCACGATGGTCGGATTCGAGTCTGGAGACACCGTGGAGAGAGGATGCTGAACAGCTGCGTTATGCACCGCCACACTGGTCCTGCACCGGGTATTATGGTATGGGGCGGTATTGGATATCACTCTCGCACTCCTCTAGTACGCATTGCCGGTACTTTAAACAGCCAGCGCTACATCTCCGAGGTGTTGGAGCCAGTTGTCCTTCCTTACCTTCAGGGCTTGCCCACAGCCATATTTCAACAGGATAATGCGCGACCACACGTGGCACGCATTGTCCAAGGATTCTTCGTCAATCGCCAGATTGAATTGCTTCCCTGGCCAGCTCGCTCTCCGGATCTTTCGCCGATAGAAAACATGTGGTCCATGGTTGCTCAACGATTGACCCAGAATACATCCCCAGCTGCCACACTAGATCAACTTTGGCAACGTGTGGAAACTGCTTGGTCTGCTGTACCCCAAGAACACATCCAAAGTCTCTTTGAATCAATGCCGAGGCGTGTGGCAGCGGTGATCTCCAACAATGGCGGCTACTCTGGCTACTGATTTTGGCAGGAACCACACTTCACAGAAGTCTATAAATTTAATCATTTGATACTTGGTCAATATGTTATCTACAAAATAAATTTTGTTGTGATATCTCTTGTCTTTCTTGGTGTTGCAATTTGGGTGGCCAGCAGTGTAGTTATCTTCTTAACTTCAGTGGCGTTCAAATACGATATAGTGTGTTTTAAAATAATTTGAAACTGCTTAATTTACTTATGTTGCAGTTTTTTGTATTTGATGTAGCGTATATTTTACTGTGCTTGACTTTTTTTAAATTTTCATTTTAAGAATTTCGTAAATTTGCATGAAATGATATTTTGTTAGACTTAGACTGAATATGAATTTGATGCACTGTTGTTTGGAAAAGCAATCAAGAAATTTCACGCTGATATTACAGTTGAATAGAATAAATTTACATTCTTCGAAATATAATGTTGAAAATAACGGTTTAAAGATAACTACGCATAAAAACGTAATTTGGATATCATCTCGCATGCAGATGACCCTAGAATAGAAATTCAGGCATCAAAAATAAGCTCTATTCTCATCTATTTCTCTATATACGTCAAACATAAAGAAAACAAGCGAAGAAAATGCAAATCCTTCCTCGCTTTTCTTAAGACTCCGTTTTATCATTTATCTAAAAATACTTTAGTTTATCGTTCTAAAGATATTTTATGAGAGGTCCTTCTTTCACATGTTTCGTTTGTGCTTTATAATTACGAAAAGAAAACTTTTGGAGAAATGTATGGAATTTCAAAGAGAATAACTTATTTGTATTCTGACTTGTAACAGAATTTTGAAACGTAATAAAATTACCTTATTAACGTAGTAAAAATATCTCTTGAAGTCTTTTTTAGTTAAATTTTCTATGGAAACTAGCATAAGTTTTCATTTTTATCTATTTTACGATAACATTTTTATTTTAAATTTGTTCATTGGATAAAGTAAGCTGCCAATTCAAGAGAATACTATCAAGTCTATGGTTGCCTACTACATTTTGAAATAATAGATATTTATTTAAAAATATTGCCCAATAATTCATCAGTCACCATAACTTTTTATCTCTCTATTAGTCAAAAGTTGGTTGATTGGTTAGTTGGACTCGGTTGTATGCGCGAGGGCTGTATTTTGCCAACCAATGCCAAACACAAAAGAGACAACGTCTCGAGTAATAGGAACAAACACATATAAGGGAAATTTTACTGACACAGAAAAGGTATGTAGGTATTTAATTAACGTCGCATTGGAACAACACAACTGACTATTGGCGACCGCCTGAGACCAAACCCAACGGCAAAGATCCGAGGACAACACTACGTAATTTTGAACCACGGTCAGATGACGAGGTCACACCTGAGCTGGCACCCCACTCTCGAAATTATCACACCACGACATTTGAGTCCACGACAGATTTGGCGTGTGACGTTAATTAAAATACCTACCTACCTGAAACAATCTGCTGCAACATTGAGAATAGAATACTTAAGCTTGGATTAAAGCAATGCTCTATATTACCAATACCTCCTTTTTAGTGGGAGTTTATATATTTATGAAAGGGCAAGACGCACCATTTGTTATCAGAATTTCCCCAGGGAAATAATCACGCATCCTACACCATTTCAAAGCTAAAGCATGGCAATGTAATGCAACGACGTTACCTTAACATTTAATCTATTTTCATCCATGATTTCGCTGCATTAAAATTGTAAAAATGCAATTCTCTCTCCAAATCGGCTTTCCTTTTTCAGTTCCCTGGAAAAGCTGCCGTTTCCTGAAATGGCGTTTTTTCCTAGATTTGTTTTTCATCATGCCGTCCGGATGATTAAGTGCTTCCGATAGGAAAATTTCATTCAAGATTGTGAGATCGATTTTTCGCGAATGGGGCGAGAGGGTACAAAAACAAAAGCCCCACCCTCCCAGCTTATCGTGTTCCTTTTCGCTGCAGTTTTGTTCTTTTCGATGCTTTCTTTTCGGGGAAGGACGTGTGCTGATTCGAATACTTTTTTTTAATCTAATTAAAAACACAAAGGAACTGGAGGGAAAATGATTCGCTAAAAAACTTTGTTGTTCTTTGAGTGTTTTCTTAACGCGAGTGCTTTTAAAATTTCACTTACGCATCAGAGAAGTTTAAACTTGTTTTATCCTCACATAATGTTTTGTTAGTTAACAACTATTATTTTTTCTTGAGAATTGCTAAAATCTAAAAATAGTAGAATATTCTGGTCAACCCCCTGGGCGTCGCATTTCTGCAAATTGCTTTTACCCTTTATCACATTTAATGACTAAATGACCAAATCTATGGGTTGGAAGAATCCTAGGAAAGATTCTATTGGTCAAAAAAGTCAGAACTGGTTAGAATTCGTGCAGGGCAAACTGCAAGTTGACAGAGCAGGGCTGCTATTGGTGACTGTTGGCTACTATTTTTCAACCTTGGCGACTAGGGGCATCGTTTTACGCAAAATCGTCTCAAAAGCTTCTGTTTTCAAAATTGTGGCGACTTTTCGAGAATTTTGGCGACTTTTTTAAAGTTCACCAAAGGCAGCGAAAATTTAGAGTCCCATTTTTTTAATTAATAATAGCGAAAGTGAAAAATAATCTTCGCATTTTTTTAGGGGAACATTTACTAAGCGACGCCAAATTCGAAGTATTGGCGCCAAGCCGTGGCAGCCATGAAAGAAAAACATCGGAATCTGTGGTTGCTAGAATTATGAATACCTTTTTAGAAAATATTTATTTTTTTAATTTTAAAATTTAAATTTATTTCAACATCTGTTTCACATTTAATTTGTGCATATTGTGCATTAGTCGATTCAGTTTGTATCTGAGCAACACAACAGGATTTAAGGGGAGACTTTTCTTGGTACTAATTAAAAGAATTTATCCTACTAACGCTACAAGTGCTTTGACAGTGGCAGCCCATCAAACGGATATATGCGTGTGCGCCCATCAGTGAGTTAATATCTGTTCAAATATCGACTTCACTTCTGTTCTTTCTAACTTAACGAATCTATATTTCTCTTGTGGATGTTTCTTCTAGTTCGGAAATCATAAGACAAAATAGTTGCAACTCTTTTTTTGTAACTTTCGAGTGGTAGGAAGGTATTTCAATATTTTGTAACTTTCGAGTGGTAGGAAGTTATTTCAATTTTTTGTAACTTTCGAGTGGTAGGAAGGTATTTAAATTTTCTGTAACTTTCGAGTGATAGGAAGGTATTTCAATATTTTGTAACTTTCGAGTGGTAGGAAGGTATTTCAATTTTTTGTAACTTTCGAGTGGTAGGAAGGTATTTCAATTTTTAGTAACTTTCGAGTGGTAGGAAGGTATTTCAATTTTTAGTAACTTTCGAGTGGTAGGAAGGTATTTCAATTTTTAGTAACTTTCGAGCGGTAGGAAGGTATTTCAATTTTTTGTAACTTTCGAGTGGTAGGAAGGTATTTCAATTTTCTGTAACTTTCGAGTGATAGGAAGGTATTTCAATATTTTGTAACTTTCGAGTGGTAGGAAGGTATTTCAATTTTCTGTAACTTTCGAGTGGTAGGAAGGTATTTCAATTTTTTGTAACTTTCGAGCGGTAGGAAGGTATTTCAATTTTTTGTAACTTTCGAGTGGTAGGAAGGTATTTCAATTTTCTGTAACTTTCGAGTGATAGGAAGGTATTTCAATTTTTAGTAACTTTCGAGTGGTAGGAAGGTATTTCAATTTGCGTCACACTGGAGCAATACAACGGGATATCGGCTACAGTCCAGGACTAATTCCGAAGGGAAAGAACCGAGAAAAACTGCTCGTCATTTTGAATCACGGTCAGATGACGAGGTCGAAACCTGAGTTGGCACCCCACTCTCCAAACCTCCACACCACGCCAACGTGACAACTGAAGTGGAATCATCGCCCTCTGGTATGGTAGGTAGGCATTTTAATTAACGTCGCAAACTGCAAATTGAATATTCACACCCAATAAACAATCGTTTAAATTTCCCAAGCCTCCGGCATTCATTCCACAATACAGCAGACCGAATAATAGAGAGTGAAATACTTTAACGAACACTTAACGCATTCAAAGTCAATATCCACTAAAAGGGACAAAACTGATTCGAGTAGGAAGACGCCTAAAACAGGAATGTCACTCCCAAGTCATCAATGAGAAGAAAAATGGAAATTTGAGTCTTTCCACCCCAGTGAACTGGAAAACCCTCCGAAAACCTCAACTCCCTCTCGAGTCATTTATCATCCAAAACTCGGTGAAAAGGGCGTCTTTTGTGCTGAGGCATTTACTGAATCACCTTTTGTTTCCTTTCCCAATTCCACAAGTGAAGCGACTTCATCTTCCATTTTCGCAGTTCCTCAAAGAGCGTAGATCCAGCCTGTCATCTGGCGAAAGTCAGCTTTGAGATCCAAAAGACCGAAATGGAAGAACTAATTCCTTAATTAATTGCCGACAATAATGGTATTCGGGTTAATCTTTGTAATGAAACGTAGGTTTTCAAAATTTAGGACAGAGAAGATTTTTGGTAGGTAGTTAAGTAGTTAATTAACTTCGCGCACTGGAGCAACGCAACGGACTATTGGCGAAAGTCAGGGATCAGTCCCGAAGGTAAAGATCCGAGGACGACTTTTTTTTTGGTTGGGTTAAGTTTTTATCTCGCAACCCCTTCCGCTTCATCCTTATTCGCTACTCTAGCTACTTGGCTACCTGCGTACACGAAGCGCATTTTGCCGCATAAAAACTACCGCTACATACAGATATCGTGACAGAAAATGCCTCTCATAATGTGTGTCTAAATATTAATCCATACTAATGATGGAAGTTATGCATACTAGCTTAGAATGAGCATTTTGGACGACTTTGTAAAGTTTCTTATGTATTATATCTTTCATTAATTCGCTACTCTAGCTACTTGGCTACCTGCGTACAAGAAGCGCGTTTTGCCGCATAAACTCTACCGCTACCTACATATATCTTGACAGAAAATGCCTCTCATAATGTGTATCTAAATATTAATCCATACTAATGATGGAAGTTATGCATTCTAGCTTAGAATGAACATTTTGGACGACTTTGTAAAGTTTCTTATGTATTACGTCTTTCATTAATTCGCTACTCTAGCTACTTGGCTACCTGCGTACAAGAAGCGCGTTTTGCCGCATAAACTCTACCGTAACCTACATATATCTTGACAGAAAATGCCTCTCATAATGTGTATCTAAATATTAATCCATACTAATGATGGCAGTTATGCATACTAGCTTAGAATGAACATTTTGGACGACTTTGTAAAGTTTCTTATGTATTACGTCTTTTATTAATTCGCTACTCTAGCTACTTGGCTACCTGCGTACAAGAAGCGCGTTTTGCCGCATAAACACTACCGCTACCTACATATATCTTGACAGAAAATGCCTCTCATAATGTGTATCTAAATATTAATCCATACTAATGATGGCAGTTATGCATACTAGCTTAGAATGAACATTTTGGACGACTTTGTAAAGTTTCTTATGTATTATGTCTTTCATTAATTCGCTACTCTAGCTACTTGGCTACCTGCGTACAAGAAGCGCGTTTTGCCGCATAAACACTACCGCTACCTACATATATCTTGACAGAAAATGCCTCTCATAATGTATGTCTAAATATTAATCCATACTAATGACGGCAGTTATGCATACTACCTTAGAATGAATATTTTGGACGACATTGTAAAGCTCTTATGTATTAAGCCTTTCATTAATATTTCAGGCCGCTGTACCCCGGTTGGATTTTAACGGATTAGCAACCAGAGGGTTGCGAGGTAAGCCCAAAACCGTCGTGTACAAAGGGGGCTGGAGTACGTTAAATATGCCGTGGCCTTAAATGTCCTCACGTTGGCGTGGTGTGGAATTTGGAGAGTGTTGTGCCAGCTTAAGTGTTGCCTCGTTATCTGACCGTGGTTCAAAATTACGTGGTGTTGTCCTCGATCCTTCTCCTTGGGATTGAACCCGAACCGTTGTCAATAGTCCGTTGTGTTGTTCAAATGCGACGTTAATTAAAATACCTACCATACATACCTTCATTAATATTTCACGTAATGATACTACACATTGAACTTAATATGTCGTTTTTCAATTTTTTTATGAGATATATTGAGTTTGAGGTCAACTACTTAAGCAGAAATAGTCGAGGAGTAATCGTTTTCAATTTTCCCTTTTTTCGATAATTACATAGTTTGGTGAATGGCTTATATTATACATTTTGCACAGGTTTTTTACTATGTTACTTTTCAGCTCAAATTTCTCTATATATGACATGTATAAAGAAAGGAGGTAGCTTTAGTATAACAAGACACTGTCTGCAGAAAAAAATAGAATTTAAGGAACTTATGTGTCATAAAAATTCAATTTTTTTAACTACCAAGAAGTTTTATTTAATCTTGATTTAAAAAAGCACGAAAAGTTACAAAAATAAGAATCGCTTGAAAATCTACGAAAAATAAAATGAACAACGTTATTTTTACGAAATCCGACTATTTTTAAGGTTTTTTTTCTTTCAAGTGTCTCAAAAGTTTTCTCTTTTTTTAATTCTTAATTTATGTCTTCATTTACAGTTTTAAAAACTCTATATCTGATATGATTCTAAAAACGCACGTCTCAGTTTACAATGAGATATTTTATTATTTTGCATTGATTCATACAAAAAACAATCTAACAATTTTTATGCATGCTAACAATACATAAAAATGCGCCAAAACTTATGTTTTTTTAATCGTCACTGGTGTTCAATACGTTTGAACATAGAACAGAACGGTAATGTAATATTTTGATGTTTTACTTCGATATTTAGAAAATCAAAATTACATAAATTTTCAGAACAAAATTTTCAACAGAGACAGAATTCAACAGAGATTAACAGTTATCAGATCATCAAGATAACTTTTTATGTATTTACGAATTATAATCCTTTCCTTTATTATTTCTATATCAGAATTATATTTCTTCCATAGTTAAAATTTCACATGAATGTTTATTGGTATTCGTTACATTTTAAACAATTTCTATTTTTCAAATATTGCAAACTATTCCTCGATTGACAAATTGAAAAACGGATTAATTTTTGACTTCCAGCAAACATTCGGGGAGTATTTTAGAATAAGTAGTAAAATGAAATAATTTTCTCAATAGAATTGAAAGTAGACGTATTTACTAAGTACCTCAAAATACACTCACGTCCAATTTTATCTTTACATACCCAAAAATAATGATATTCCATGAAATATCTAATCGATGTAATCCATTTTTGTAGGGAATGTGTGAAAGACAAGCCTAATTAGCATTATACGAGTATAATCAAAAGTGATCAAACGGTTTCTGATATACAAATCAAGGCGTTACGTCATCCGACGATGAATCAAGCGCTTTGCACAAAGTGAATATCTGAGTGAATTTCTGCAATACAGCGTTTGATTTCAATGTGTAAGGACTCAAAACGGTTTGTTATGGTTCCGAAGTATCATTTGGAAGAATCTGTGAAGTGGCGAATTATCGGCCGTTTAGAAGCAGGGCAGAAAATAATGGAAGCAGCGAGATGTGTGAATATTTCAAGACAGACAATCTCTATTCTATGTAAAGAATTTCAGAACTCTGGAACTGTTGTAAGGAGGCCTGGACAAGGTCGTAAACCAATAACAACTGCTTCTCAAGATCGATATCTGGCAATAACTGCCCGTCGTAACAGGAAGTCTACTGCTCGGCAGTTAAGTTCAGAGGTTGCAGCCGCCACTGGGACTGTTGTATCAAGTTATGTATTAGTTTAACATCTGATTCTGAACGTGTTTACATCTGGAGGGAGTCAGGAACGCGAAATCTTCTTTCGAACATTACGGAACGTGACCGTTTCGGTAGTGCAGGTGTGATGGCATGGGGAGGGATAATGATCGATGGACGTACGCCCCTACACGTTTTCAACAACGGATCTGTGACCGTCCAGAGGTATCGGGATGAGGTCTTACAACCTTATGTAAGACTTTTCAGAGGTGCATATGGATCTGACTTTTTATTTATGGACGATAATGTTCGTCCACATCGAACAAACCTCGTTGACGAATTCCTTGAAAGTGAAGCCATTGAGCGAATACCGTGGCCAGCAAAACCTCCTGATTTGAACCCGATAGAGAACCTATGGGACTACCTTGGAAAAGCAGTTGCACGGAGACATCCTCCTCCTAGAAATATAAATGCCCTGAAGACCGCAGTGCTAGAGGAGTGGAACTTAATTCCCCAAACTGTGGTTAACAACATTATTGCCAGCATTAAAACACGTTGTGATATGTGTGTACACGTCAGGGGAGATCACATTCCATATTAAATTCATAAGCCTTAATTTTTTTCTGAGTTATTCCTTTTTTTTCTGAGCTATCCTTGTCACATATTACTGCCATTTTTATTGTTTCATGCTGCAGTTTTATATCATATGCAGTGCTTTTGGTTTTTTGCTTTGTATTTATGTGTTATGATGTTATGTATCATTTCATACAAATTCATAAAACTATAGTTCACAGTTTCTGAAAAATCCGTGATTTTATGCACGTAAAGATAATTTTGGACATGAGTGTCGTTGGAAGATACATAAGGACCAAAAGGAAACTGACATTAACAATTATTCTGACTTTGATATGTACAGAGGTGAATCTACACTATGGTGTTTTGTGCTTTCAGTGAGTAACGTATTCATTAATTTAGTAACCAGCACTAACCCTCCAAGGGGTTTGACGAGATATCTCGTCTATCAAGATCTGGTCAGTTTTGCTAATGACACAGTAACCTCGTCGAGGCAGCCACCAAGAGGGTTAATCCAAATTATAAAGAAACAACTGATATTCTAATGTTGGATTTAAGCGTAGCAAGGTAGGTAAGTAACATCGCACTGGAGCAACACACCGGGCCACATTGGCGACGGTCCGGGATCAATCAATAAAGGAGATATCCAAGGACAACGCCTCGTAATTTTGAACCACGGTGAGATGACGAGGTGACACCTGAGCTGGCACCTCACTCTCCAAACTTCCACACCATGGCAATGTGAGGACATTTGAGGCCATGATAGATTTAACGTTCACCAGTCCTTATTGTACACGACGGTCTTTGGTTGGATTCGAACTCGCAATCCTCTGGTTGCTAGTCCGTTGCTCTTCCAACCGGGCTACCACAGCCCTTAAGAGTAGCAAAGAAAATCACTCGGTTGAACTCCAGAAGAGAGTACTATCGCCAATTGGCAATACTTTTTCATCGCCCAATAGCGATAATTTTGAAATATTGCCACCCGTCCTAAGTTTAACCAAACAGCCGTTTGGCGATGAAACTGTTAGTTGCCATGTTTGGCGATAAGCCGGTACCGTGTTGAGTTCTAAGCACTCAATTCAAGTTTTTGACTATCGGAATATCTTTCATCACTGGTTAAATCGGGATACATTTCATCAGTTGAGTTGGATTGGGTTATTTTTATGGCGGAAAGGCCATATTTGTCCAAGCTACGCCAGCAAAAGCGACTAGAACAAGAAAGTCAAAGTCTAGAGTTCAGTATCGGTACGAGAATAATATAAAGAATTGAACAAATATTGGAAATAAATTAAGATAAGAAAGGAAAAGCTATTGTGTTGGATGCAGTATTGCTAGGGAAGCCCTAAATTCAAAAGCGGGAGCATATTGAAATCGATATCAAAGAAGGAAAATAAACCAAACAAATGAAAAATGATTATTAAATTATCGCAATGACGCAAGAAACGCAGAACTGAAAATCCAATTACTATCGAAGTAACTGGAAATCAAATGTAAAATGGAAGGAAAAAGCAAACAAAAGATACATTAGTTTTTATTAGGTGTCTTAATTACTTGCAGAGAAAATAACACTCGTCAATATCTTTCTTTTAACCTTACTTTTAATTTTAAACCAAAGTTCTATACAGCATTTCAACAAAGAGTCATCTAGATACCTTGTCGAGACAACCCTCAGTGGTTGTCTCGACGAGGTATCTCGTCATTAGCAAAACTGGCCAGATATTGATGGACGAGATACCTCGTCATTTGAAAAAACCAACCAGATCTTGATGGATGCGATACTTCGTCATTAGAAAAAACCCAACAAGATCATAATAGAGCAAATATCTCGTCATTAGAGAAAACCAACCAGATCTCGATGAACGAGGTATCTCCTCATTAGAAAAACCATCTAGATCTTGATGGACGAGATATCTCGTCATTAGAAAAAGAACCAACCCGATCTGATGAACGAGGTATCTCCTCATTAGAAAAACCCAACCAGATTATGATGGACTAGATATCTCGTCATTAGAAAAAAACCTGACTAGACATCTTGCCATTAGCAAATTCAGTCAGATTTTGATGGACAAGATATCTAGGGTAAAGGCCGGTATAGGGGTGTCCGGGAGGAGGGGTATAGGGATGTCCGGTAGGTATCACACATAGAAGACAATACATGGCAAACAAAACATCTATGCATAAAGCATTGGTGGAGATGCAAGAAAGTGGAAGTTCGTAATAGTTTTTACAGAAACGGAAAATATTGACATGAAAGGCATAAACACAATACAAAACACACTAAGCGTTTATACCAACTATGTACGAGAATGAAGCCTCCCTGTCTCAAATTAACCCTCTAAATGTCTCGAGCTTTCCTAGTACTGAAGTAATACTTTTACCCCAACACACTGATGTAAACTAATGAGTAAATAATCACCCCTTTAGAAATATTCTATCGATCTTTTTTCCCCTTAGAATAGAATCCTTTGGACATATTCTATTGCTCATTTCCTAGAAATAGAATTCTTTGGATAGATTTAATTGCTCATTCCCTTATAATAGAATTCTTTGGAATTATTCTGCTGTTCATTTCTTTAGAATAGAATCCTTTGGAAATATTCTATATTATTTATTTCCTCGAAATTGAATCGTCTATAAAGATTTAATTGCTCATTTTCTTATATGAAAATATTGTATTGCTCCTTTCGTGCGCGTTAGAATAGAATCATTTGAAAAGATTCTACTGTTTATTTCCTTAGAATGGAATCCCATGGAAAGATTCTATTGGTCGAAAAGTTCAAAAGTGGTTGGAAGTAATGCAGGGATAGCTGCAGGCTGCATTGTGGAATAAAACGTGTGAATCTCTCATAGGGTTAAATTAAACAATATTCTACTTCTACTGTGGTGGAGGCTATGTACACGCACTCAGGTATTCACCGCAATGAAATTTGTTATTCATAACATATACAAGCCCCTGAGTTTTGTCGTCTTCTGTTGATTTAGTGAGATTAAGGTGCATGTATGTATATGTTACCGCTAAAGTGCGGAAATCAGGTAATCTGCACATTCCCTACTAGGCACTCGTTAAAGTGAAAATGAGAACTTTGCTCAAACAGCAACATTTTTGTACGCTTAAACAAACAACTCAGTAAAATACTAGGTACTACTAATTGAAAAACACTCTATACTTTTATCCCATAAAGTTATAAGTAATTTCACATAATAATCAGTAGATGTAAATAAAATATACTGACAATTGTTGAAACATAATGTTATTTATTTATTTTTCGATATCTAAGGACTCAAGTTGATAGAATCAATCAATCGATCAAAAGAATAGTTGATAGAATCAATCAATCAAAAGAATAGTTGATAGAATCAATCAATCAACAGAATAGTGGATAGAATCAATCAATCAACAGAATAGTTGATAGAATCAATCAATCAAAAGAATAGTTGATAGAATCAATCAATCAAAAGAATAGTGGATAGAATCAATCAATCAAAAGAATAGTTGATAGAATCAATCAATCAAAAGAATAGTTGATAGAATCAATCAATCAAAAGAATAGTGGATAGAATCAATCAATCAACAGAATAGTGGATAGAATCAATTAATGAACAAAGTATAATACAAAGAATCAATTAAACGGTTTAGAAGTATTATTAGAATTAAGGAAATGAATTTGAGAAAGGGAAGAAAGGAGGAGGGAAAGGAAATTAGAGAAACAAACTTTTGCACTTTAACGATTCGAAAGCCGTTAAAATGTACACATTACTTAAATAAAGTGCGGAAAACTCTTATTTTGTAGATGATTCTGCACTTCAACGGAACAAATGAGCTAATCTGCAGATTACCTATGTAATGTACACATTAACGGCTTTTGAGCTTTAACGGTAACATATACACTAGAAATCATGAAACTTGGTCAGAATATCGATTTTGTTTTTATTGCTTCAAAGTATTTTCCAATTTCTTAGATTTTAAACGATTCCAAGATCTTGTCAAAATTCGAGATATTTTTCTAGTTACAGGAACTTTCGTTAGGTACAGTCACCAGTACAAACATGTTTCCAAAACTTGAAACTCAATTTCTGAAGAACTGTTTTACTCAACAATGAATTGATCGATTATAATTCTTTTTGTAGCATTATAATCTATGTAATACAGTGGATGTTCTGAACCTCGATCAGGGTTATTAACTTAGTTGATTTGTTGATTTAATTTAGTTGATTTTTAAATGCTAAAATTCATAAAAATATCTTGATTTTTTTAGACTTTTTTCGTGAAAGCAATTGTAAAAATAACCTATTCCCTCTAGTAACTTGGTGGAAGGTCAAAACATGAAGAGTAATATGAGGAATAATTTCTAACGGGAATTGTCTTTCTGGACAAATCAGAATTTGAGACTTAGAAAACATGCTAATTATCTGATTATATCTAAATTAGATAATTAATAATTAGTTTAATCTGATTTTTTTTTTCTCATGAATGAAATGAATTATGCTTAAACTCATTTCAATGAGTTTAAGCATAATCCAATAACTTGTTGGAAATAAACTGGATTTTTAAAGTCAAAATTAAAAAAAATCGTCTAGTGTAAACGGGAACACGGTAGCCCAGTTGGTAAAGTAACGAATTAGCAACCGGAGCGTTGCGAGTTCGAATCCAAACAAACACCGGCGTGTACAAAGGAGACTGTTGCACGTTAAATCTGTCGCGACCTCAAATATCCTCACGTTGGCGTGGTGTGGAAGTTTGAAGGCAGTTTCCAGCTCAGGTCTGACCTCGTCATCTGACCGTGGTTCAGAATAACGTGGTGTCGTCCTCTGATCTACTCCTTCGGGGGATTATCCCCGACCGTCGCCTATAGCCCGTTGTGTGACTACAGTACGACGTTAATTAAAATACATACCTACCATATGGTATATACGTACAACTTAAACTGTGTAGAATATCCACAGGCAAACACGAAATAATCGGCATCGCCCAAATCCGGGCACCCTTCTTAACGTCACACAATAAATCAAATAACCATACTGAAAAATTTTGCAAACATCCAATAAATAAAACCTGCCACTCAGATCATAACAAATGGACTTTTCCCGAAATATCGGCTCCAAGACAAATGAAGGGGTAAATTGAGAGAGCACGGAAAATTAATACTCCGTCCAACATTAGTTATGTTAACATATTCCGAGCTCCAAGGCCGATCTTCGAAGGGTGCATATGATTTCCCTCCCCCAGCTTCCATTTGTCTCAATTAACCGATAACTGAGGTGAAAACATGCCCTAAACTGTTAGAGCACCTAAGACGAATTACCCTGGCTTACGATACCCTAGGATCAATGGAGCTGAGTCTGCTAAGTTATGTTTGGTGAAGACGGGAATGTTGCGGTTAGGTAAGCAAGGACTGATGTATTCATTCGGCCGTTTACTAGACCATTTAATAGACTAGGGAGGGAGCTTCGAACTTTGATATTGCGTGATTGATGAAGCAGTCGTCTTTCGGATTTTCGAGGCTTTTTAAAGATTGCTCTTGCTTTTTTTGTAATATTTTTCAGATTTAGTTTAGGGTTTTCTACACATATTTGCAAAAATATTGCGATTAAATATTACATAAAATAAGTAAAATGTGAATGGTTTCAACAGCTTTTTTCATTATGTTACTTATGGATAATGCAATTTAAGAGCACACAATTTCTTCAATGAAAGACTAGCAGTTATCTCTTGAAAAGTGGTACTGATTGATGCGCTTTTTGTTATGTATAATTGCGGGGTCTCTAAAAATTGAGATTTTGCATCATAAACGGGGTTTTTAGCTACTTATATAAAACTTAAACGACCATTTCAGAATTCCAAAACATTATTTAATCCTATAAGTACGTATTCCTTCTACAAACAATTACGTGGTGTTGTCCTCGGATCTTTCCCTTTGGGATTGATCCCGGACCGTCACCAATAGTCCGTTGTGTTGCTCCAGTGTGACGTTAATTGAAATACCCCCCCTTCTACAAACTGTTCTATAAGCACCAGATCTTATTTTAATGTAGATCCAACCATAGACCATCGTGTAAATAGGGGCTAATGCACGTTAAATCTATCGTGTCCTCAAATGCCCTCACGTTAGTGTGGTGTGGAAATTTTGACAGTGATGTAACAGCTGAGGTGTTAACCTCGTCAAATGATCTGGTTCAAAATGACGAGGTGTTTTCCTCGGATATTTCCCTTCGGGTTTGATCCCGGACCGTCGCCAATAGTCCGTTGTGTTGTGCCCCCAATTCGACGTTAATTAAAATATCTACCTACCTACCTTATTTTAATGTTATTTATTACTTTTTAACAATTCATTTTTATATACTAGAATAGTGTATAAAACACTTTCCTTTCTTCTCAGAGGTACGAAATATAAAAATCTAATCATTAATTGCTTACACCTTGTAGAAATAAGGTTCCTTACTTTAAGTGTCGAGAATTCAGTTGATAGTTGAAAAATAAATTGAAACTTTTAAGCTTCGAATATAATTTAAATTCATTATAATTTTCGAGCATGAATTGAATTAAATTAATGTATTTTTTATAATTCAATTACTTCAGGTTTTCGCATACAGTCATGATAAACAGAGTATCGTCTACAAAACTAGATAAAGCGTAATTTTTTGCCATTTATTCTACAAAACGATTACCAAAAGAAGATAAAACCCTTAAATTATTACCCGAATTTTATTTACATAATCGTTTCTGTGTCCTTTATCCTTTTACAATCTCCTTTCTTCCCAATGTCTGGCAATTCACATCTTCAAACGTATCTGGAGGATTGACAGAGTATTACTACTTACACTTTTATTATTACCACTTTAATAATGTCTATTATCACTTTTCTAATGTTCTCTCTATTAACCTTACAAGTGGTTTCGACGAGATATGTCGCCCATCAAGATGTGACCAATTTTGCTAATCACGATAAACCTCGTCTTCAATGTTTGACCAATTTTTTGATGACGAGATCAAGATCTGATCAAGTTCTTTCTAATGACGAGATATCTCGTCCATCAAGATCTCAGTTTTGCTTAATGACGAGATACCTCGTCGAGACAACCACAAGGAGGGAGTAATATTTTGCTATTTGTTCCCTACCAATCGATTACCAAAAGAAGAAAAGAAACCTTAAATTGTACACGAATCTTTTCTACGTAATCCTTTCCCTGTCCTCTTATCCTTTTACAATCCCTTTCTTCCCACTGTCTTTTATAATTCACATCGCCAAACGTGTCTGGAGGATCACCAGAGTATTACTTGCCTATTACCATTTTATGTCCTCTGTTAATTACATTTTCCACTGCCTATTCCAAGTCGGTTGCCCGTCCCCCCAAAAAACCCTGGTGTTGCCCTAATCTCATAAGATCTCGGGGTGGAGACGATTCGAGGTTCTCTCCACATCATCCCCATTGTGCGAGATAATTAGGAAAAGAAAAGGAATATCGATTTTGCAGATATAAACTCCGCTCCAACAAAAAGAAGCATGGTGATAATGGATTGCCAGCTTCCGCATATAGACAGCTTGTACGCACATGGAGAAGGGTGCTAGGTGCTCTGTGCGCGTAACAAACCCCTCGTAAATCAACCCCTCGTGGTGTACGAGTTTCCACACATAGCTCTATTCGCCTTTTCCCATAAATTGCAGGAAGCGTCCCCACTTATAGTGTTCAGTGCAGTAACGAGAAGACTGGATTGTATACAGCTTACTTATGTGCATATTCAAACACATTTCTCTCGTTTGATAGGTTCGAGTGCTTATTTCAGCAGCTTCAATCTTAGCTCTCCAAGTGGTTTCGACGAGATATCTCATCCATGAAGAGATATCTCTCCTCACAAATTTTGCTTACGACGAGATATATCTTCATCAAGAAATTGTCGATTTTTTTATGATAGTAATATTTTTATAATCATAAAAGATTCATCATCATTTCCAGATCAAGATGTGGGCAGTTTTCTTCTAATAACGAGATATCTCGTCCATCAAGACAGTCTAATGGTAATGACGTGATACCTCAAGACATCCACCATCAGAGTTAAAGGATATTTTAATTGAGCCAAGCACCACGTGTCTTTAAGTTAAACCTCTTCAGACTCAAGATGTTTTTATTCCCAAGAGGTAGTTTCCTTCTTGTTGCAAGTTGTTGCAAAAGCTGAAATGTTCAACGAAGAAACATTAATCTAAGGCGTTGATAATTAAATTGGCTTCACTGTAAGAAGCCATTAAATTATGCAAATGTGCTACCGTTTTAGCGAACCTAGACATCTTCTATGATTGCCCTTTCATAAAGGCAGCAACCAATCATTGCTGCAACCCTTACATGGGACTTAAAGAAAACCGTAGCTTCAATTCTAGTCTGAAATGACAAAGGCCCATTTAAAAATTCGTATTTAAATATCTTGAATAAATCCGCAAAGGGGCCATCATATTACTGCGATATTAATCAAAAGCTCATTAACATATTTTTCAATACATGTTTCCTCCAAGCAATTTAATGTGAAGTAATTGCGTAAGAACCCGAACGAAGCTCTGTTAATGGTTCCAGTATATTTGCATCTTTCGGTTGTGATATGAATTAATTCTGTTCCCTAAGATAACGAGGAAAATTTTAAGAAAAATGTTGTCCTTTTTAGAGGACTTCTATTATTTATGTTTGTATCCACTATAACAATGGATGGGGAATGCTTTTAAAACTAATTCTTAAAATACCCAAGGTGTTGGAATACAATCGAATAAAATAAAAGGATGCAGCACAGAAGAAACTTTTTTTGAGTACGCATTACCAGCGTCTAATTGTATTCATATTTAAATTTGTGATAGAAAAATAACAGGACGCGAGAAAATTAGGAGTTTTACTTTTTTCTGTGTTCTGCAATCCACACTAAATAAGGTAGGTAGGTATTTCAATTAACGTCGCATTGGAGCAACACAACGGGCTATTGGCGACGGTCCGGGATCAAAACCGAAGGGAAAGATCCGAGGACAACACCATGTAATTTTTAACCACTGCCAGATGACGAGATCACACCTGAGTTGGCAACCCACTCTCCAAACTTCCACACCACGCCAACGTGAGAACATTTGAGGTCACGACAGATTTAACGTGCATCAGACTCTCATGTACACGACGGTCTTTGGTTGGATTCGAACTCGCAATCGTGTGGTTGCTGATCCGTTAAGGGGGCTTAATTCTGTCGTGCCCTCAAATGTCCTCACATTATCGTTGTGTGGTAGTTTGGAGAGTGGGGTTACAGCTCAAGTGTTGCCTCGTCATCTGAGCGTGGTTCAAAATTACCTGGTGTTGTCCTCGATACTTTCCCTTCGGGTTTAATCTAGAACCGTCGACAATAGCCCGTTGTGTTGCTACAATGCGGCGTTAATTAAAATACCTACCATCTTTTGGAATATGGCTGCCCGTCGGAGGCTCGCTGTATGCAGTTCAAAAGAAAAACGTATTTTTGCATAAACACGAAAAAACAGTCACATCATTTCCAAAATATTTTAAAATTCCTACTTCCGCAAATTTTACTTTCTTCATTTTTAATTTCCTTTGAAATATTTCTCACATTTTTTAAATTAATTTTCACGTTCTACTGTTATTTATTTTTACCAAATATTTTTATAACAGACACTAAAAGACAGTTATAATTGACTTTGATCATTTTTTTAAATCAACAATTTTTTCTAAATCCTTATTCCACGCGCATTAATCAAATATATAAAAACCAACTACAAAAATGTTTCAAATATGTATATTAATTACGAAACAAGCCTTAGCATTTTAAGTACTCTAGACATGAAAAACAGAAAGCTGAGATAAATGACTTGAAAGTTGAACCCTCCACGTGGTTACGACAAGACATTTCGTCCATCAAGATCTGACCAATCTTGCTAATGATGAGATATATCGTCATCAAGATATGGAAGATAAATGACTTGAAAGTTGAACCCTCCACGTGATTGCGACAAGACATTTCGTCCATCAAGATCTGACCAATCTTGCTAATGATGAGATATATCGTCATCAAGATATGGAAGATAAATGACTTGAAAGTTGAACCCTCCACGTGATTGCGACAAGACATTTCGTCCATCAAGATCTGACCAATCTTGCTAATGATGAGATATATCGTCATCAAGATATGGAAGATAAATGACTTGAAAGTTGAACCCTCCACGTGATTGCGACAAGACATTTCGTCCATCAAGATCTGACCAACCTTGCTAATGATGAAATATATCGTCATCAAGATATGGAAGATATTTTGTATGGTGACGACATCCCGATCTAGTCAGTGTTTCTAATGACGAGGTATCACATCCATCAAGATCCGGGTTCCTTTTTCTAATGACGAGATATCTCGTCCATCACGTTCTGGGTCAGTTTTACTAGTGAAAGAATATCTCTACTATTATAAGAATATCTCTATATCTATAATATACAGGGTGTCCCAAAAAGGTTGTTCCGCAATTTATCTTTTTACCATTTGGATATAGGTAGGCAATGTAAATTGCAAAAGTGCACCAAATAAGGTAAGTATAATTAAGATATGAGAATAAAATTATCACGTGATAACAATTTAAGCTGATACAGTTTTTAATTTCTATACAACCCCTCTAGATAAAAATCCGAGATAGCAAAAATGTTCCTTACCTACATCCCTATTGCTAGCAGAAAACTGCATTTCTGTAGGCTGAACAGTAACGGAGGTATAAATGACGCAAAAAAATTGACTTATACCGCTTAGAATTAAGATATGTGATCTTAATTATCTACCTTATTTGGTGTACTTTTGCAATTTACATTGCCTACCTATCTCCAATTGGTAAAAAGATAAATTGCGGAACAACCTTTTTGGGACACTCTGTATAAGCCAAATATAAAAGTTATTTGGCTTAACACCCGACATTTGATGAAAAAAGCTTTAATTCCCCGCAAAATAATGTAGCTACAACTATGCAATTTTACACATATATTCTTCAAAGATATACAATTTATATAATATAATATAAAAATCAGCACTTGTATTCAATTTAAGGATACCTTGTCCCCTTGAAGATTTGGAAAATCAGCAGTTTTCAGCGATTGTTTCATCTGCCCACTTTTCAAATCACAAGATAGAGAATCGAACGCAATTAGTCCCAGAAGCCTTGAAGTTCCTCCTCAAATTGAAATAAGTTGTCCCTTTAAGTCCAACAATGCCTACGGAATCCCCACATTCAAAAGATCCTGAATCTCAACCCTTTCAAAGGAAAATGATTTCGCAGACTCTCCTTGGGGACTTTCCCCTCGCCTAATTTAAATTCCTACAGTTTGAGAGACTTCCAGATAAAAATCGGAAAAGAATTACAGCACGTGCATCGCCACCGTTTAGCGTGCCGGCTGCATTCTGAATGGTGGCAAGAGTAGTCTCCTTAGTCAGAGGATTGAAATTTTATCAAATGAGAAGGATTTCTCAGGAGTACCGGCCTACCCTGATGCTTCTGGCATTGCAGGAAAAGAAGCAATTAACGCTTTCGATGCCCAACTCTTCCTTATTCTCTATTGGGGAGAAGTGTTTTCTCATTTGGATGGAAATTCAACTGCCAGCATTAAGAGGATCGCTGTGTTAGGTTAAAGGCATTTATTTCTCTAGCTTGAATGGATAAATTATCAACAAAATAGGAACTCGAGTGCTTAAAAGAGCGTTAAATATAAAGTCGACAGTGGTATATGAACATTCTTTATCTAGGGTGGTATTAATTAAATTAATCGTTTGTTTGCTGAGTGTGGGTACTTCAGGGTTCTACGAGTTCAATTTTTTGAAACAAAAGGACACCGTGAAGATATACTTAATTTCCTTAATCCTATAGTGGTTGTCTCAACAAGGTATCTACTCCTTAACAAAACTGAAGATATCATGATGGATGAGATATCTCGTCATTAGAAGAAAACTGACCCTTGGTCTCGTCATCATCAGAGACTGAAACGATCTCGTCGGTAGGTAGGTATTTGAATTGGCGTCGCACTGGAGCAACACAACGGACTATTGGCGACGGTCCACAAGGGAAAGATCAGACAACACCACGTAATTTTGAACCACGGTCAGATGACGAGGTCACACCTGAGCTGACACTCCACTCTCCAAATTTCCACAGCACTCCAACGTGAGGATATTTGAGGACACGATAGATTTATCGTGCATCAGCCCCCTTTGTAAATGACGGTCTTTTTTGTATTCAAACTCGCAATCCTCCGGTTGCTAATCCGTTACTCTTCCAACCGGGCTACCGTGGCCCTGAAACGATCTCGTCATCATAAAAAAATCAGTAATACCTTGATGACGAATTATCTCGTCATTGGCAAAATTAATAAGATCTCGATGGACGAGATATCTCGTTGAAAGAACTCGGAGGGTTAAATCTATAGATCTACTCACTCAGCTTTTAAAATCCCTCTGAAATAAATCTAGAGCGGAAGTAATTGAAAAGAATGTGAGAGAGACTAAGAAAGAGTATAGACACATTTCGAAATTCATTTCAATGTGCATTTAGTTATGAAATAAAAGTACAAATTCAAGTAAGATATCAGAATTATTTCATATTCATTTTAGAGTCACTATCATATATTGTGTAATATCATGAGTAATTTACAGTCACTATTAATTAATTTCTATTAATTAAGCTGTCACCTACAGTCACTATCAATTAGTTACTATGAATTAATTAGGCATCATGAATTATTTACGGTCGCTATTAATAAATAACTATGAATTAAATATTCATTAATTAGTTAAGAAACTATTAATTAATTACCATTAATTAAGTACTCACCATTAAATAGTTACACTCACTATTAATTATTCGATGAAATTATTTTCAACGTCGTATTGAAGCAACACAACGGGCTATTGGTGACTGTCCGGGATCAATACCGCAAGGAAAAGATCGGAGGACAACACCACTTAATTTTGAACCACATACTCCAAGGGGAATGAAAATCCGTGTAGGAAAAACAAATTGTCCCTTGCCCATAACTGTCGACAGTTTGGAACAGGTTTTTGCACTAGAGGCTGAAAACTTCAAGGCAGTTTTCGACGCGAAGATAAACCACCAAGAGGGCTAACTCTGCGGGTTCATACGCACATAACCGTTATGAAACTTGTAGTCTTATCTGCATAACTTCTAATCAGTTTTGATCCTTTTCGATCAATAGAACCTCTCCAAGGATTCTTTCAGTCAATCTTCGAGTGGAAAATTGTGGTGGAAAAGCAATACTACACTATTCGGAAATCATGTGACACTCAGAAGGTCAAATAAGTCCACAATTTACACTTATTATAGTTCACAATTGAAAATTTGTGTTCACTCTATAATATAACGTTTAACCTTTTCTGAAATGTCACTATCAAATTTTTGATCTTACCTTTTCCAGGCTTTTGTAGAAACCAACTAATCAATATTCTTTCAATTTTAACCCTCCTAGTGGTGGATTAGACGAGGTATCTAGACATTAACAAAGTTGACCAGATCTTGATGGACAAGATATATCGTCATTAGAAGAAAACTAACCAGATCTTGATCTCGTCATTGTAAAAGATCTGCCAGATCTTGATCGACGAGATATCTCGTCAAAACCACTTTGACAGTTAACATAAATTCGTTTGAGAATTGAAGGGTGGTGTATACCTGGTAGAAGACTACATGGTCCTAGTACTCCTTCCTTGACTTTCTAAGATGCAACGCAATACACTTGAACGTAATGTAAGGTGACAGCATTTTTTTACGTTTTGAAACATATAAAAATATTCCACTTTTAACTACACTGCTGGCCACCGTAAATGCAACACCCTGAAGGAAGCATGCAAATAATATGAAATTTACAACATGCATTAGCGGAGGTGAGATATGCAAATGATTAGAATTTCAGCGCAGACGCACATCACGCGCGCCTGTGGCGCCACTTCAAAGCGCTATTTAAGGCTTGGAGATTTCGACGATTTCAAGTACGGCAATTGTGTTTTTCTTGTGGTTTTTTCAAAAAAACGATCAATTATGCCTCGTAGAAAACAGTGATCATCTTTTGATCAAGTATCCGAGTTCGACAGAGGAAGGATAGTGGCCTACCGAGATTGTGGATTATCTTTCAGGGAAATCGCTAGTCGTGTTGGACGAAACCAAACAACCGTAATGCGGATATGTGATCGTTGGATGCAGGAGGGTACGACGGACCGACGTGTTCGATCGCATCCACCTCAGTGCACCACTTCACGTGATGACAGGCATATTGTGCGTATGACAGTGACGGATCGCTCAGCCACATCACGAACCATAGCACAGCACATTTAGTCTGTACCGCATCATCCAGTGTCTGCGCGTACCATTCGAAGCCGTTTACAGCAGAGTGGTCTGTCCGCAAGACGTCCATTGCTTCGTCTACCCTTGACGCAGAACCACAGACGTTTCCGATAGAAAACATGTGGTCCATGGTTGCTCAACGATTGACCCAGAATACATCCCCAGCTGCCACACCAGATCAACTTTGGCAACGTGTGGAAGCTGCTTGGTCTGCTGTACCCCAAGAACACATCCAAAGTCTCTTTGAATCAATGACGAGGCGTGTGGCAGCGGTGATCTCCAACAATGGCGGCTACTCTGGCTACTGATTTTGGCAGGAACCACACTTCACAGAAGTCTATAAATTTAATCATTTGATACTTGGACAACATGTTATCTACAAAATAAATTTTGTTGTGATATCTCTTGTCTTTCTTGGTGTTGCAATTTGGGTGGCCAGCAGTGTATAATATAATGACTTGTTTCTTACGTATTATTGATCAGTGTTGGTTTCAATAGGTCAGAGACAGAAAAATTTCTACATTTTGGGCAGTGAAATGGCTTTTCTTGAGAATACTTTCATGTGTTGCTGCAATGCAGAAATCCACCATGTCTTGTAACCACAGACGTTGAAAGTTGGTACACTTTTAGATTTTATGGTCAGTGCACTTGCGGATTCATTGCCTAGGTTTATCATAATAATTGTATACTGAGCTGACGTGACATATTAGAGGTTGAAGCAAATGTTTTAGACTTGATGGTCGTATTGAATTTATTAATTCATGTAGGCATATGAGGCGATTAGTTTCAAAACCCGCTCAATCCACATTTTTTGCAAAAAAGTTTTTTTATTTTTCACAAGTTCTCAATGCACTACATCACTTAGCAAAGCGGTATTGACCAAAAGCGGCTTAATCCAGTCTAAAGATGCATTCTAACTCATCAGTTTAGATGAAAAGTGGCTCAATCCAAGTTTCCAGTCTAGGCGCTAGGAGCGCTCCTGTCACTTGTATCTGCCCAGACTACGCGAACTTCATCATCTGATTGGTCCTTGGGTCCATGTGACATGGCAGACCTTGGCGAAATCACTATTTTTGTTGCAAATCTATATCTGTCGCCAATCGAAAAAGCAACCCTTGTAGGATGTGGCGAACCTACTAACAAAACATTTTGGTAAAGAGTGGAAGGAGCTCCCGAATTTGGAGTTTTATAAGGAAGTCATTGAAAATAATAATGCAAGACCAAAAGATTGCAGGAAATGAAGGGATGTGTGAAAACATCGACCCTACAGAAAACGCTTTCATTTAAATTAATACATTTATTTTCATTTTTTAAATTATCTCATTTTTTTTAAATTGATATATTTTACCTCCAATTTGACTTACAATGTATGTCCTATTACCCCATCATCATTTTTTCAATAAAAAATTGCATTCCACTTTTACTTTTTTTACCTAAAATCAAAATTGAACAGACATCTTTTCTTTTCTTTCGTTTTTATATTGAAACTAGGTTTACAAAAAGAGGTGAGGTCCTGGATCAATAAATTGAGAGCAATTTCAACTTATTCCACCAAAAAAATTGGTCATCTTCCCGGATTGCTTCGAAGCGGATAAATCTAAAATTTAAATTTAAATTTTAGATAGCCTGGAAATACTACAATGCTGAAAGTATGCCTTAAATGCTTGGAGACCTCCCTCCTTCCCAATAAAACTTAATAAAAAACTCTAAGCCATGATATGTTTCTGTAAAATATTTTTGGTGTCTCCTGTAAAATTTATGAAAATGGATTGAGCTGGTTTTGAATCTAAACGCCTCATATGCGGTTGCAATGGTTTATTCAATGGCAATTTTATGGTTATGGTTTGGAAGTGGAAATCATTGAGCTTTTGTTTTCTTGCGATTTGTTACTAGCAACATTATTTTGTTTTAGAACTTCTTGAAATATAGGAAGAACAGCATTCGCAGCATACTCTTTACCAGGTATTCTGCGGGTTCGCTTCAGGAGATCAAAAGCAGCTGCGATGTTCTTAGCTTGGGAATTTTCTTAGTGAACTCTCCGTAAATGTTGGGTTCTCAATGCCCGAAATTCATAAGTAAGAGAACCTGATAAACGAGAGCTGATAAGAATTCTTCTTTCTTATCCCAGTGTAAAAAAGAAAAAAAATTACACTAAGTCATTGAGTCTGTGCAAAAAAGCTTTTGGGCAATGACAGATGGGTTCTTAAAAATGTCTTCATGTATGGCTGCAATGCAATT
The DNA here is from genome assembly GCA_933210815.1 of Meta bourneti. Classification (NCBI taxonomy): domain Eukaryota; kingdom Metazoa; phylum Arthropoda; class Arachnida; order Araneae; family Tetragnathidae; genus Meta; species Meta bourneti. Next base: position 9,509,465 of record OW119928.1, read on the forward strand.
CAGGATGTGTGAGGGAGAGGCTGGTAATAAGCCGCACTTTATACAGGTGGGAAAGGATTTCTGGCCATCAATGAATATCATCTTTTTCAAATGGTCAGATCGGAGTTTGGCAAGCATAGAGAAAGTTTTCCGGGGCATATTTAAAGCAAGCTGCTCTCCTGGTGTTGCACTGAGGTATCAGTGATGAAAGGGTACTGGAGAGTTTATTTGCTCTAGCTTTTGCCAATAAGTCAGCTCTCTCATTGCCCTGAATGCCAACATCTGATGGGATCCATTGAAAATTTATTTTAGAATTTTTATTGAAACTTAATATTAGAAGGGCTATATTTTTTTTAAAGAGGATCAAAACTGGTGAAGCATTTTTAATTGCTAGAATTGCTGCCTGATGAAAAAAAGAACCTGATAAGAATTAAACTGATAAAGTTGTATATTCATTCTCTAAGGCTAGAGATAGAAAAAGGGAGCAAGTAAACAATGTCAGTTGATGGAATACAACGTTCTTAACTCTCGCAACACAAAAGGATCAACGCAAAAATTAAAAGGTCGAAACTTACTAGTAGAAAGAACTTAACGTATTAGTAAAAAGAACTAACTTACTAGTAGAAAGAACTAGCAAGTAAAAAGGATCAAGTTGGCGGAATATTCTAAATTCTCCCAACCCAAAATGATCAACGCAAACGAGCTAAAAGGTAATGGACAACATCTCAAGCTATCAAGGCCATTTTTATAATCATTGTTCTCAACGCCTAGAATTCATAAGTAAGAGCACCTAATGATAATTCTGATTTCGTTGTTTATCCCTTCTAAGAACAGAGAACTTACTCGAAAAAAGAACCAAGTAAACAATGCCAATTGGCGGAATACAACGTTCTTAACTCTCGCAACACAAAATGATCAACGAAAAAGTTAAAGGGTCGAGACCTACTAGTATAAAGAACTTAACTTATTAGTAGACAGAACTAACTTACTAGTAGAAAGAACTTACAAGTAAAAAGGATCAAGTTGGCGGTGTTCGCGCCTTGGCGACTCAAGTTTCTTGGCGTCATCGCCTGTGTTTGGCGAGCGCCAATTGGCTCGGAACTGAGCAGTTAAAAAGAGGTAGCCAAAGTTGGCAGTTAGAACTTCTCAAGCGGTAGATAGGCTACTGCTGCTTTTTTGATGCGATTAGGAAATCGCAAGCGTTCCTTTTGGAACCATATTGTCGATCTTGTTAAGTTTGAATAAATTGTTAAGTTAAAATACAGTCCACTTCTTGCTTCTTTGGTGGGCCTTGACATTTGGTCCGACCAGGCCGGAGAACGAAATTAAGCATCTATGGATAGGCTTAACAAGATCAAAACTGCCTTGAAAGGCAAAATAACTCGATTGGAAACCTATATTAAATCCTTTGAAGAAGCTCCAGAATCTAGGGTGGAACTTTCTATAAAATTAGAACTTACAAAGGATATTAAGAAGAAAATCGAAGAACTGCAACTGCGATCTTTTGATTTGCCACCCAGTGAGGACTTCCCTGATGTTGAAGAAGATATTCAACTCATGGATGATCGCCTTGAAAAGATTGAGGTAAGGCTTTCATATCTACTTTCTAAGTTGAAAACGCAACAAAATATTGATTCCTCAACAGTTGATTCGAGTCGAAATGACTGGAAGTCGAGTGTGAAACTGCCAGAAATCCCACTTCCCATATTCTCGGGAAAATATGAGGACTGGAGCATTTTCAAAAGTCAATTTGAAAATGTAATTTCTAATAACGTTCAATTAACAGACGATCAAAAACTGTTCTACCTCCGAGCTTCGTTAAAAGGCGATTGTAAGAACATCGAAACGACAGATGACACTTTTGGATCATTATTTAAAGCTCTGGAAGATAGATATCAAAATAAAAGGGCAATTGTCGATACTCATGTACAAGCCATAATCAATTGCGAAAAACTGCAACATGAGTCCTCAAAAGACTTGCGTAATCTGATAGATTGTGTAAATAAGAATTTACGAGCGCTGAAACTTTTAGATTTCGACCGAAGTAGTTTGTCAGATATTTTGCTGATAAATATCATTTGTCAGAAATTAGATCGTGAAACTAGGAAACAATTTGAACTGTCATTAACAACGAAAGAAGTACCAGAATTAGACACGCTTTTAAACTTCCTAGAAAAACGAAGTCTCGTGATTGAAAATATAAGTAGAAACATGTTCTCAAAACCAGCAAATTTCAGAAATCCGCTTTCTTCTAACAAGGCTAAAAGCTTAATTATAAAAGATGAAAATTTAAAATGTATTTTATGCAAAGGTCAGCATATGTTAGGCAGGTGTTTGGCATTCAGAGAGTTAAATGTACAAAAAAGATACGAGGTTGTGCGAACTAATAAACTTTGTCTAAATTGTTTGAATAAATCGCACTTGGCGCAGCAATGTAAATCAAAATATTCATGTTCTGACTGTAAAAGGAAACACCACTCGCTCCTCCACCGTGAGCTTCAGATTTCTTCCCCTATGCCTTCCCCAAAAAAGGAAATAGGCGAGACGAGAAACGAATGTTTACGAGATTCGATTTCGTTCAAAGTTGATGACTCAGCTGAGAATGAGAATTCGGCGCCTTCTCAATCACAACCTGTTCAGAGTCTTACTAATGTTATAGAGAAAAAATGTAAAACGCTATTAAGTACTGTAATTATTTTTGTGAAGGATGCACAAGGCATTCGCAGAAAATGCAGGGCAATTTTGGACAACGGTAGCCAAGTAAATTTAGTAACTGCTGATTACGCAAATGCTTTGGGATTAAAGAAGGATAAAATTTACGTACCCGTGTCAGGAATTAATGGGTCAGTCCACACAATTAAACATAAAATTCAAGGGACAATATCGAATAGCAAGGAAACATTTTAGGAAAACCTTGAATTTCTGATCGTTCCGAAAATTACAGATTTAACCCCTTCTTCTAATTTAGATATTTCGGGAATAAATTTACCGTTTGTGGAGTTAGCAGATCCAGAATTTTATAAATCAAGCAAAATCAACATGCTGATAGGTGTTGAACTCTTTTTTGAAATCATAAGGGCTAGAAGAGAGAGGAATTAGCAATGAAATTTCGCTTCAGGAATCTGTGTTTGGGTACATAGTGTCTGGTACTTTACCTAGCATTCAATCCGTGCATTGTTTCTTCGCCAGAAATAATGACGTTTTAGAAAACACAATTCGCCGTTTTTGGGAAATAGAGGCAATCGAAGAATCTCCAGTTGTAAAAAATGAAGAAGAGTTGATGTGCGAAGATCATTTTGTAAAAACTCATTTCAGAAACAAAACGGGCAGATATGTGGTTGAGATGCCGTTTAAGGAAGACCCTATATGTTTAGGTGTCTCCAGACACACAGCCTTGAGTCAATTGAACACCCTTTGGAAGCGTCAGCTCCGGAATACTAATCTGTCATCGCTTTATAAGGATTTTTTGAAAGAATATGAAGAATTGGGCCATATGGAGGAAGTTAAAGAAGAGCTTGAACCCAAACTCGCCTATTATATACCACATCATGCTGTTTATCGCCCAGATAAAAGTACCACAAAATTAAGAGTGGTCTTTAACGCCTCATCTGTGTCTTCAACTGGGAAATCATTAAATTCTTTGCAAATGAACGGAGGTATAATACAAGAGGACTTGGTTTCGATTTTAATACGATTTCGGAAACATCAAATCGCCTTTACATCTGACATTAAAAAGATGTATAGAATGATAGAAATTAATCCAGACCAAAGGGACCTGCAAAGAATCCTTTGGAAAAATGGGGCAGATGATCTAGTTAAAACCTACAGATTAAAAACGGTTACTTATGGAACAGTTAGTGCACCATTTCTTGCCACTAGGACATTGAAACAACTAATTTTAGATGAAGAAAAACGTTTTTTCTTGGCTGCATCAGCATCTCTAACAGACTTTTACGTTGATGATATTTTGTCAGGAGCTGATGATATATCTTCTGCTCTTGAACTTCAAACTCAGTTAATCGGAATGTTGCAGTCAGGTGGTATGCAGCTTCACAAGTGGTGCTCTAACGATAGGATTCTTCTGCAGCAAGTACCATATGAGGATCAAGATTATCATTTTGACAAGTCAGAAAGGGACACAATTAAGACATTAGGATTGAGCTGGGACCCCAAAAATGATCAGTTCCGTTTTTCTGTGTCTGAGTCAACCAGCACCATGACGAAGTACACCAAACGCCTTGTCCTGTCAGAAATCGCAAGAATCTTTGACCCACTTGGATTACTGGGTCCAGTAATTACAAGGGCGAAGATATTCATGCAAGGACTTTGGTTGCTGGCTGTGGACTGGGACCAAGAACTTCCTAAGAAGGAATCTGAAGAATGGAGAAAATTTGCTTCAAAGTTACGAGCAATTGAAGACGTTAGAATCGGTCGATGTGTCCTACCGGAGATAGTTAGTCAGTTAGAACTTCATGGATTCTCGGATTCATCTAAAGATGCGTATGGTGCAGTTGTCTATTTGAAATGCACAACTTCATCGGGTCAAATTGTGATTAACCTTGTGACTAGTAAATCAAGAGTAGCACCTATTAAAACCATCACTATTCCGCGTTTGGAGCTGTGTGCTGCAGAATTGCTGTCCAGGCTTATAACCAAGGTGATGAAATCTATAAAACTAGATGTTCAAGGAGTCTACTTGTGGTCTGATTCCACCATCGTTTTGGCATGGATCCGAACTTCCCCGCATTTGTTAAAGACCTTTGTTGCTAACAGAGTAACAAGAATCCAACAGCTGACTACGGATTTCCTGTGGCAACATGTGAAGTCGGAAGACAACCCAGCTGATCTAGTGTCAAGAGGTCTGAGCCCTGAAAAGATAGCCGACTGTCAACTTTGGTGGTGTGGTCCTGAATTTCTTCATGCAGAGATTCTCAATTCCAGAGAAAGTGCGTGCCCTCCTGATGATGATGACTACTTGATGGAACTAAAGGAAGGAAACCTCGCAACATTGACTTTCACCATTAATATTGACTTTGTGGACAGCATTCTTGGAATTACTAATAATTTTCTAAGACTGAAACGAATTGTTAGTTTTATTTTCAGATTCGTCAATAATTGCAGAAACCTCCTGCTAAGGTCTGAGGGACCATTAACATCAAGGGAATTAGAAACGGCAGAAATTTACCTGGTAAAACAAGTTCAGGTAAGGGAATTCAGTAGAGAAATTTCGAATTTGACGAAAAAGTTGCCTGTGCCTCCAAATAGTAAGTTAAAGTTTATGAATCCCTTTTTGGACACAAATTCTTTGCTAAGAGTTGGAGGTCGTATTTCTAATTCTAACTTAAGCTTTAATGAAAAACATCCAATAATTTTGCCTGGTAATAGTAAATTAACTCTAATTATATTTGAGTACTTTCATAAAACTACTTTACATTCTGGACCACAAACCCTTTTGCATACTATTCGGCAGAGGTTTTGGCCACTTTGCGGTAGGAATATAGCTAGAAAAGTGTATCATTCTTGTATGAAATGTTTTAGGCAAAGACCAAGGATTTCAGAACAATTAATGAGTAACCTTCCAGCAGAAAGAGTGAATCAAACTTCACCTTTTAACGTTTCAGGTGTTGACTTTTGTGGTCCTTTTCAAATTAAGGTTTCTAACCAACGGAGGGGAACACTTAGAAAAATTTATGTTGCCATATTTATTTGTTTTGTTACGAAGGCAATACACATCGAGATTGTTAGTGATTTAACATCTCAGGCTTTTATAGCATGCCTCAAAAGATTCTTTGCTAGAAGAGGAAAGAGTTCCACGATTTACACGGATAACGCTACAAATTTCGTGGGAGCTGCTGCAGAATTGAAAAAGCTATTTAAAATTGTTTCTAATCCTGATAAACTAATAGCTAATTATTTTTCTTCAGAACAAATTACGTGGAAATTTATTCCTCCTAGATCTCCTAACTTTGGAGGACTATGGGAGTCGGGCGTAAAGTCATTTAAATATTATTTGAGACGTACGGTTGGGACTGCAAATTTAACATACGAAGAATTTCTCACAGTTACGAACCAAATCGAAGGAATATTAAATTCCAGACCCATCTCTCCCATGTCCTCTGACGTTAGCGATTATGAAGCTTTAACACCCGGTCACTTTTTGATTGGGCGTCCCATAAATGCGATTCCTGAGCCTGAATTATTACATCTTGCTGATAACAGATTGTCTCGCTGGCAATTAACTGCTAAATTTGTTCAGATTATTTGGAAAAGATGGCAGCGAGACTATTTAACTAATCTTCAGCAAAGAACAAAGTGGTTAGTGGAAAAACATAATGTTCAGGTGGGAGAACTAGTGTTAATAAAAGAGGATAACATTCCTCCTGGCAAATGGCTCGCATAGAGAACACTCTCTTTGGTTCTGATGGTAAGGTCAGAGTAGTGTTGATTAAAACTCATAATGGAATTATAAAAAGATCTATTTCCAGTATTTGTGTTTTACCCATGATAAAATGAATGTTTAAAATATGTACGGATATTTGGTATTAATGTTTAATTATAATCGTTTTTTTTATTAATGTGTTTCAATTGGATCTGATCGATCTTATATTAATGTGATTGTGTTAAGTATTTCTTATTTTGCTATTGATTTCAATTGTGTTATTTAATTGTTTTACTAATTGCAAAATTGTGTTTATAAGTGTATAAGGTGCAAGTTTTGTTACTAAGAATTGATGTTACTATTTTGAAATGTTCTATTTCAACGCCGGCCGGGATGTTCGCGCCTTGGTGACTCAAGTTTCTTGGCGTCATCGCCTGTGTTTGGCGAGCGCCAATTGGCTCGGAACTGAGCAGTTAAAAAGAGGTAGCCAAAGTTGGCAGTTAGAACTTCTCAAGCGGTAGATAGGCTACTGCTGCTTTTTTGATGCGATTAGGAAATCGCAAGCGTTCCTTTTGGAACCATATTGTCGATCTTGTTAAGTTTGAATAAATTGTTAAGTTAAAATACAGTCCACTTCTTGCTTCTTTGGTGGGCCTTGACAGGCGGAATATTCTAAATTCTCCCAACCCAAAATGATCAACGCAAACGAGTTAAAAGGTAATGGACAACATCTCAAGCTATCAAGGCCATTTTTATAATCATTGTTCTCAACGCCTAGAATTCATAAGTAAGAGCACCTAATGATAATTCTGATTTCGTTGTTTATCTCTTCTAAGAACAGAGAACTTACTCGAAAAAAGAAACAAGTAAACAATGTCAAGTGGCGGAATACAACGTTCTTAACTCTCGCAACACAAAATGATCAACGAAAAAGTTAAAGGGTCGAGACCTACTAGTAAAAAGAACTTAATTTATTAGTAAAAAGCACTAACTTACTAGTAGAAAGAACTTAAAGTAAAAAGGATCAAGTAACAATGTCAATTGGCGGAATACAACATTCTAAATTCTCCAAACCCAAAATGATCAACACAAACGAGTTAAAAGGTCTTAGACAACATCTCAAGCTATCAAGGCCATTTTTATAATCGCTGTTCTCAATGCCCAGAATTCATAAGTAGGGGAACCTAATGAGATCTCGACTCTTAAATTCCCTTTATTCATCCCTTGGGGGAGACGGAGGCCAAGGCAGCTTCCAAAGGCAGATCATTCCCTGTCGAATTTGCATACGGCTTACTGGAACCCTTTCCCCCCAAGAAAGCCTGTATTTTAATTAATCATTTTGTGCGGATGTCTCATTAATCTTTCATCAAAGAAGAGCAGGGCGAAATTGACACGCACTTTGTGCTCACTTCCGCTCCGGTTCAAGTGCTTTGGAGTTGCTTTCCGAGTGTGAAGCAAAATCGTTTCGGAATATTAAGCGTTGGGATTAGATGAACCAGATAATGAGTATGACATTTGAGTCGCCAAATACCGATGTGGCTTGTTTGGGGTATTAATAGGGATGTAGACAGACAGCCTTTTTTATAATTTGTTCCTTAAAAACATTTTTAACCCTCCAAGTGGTTTCGATGAGATGTCTTGTCCATTGAGATATTACCAATTTCGCTGATGAGAAAAATTGTCATTAAGATTTGACCAATTCCACTAATGACAACATATCTCGCCATTAAGATATTGACGATTTTTTGACGATGACGATTTGGTTAGTTTTCTTTTAATGACGAGATATCGCGTCCATATTGATCTGCTAATGACTAGATACCTTGTCAAAACAATCATCAGGAGGGTTAAATTCTCTTATTCTTCGAAGATTTTCTCCTAGAAGAAAAAGTTAGAACAATGATGGTGTTTGCTTTCGTGTGCTAAGTTTGCACTTGGTGAAAGATAGTTTACAATAACTATTTTTATGAACTCTTAAGTGCTTAAACGTGTTCTGTTCATACCAGTTCGTCACTTTGGCATGGTGTGGAAGTTTGTAGTGTGGGATGCCAGCTCAGGTGTTAACCCCGCAAGTAGTTTCGATGAAATACCATGTCCATTGAGATATTACCAATTTCGCTGATGAGAAAAATTGTCATTAAGATTTTACCAATTTCGCTGATGAGAAAAATTGTCATTAAGATATTACCAATTTCGCTGATGAGAAAAATTGTCATTAAGATATGACCAATTACCAATTAATTAATATGAACCATCTGACCGTGGTTCAAAATTACGAGTTGTCCTCTGATCTTTCGCTTTGGGATCGGTCCCGGACCGCCCCAATAGCCCGTGTGTTGCTCCACACCGTGCAACGTTCACATATGTATCGAGGTAGGTAGGAAGGTAATTAACGTTACACTGGAGCAGCACAACGGGCTATTGGCGACGGTCCGGGATCAATATCGAAGGGAAAGATCCGAGGACAACACCTTGTAATTTTAAACCACGGTCAGATGACGAGGTCACACCTGATCTGATACCCCACTCTCCAAACTTCCCCACCACGCCAACGTGAGGACATTTGACGCCATGACAAATTTAACGGGCACCAGCCCCCGCGTACATGACGATCTTTAGTTGGATCGAGTTTCGAACTCGGAACCCTCCGGTTGTTTAACCGTTACTCCACCAACTGGGCTACCGCGACTCCCTCATATTCATCGAAGATTCCATCGTGTAAAAAAACTAGAAATAATGAGTTTTAGTGCTCGTGTCTCAAGTTTACACTGTTTGATGAAAGATAGTTTACAGTAACTATTTTTACGTGCTCGTGTCCCAAGTTTGCACTGTTTGGTGAAAGATAGTTTACAGTAACTATTTTTACGTGCTCGTGTCCCAAGTTTGCACTGTTTGGTGAAAGATAGTTTGCAGTAACTATTTTTACGTGCTCGTGTTTGTGCTCGTGTCCCAAGTTTGCACTGTTTGGTGAAAGATAGTTTACAGTAACTATTTTTACGTGCTCGTGTCCCAAGTTTGCACTGTTTGGTGAAAGATAGTTTGCAGTAACTATTTTTACGTGCTCGTGTCCCAAGTTTGCACTGTTTGGTGAAAGATAGTTTGCAGTAACTATTTTTACGTGCTCGTGTTTGTGCTCGTGTCTCAAGTTTGCACTGTTTGGTGAAAGATAGTTTACAGTAACTATTTTTACGTGCTCGTGTCCCAAGTTTGCACTGTTTGGTGAAAGATAGTTTGCAGTAACTATTTTTACGTGCTCGTGTTTGTGCTCGTGTCTCAAGTTTACACTGTTTGGTGAAAGATAGTTTGCAGTAACTATTTTTACGTGCTCGTGTTTGTGCTCGTGTCCCAAGTTTGCACTGTTTGGTGAAAGATAGTTTACAGTAACTATTTTTACGTGCTCGTGTCCCAAGTTTGCACTGTTTGGTGAAAGATAGTTTACAGTAACTATTTTTACGAAACAAAATGTTAAGTGCTTAATCGTGTTAAGTGCTTAAAAACGTGTGTTGATACCAGTTCGTTCAATTAACACACTATTTGTACTTACATCCACTCCTGTTCAAGTGCTTTGGAATTGACTTCGGGTGGGAAAAGAAATCATTTCAGGTATTCATCTCTCGGGTTATATGTAGGTAGTTGGATTTAGGTCACACTGGAGCAACGCAACGGCGATTGGATTAGAAGAACCAGTTAATTAATATGGTATTTGAGTCGTCAAAATACCAAGGGACTTATAAAAGGTACGACTATATTTATATGTTGATGAGTATGATTTTTTATTACTATTTTTAGTAAAAGGTATTTAATATAGGTAATAAATATATAATATAATTGGGTTTTATCACATACAGGATGGGGTATTTATCATTATGGAGACATACCATCCTTATATAATTTTTTTATATGAAGAACATTTTTAAGTTATCATATTCTTCGAAGATTTCCTCCTAGAATTAAGGGGTCGTAGTAGCCCGGTTGGAAGAGTAACGGACTAGCAAGCGGAGGGTTGCGAGTTTGAATCCAACCAAAGACCGTCGTGTACAAGAGGGACTGGTGTCTGTTAAATCTGTCGTGGCCACAAATGACCTCACGTTGGAGTGGTGTGGAAGCTTGGAGAGTGGGGTGCCAGATCAGGTGTGACCTCGTCATCTGACCATGGTTCAAAATTACTAGTTGTTTTCAGATCTTTCCCTCTTTGGCTGATCCCGAATCGTCGCCAATAGCCCGTTGTGTTGCTTAAGTGGGACGTTAATTAAAATACCTACCTAGAATTAAAATTATGAGGTATAGGCAAAGCATACTGAATTCTTACAACTTACTCTGGGTGTATTTCTCTCTATTGTGTCAGCAAAACTTTTCTTGTGTATGTGTGTCCTTTTTCTTAATGTTGTGTGTCATGTGATTGGCGCAGTCTGGTCAAATAGGGCTCTTGTGCCATTAAAATAACCAATCCAATCCAACCAAGAATAAAAATTTGGATTAATGGTAGTGTTTGTTTTTGAGTTCGTGTCTTAATCGTGCACTGTTTGGTGAAAGATATTTTACAATAATCATTTGCATGAATTATGCAATGTGAAGTGCTTAAACGTGTTCTCTTCATTGAAAGTTCGTTTCAATTAAACCAGTTCGTTTAATCGAAACGCTTCCGCTCCAGTTCAAGTGCTTTGGAGTTGCTTTTCTTATTGCAGAAGCCTTTTCGGGATATTAAGCTCTCAGAATAAAATAACCAGTCGTGTCTTAAGCGTGCACTGTTTGGTGAAAGATATTTTACAATAATCATTTGTACGAATTATGGAATGTGAAGTGCTTAAACGTGTTCATTGAAAGTTCGTTTCAATTAAACCAGTTCGTTTAATCGAAACGCTTCCGCTCCAGTTCAAATGCTTTGGAGTTGCTTTTCTTATTGCAGAAACCTTTTCGGGATATTAAGCTCTCAGAATAAAATAACCAGTCGATGAATATGCCATTTGGCTTGTGAAATTGAGAGGCAGTTTATTTTGGAGTATTTATCAGAATGGAGACAGCGTACTTTTATAATCTTTTGTTACGAAGATCAAAATTTTTATGGTGTCATATTCGACGAAGATTTTCTCTCCTGTAACAAAGAAGTTGTTTTCAGGATACTTTTCTGTTTTTGTGTTCTCTTTAAGTTTGCGCAGTTTTCAGAAACAGTTTACAATAACTATTTTTTTTCGAAACGTGAAATGTTGAGAACTTAAACTCACTTGCTTCATGCTTGTTTGTTTGGGACTTATAAAAAGCAGGTTTTAAAGGAAGACATTAAATCCAGACTCAAAATTTGTTTAATTATAGTTGGCTAAAAGTTAGTGTTATGTTACTAACTTTTAGAGAGGTTTTAAAGGCATAATACAATAAATTCTAGCTTTTAGCAATACATAATTTTAAACATCACAAAACAATAAGTTTACAGTTGACAAATAGCTCATTTTAAAAGAACTAAGGTTTCACATTCATTTCAAAATTATCTTGTTTGAGCTTTAGCTTTCCCTTGTAATCCCACGTAACATAATTTTATGCCCACTCTTTAGGTAGTATAATAGTAAAGTTAAGTAGTATAATTAAAATAGTTATAATTAACGTTAAAGTAAGTATAATTATTTAACACTGACATGGGTTTGTTGTGACAAATATTGCAGTACTTCATTCTTATAACATTTAAACAGCGTTCACTTATTTTATAAGTGTTTATGATATTCAAACTCTAAATTCTTTAAAAATGCTACGTATGAAGTCACATGAAATTTGTATTATCGGCATAAAAACACCGATTTTTCAATAAAATGAAAAGAAAAGTTATCAATAATAAAACTGTTCACAAAAGTCGTCTTTCTTGCACAGTTTTAGTGATGCATGTGTTTTATTTTTATTAGAAAGGTCAAATTTTCTAAAATCTGATACATGTTTGTTTATTATTATTTGTTTATGTTTGTTAAGTTAGGGAATATACAGATATTGTAAATTTGATGGTTTTTAAAAATTGTTAAAATATTTTATTTTAATTCCTTAAAAATAATTGTTTTAGTTCAAATTGATTTATCTGATTCAGTAACAGTTTTTGTGTCTCATATGAAACATAAAATTTGTGTCCAACTTTTCTCCTTAACCCTCCAAGTTGTTTCGAAGAGATATCTCGTCCATCAAGATCTGACAAATTTTGCTAATGACGAGATATCTAGTCCATCAAGATCTGACAAATTTTGCTAATGACGAGATATCTAGTCCATCAAGATCTGACAAATTTTGCTAATGACGAGATATCTCATCATCAAGATATTTCCGATTCTTTTATGATGACGAGATCAAGATCTGGTCAGTTTTCTTCTAACGACGAGATATCTCGTCCATCAAGATCTAATCAACTTTATTCTAACGACGAGATATCTTGTCCATCAATATCTGTTAATAGTTTGGCTAATGACGAGATATCTCGACCAGAAAATCACTAGGAAGGTCGATCCCTTGAAATGTTTTAATGTATTCTAAAAGTATTGATTATAAAATTGAATAACAAGGTCAACGTCTGTCACCTGTGGAATAGATGGGTTTTCATTAGTTAAAACAATTTATAAACATCTGCTGTAATCCACGGCGCAAACTAATGGCTCTAACACCAGAAACTTAACTAATTTATCATTTATGACACCTTTGGGCCACCACCACTATCACCCAGACATTTCTTATCAGTTCACTGGTAAACCACGATCGATGTTTCGAGTACAAGACTCACCGATGAAACCATATTTTTATAATTTATGTTCTTACAAATGTTTCTGAGTCTGCAAATTAAGTTAATTTGCAGTTATCGAAGCATGTAAAGAGATAACTTATAATTTGCACTTTGCATAAATCAATTTCATAAACACTTCACGCGTGATACCTGTCAGATTTATCTTCCAGGTGTTGATCTCGTCATCTGACCGTGGTTCAAAATTACGAGGTGCTCTCTTCGGATCTTTTTCTTCGGGATTGATCTCTGAACGTCTCCAATAGCGTTGCGTTGCTCCAGTGCGACGTTAATTCACCTACCATCAGATATATCTCGTCATACAAAAACCAATAATGTCTTGAGAACGAGATATATCATAATTAGCAAAATTGGTCAGGTTTTGATGGGCGAGATATCTCGTCAAAATCACTTGGAAGGTTAAAAAGCTTTGGATTGGAATTCTGGTATGGACATGGATGTTGGTAGTGGTACGGAATACTCTTTGTAATAGATCTGATCGAGTGGTACATTAGATATTACAGTAGTGAACGAAAAGAGAAACACCATCTTATTATAAATAATTTATTTTTATACAACGAAATCATTTATTTTACAGTGCACTGTTTACACAGACTTTATGGACATCGCTTCGACCACTGAGAACCCACCGTTCCTAAAACTCAAAAAACACCTACAGTAACCTCCTTTATTTTGTGACCTTTATTGGAGACCAGGCGATGGTAGATTGGTCAGTCTTTTATCTTTATTATATTTTGTTTAAAGTCACTCTATTTTTATGTGCCTAGTTATTTATTGCAGCAATCAACATCATATGGAATCACCTCCATGCAATGGAGCACACCTTTTACCCCTTCCTTCGATCTTTTCCTAGACTATCTGTCTAGTTGATTTTTTGTCCTTAATCCAAGGGGTTCTCTAATGGCCGATTCCTCTAGATCAGGGGTCGCCAAACTTCTTTGAATGTCGACCCCTTAAAGAGTTTCTTGATTTCTTATCGACCCCCTCCATTTTATTATTACGTAATTATAATAGGACAAGCGAAAGAGACGCTTGTGTGAGTGTTTAGATTGTTTATTTTATAGTTACGGTGTTTACTATATGTATAAAATAGTTTATATTATTATATTGACTTAACGTCAAAGGGATACTTTTTTGTTTTTAACATCCTTCTTAGCATTACATAATGGATAGGAGGAAACATAATACATAACATATATAATTTAATTTAGATAGCAAAATAACAATAATACAATCCTCCTTATATATGCGAAAATAAGACTTATTAACTTAGTACACAATTTACTAGCGTTGCCAACGAGACTCTTGACAAGATTAACAATATTGAGTACAAAATTAGTAAGTTTCAGCCTTAAATCGCCACGGAAATCTATATCTAGCTTACTTCTAGACGTTAAGACGTCCTTCTTAACATTACATATTTAATAGGAAAGATAAATAATATATAAATATAAAATTTAATTTAGATAACAAAATAACAATAATACAATCTTCGTTATATATGTGAAAATATGACTTATTAACGTACACAATTTACTAACGTTGTCAACAGGAAGAGTGTGCTTCATGACTCTTGACGCGATTAGCAATGTTGGTTTCAAAATTAGCAAGTTTCAGCCTTAAATCGCCACGGAATTCTATATCTAGCTTATTTCTTTGGTTTGTTAAAATGGAATTAACATGACTGAAATCGGCTTCAACCATGTACTAGTTTGGAAATGCAAGCAAAAAGGGGAGTACCACTTCAGAAAGTTTTGGATATTTTTCAACGTTTATATTCGTCCAAAAGCAACTTATAGTCTTGTTTTTAAAAAGCGCCTTAGCTTCAAGATCAACTGACAATTCAATAAGTTCATCTAGTAAGCTGCATTCAATATTTCCAATATCTGATTCAATTTTTCTATCGACCCCTAATAATGTTATATCGACCCCTATGGGTCGATGACAACCACTTTGGCGATCTCTTCTCTAGATCCATGGTGCTCCCTCGTGAGGAAAAGTAATGGGAATCCTTCTTGATCAATAAAATTTGTCCTAAGATTCTTTCAACCAATTATTTTTCTTAAGCTCAACCACTGACCTCTTCGGCTGTTGGCAGTACAAGGGGCGAACTGGTGACTATTTATGAAGGAGCACTCAATGGGTAATTTTCAGTTACTCTTAATCGGAATAATCCAGCTACTTCTATGCTCTTACAAACCGGTATTCGAAACCATAACATATTGGGTCTTGGTTTCTTGGCAGACAAACGTTATGACCACTTTACCTTTGTTATCTTTCAACCAATATCCACACAAATGCTATGACCACTATAACTCTACTATCTTTCAACGAATATACACACAAACGCTATGACCACTATACTTCTACTCTTTTTCAACCAATATTCAGTCAAACGCTGTGACAACTATACCCTTCTACTATCTTTCAACCAATATTCACAAACGCTCTATGACCACTATTTCCTATCTTTCAACTACAAACGCTATGAACACTATACTTCTATCTTTCAACCATCAATGTACTCAAAAACGCTATGACCACTATAATTCTATCTTTCAACTAATAAATATGGTTATTTAATCATTATGTCTGTTGTGAGGTAAAAGCCATGCTACACTACTCGGAAATATAGTGAATCTCAGAGGGTTAATCCACATGAATCAGAATTACTATATAGGTTGTTGTATGGACTCTTGTTGTCCCGTATTGAATGCTGATTCTATTGGTCAAGAAGGTCAAAACTGTTTAGAAGTCATGCAGCGAAGACTGCAGGCTGTAATTATGCGTGTGAACCCCTCAGAGGGTTAATGGCGCAGTTTCGATTCCTGTAACTTACCTTGTATGTATATTGCCTCTGCTTCAGTAAAACTTTCCCTGTGTGTATGTCCATTTACTTGATGTTATCTGTATTGTGTTTGGAGCAGCTTTGTCAAATATGTGCCTTACCTCATAAACCCAACCAATTCATACTAGGTTCCTTTATATAATGTCAAGTTTATGTCAATATTTTTTACTTCGTATGTATCAATTATATACGAGATTGAATCTAACAAAATTAATCAGCGTTGTTGTCGCCGTGTGCATTTTGCACAGCTTTGGCGATGTCGATTATTTTATCGCTGCAAAGTTTATCTTCAGGATTACCATCCTGAAGAAGCCATATCCGGTGTCCCCTTAAAACCATATCGGTGTCTTGAATTTGTCGATTAGTCTCGGAAAAGAAGGTCGAAGCAGCAAAAACAAACACTCGACTCGGCAAACAATACTCGACGAGATCCTTATGCTAAATTAACAAGCATTCAGAATGAAAATGAGAGGCAATCCAATTCTCCTTTTAAGAT
This sequence comes from Meta bourneti, assembly GCA_933210815.1. NCBI lineage: Eukaryota > Metazoa > Arthropoda > Arachnida > Araneae > Tetragnathidae > Meta > Meta bourneti. The sequence continues at coordinate 9,525,930 of OW119928.1, forward strand.
TAAATTCACCGCTAAAATTCGCGGAAGTTATAACTGGTATAGATCCGAGCATGAAATCGTGTTTCATCGCAATTGCCGATGACACAAGAATTCTGCAAATCCACTCTGGGACAAGGAGACACCTATTCATCATACAAGGCGTCTCAAAAATAAACAAGAGACATAAAAGATACGGAAAATCTAATTAATTCCCGTAACAATGCATTCGTATTATCCTTTTACAGACGTGTTATTCTTCCAGCACCTCCGCTGTCTCTTAGTGTCAACATTCCCACGGTTGCCAGGCAACGGAAGCAGAATAATGAGAGAGTGAATAATTTAAAAGCGGTATATCATAATTTCGAGAAAATGAAACTGCGATGGGTGATTAGAGATAAATTACCTCAATGTTTGGGCCCTCTTTGTATTGGTTTCATAGACCAAAAGTATGAGTAGATTGACGCGCAGCAGGGACGCGAGATATTTGATCGGAATCTTTGATTATTATGAATGTCAGTCTAGGATTCAGCATTATGAATCATAATTAACAGAATAATATCAGTGGAAATGAATGGTTTAAGGAAATTGAGAATTTTATCAGCAACATTATGGAAAGCAAACAGCGCAAGCAAAAATGTATGTGACATTAAGCCTCCTGGGGGTTGTATCTCGTCATTAACAAAAGCGTCCAGATCTTGATGGATGAGATATCTCGTCATTAGAAGAAAACTGACCAATCTTGATCTCGTGATCATAAAAAAATCGGCAATATCTTGATGTGATAAATCTCGTTATTAGCAAAATTGGTCAGATCTTGATGGACGAGATATCTCGTCGAAACCATATGAACAACTAACTCTTCGAACAACTAACTTTCCGAGATACGAACAACTAACCCTCCTGGTGGTTGCCTCTAGGAGACATCTCGTCATTAGCCTTTAGACTGCGGCCAGTACAACAGTCGTACCGTGAGATTTTTCCTTTCTTCGGTACAGATGCTGTACAGAAGATTTTTATCCCTTTTAAGTGACCGCTGACATTGATCACCATTTGCGAACTGTCAGCGATTGGCCCTAATGAGGTACGGTCCTTTTGTTCGAAACCCTACTCTGTCGATCATTCTGTGAACGCTGGGAAACTCAGAATGTTGAGCCGGTGATATCTCTAGCGTGCCAAACACTATGAAAGGAAAGCGCGCTAGGCGGTCAGTCGTAAAAGTCATTCACAACTCTCTCTCACAAGTTCTGTAGGGGAAGGAAGTCAAGAGAAATCTGCCGTTCTGAGACGCGGGTAACGAAATTTAGGCGCCGTAGTGGAAAGGTTAGAAAAAGCTGACCAGATCTTGGTGGACGCGATATTTCGCCATTAGAAAACGTACCAGACCTTGATGGACCAGATATTTCGTCATGAGAAAAAACTGACCAGATCTTGATGGACCAGATATTTCGTCATTAGAAAAACTGACCAGATCTTGGTGAACAAGATATTTGGTCATTAGAAAAAACTGACCAGATCTTGGTGAACGAGATATTTCGTCATTAGAAAAACTGACCAGATCTTGGTGGACGAGATATTTCGTCATGAGAAAAAACTGACCAGATCTTGATGGACCAGATATTTCGTCATTAGAAAAACTGACCAGATTTTGGTGAACGAGATATTTCGTCATTAGAAAAACTGACCAGATCTTGGTGAACGAGATATTTCGTCATGAGAAAAAACTGACCAGATCTTGATGGACCAGATATTTCGTCATTAGAAAAACTGACCAGATCTTGGTGAACGAGATATTTCGTCATTAGAAAAACTGACCAGATCTTGGTGGACGAGATATTTCGTCATTAGAATAAACTGACCAGATCTTAGTGGACGCGATATTTCGCCATTAGAAAACTGACCAGATCTTGGTGAATGAGATATTTCGTCATTAGGAAAAAAACTGACCAGATATTGGTGAACGAGATATTTCGTCATTAGAAAAATACTTGCCAGATCTTGATGGATGAGATATCTCGTCATTAGAAAAAACTGAACAGATCTTATTCTCGTCATTATTAAAAAATCCTCAACTTCTTGATGACGAGTATCTAGTCATTAGTAAAATTGTTCAGAACGCGATGGATTAGATATCGTGTGTATTAGGGTTAATAAATTATATTAGATCTGACACAACTGGTGTTGCATTGAACTCCATGGCATTTCACTCATGAGATCTCATATTTGCGCACCTCAAGAATACCTTTTGAGGGAATTGGGCTTAAACTCGATTGCTATGAATGGAACCCTTTACAAGGCACACGGCGCAATTGAATCAAATATTAGTATACATTAAACTCGTGCAATCGAACTTCCGTGTATTAACGTATTCGTAACAATCCGAAATTCGTGAAATGAATAAAATAAATCTAAGCAATCAAGGATATGAATATATAACATAAAAGGAATGAAGTAATCATTGGGCATTTAAGTAATGAATTTCGTAAGTCTTATGTGAATTGGAGATGTAACTTTTTGCCATTTTGGGTTTTGAAATTTTCTGAATTGCATTTTTTTATGTTGCGTCATTGGAGGTTTCGAGTTAAAAACACATAAAAAAGTTTAGCTGATGCATTATTAAAGATTTACATTATTAAGACTACATAAAGCTCTGCTGCGGCATTTTAACATAAATTAAAATTAATTTATTTCCTGAAGAGAAATTATAAGTCAATCGATATTTAATCTCTTAACATTTTCCCAAAGTTATGTATGAGATTCAGTTTTTTATGCATGATGCAGTTCGTATCATTTCTGAAGAAAGAATTATTGTGGATAATCATATATATTTTAATTTGCACTATGGTAGGTAGGTATTTTAATTAACGTCACACTGGAGCAACACAACGGACTATTGGCGACGGTCCGGGATCAATCCCAAAGGGAAAAGATCCGAGGACAACACAACGTAATTTTGAACCATGGTCAGATGACGAGGTCACACCTGAGCTGGCACACCACTCTCCAAACTTCCACACCACCCCAACGTGAGGACATTTGAGACCACGGCAGATTAAACGTGCACCAGCCCCCTTTGTACATTGGTTGGATTCGAACTCGCAACCCTTTGGTTGCTAATCCGTTACTCTTCCAACAGGGCTACCGCGGAACGTGTACTATGGGGATTTATCGTTAATTTGAGTTGAGAAAATAGAAGAAAACAAAATTGTATCAACACAAATTTCCAGGTCATCATCACCACACCTCACTTATTTCTAAATTAAAGATCAGGATTCTATACGTCATTTTATTAAATATTTTCCATTACTTATAGTCCATTATATAGTCCATTTACTTATAATATACGGGTATAAGTATATTATAAGTAAATGGAACTGATAAATCTAAACTCACTATTAAGATACTAACAATTTGAAATCACGAAAGAAAAGCACCGACAATTGTTCTGTTGATCAGTCTTGCTCTTCGCCACCAAAAGCAATTCATATCGGTTTTGAAAAATCTAACAGATATTCAAAAACACTAACGAAAATCACATCTTTGCTCATTAGCTCTCCTGGTGGTTGTCTCGACCAGGTATCTCGTCATTAGCAAAACTGACCACATCTGATGGACGAGATATCTCGTCATTCTTAAAAAAACTCATCAGATTTTGACCATGTAGCGATAAAAAAAATCGGCAATATCTTGAAAAATCATCAATATCTTGATACGATAAATCGCTTCATCAGCAAAATTGGTCAGATCTTGATGGACGAGATATCTCGTCGAAACCACTTGAAGGGTTATAAACGAAATTCGGAAAGAAACTGAAACTGTTCATTATATTTTGAGAAAAGTAAAAGGTATTGAAATATACTAACGAAGATCACAATGAGCAGGGGTGTAGCGGTAGCCCGGTTGGAAGAGTAACGGACTAGCAACCGGAGGGTTGCGAGATAGAATCCAACCAAAGACCTTCGTGTACAAGGGGGCTGGTACACGTTAAATCTGCCATGGCCTCAAATGTCCTCACGTTGGCGTGGTGTGGAAGTTTGGAGAGTGGGGTGCCAGCTCAGGTGTGACCTCGTCATCTGACCGTGGTTTGAAATTATGTGATGTTGTCCTCGGATCTTTCCCTTCGGGGATTGATCCCGGACAGTCGCCAATAGCCCGTTTGGTTGCTCCAGTGCGACGTTAATTAAAATATCTACCTACCACAATGAGCATGTTTTTAATGAGCAAAGAATTAAGGTACACGCCTCAATTATTTGCTCACGTAAAACGAATCCAGAATTAAACGAAGTGTTAGCATGAATCCATATCTAAAATTATCATTATAATCAGACTGAAAATAAAATTAAAAATACACCCGCTAAATATCCAGGGAAAACGTCTTAAATATATAATTGCAACATGAAGACCACAACGAATTAGTTTCTAATCGTTCCCACAAGACATCCGTACGGGAAAAATAACGACATTTTGAACTTTACCACTCCATCATATACCGAAGTAAAATTGAAAGAAAACGGATTTCGAGTTGCATGAACCGGAAAATTAGATCCTTTGATTAATTGGGGGTAAGCTCTAATTGGACGGGAAAAGCACATAATCTTCTTTCTTCACTTTAATTTACTGCGCAAAACTGTTACAGGACATACGGTCTTGCTTCTCTTGGGTAACATGTAAGTAATTTGTATCCTTGGGGAAAAATAACACCCGAAGACCAATTTCCTATTAAAACCATGTGCTCCAAGGAACACGTTGGAAGAAAAAACAAGTGGTGATAGAACGAATACCATTTGTTATCGGATCAATGTTCTTCTTTGGAAACAATCACACTAGGACTTTCCTTAACTGTGCAAAGGACTTGTTTGATTTCTACATAAATCAAGCTTTTTTGTGAATAGAAAGTCCAATAAGAATCCAGTTATACTGAGAAACCGGGGTTTCTATTTCAGTTGTATTGATGTTTCTGCCAAGAGATTGTTTTAAAAGTCAATTGACTAAAACAAGGAAATTGGGAGTGTTTCTTTCAAGTAAATTAGATTAGTTTTCTTTCTCTGGGTACAATCTTTCCTAAGAAAATCTCTGTAGCTTATGCATTTTGGTCGAAACTTTTTAAATGAATCTTTAAGACTGGTGTTTCTGAACTATTGGATAAAAGAGCCGTTGTGAAATATTTAAATTCTTTGTTACTTTCTTCCTTGAGCGATACATCTAATTTGTAGAATTCACTGACAAAAATATGTGAGACATTCTGTGCAAGCAAATCAAATGGAATACGACGATTTTATTTTTACTCTACACATTCTCTCGCATGCTATACATCGTGGTTATCTTGTCTATCGCCTTTTAGGCAGCGTTTGGCGTTTGATCTAATTTATGTTGATCCATCTATCATACACTGCTGGCCACCGTAAATGCAACACCCTGAAGGAAGCATGCAAATAATATGAAATTTACAACATGCATTAGCGGAGGTGAGATATGCAAATGATTAGAATTTCAGCGCAGACGCACATCACGCGCGCCTGTGGTGCCACTTCAAAGCGCTATTTAAGGCTTGCAGATTTCGACGATTTCAAGTACGGCAATTGTGTTTTTCTTGTGGTTTTTTCAAAAAAACGATCAATTATGCCTCGTAGAAAACAGCGATCATCTTTTGATCAAATATCCGAGTTCGACAGAGGAAGGATAGTGGCCTACCGAGATTGTGGATTATCTTTCAGGGAAATCGGTAGTCGTGTTGGACGAAACCAAACAACTGTAATGCGGATATGTGATCGTTGGATGCAGGAGGGTACGACGGACCGACGTGTTCGATCGCATCCACCTCAGTGCACCACTTCACGTGATGACAGGCATATTGTGCGTATGGCAGTGACGGATCGCTCAGCCACATCACGAACCATAGCACAGCACATTCAGTCTGTACCGCATCATCCAGTGTCTGCGCGTACCATTCGACGCCGTTTACAGCAGAGTGGTCTGTCCGCAAGACGTCCATTGCTTCGTCTACCCTTGACGCAGAACCACAGACGTTTCCGCCGCCAATGGTGCGATAAAAGAAGGATGTGGACGGCAGAATGGAATGAAATTGTCTTTACTGACGAGTCACGCTTCTGTCTGCAACACCACGATGGTCGGATTCGAGTCTGGAGACACCGTGGAGAGAGGATGCTGAACAGCTGCGTTATGCACCGCCACACTGGTCCTGCACCGGGTATTATGGTATGGGGCGGTATTGGATATCACTCTCGCACTCCTCTAGTACGCATTGCCGGTACTTTAAACAGCCAGCGCTACATCTCCGAGGTGTTGGAGCCAGTTGTCCTTCCTTACCTTCAGGGCTTGCCCACAGCCATATTTCAACAGGATAATGCGCGACCACACGTGGCACGCATTGTCCAAGGGTTCTTCGTCAATCGCCAGATTGAATTGCTTCCCTGGCCAGCTCGCTCTCCGGATCTTTCGCCGATAGAAAACATGTGGTCCATGATTGCTCAACGATTGACCCAGAATACATCCCCAGCTGCCACACCAGATCAACTTTGGCAACGTGTGGAAGCTGCTTGGTCTGCTGTACCCCAAGAACACATCCAAAGTCTCTTTGAATCAATGCCGAGGCGTGTGGCAGCGGTGATCTCCAACAATGGCGGCTACTCTGGCTACTGATTTTGGCAGGAACCACACTTCACAGAAGTCTATAAATTTAATCATTTGATACTTGGTCAACATGTTATCTACAAAATAAATTTTGTTGTGATATCTCTTGTCTTTCTTGGTGTTGCAATTTGGGTGGCCAGCAGTGTACATCAATTCGGAATTTATTGTGAATACTCAACAATTAACTTACAATTTGAACGATCGAAGTTCCGATTTATATTAATATTGCAATAGTAGTATGATATGGTATTTTAATCAACGTTCACTGGAGCAACACAACGGACTATTGGCGACGGTCCGGGATCAATCCCAAAGGGAAAAGATCCCAGGACAACACCACGTAATTTCGAACCACGGTCTGATGACGAGGCAACACCTGAGCTGGAACGGCACTCTCCAAACTTCCACACCACGCAAACGTGAGGATATTTGAGGCCACGACAGATTTAACAAGCACCAGCCACCTTTGTAGACGTCGGTATTTGGTTGAATTCGAACTCGCAACCCTCTGGTTGCTAATTCGTTGCTCTTCCAACCGGGCCACCGCGGCCCCCCGGATATTGATTAAAGGTTTGTGATTGCAGCGTTGTTTGGTAGCTTTCAAATGATACCATATAAGAGTAGCAGTCCTCACTCTGCACTTTCAATTCAAAGTTACACTGTCCCAAAGCTCGCCAAGCACCATAGGATTTGGACCATATTGAGAACCTCCGATCAGTGCGCTCCGAAGGTCATGTCAGGTATGGCCATCCTTTGTGTACCAGACGCTATATTTACCTTCTGGGTGTTTCTTCTAGTTCTGAAATCACAAGACAAAACAGTTGTAACGTTCGTCTTTTCATGTATGCCCCAGTACTGTTCCGATTTCAAAGACGTATTCAAGTCAAAATACACAGACCATATAAGGTGTAGTATAACTCAAATGCATTGAGTAAAATTGAATAGTAAATCTCTATGAAGTTATGAAGTCGGTGCATGAGTAGTCTTTGCGAAGTTATAAAGCCATTGAATGATTTCAACTTTAGAGTGGAAATTTGTGTCTTGGAAATGTTAGGATTCAAAGTTGGAGCAGAACTTTTCATTCAAGATAAACTTGACATCATTTGGAACTTTCCAATGACATGGAGCCTTTTGACTATCAGAAGAGAATATGAAACCAATTCAGATGAATTCGGGAGGTAAAATCGGATAATACAGCTTACAGATAGATGGCCCTTCATTTCTAAAGTATATTGCCTGCGTGGTTATGTTATGGAATTATATATGAATTCTCTGACACTTATTTAAAACCAGAACAGATGTTCCTGTTGAAACTGGAAATTCTCGTTGAAACTGGATGGCAATAGGACTAGTTTAATCAATCTTCCGTAGCTCATGTTGATTAGTTGAATTAGTTGAAATGTAACTTATCATACCCCCGAAAAGTTTTTCAATGATACATAATCTCCAATTGCGTTTATCCATCTAATATATATATATATATATATATATATATATATGTATATATATGTATATATATATATATATATATATATATATATATGTATATATATATATGTATATATATATGTATATATATATATATGTATATATATATATGTATATATATATATGTATATATATATATGTATATATATATATATGTATATATATGTATATATATGTATATATATGTATATATATGTGTATATATATCCTATTATATATATATATGTATACATATATATATATGTATACATATATATATATGTATGTATGTATATATATATATGTATGTATGTATATATATATATGTATATATATATACATATATATATATGTATGTATATATATATATATATATATAATAGGATGCATGTGTATATATGTATATGTATATTTTCTATACAAATGTACACCGTTTGACCAATCCACATCAAATTTGGTACACTTATACACTTTAGAACATTGCGGTCGGTCAGCATAGGCTACCTCTTAACCCCCGATCTATTGGCCCTAGGGGGCTAAAAACTATTCGAAATCGACATAGAAATAACATTGAGCATAGATTGATTGCTTTAGGCAGCTATGTTGCTTTATCAGTGTTGATCGAAAAATAATTTTTTCCGAAACAAATTAAATTACAATATTTATGTTGACTTTTTAGTTCTTCCCATGATGCAAATAAATTATAGATATTTTATTGATGAAGAAAGAATATTTTAAAATATTTATTTTTGCAAGGAAATTCAAATGGTTTTCAGGAGTTCAAGGATTATTTCCAAGGAAAGTTGGTGTATATTTCGACCAACTTTTCTTAAATAATTTATTGAATACGTAATGATTTGTAGAATTCTGTTTCATAAGCTTTTTAGGTAAGGCGTATAATTTATTTTAAAATGTCCGGAATAGATACATGTGAATCCTCCGTTGAAAGCAGTGATTTTCTTTCTTAAAAATTCTGTGAAATCAACCTTCTGCTTTTTGAAAAAAATTTATCTATTCAGTTTAATTTGTCTACACCGATTGCATTTATTTCTAACCCAAGCACCGTTATTCCGAAAAGCACAAACGAAAAACTCATTGATCATAAAAGCATAATTTTGCTACTCGGTATCTGGCAGCACCAGAATTAATGTTTACTTTTTTTTCATAAAACTTTATAGAACTTTCTAGAAAGTTGGGGAAACGGAAACTTCCTTGAACTCATGGTGGAGAACATTCCAGCACCCACTCGATTCTTAGCTGGTCGTATTTAAAGGAAGCTAACTCGGTAAGTCTTCCAGTTTATCATCTTTCAGTGAATCTGACAGTTTTAATTCGCTCTTTTAGTTGATTGTATAAGTGTTTCCTACTTTATTTGACATTTGGATTTTGGATTTATATTTCTAAACTGATGTAAGTACTTCATAATTTTGAATTTGTTTTTTCGTTAATTTTAGCTTTTTTTGTGTTCTATAATATATTTCATTGTTCAGTGAGAGTGTGCCATTTGCTTAATTTATGAAATAGTTTTTTGTACTCTTTTACAGATTTCTTTGTTGTAGCAATGCCTCCAAGGAAGCGGAAGGCGATCGGCCAAGTGCAGTCAACGGCTAAGATGATGAAAGATAAGCGTAGTCAAGAAACTTCCGAGGAGACGAATAGAAGACTTGCGATTGCGAGAGAGAGAGAGCTACTACATTTAGAGCAACAGAGATGGCACAGCAGTGTGAGGCCCGACTTCAGGATAAGAGAGATAGAGCTACTACCTTTAGAGAAACAGAGACGGCACAGCAGCGTCAGGCCCGACTACAGGATAAGAGATAGAGCCAAACGATCACGGACTGCGTACCATTTTAGCTTAGCTTTGGAAGAATTCCACTACAATTCACATAAAGGCTACTCGCTGTATGTAAGTGTTACCATCGGAAAAATGGAAATGGTTTGTAGTTACTGTCAAGTCAAAAAGTTTAAATCAGAGTCTACTGGTATTTGCTGCAAAAATGGAAAAGTTAAACTCTGCCAACTGGAACCACCACCACAAGAACGTTAGACTTACGCAACAGGAGATACGTCAGAGTCGAAGCATTTTCTTAGTAACATCAGAAAATACAACTCATGTCTCCAAATGACATCATTCGGCGCCACATCAGTTGTTGGAGAGCCCGGATTTCCGTCGACTTCAAGGTGCAAGGGCAGATTTACCATAGATCGAGATCGTTGCTTCCGCTGCCAGATCAACCACCAAAATTTCTACAACTATATTTTATTCAAAACGAACAAATGGAAACTGATCAGAGGTGCGCCTACATCTCGGGAACAAGACGTCAGATTGTGTTAAACGTACAGAGGATATTTCATGAGAACAATAATCTTATTAAAACGTTTGAAACAGCATTGGAACGCATGCCAACAGATGAATATAAAGTAGTCATAAGAGCAGACCGAAGACCAGCAGGCGAACACGAGCGGCGCTTTAACTCTCCTCAAGCAGATCAAGTTGCAGTGGTGATATCAGGAGATGAATTGCATCAACGGGATATCGTTATTCAACGACGAGGTGAATTATTGCAGCGCATTTTGGAAACACATCAAGCTTATGATGCTCTGCAGTACCCAGTGATATTCCTCCATGGTGAAGATGAATATCATTTTAATCTGAGGCAGATCAACCCAAGAACAGATGAAACAACCAGCAAGAAAGTTTCAGCGATGGATTTCTATGCGTACAGATTAATGGTTCGAGATACTGAGCAGAACCACGTATTGAACTGCAGGCAATTGTTTCATCAGTTCATCGTCGATATGTACGCAAAAGTTGAGAGTGAGCGTCTCCTTTACATTCGTCTAAATCAACGTAAACTGAGAGTTGACGAGTATATTCACCTGAGAGATGCTGTGGCAAATGAGGGGAACGTTGAAAACCTCGGTGCCTTAGTCATACTACCATTTACAGAAGTCCCAGACACATGCACGAATACACGCAAGATGCTATGACGAACGGGAGACCAGACTAATGTATCACCTTCACCTGCAATCCGACTTAGACGGAGATCAAGGAGGTTCTTACCAATGGTCAATTACCCAGTGAGCGCCACGACTTGATTGCGCGAGTATTTAAACAGAAGCAGTTGAAACTGATTGACGTTATAACAAAGGGCCATGTATTTGGAGTGCCGAGATGCTGGATGTATACGATTGAATTATTATTTTATTTATATGATGAGTTTTATATTTTTACATGAATATTATGAATATTTGATTGATAAAAAAAGGATATTTAAAATATTTCATTTTTCATAATTTACATTTTGTAATGGAACACGAAAAACTTCAGCGCATTAATCATAAAAGCGTAATTTTGTTATTTTAGTTTCGGCAAACCAGAATTAATGTTTTATTATTTTATAAATTTGATTTAGAATCCCGTGTTTGTTTGAGTTAACACAGAGAAATGTTGCAGTCATATTTGAGCATTACTAAATTTCATAAATCATTATCGTCTTTATCAATATTTTCAAATGTCTTTTTTCGAATTGCTCTATTTCAGAATACACTCAGGCAGTCGAAATTCGACACTGCGCATTATTCGTTTTTTAGAATTCTGCATTTTTTCGTCGGAATTTCGTTTCTGTTTGTATTTATGTCTTAACCTTTTACATATTGCAATATATTCAGGAATTCAATGCATATATTTGCGTTCGAAGTATATTGCAGAAGCTATGAAAAAGTTAAAACGAATTTTCCGTACAACTTAAATGATTGCATTTTTCTGTGAAAGAAAAGTGATTATTCTAATTCAGTTTTCAGGCAACATTTAACCATTTCAACCCGAGCAACGCCGGGTAATTCAGCTAGTAGGTAGATAAAAATAAGCATAAGCTACAACAGAAGACTAATACTAATATCGTGATAAAACTGGAATACTTTTCCTAGCTTAATGATTTCAAACAGTACTTTTTCACTCTATATCAACCAACTTTCCTTAAAAATTCGTAGATTATGACATTTCTTTCTAATATATTTTTGTTTTATGAGACTTTTTCCGTAAAGCTTAATGTAAATGTCTGTATTGTTTTGTGATAGAATCTGTTTCCTGTACGAACTCCTGAATTGACGTCCCTTGACGATATTTTAAGATAATTTCGTTATCTATCGAGTGAGAGCTTTCAATAACCGGAAGTAAAATTATCGTCTTCCGGTGATTTGTTTGCTTACACCAAATACCCTCTCACATGTTTAGTAATAATATCTTATGGGAAATAAATAGTAAACTTTGGACAGATAAAGCTAAGATGAAAATGGGAAATACAATTATATGTAAATCAGTATTAAAATTTGAACATACGTTATTATTATGCGGTATTTGTATTCCATATCTATGAAATAAATAAAAATTTTAATACATTACTTTCCTTAAATAGTTTTTCTCGCATAACTTTTCCCAAAATGGCAACGCGTGATGATCACGCATTTCATTTAAATGTCTTTTTGTTTCTCAAAATTTAAGGTTTCATTCAAATAGTCGATCTAAAATGTGAAGCATAATTTACATAATAGAAAATCAATATCAATCAATTTTCAATTAAAACCTGAAGTAAATATCACTAATTTACGAATCATGTCCAATCGCGAACGTGGAATTTCATCTGAAGACGAATATTTCACCGATTCCGATGGTGATGATAATGTTTCTGTCATAATTCTATCAAGCAATGAGAGGATATCAAGTGCCAGTAGAACTTCTTCAAATTATTCTGATTCGGAGAACTGGACTGAACAAATGGATGTCGCTAATGGTAATGTAGTGCAAATGTTGGACACTGGAAGACAACCTAGTCTTCTAGTTGGACTGGAAAAAGACAACCTAGGACATGAAGACATCTGGTCAAATCTTCCATCCTTGTCTGTAGAAAAGATATATACTTTCCTCAGCCGTTCAGATCAATACCGGATGTCTTTAGTATGCAGAAGGTGGTCGAAAGATTACAGTTCTCCAAGCCTCTGGAAGACAATTAAATTCTACTTACCGGAATATGACTACTCCTCAGAAATCTACCCAGAAATACGATTCGCCAGAAAGTATGGATCGATGTTTAGACACGTTGAAATCATTTGCAAGCGAGTTAAGACTCAAATGTTAGGTATCATATGGAAACAACTGAAACTGTTTCTGCAGACTCTAACCACCGAATCCCAGCTCCAGTCCATCAAATTCATCAATATGGGGAAATACTTTCGTTACTTGGACTCCTTCATCCATCACGACATATTCCGAGTCATCGTGAATTTTTTTAAATCGCAAAGAAACCTCGCGACCGTCGAATTCCTCGACAGTCGTTTCACCAGAGATGAAGGGGTGGAGATACTGAAAACCCTCACCGAAGCAAGTGAAAAAACCCTAAGAACACTATACTTGAACGGGTTTGTCATAGATAGCGTGAACTTCGAAGAAAGTAGTGAGTACGTTGCTAACTTATCGAGAGTATTCAACAGGCTTCTGTGCATTCAAACTCTTTACATCGAATACACGAAGGTGTTTGAAGACATACTGCGGATTTGCCAGGAGAATACTATGGATGAAGGCTCACCAGGTTCATCCACTGATGGTAAATGGTCTCTGTCTTCTCTAAACTTATACTGTGAGGGCTCAAGGCAACCTGGCTATCGTGGAATTCCATCTTCCAGTTGGAAATACCTAAACAGAGCCTGCCCTGATCTAAAAGTAAATCTAGATTTGACGTCAACCATACACGCTCGTAATGAGATTGAACATTTCATTGTACGATTCATGCCACTTCAGAAGCTGGAGATGAGGTTAGACAAGACATCCGTGTCGCCTAGGACTGACATGAGTTTTTTGTTCAACCACCTCATAGACTGCAAGTGCAATGATCACTTGGAAGTGGTGAATGTCATTTGGATTCCTCCTATTACCAATCTCGCAGGTACATTAATCCCTTTTCTCCAAGCTTGTCAGAAACTTCGGGCAATTCAAATCCATGCTCGGTACTGTATTAGCGGTATTGAGGATGTATGTAAAGCTCTGTTGGAAAACCGGCCCTCGTGTCTGAAGTCAGTAACTCTGTGGTTTAATGATGTCCGAAACGAAGAAGACGAAGGTAACCTAGCAGCGCTTTCGGACGAATATTATCCACTGCTTCAGGTTATAGGTATAGAAATATTTTTGATAGTGGATCCGGGAAGACGACTTAGACGACGACACTCTTAAAATACATCAATCTAAATGGTGATGAATGCCTGTCTTGTTTCAACAATAGACAAATTAATTTATATTTTCAATTGATTCGATAAGAAATCATCGTTGATTTGTTCTTCATCCAAAATAATTATGTGGTATGCTATAATTGATGTGTTTGTTTCAATTCTGTGAATCTATTATGAAGTTTTAAATGCAATATTAAACATATTTTAATCAATGTCTTTCACTTGTTGAGGTTCATAAAATTAAGTGCTCATTGTTTTTTTACATCATTGCAGCTCAATCGGTGCTTTCAGACTGATAACACACCGACCACAACCAGCAGAAAATTTTATTTTTTCTTCTTTTGTAATGCATGTATAGTCGTTTAGTACCCTGTATTCCACCACTAGAGCTAATCAAACTTACTATAATATTTTACTAACATTGATTATCAAGTAAAAATTAAAAAACACAAATAAGACATTTCTCAAACCTAACGATTTAGGTTTCACTTTTGTACTAGGGTTTCATTTGGAGTAATTGTTTCTTAAGTTAGATAAGAGCCGTTTACAGAATTAAAACAAAATCTGTACCAATTCTGTCGATTTATTATACGAGGAGTGTTCAAATGAAAAGGTACGAAACGTCGTAAAAACCAAACCGGTTGAAATTTGAATATGCCGCTTTGGGATAACGTAGTGAGACATCTAAGGAAGCGAATGCACGAGTACCGGCGTGGTTGTGCGCATGCGCGGGCGCCCGCACATGACGCATAAGAGAAGCAGTTGTGTGTTGTTGTGTGTTCCGTCCAATTGACGCGGCAGTGCGTGTGAGGACACCATGGCGTTCACATTGCAAAATTCGATGATTGAGGAGCAGCGAGGTGTTATCAGATTTCTGATTGCGGGAGGTGTTAAACCGGTAGGTGAGACACTCCGTAGCCTACGCAAGTCCATCAAGAGCAAACGGCCTGGGCTGCTCACGGAGGGAGTGATTCTGCTCCACGATGACGCGCGTCCACACGTCTCCAGGGTCACACAAAGTGTACTGGCCAAGTTCAAGAGGGAGCAGCTTGAGCATCCGCCCTGCAGCCCGGACATATCGCCCTACAACTTCCATCTGTTTTGTCCGCTAAAAAACATCTCAAAGGGAAGCGCTTCAACTCGGACGACGAACTGAAGGACACAGTGGAGGACTGGCTCTTGTCACAGCCGCAGGAATTCTAGGAACAGGGAATCCTTCGGCTCGTGAAACAGTAGGATAGTTGTGCTCAGTCCTCTGGTGATTACTTTTGAATAAAGACTTCAATTATACCCACAGTGTCGTTTTGTACCTTTTCATTTGAACACCCCTAGTATTATTCCAAATTAAACGTATGCACTCATAACAGATAAACCATTGATAACTCATTTTCAACGCTTCAAATAAATGCTTGTCTACCTTTGAAAAGTATGTGTTGTTTTTTTGCGATCCACGCCCCCCCCCCCCGGCTCACCGCGAGGTTTAGAGCCCAGATTAGGGGGGCGGGAGAAGGTGATTCCCAGCAGAAGAAGCAATGGGACACCCCCTCCCTCGGGCAGGGCAGACACACGCCCACCCCTCAGGGCGCTCGTACGGCATTTATTGAATGCTATATACATATTACAATATAAATACATTTCATTTTACATTTAGCAATTAATTCGAACATCAATAAGCAACATGGTGAACACAACAAACAAAACGCAATTTAGAATTTTCACAATTTAGAGGGCAATGCCACAATGTACAGATAACCCAAATAGGATAGCAGATGTAAAAAGATAGATACGCGGTACATAAGAAAGTCTATAAGTCAATTTGTTCCGTAACAGCAGGCCCCACCCAAAACAAAGCATGAGAATCAGAACAAAACAGAACATAAAAAACAGGACAAATAAACCATTAATAAATACAATAAAACATTAAAAAGTCACATAAAATACAAGGTATCATAAATAAAAAAAAATGAAACATTAAGACAACATAAGGAGGAGAGAGGGGAAACAAGCAATCTATATACACTGCTGGCCACCCAAATTGCAACACCAAGAAAGACAAGAGATATCACAACAAAATTTATTTTGTAGATAACATGTTGACCAAGTATCAAATGATTAAATTTATAGACTTCTGTGAAGTGTGGTTCCTGCCAAAATCAGTAGCCAGAGTAGCCGCCATTGTTGGAGATCACCGCTGCCACACGCCTCGGCATTGATTCAAAGAGACTTTGGATGTGTTCTTGGGGTACAGCAGACCAAGCAGCTTCCACACATTGCCAAAGTTGATCTGGTGTGGCAGCTGGGGATGTATTCTGGGTCAATCGTTGAGCAATCATGGACCACATGTTTTCTATCGGCGAAAGATCCGGAGAGCGAGCTGGCCAGGGAAGCAATTCAATCTGGCGATTGACGAAGAACCCTTGGACAATGCGTGCCACGTGTGGTCGCGCATTATCCTGTTGAAATATGGCTGTGGGCAAGCCCTGAAGGTAAGGAAGGACAACTGGCTCCAACACCTCGGAGATGTAGCGCTGCCTGTTTAAAGTACCGGCAATGCGTACTAGAGGAGTGCGAGAGTGATATCCAATACCGCCCCATACCATAATACCCGGTGCAGGACCAGTGTGGCGGTGCATAACGCAGCTGTTCAGCATCCTCTCTCCACGGTGTCTCCAGACTCGAATCCGACCATCGTGGTGTTGCAGACAGAAGTGTGACTCGTCAGTAAAGACAATTTCATTCCATTCTGCCGTCCACATCCTTCTTTCATCGCACCATTGGCGGCGGAAACGTCTGTGGTTCTGCGTCAAGGGTAGACAAAGCAATGGACGTCTTGCGGACAGACCACTCTGCTGTAAACGGCGTCGAATGGTACGCGCAGACACTGGATGATGCGGTACAGACTGAATGTGCTGTGCTATGGTTCGGGATGTGGCTGAGCGATCCGTTACTGCCATACGCACAATATGCCTGTCATCACGTGAAGTGGTGCACTGAGGTGAATGCGATCGAACACGTCGGTCCGTCGTACCCTCCTGCATCCAACGATCACATATCCGCATTACAGTTGTTTGGTTTCGTCCAACACGACTACCGATTTCCCTGAAAGATAATCCACAATCTCGGTAGGCCACTATCCTTCCTCTGTCGAACTCGGATACTTGATCAAAAGATGATCGCTGTTTTCTACGAGGCATAATTGATCGTTTTTTTGAAAAAACCACAAGAAAAACACAATTGCCGTACTTGAAATCGTCGAAATCTCCAAGCCTTAAATAGCGCTTTGAAGTGGCGCCACAGGCGCGTGTGATGTGCGTCTGCGCTGAAATTCTAATCATTTGCATATCTCACCTCCGCTAATGCATGTTGTAAATTTCATATTATTTGCATGCTTCCTTCAGGGTGTTGCATTTACGGTGGCCAGCAGTGTATATAAAATAGGATGTGTGTGTATGTATGTATATTTTCTATACAAATCTACACCGTTTGACCAATCCACACCAAATTTGGTGCACTTACACTTTAGAACACTGCGGTCAGCATAGGCTAATTCTTAACCCCCGATCTATTGGCCCTAGGGGCTAAAAACTATTCGAAATCGACATAGAAATAACATTGAGCATAGATTGATTGCTTTAGGTAACTATAGTTGCTTTACCAGTGTTGATCGAAAAACAATTTTTTTCCGAAAAAATTAAATTACAATATTTATGTTTGAACTGACTTTTTAGTTCTTCCCGTGATGTAAATAAATTATAGATATTTTATTGATGAAGGATAGAATATTTTAAAATATTTATTTTTGCAAGGAAATTCAAGGAAATTTTTTCAGGAGTTCAAGGATTATTTTCAAGGAAAGTTGGTGTATATTTCGACCAACTTTCCTTAAATAATTTATTGAATACGTAATGATTTGTAGAATTCTGTTTCATAAGCTTTTTAGGTAAGGCGTGTAACTTATTTTAAAATGTCCGGAATAGATACATATCAATGAATCCTCCGTTGAAAGCAGTGATTTTCTTTCTGAAAAATTCTGTAAAATCGACCTTCTGCTTTTTGAAAAAATTTTATCTATTTAGTTTAATTTGTCTACACTGATTACATTTATTTTTAACCCAAGCACCGTTATTCCAAAAAGCACAAACGAAAAAGTCATTGATCTTAAAAGCGTAATTTTGCTACTCTATTTGACAGGTGTAATGTGCATTTTGTTATTCTTGCTCCTGGAGGTGAAACTAAAAATATTGTGTATAATCAAGTTTTGTGTTACATTTATATTACAGTGAATTTGTAAAATATTTTACTTCATGATGTGTGTACTGTCCTTATACTTTTAAAAACCTGTTAATGTAATTACTTTGATTTTACACTATAGATTGATTTGATTCATTTTCCTGTCTAATAGATGATTGGGATAAATATCCGGGAAAAGCCATGTTTCGGTCATGTTTGAGCATTACTAAATCTAACTTTTAATTGATTGTATAAGTATTTCCAACTTTCTTTGTGACAGGTGTAATGTGCATTATTGAATTAAAGTTCATTATTATTATTGTATTTCTATGATGAGTTTTATATTTTTACATGAATATTATGAATATTTGATTGATAAAAAAATGATATTTAAAATATTTGATTTTCCATAATTTACATTTTGTATAATGGAACACGAAAAACTTCAACTCAATCATAAAAGCGTAATTTTGTTATTTTAGATTTGGCAAACCAGAATTAATATTTTATTATTTTATAAATTTGATTTAGAATCCCGCGTTTGTGCATTTTAGTTAACACAGCGAAATGTTGCAGTCATATTTGAGCATTACTCAATTTCATAAATCATTATCGTCTTTATCAATATTTTTCAAATGTCTTTTTTCGAATTGCTCTATTTCAGAATACACTCAGGCAGTCGAAATTCGACACTTTGCGCATCTTTCGTTTTTTAGAATTCTGCATTTTTTACGTCGGAATTTAGTTTCTGTTTGTATTTATGTCTTAATCTTTTACATATTGCATTATATTCAGGAATTAAATGAATATATTTGCGTCCGAAGTATATAGTAGAAGCTATGAAAAAGTTAAAACGTATTTTCCGCACAACTTAAATTATTGCATTTTTCTGTGAAAAAAAGTGATTATTCTAATTCACTTTTCAAGCAACATTTAACCATTTCAACCCGAGCAATCTCCAAAGTTCGCTATTACGTCACGCGATTTGATTAGATGATGAATCAATGTTGAGCGTCTTCTCCCGTCCAGTGGACCAATCAGATGAGTGTTGGGTTCCATCACGCAGAAGATTTATTTATTTATTTATTTCAATTAACGTCACACTGGAGCAACACAATGGGCTATTGGTGACGGTCCGGGATCAATCCCAAAGGGAAAGATCCGAGGACAACACCACGTAATTTTGAACCATGGTCAGATGACGAGGCAACACCTGAGCTGGCACCCCACTCTCCAAACTTCCACACCACGCCAATCACGCAGAAGAAAATAGGTTCACGTGACTACTAGTTTTGGTCACATGATACTGGGCACGCTAAAAGTTACCATTGCTCACTTTACTTTTATATTTCCTCTATGGTATGCCTACTACGAAGGCTGCTAGCGCAATGATTTATACTGGTTATAATACTCTTTATTGCAAATAACTATTATTTTGATCACTTTAAAAATATGAAGGCTTTAATTACCATAAGAGGTAGATCGATATTCGACTGTATTTTTATACCCGCTAGACTATACCCAAGTTTCTCTCCTGATGAGAAATCGAGTTAAAATGTCAACTTGCTGTATGATAGCTAATGTTTAAATTTAAAACTAGGTAGGGAGCATTAATCAATCGATTGCACCAGTGAAATCTAAAGTGTGACCGAATAATTATAGGTTTGCGATCTTCGGGTCAATTATAAGATATGTCGTATAAATTTAAAAAAAAATTTAGAACTGAATAGATGAAAACAAAATTACCCAGAGGAATCCTTCATTTGAGGGAGGAGTACGAATTCGAATCCAATCAAAAATCTGTCGTGGCCTCAAAACTCCTCACGTTCGCATGGTGTGGAAGTTTGGAGAGTGGTGTGCCAGCTCAGGTGTGACTTCGTCATCTGACCGTGGTTCAAAATTACGTGGTGTTATCCTTGGATTACCTTTCGGGTTTGATCCCGAACCGTCGCCAATAGTCTGTTGTTTTGCTCCAGTTAATTAAATACCATCCCACACAAGTGTTTTGGCTATCCCGGCAACCCTACATTATGCCATAAATATATGTTGAATAGGAATGTGTAATGTAGTTAGTATCCGACTTATACATAATGACTGGATTGATTTGGTAAAGGAAACAAAATTAGGAGCTCCAATACAGACGTCAACATGTATATTCTTCACAAAAGACTCATGCTTTTCTTAATAGAAATATGTGTATGCCTTCTTTCGCGGGGAGATCACAAAGACCCATTTACGATGGCCTAATCTGGAACTAGACTATCTGAAGAGTATTCTAAGGATAGGCTAGGGTTGAATACACCATGTCGTGTCCTCTTGAATGGAAGTTCCATTGTGCCGGATCCCTGAAAAGCTTTTAAAGGGTTTTGTTAGTCTCCAGCCCATTTTAGGAACCCAGTGCCGCTAATTATAGGCCTTACTCCGCGAGTGCTTTGATGAAGAATGAGGAGGATGGCAATTGTTTCCTGAATCCAGAGGTTAACAAATGTTTCTGGATCACAATAATCTTGGGAAATTGTGGTATGCTGTGGTGTGATTGAAGGCTGTACTTCAACCTCTTTAAGAGGCCGCGATAGCCCGGTTGGAATAGGAACGTATTAGGAACCGGAGTGTTGCGACTTCAAATCAAACCAAATGCTGTCGTGTAGAAAGGGGCCTGGAGCACGTTAAATCCACCGTGACCTCAAATGTCCTCACGTTGGAGCGGTGTGAAGTTTGGAGAGTAGGGTTCCTGCTCCAATAGCCCGTGTGTTTCTCCAGTGCGACGTTAATTAAAATACCAACCTATTCTGAGGAAAGAAGAAATGAAATGATTGATTCCAAATCCAAATATTCGTAGATCCTTTCTCTCTCTCTCTCTCTCTCTCTCTCTCTCTCACCCCCCCCCCCCCAAAAAAAAAATAAGGTTAAGTCATTAAGTGTGTTGTAACGTCTTGGTTCACGGGTAGCTAGACTAGTTACCATTGAAAGTATCCGTTTCTGGATTAATGTGTTTTATTTTACAATTTGTACAAAAGAAGTCAGAAAAATGAATGAAGAGTTCATTTAATGTTAGTTCATTGGAAGGTCCAAAGTTCTATCGAGGCGCTTAGGGCTGCTGGCAAGCCTCACAATTTCGCTCGGGGGAGTCTAATGCACGGCTACGGGTGAGCCTATTCTCAACAAAAATACTCAGATGAGTATAGAGTCCAAGGCAGGATATCTCAGTCTTTCCAGATAGGATCAGATCAATCTCCACTACTAGGATGAGCAGTTGCACAGATCTCTAGGAGGCTTCTCCTTCACGGCTACGGTCGAGCCTTTCTCGATAAAATTCTCAGGTGAGTATAGAATCCCAAGGTGGGATAAATTAGCCTTATCAGTTCTTGCGAACTTTAGATCTCGGTGAAGTCTCCACTACTCGGGTGAGTAGCGACACAGGTTTTCTCGGAGGGGTCTTCTTCACGGCTACGGCGAGCCCTTCTCAATAAAATACTCTGGCGAGTATAGAATCCCAAGGTGGGATAAATCAGCCTTATCAATTCTGGCGAACTTAAGATCTCAGCGAAGTCTCCACTACTCGGGTGAGTAGCGACACAGGTTTTCTCGGAGGGGTCTCCTTCACGGCTACGGCGAGCCCTTCTCAATAAAATACTCTGGCGAGTATAGAATCCCAAGGTGGGATAAATTAAGGTGTCCGACTACCTTCGGAAAGGATTTTTTGAAATAATTTGAAATTTGACTTTTTTTGTGCATTATATTATAGAATATGGTTAAAAACTTAGAGAATAACATATAAAAAAATAATTAATAATTTTTTTAAAATTTAAACCCCAAAAAGGGGTGAAAAATAGACAAAAACTAGCACCACCGCAAAACATGATAACTTAAATTTAAATTAAGATATTCTTATTTTGTAAATTTTATTTTGAAGATTGAAACCTCCTTTAGGGAATGTACCTCTCACATCATTGTAAACCAGTTCTTTTAAAAACTGGAGAGGTTCAAGTACAACCAAGAAGAAAATCTTCCATAAATTATAGCAACGCATAACTTTTATAATTAAAAATAAAAAAACTAATTAATGCACAATTACAGAAGTGGTACATTCCCTTTATAAACTCTTTGAAAGTATTCCTACCAAATTTCATAACATTTGAAGCATAACTTTTTGAGTTTTCATGTTTTGCGTAAAAGCAAAATTCTAAAATGTCAATTTCAAGAAAAAGCTAAAAACAAAATTCAATAATGAATCTTACCTTTAAATGGAAAATGTAGCTCTAAAATGATCCTGATTTATAAAGATCACCTTCTATAGAAGTTAAATCAACTACTTTTTTTTTCCTAATTGCCCTCAAAACCTTCCTGCGCTTCTTTGAAACGGGTGTTGTATGGCGCTTGGAATCACTGATTCTAATGCGATCCAAACTTTGGTAACCTTTTAATGTGAAGTAACCAAGATTTTCAACGTTCATCTTGCTTAAAACACTGGTGCAACCCTCAAATCCATCATTATATTGTATTACTGCATCATAAGCCCCTAATTTTACAGTTTTTAGGCTGACGAAAACCTCCTTCGGAACTCTCTGCCAAATAACACCATTGAAACTTTCATTGGCATTTTGAGTTTTGCCATGCAGACACTTATTCAAAAGTTCTCTGGTGCAAAGCTCTAAATACACTGGTTTGACTACATTTAAAATATTGTTGGGCAAACCAGAATGCTTGAGCTTTTCTGGTTCTTTCCCTTCGCTTACAGCTCGCTGGTAATAGCACCAACTGTCTACACCAATAGGGCACTGGCCATGCATCGGTTTCTTTGGTGATGAAGCACAATGAAACAAAGCTGCAATTACATTTTGCTGCATCATTTGTAAGTTGCCCACGTTAGAGCGAATCGCAATGCCATAATAATTTTGTAGTCTGTCGATAAAGACATCTGATAACTTGCCTTTACCAGACAGACCTTTGGTTTTGCTTTTCAATTTTCGCAGACGTGTACCCACCCGTTTTTGAATGTGCCCAATGCATTCCAGTTTTGAAACACTTTTTTCGCCATATGTGTTTTGGACGCACAAATAGCCTTTAGAATCCCCATCACCGTAGTATTTCGTGTACTTCAGCTTCCGAGTGCTCACTGACCTCTTGAAAATTCTGTCGACACCAACAGTTTCCATCTTTGCTGATGACCCTTTAAAATTGCACTGGCATATATGGTCAGCTTCCTGTGATTCAAATGACGGGTTTCTCTTCAGTTTCTGTAATCTTTTGCAAATTCTGCAGTATGAGGACATGACTTCTAAATCGAGAACCTTTCCCGTGTCAATTGAAATGGCAGCAACACAACCATTCAAAGAAGTGTACCCTCTACGCTGCCACGTTCCATCTACAGACACGCCGCATTCACTGTCTTCTCCCTTTGAACCAACTTCATCAGCTGCTTTTAACATTGAAGATTCAGCAACCTCGGACACAACTTTCAAGAGTTTCTCTTCATGGATGTTATACGCAGCTTTAGAAATTGGTGGCAAATTCAGCGTGGTGCACAGTTTATACGCTGAAGAAAATCCCTTTCCAATCTGCCTCATCCCATAAACTATTCTAGAGTTCACTTCAGGTACATTTTTGTTCTTTTTGGAGGAGGCAAAGCCTTTTACAAAATCACAATTGTGACATTTCAAAGAGAAGTGTGAGCACAATCCATACCTGGAGTCTTCAACTAAATGCAAACCAGAAGCAAAGCATTTGGGACATGGAAGCACCAAAAATATATTTATTAAAGTTTCCAGGTCGAAAATCCGATTACCATACAGTTCCTCATTCAAAACTTCGAATTTGGAAGAGCTAGATGCTTGCAGTTTTGAAGCACTGGCTGTGCACACTGGATCTTCAAGACTGTTAGTCTTCAGTGTTTTAGAGTGTTGATTACCTTTGAAGTGGTGTTTCTTCTTCCTGGCAATACTCTTTCCCATTTTGTAAAGAAAAATCACTTTATGCAAGAAGAATTATCAAGTTGTAGAACTTTTTGAACGCACGATCGAAAATCACGAGTTCAAATTGTGTACAAACTGAAACTCAAGTTTGATGCCAGATTGTGAAGTTAAACATGATTGCCAGATGTATTTTTGTGTAAAAAGTAGTTTTTTAATTAATTTTTTTTAATTAATAAAAAAAATCCACACTTCAGAGCAAATTTTAACGCTTTAATTTGTTAAAATAAGAATGTAAACAAACTTTTACGTTCACTTCCTGTTTGCAGAAAGGCACTTCCGGTTTTAAAAAGTGTCGACTATGTAGTATTAAAAGACCTGTATCTTACGTTCTATGCATGGTAGGAACAAAATTTAAACAGATTTGGAAAGATAAGAAATCGGGCTTTCATATTATATCAAATTTGGAAAATCGCAATTTCCGCCGAAAATCGCGTTTTAAAGGTAGTCGGATACCTTAACCTTATCAGTTCTTGCGAACTTTAGATCTCGGTGAAGTCTCCACTACTCGGGTGAGTAGCGACACAGGTTTTCTCGGAGGGGTCTCCTTCACGGCTACGGCGAGCCCTTCTCAATAAAATACTCTGGCGAGTATAGAATCCCAAGGTGGGATAAATCAGCCTTATCAGTTCTGGCGAACTTAAGATCTCAGCGAAGTCTCCACTACTCGGGTGAGTAGCGACACAGGTTTTCTCGGAGGGGTCTCCTTCACGGCTACGGCGAGCCCTTCTCAATAAAATACTCTGGCGAGTATAGAATCCCAAGGTGGGATAAATCAGCCTTATCAGTTCTGGCGAACTTAAGATCTCAGCGAAGTCTCCACTACTCGGGTGAGTAGCGACACAGGTTTTCTCGGAGGGGTCTCCTTCACGGCTACGGCGAGCCCTTCTCAATAAAATACTCTGGCGAGTATAGAATCCCAAGGTGGGATAAATCAGCCTTATCAGTTCTGGCGAACTTAAGATCTCAGCGAAGTCTCCACTACTCGGGTGAGTAGCGACACAGGTTTTCTCGGAGGGGTCTCCTTCACGGCTACGGCGAGCCCTTCTCAATAAAATACTCTGGCGAGTATAGAATCCCAAGGCGGGATAAATGCTCCGACAGTGAACGGGTGTTCACGTTAATCTCCAAAACGGTCTCTCTGCTGACCGCCTCTCTCCAAGCTCTCGCTTCTGTCTGCCCTCTCTCTCTCCTCTCTCTGTCTCCTCTCTCAAGATCTCAAAAAACTCTATATATATTGGGTGCTTATCAACTCCTCCTTTTCGTTTCGGGTCCGCCTTTTAGTCGGTGCTGGTTGGCTGTTGAAAATTCTCACCATCTTCGGACGTTCCCGAATGGCTCTCTCACGTTGGCCTCTCCCCTCGACTTTTACGACAGACTTCGGCGGACTTGAAAGGGGACCATAAAACCCTGTCGGCAAAGGTCATCGTGATTTATCTCTGTCCTCTTTGTCTCGAACTGCCATAGAGAGCGACAGAAAGGCGCCTGCCTTTTGTTTCGAAACCACAACGATTTGCGCCACCTGGAGCGTGTTACTGTCATTAAAAGATCGTTAAAAAGATGTTTCGGGTGGTCGCTTAGGTGTGTGGTCTTTTCCTTTCGACGCTTGAGCCGGCAAGATTGTCCATTTTCCCAGGCTGCCGTTACAGTGTTCTGGAGAAAATGACGAGGCGTTGTACTCGGATCTTTCCCTTCGGATTTCATCCCGGACCGTCGCCAATAGCCCGTTGTGTTGCTCCAGTGCGAGATGTTAATTAATTACCATTACCACTATAGCGATCGGTCGGCGAAAAAAATTAGGTTAACTGTCACAAAAATCTGCCTTGGGGAAGAGTTTTTGAAAACTGAAACAGTCTGGTTAAAATTACGAGGTGTTGTCCTTGGATTTTTCCTTTAGGGGTTGATCTCGGAACGTCGCCAATAGCCCGTTGCGTTGCTCCAGTGCAATGTAAATTCAACTTCCTACCTAAATGTATAAGAGCTTGGAAAGCAATTTGCTCAAAGAAGTTTTAAGATCCAACTTACACTTCTTTGATCAAAGCTTCTTTGAGTTGAAAGTTGTAATATCCAACTATCTGAAAATGCATTTCCTTTCGTTTTGAGAAATCTTTTATTTTTTAATTTTATTTCAAGAAACTGATTCGCCTTTTTGGAAAACACGTATAATCATGCTAGTTTACTTTTTCCAAGCTTGGCATGTCTCTTATATTCTGGCTTTTTTCGTTTGCTACTTTCGTCTTTTGTTGGATAAATGTACCCCTCACTCTGCCTATTATTTCGGACTTTATATTTTGAGTAGTTTTTAGAAGCACTCCAATACCAGACAGGAATTGTAAATGAAAGGCGTATTTTGTTATCATTTTTTTATCGCTTCTATTCATTTCGTCTTTTTCAATTTCATTTTGTTCATGCTTTTGGTCCCGCTAACCATCATTTCATACGATAAATAAAGCTGGATACATGTAATTACATCACTTAGATCATAACTAAATTTCTCAAGAAATTCTTGGGGATTGGGCACTTGAGGCAAATTGCATCTAATTCTAGATATTTTGTTTATTTTCGTACTATTTTTTCGACAGCGAGCTAGTTCATTAAAGACGTGTGCTACTCGGAGCTAATTCGAGTTTTTGTGGATAGTTACATTTATCTCTTTTGCTTTGTCTGCGATTTTTTTGGTTGTGAAAATCAGCTTTAAGTGGTCATAATATTTATTCGAGGGAATTATAGGTTTTTATTCGTTTGAATAAAACACAGAATTTTGTTGAAAAAAGAACTTTTATTTTATAGACTACTTAGCTAAAACAATTTTGTTTTAGAATTTTAGATTCATATTTCAGATAGGGTCTAATAAGGTCTCATTACGTTATCAATAGAGGATTTTATAGTATGACTCAGTGGGCTTATCCACTACGCTAGTAACCTGCAAGTTTTAAGCGGCGCAGTTTCGATTCCTACCCGGGTGACGTTATCTCTTTGGTAAAATGAGTTCAAACTGGTCTTCAATAGCACATTTCCTTTACGTGTATATGGGCTTCACGGTCACTATACGGAGATACTATAGTTATACATACACTACTGTTTGTGAAAATTGCAACACTATGAAAAAATCATCAGAAATAAATGAAATTTATTCCACATATTGCTATAGCAGTTTAAATAAACGATCAAATTTACAGAGTAATAAAACAAAAATAATGCCGAAAATCAATATCTTGGGCAGCCGCCAAGCGCAACGATGAGAGCCTGTACACGTCGTGGCATCGAATCATACAGATTCTGAATGTCAGGCTGAGGAATGGCATTGCAGATGGCCACTATCTGATGCCAAAGTTCAGCCGTGCTCTCTGCCCGACGAGCGGTACGAGCGAGTCGCCATCCGATGTAATCCCGGACATGCTCAATGGGCGACATATCCGGGGAACGTGCAGGCCATGGAAGAAGCGGAACCTGTCGTGCACTGAAGAAGGTTTGTACATTCCGAGCAACATGTGGACGGGTATTGTCTTGCTGAAATACAGCTGCGGAAATGTGTAGAAGGAGGGGTAGGACCTCGGGCTCCACAACTTCCCTGATGTAGCGCCCGCTGTTCAGGGTCCCCACAATTTGGAGTAGGCGGGATCGCCCATGATATCCAATAGCGCCCCAGATCATAACGCCAGGCGTTAGTCCTCTATGACGCTTAATAAGACACTCCGGGAGAAGGCGTTGACCTCTGTAGCGTCTGATGAGTACGCGTCCATCGTTATAGTCCAGATCATAGCGGGACTCATCTGAGAAGACGAACTTGTTGCCAATCGGCACGCCATTGGCTGTGTTGGTGCACCCATTGCGGCCGGAGGTGTCGGTGGTTCAGCGTCAAGGAAATCCTGCGCAGGGTAATCCTTGCACGTAGCTCATGGCGCAGCAGACGTCTACGAACCAGGGGCAGACAATGTAGAAGTGCTCCAATGTTGTGCCAACGCACGAAAGGACGCTGACGGTTCGTCACCACCATGCGGATGAGGTGTCTGTCGTCCCGTGGTGACGTCATATTGTGTGGCCCACTGCCGGGGTTTCGACTTGTCCGGTTCTCCATGGTCCATCTCATCCACACACGCATCATTGTTGTGGCATTACGCCCCGTGCGAGTGGCCTTTCACGATACGAAAGTCCACCCTCACGGAGACCGATCATGCGGCCCCGTTCGAACTACGTTAGTTGCTCGTATGGCACTCTGCGTCTTTGGCGAGGCCTACTGATTTCTAATCAATCATTTACAGCAGTCAAACGACGATACACACATTTTAACTCACCTTTACAGTGCTTTTCATACACGGCTCACTTGGAAGTTTAGAGGGTGTTTCTCGGCCCACACATGCGGGATCGCTTTGTAATTCTAATCATTTGCATACCCTAACCTGTTTTGCAATCATCTTATGGGCCGAGTAGCCCGGTTGGAAGAGTAGCTGATTAGCAACCGGACGGTTGCGAGCTCCAATCCAACCTAAGACCGTCGTGTACAAAGAGAGCTGATGTTCGTTATATCTACCATAACCTCCAAATGCCCTCACGTTAATTAAAATTCCTACCTACTGATTTTGTAGATTGGTTACTTAGGTAGGTATTTGAATTAACGTCGCACTGGGGCAACACAGCGAACTATTCGTGACGGTACTGGATCGAACTCGAATTAAAAGTTTCGAAGACAACGCCACCTTTGAAAGTGTAAGAGATAAAGCCAAAGAAATTTCCATAATTGGGACACTAATTATAAGATACCAGAACATATTCCTTAAACATACTTTTCAAGGCAAAATCACTTTCCTGAAATTTTATCACCCGTAATTAATCTTTTAGTTTCGCTGGTTTGTCTAAGCGAAACTAAAAATATCCAGATAAGTATCTATAGCTTAGGAAAATATTGATGCTATATTTATACACACCCTACTCCTATTAACTACACAATTTATGCATACAACTAACCGATTGATTAAAATTATGAAAGATGGAACATGTCTGGCAAGTTTCCTTACAAACTGTAGACGAACAGGCTATGGAATTAAATCATGTGAAGTATTTTCGACGCGGGCATATTTTAAGTATATTTAATCATGTTTTGTGAACTATTTATGAAGGCAATGACGTCACGCAATCTATCTTCGCTGAGATCACGCAAGGTGTTCGTCACTCATGCAAAATACTTTCCTGACTTTCCTGAATTTTTGTACATCCTAAAGCTATAGCAGTCGCTTGTTTTCGGGTTCTGACTGGAAACGAATGCCTGTAAAGTCATCTCCATCCAACTGGCGTGCCAGACTTTCCAACTTGGCTTCCGTGAATATCCAAGTAGTTTTGGTCGTCGAAACAATAAATGGTCAATATTATAAGCAAAATTTGGTCATTTAAGATGTATGTATACACTAGACACCACGAAATTCGACCAGAATATCAATGTCTTTTTTATTAATTCAAAATATTTTCCAAATCCTTAGCTTTCAAACGATACCAAGATCTTGTAAATATTCGAAATAGTTTTCTAGTTATAAATGTTTTCGTTAGGTACTGTCATCTTATACAAACACAATTCCAAAACTTTAAACTCAATTTCTGAAGAACTGTTTTTGCAATAGGAGGCTTTGTTCAAAACAGTGAAAACTCAACAATGAATTGATCTATTATAATTATTTTTGCGTCCTTATAATCAATATAATACAGTGGATGCTTTGACCCTTAGTCTAACTTAAGCTATTAGTTAAGAAATTAGTTAAGCTAAATGGAATAGCTGGAATGTTCCAAATAGCTTAACTAGTTTGACTTAAGGTATTAGTTAAGAAATGAATTTTAATTGACTTTTAAATGTTGAAATTCTTGAAAGAATCTTGATTTCTGAGATTTCTTTAGTGAAAAAAATTGTATGTGGGCTACTTTTGGTGAACTGCCGCCCACACGCAGGAAACACCATATTGTGTTGACTGGGTGAGGCTCCTCCCTGATGACGCCCTGATTCACCAACACTTCTTCATTTCTTCGAAATTTTCTTGGTATTCTTAAGTTTATATATATATATATATATATATATATATATATATATATATATATATATATATATTGGTTTTATTTGGTTTCTCCTTTTTGATTTGTGGTGATGGTCTATATATATATATATATATATATATATATATATATATATATATATATATATATATATATATATATATATATATATATATATATATATATATATATATATGGTTTTATTTGGTTTCTCCTTTTTGATTTGTGGTGATGGTCTATATATATATATATATATATATATATATATATATATATATATATATTCCTAAAATAAAAAACACCTCATGCCTGCAGAGCACATTTATACAAATGACTCGTCACAAGTTTACTAAAAGGATAAAAATCTTGACACACAGAATCCTATAATTTCAGTACTTTCTGCTGTACAAATGTATCTATCCCCTGTTTCATAAATCAAAGTTTCCTTCCCCGTAAACAGAAGGAAACCAAATCTAATCCCTTGCAGGGCACATTTATTCAAAAGATTCGTTCATAAATCATTAAATTCAAAATACTAACTTAACAAACAGAATTTTATAATTACAGTATTTGCCACTTCACGATACAGGACTTATATATATGCCTTCGAGCAGATTAGATTCCTCAACCTAAAAATGAAAGACTTATCCTTTTCAGAGCTCATTTTTTTATGATTCGTCCCTAAACTATACACAGCTTATAAAATCTTAAAACGGAAAATCCTATAATATCGGTATATTTAAGTCGTATAAATTGATTCATGGGCTCATAAATCAAAAGCCACAGACAGATGAAAAAAATGTTATCCCTTGCAGGGCATATTTGTTCAAAAGATTCGTCACTAAATCATTAAAAAGCTAAATATTCTAGACACACAAAATCGTAGAATTTCTGCATTTGCCACTTGATGATTCATGGGCTCTTAAAACGGGAGCACAGATTCTTAAAGATAGAAAACACATCCCTTGCAAAGCACATTTATACAAATAATGCGCCACTAAACTCCTCAAAGAAAAAAAATCTTCACCCACGAAATTCTTAAATCGGTATTTCCGCCCAAAGGTTTATCTCTGAGCTCATAAATCAAAAGCCACAGACAGATGAAAATGAAATCTTATCCCTTTCAGGGCGTACTTATTCAAAAGATTCGTCACTGAATCATAAAAATGCTAAATATTCACTTGACGTACAAAATTTTATAATTACGACATTTGTCACTTGATATTTGGGCTCATAAATCAAGATAATAGATTTCTCAATACCAAAAGACAAGTTTTATTCCTTGTAGAGCACATTTATACAAATAATTCGTCACAAAACTCTTCAAAGGAAAAGAAATCTTGACACACAAAATCCTATAATTTCGATTTCCGCTGTATAAATTTATCTCCGGGCTCATAAATCAATCAAAAGCCAGACAAATGGAAACAAAAGGTTATCCCTTTCACATTGCATTTATTGGAATGATTCGTCACTAAATCACTAAAATGCTAAATATTTACTTGACATTCACACTCACCTTAAGGGCATTTGCCCCTTAATGGTCACTGAGCTCATAAATCAAGATTCCTAAAGATAAAAAACGACTCTTATACTTTTCAGAGCACATTAAAACACTTTTGTCACTAAATATTAAAAAGCTAAAATAAATCCCAACACCAAATTCCTATGATCTTGGTACTTCCTGAGTATAAATTTTTTCTCGGACCCATACATCAAAAGCCACAGGACATGTGAAAACATTTTATCTATTGCTGAACACATTTATTCAAATGATTCGTTAATGTATCAATAAAATGCTAAATACAGAGGCTGTTCGAACATTTTTTTGAACGATTATAATGGACTGAAGATCAATTTTTACATGAAATTTTAGTTTTTAAAATGTTCTATTTGATAGCCCCCATTGTTAACTACCTTTCTACACCTTAATTTCTATGATAATAATGACTTTTATAGTATCGACAGAGGTATTTTGTCCCTTTCTTGTTCCAGTTTTCCAAAGTCCTTGAATGGTTTTCGGTCGACATTTCGATAATGACCTTTTTAAAAGTCCAAAAGAACAAAAGTCCATGGGTGAGACATCTGGAAATTTAGCAGGAATATCAGTAAAGGGTATTGACTTGATACCAGTTTCTTGTTCCATATTTTCCCAAGAATTTAATAGTGAATTTAAATGTGTGGCTGCTTGCTTTATTCTGATGCAGCTCTACTGATTGTTGGCACTGTGGGTAAAGATATGGTATTTCTTTTATGAATATTGGGGAAACTTTAACTATTTAAATGCTGCGAAAATAAAATTCTTCCGTAGCAAATAATTTTTTACAACTCATCAAAATCATTCAAAAAATGTTCGAACAGCCTATGTATCACTTGCAAGATCAATAATTATGACATTTGTCACTTGATGATTCATGAGCTCTTTAATCAAAAGCATAAATTCCTCAAGATAAAAAACACATACCTTGCAATACTCAATATTTTTACTTCACATTCCCACTCTTATCAAGACGGCATTTATCACTAGTTTATCATTGAGCTCATAAATCAAGATTCCCAAGAAACAAAAATACCACTTATTCCTAGAGAATATTTATTCAAATGATTCGTTGCTAAATGCTAGAGCTAAAATATATTGACACACAAAATCCTATAATTTTGGTACTTTCCGCCGGATAAATTGATCCCCATACTCGAATCAAAGCCGCATGCAAATGAAAACATTTTATCCATTTCTGAACACAAATAATTCGACAATGCATCACTAAAACGATAAAAATATTCACTTGATTTGCAAGATCTTATAATTATG
This sequence comes from Meta bourneti, assembly GCA_933210815.1. NCBI lineage: Eukaryota > Metazoa > Arthropoda > Arachnida > Araneae > Tetragnathidae > Meta > Meta bourneti. Next base: position 9,559,293 of record OW119928.1, read on the forward strand.
GCATTTCCATGATTCATGGGCTCTTTAAACAAAAACACAGATAATTCAAGATAGAAAAACATCCTCTGCAATGCTAAATATTTACTTCACATACACACTCCTATCATAACGGCATTGACACTTAGTGCTGAATGAACTCATAATTCAAGATTCCTAAAAAAAAAGTCTCAAATCCCTTTCAGAGCATATTTATACAAATGATTCATCACTAAATATTAAAAAGCTAAAAATATCTTGACACACACAAATTGTATAATCTCGGTATTTTCCGTAGTATAAAATGATCCCCAGACACATAAATCAATTTCCCCATACACAGATGAAAACGAAATTTTATCCCCAGCAGAGCACATTTATATAAATAATATATAAATCAAGATTCTTCAAGATAAAAAAGAGCATCCCTTATAACCTTGTAGAGCACATTTATACAAATGATTCGTCAATAAATATGAAAAAGCTAAAAGCATTAAATCTTACAATCTCAGTATTTACCACATGATAATTGATCCACGAATAATAGAGTTAGTTCATCAATCCACACAGATAAAAACGACATCTTATCCCCTGCAGAACGTATTTATTCAAAAGATTCGTCACTAGATCATTAAAATGTTAAATATTCACTTGACATGCGTAATCTAAAAGTTACGGCATTTGCCACAATGATCAGTGGGATCATTGAGCATGATCTTAGATTCCTCAAAAGACAACTTATCCCCTGTAATGATAAATATTTACTTGACATACACAATCTTATCATTACAGCATTTGACACCTGATGAACACCTGTCAAAACTTGTCAAGATAAAAAAAAGCGTATCTAATCCCCTTACAATAGCGCATTTAATTGGAACGATTCGTCTCTAAATTACTAAAATGCTAAATATTTGCTTGACATGCACGCTATAATCATAACGGTGTTTGACACCTGATGAAAATAGCTCATTTCACGATGAAAACGAAAATTTGCACCCACTAGAGCACATTTATGCAAATGATTCGTCACTAAATTACTAAGAAACCGTAGCACGCAAAGTCCTATAACATCGGTATTTTTCGCCAGATAAATGGATTCCCAGGCTCATAAATCAAAATTCACCAACAGATGAAAATGACATCATGTTCTTTGTAGGATTATTCAAGATTCATCACTGAATCATAAAAATACTAAATATTCACTTACAAAATCTTATACACTGCTGGCCACCGTAAATGCAACACCCTGAAGGAAGCATGCAAATAATATGAAATTTACAACATGCATTAGCGGAGGTGAGATATGCAAATGATTAGAATTTCAGCGCAGACGCACATCACGCGCGCCTGTGGCGCCACTTCAAAGCGCTATTTAAGGCTTGGAGATTTCGACGATTTCAAGTACGGCAATTGTGTTTTTCTTGCGGTTTTTTCAAAAAAACGATCAATTATGCCTCGTAGAAAACAGCGATCATCTTTTGATCAAGTATCCGAGTTCGACAGAGGAAGGATAGTGGCCTACCGAGATTGTGGATTATCTTTCAGGGAAATCGGTAGTCGTGTTGGACGAAACCAAACAACTGTAATGCGGATATGTGATCGTTGGATGCAGGAGGGTACGACGGACCGACGTGTTCGATCGCATCCACCTCAGTGCACCACTTCACGTGATGACAGGCATATTGTGCGTATGGCAGTGACGGATCGCTCAGCCACATCACGAACCATAGCACAGCACATTCAGTCTGTACCGCATCATCCAGTGTCTGCGCGTACCATTCGACGCCATTTACAGCAGAGTGGTCTGTCCGCAAGACGTCCATTGCTTCGTCTACCCTTGACGCAGAACCACAGACGTTTCCGCCGCCAATGGTGCGATGAAAGAAGGATGTGGACGGTAGAATGGAATGAAATTGTCTTTACTGACGAGTCACGCTTCTGTCTGCAACACCACGATGGTCGGATTCGAGTCTGGAGACACCGTGGAGAGAGGATGCTGAACAGCTGCGTTATGCACCGCCACACTGGTCCTGCACCGGGTATTATGGTATGGGGCGGTATTGGATATCACTCTCGCACTCCTCTAGTACGCATTGCCGGTACTTTAAACAGCCAGCGCTACATCTCCGAGGTGTTGGAGCCAGTTGTCCTTCCTTACCTTCAGGGCTTGCCCACAGCCATATTTCAACAGGATAATGCGCGACCACACGTGGCACGCATTGTCCAAGGGTTCTTCGTCAATCGCCAGATTGAATTGCTTCCCTGGCCAGCTCGCTCTCCGGATCTTTCGCCGATAGAAAACATGTGGTCCATGGTTGCTCAACGATTGACCCAGAATACATCCCCAGCTGCCACACCAGATCAACTTTGGCAACGTGGGGAAGCTGCTTGGTCTGCTGTACCCCAAGAAAAGTCTCTTTGAATCAATGCCGAGGCGTGTGGCAGCGGTGATCTCCAACAATGGCGGCTACTCTGGCTACTGATTTTGGCAGGAACCACACTTCACAGAAGTCTATAAATTTAATCATTTGATACTTGGTCAACATGTTATCTACAAAATAAATTTTGTTGTGATATCTCTTGTCTTTCTTGGTGTTGCAATTTGGGTGGCCAGCAGTGTAAATACAGCATTTGCCACTTGATGAAACTTGGGCTCAAAAATCGAGATAACAGATTCCCCAAGATAAAAAAATACTTTTTATTCTTTACAGAACACATTTCTATAAATGATTCGTTACACAAATCTTCAAAGTAAAAAGACGTCTTGACACAAAATCCTGTAATTTCGGTATTTTCCGCCGGATAAAATGATCCTAAAGCCCATAAATCAAACCACACACAGATGAAAACAAAATCCTATCCCCTGCAGAGCACATTTATACTAATGATTCGTCACAAAATTGCTAAAAAGTAAGAAAAATGAGTCACACAAAATCCTATAAACTCGGTATTTTCCTCCGCATAAATTGTTCCCGGGGTTCATAAATCAAAAGCCATACAGATGAAAATATCTTATCCATTGCTGAACAAACTTAATTAAAATGATTCGTCAATACATCATTAAAATACTTGACATGTAAGATCTTATAATTAACGGCATTTTCCACAATGATCCGGGGGTTCAATGAGCAAGATCGTTATATTCCTCAAACTTAAAAACCAGATCCCCTGGAATGCTAAATATTTACTTGACATACACACTCTTATAAAGACATTTTCCACCTGATGAACATGGCTTTGTTAGTCCCCCCAATATCTTCAAGATAAAAAAATACCTCTAACCACCTCGCAGAGAACATTTATACAAATGATTCGACTCTAAATTACTAAAAACTAAAAAATACCGTGTCACACAAAATCCTAAAATCTCGGTATTTTCCGCCGGATAAATTTATTCCTAGGCTCATTAACCAAAAGCAACAGACAGATGAAAACAAAATATCCCTTTCACAGCGTATTTATTCAATGATTCGTCACTAAATCAATAAAATGCCAAATATTTACTTCACATACGCACTCTTATAACGGAATTTGCCACTTGGTTATCACTGAGCTCATAAATCAAGATTCCTCAATATAAAAACATATCTTATTACTAAAGTACTAAAATACAAATGATTCGTCGCTAAATGCTAAAAAGCTAAAAAGTATTGACACACAAAAATCCTATAATTTTGGTATTTTCCGCCGGATAAATATATCCTCGTATTCAAATCACAAGCCACATGAAGATGAAAACATTTTATCCATTTCTGGACAGAAATAATTCGACAATGCATCACTTGAATGCTAAAAATATTCACTTGATTTGCAAGATTTTATAATTACGGCCTTTGCATGATTCATGGGCCCTTTAAACAAAATTTCAGATAACTCAAGATAAAAAGAACATCCTTTGCAATGCTTTATTTAGAAGACATACGCACTCCTATCATAACGGCATTTGACACTTGGTGCTAAATGAACTCATAATTCAAGATTCCTCAAGATAAAAAAAAGCCTCATATCTCTTTCAGAGCATATTTATACAAATGATTCATCACTAAATATTAAAAAGCTAAAAAATATCTTGACACATAAATTCTATAATTTCGGTATTTTCTGCAGTATAAAATGATCCCCAGACACATAAATCAATATCCCACACACAGGTGAAAACGAAATTTCATCTCGAGCATAACACATAAACTTAAATAATAATAAAGATCATAAATCATGATTCTTAAAGATAAAAAAGAACACCTCTTATAACCTTGCAGAGCGCATTTATACAAATGATTTGTTACTGAATATGAAAAAGCTAAAAGTAAATATGAAAAGCTCTTAACACATAAAATCCTACAATCTCGATATTTACCTCCGGATAAATTTATCATTGAGTTCATTAATCCACACATAGGTAATGATCACATCTTATCCTCCTACGGAGCATACTTATTTAAAGATTCTTCACTAGATCATTAAAATGCTAAATATTCACTTGACATGCATGATCTAAAAGTTATGGCATTTGCCACAATGATCAGTGGAATCATTGAGCAAGATCTTAGATTCCTAAAAAGACAAATTCATCCCCTGTAATGCTAAATATTTACTTGACAAACACAATCTTATCATTACGGCATTTGACACCTCATGAACACTGGGCTCACTTGTCAAAACTTCTCAAGATAAAGAAAAGCGTATCTAATCCCCTTGCAATAGCGCATTTATTGGAACGATTCGTCTCTAAATTACTAAAATGCTAAATATTTGCTCGACATGCACATTATAATCATAATGGCATTTGACACCTGATGAAAACAGCTCATTTCACGATGAAAACGAAAACTTGCACCCACTAGAGCAAATTTATACAAATGATTCGTCACTAAATTACTAAGAAAACCGTGGTACACAAAGTCCTATAACATCGATATTTTTGCCATATAAATGGATTCCCGGACTCATAAATAACAAACAACCGACAGATGAAAATGACATCATGTTCTTTGTAGGATTATTCAACAGATTCGTCACCTGAATCATAAAAATACTAAGTATTCACTTACAAAATCTTATAAATACAACATTTGCCATTGATGATACTTGGGCTCAAAAATCGAGAAACAGATTCCCCTAGATAAAGAAAACGCGTTTTATTCTTTACAGAACACATTTCTATGAATGATTCGTTACTCAAATCTTCAAAGCAAAAAGACGTCTTGAAACAAAATCCTGTAATTTCGGTATTTTCCGCCGGATAAAATGATCCCCAAGCCCATAAATCAAACCACACACAGATGAAAACAAAATCCTATCCCCTGCAGAGCACATTTATACAAATGATTCGTCACTAAATTACTAAAAACTAAGAAAATCGAGTCACAGAAAATCCTATAATCTCGGTATTTTTCTCCGCATAAATTGTTCCCGGGGTTCATAAATCAAAAGCCATAGACAGATGAAAATATCTTATCCATTGCTGAACAAACGTATTCAAATGATTCGTCAATATATCACTAAAAAATTGACATGCAAGATCTTATAGTGAACGGCATTTGTGACAATGATCCGCGGGTTCAATGAGCACGATTGTATATTCCTCAAAATTAAAAACCAGTTTCCCTGGAATGCTAAATATTTACTTGAGACACTCCTGTCACAACTGCATTTGCCACCTGATGAACATAGCTTTATTTGTCAAAACTCCTCAAGATAAAAAAATGCCTGTAACCCCCTTCCAGAGTAGATTACAAATGATTCCTCACTAAATCACTAAAATGCCAAATATTTACTTCACATACACACTCTTATAACGGCATTTGCCACTTGGTGATCACTAAGCTCATAAATCCAGATTCCTCAAAATAAAAAACTATTTTCATCCCTTGTAGAGCACATTTGTACAAAGCATTTGTCACTAAATTCTTCAAAGCAAATAGAAATCTTCGCACACAAATGTTATTATTTCGGTATTTTGTGCCGTATAAATATATCCCCGGGCATATAAACCAGGAACCAACGACAGATGGAATAAAATGTTACCTCTTTCAACGGCGCATTCATTGGAATGATTCGTCACTTAATCTCTAAAATGCTACATAATTACTTGACCTACAATCTTATAAGGCATTCACTTGGCTCATAAATTAAGATTCTTCAATGTAAAAAAAACGCCTCTTATCCCTTCCAGAGCTCATTGATACAAATGATTCGTCACTAAATATTAAAAAGCTAAAAAACCTTGACTCATAAAATCCTATAGTTTGGATATTTCCCGCTGTATAAATTGATCCCCAAGCTCATAAATCAAACTACACACAGATAAAAATCCTATCTTCTGCAGAGGACATTTATACAAATGATTCGTCACTAAATAACTAAAAACTAAGATCGAGGCACACAAAATCGGTATTTTCCGCCGATAAACGGATCCCCGGGCTCATAAATCAAAAGCAATAGACAGATGAAAACGACATCCCACTCTTTGCAGTGCACACATATTCACACGCCTGAATTAACTGACAAGCTACCGGATGCAACCAAACTCAAACGAAGCACAACACAAAGCCGTGGTACTCACTTCGAGTGGAGAGCAGCCGAGTAGCCCTTGCAGCAGCGGAGTATCCCGGCAGCGGGCACATGGGCAGCGGCGGTCGGAGTGGGGCTGAGCCGCTGAGGAGCGGAGGTTCGTCGGCCGCGGCGGCGGGGCTTCTGCTGGTTGAGGGGCGACACGACGGGGGAGGCGAATTTCAAGGGATCGGAGGCAGGGGCGCATGCGTGTGTGGGTGGGGATCGTGCTCGCTCTGTTGTCTTGAACCAGACAGTGCGGTACTTGGGTGTCTTCACTTCTATTGAGAGGTCTTCGATTGTCATGGCAGTAAAGGTGGAGGGGGATGGTTTTGTTTTTCATGGCGTAAGGGCCATATTTGTGTGTGTGTGTGTGTGTGAGACCAAGCTGCGTCAAACACCAGACAAACAACGCAATCAGGGTTGGTTACTTTTGGGTTTGGTGGCATAAAGGCCCTATTTGGCCAAGCTGCGTCAAACACCAGACAGACAACACAATCAGGGTTAGTCGCTTTTGGGTTTGGTGGCACAAGGGCCCTATTTGGCCAAGCTGCGTCAAACACCAGACAGACAACACAATCAGGGTTGGTTGCTTTTGGGTTTGGTGGCACAAGGGCCATATTTGGCCAATCTGCGTCAAACACCACAGATAACACAATCATAGTTGGTTGCTTCTGGGTTTGGTGGCACAAGAGCCATATTTTATCAAGCTGCGTCAAACACCATACAGACAACACAATCAAGGTTGGTTGGTTGGTTGGTTGGTTTGGGGGTATTATGGCGCAAGGGCAATATTTGGCCATGCTGCGCCAGACACGCGAGAAACAAAATCAAGTAATAGACAAACACACAATGAAAGTTTTACTGACACAACAAGAGAAATGCACACAGGGCAGGAATACACCTGACAGGAATCGAACCTGTGCCGCCTACAACTCGAAGGTTGCTGGCGCAGTGGCATACCCACTGAGCCAAGCGACTCCAACACAATCAGGGAGGAAGAAAAGCAAAATGCAGAAGGGTAGGTGATGTTAAAAGTGAAAGGGAAGAAAGATCACATTCGGTACCTCGGTGTTGTGATGCCCTTAAAGGAGATGTGCCCCTGCAGGCAACGCGAAGAGGGTAGATAAGTATTTTAATTAACGTCGCACTGGAGCGACACAGGGGCTATTGGCGACGGTCCGAGAACAACACCCGAAGGCAACCGAGGACAACACCCCGTAATTTTGAACCACGGTCCGATGACGAGGCACTTACTGAGCTGGCACCCACTCTCCAAACTTCCACACCACGCCAACGTGAGGACTGTTGAGGCCACAACAGACTTAACGTGCATCAACCCTCTTTATACACGACTGTCTTCGGTTGGATTCGAGCTCCCAACCCTTCGGTTGCTAATCCGTTACTCTTCCAACCGGGCTACCGCGGCTCGAAAACAATCGGAATGCAAGACCTGTGTTTTGTTGACCTAAAAATATATAAAGTTGACCTAAGATGTGAAAAAATAAGTAAAAAAGTTGATTGATATAGTGAATTCAATTAGCAAAATATTTTCAGGGGGGTTGGGTTGGGTATTTCAATTAACGTCACACTGGAGCAACACAATGGGCTATTGGTGACGGTCCGGGATCAATCCCAAAGGGAAAGATCCGAAAATATTTTCAGGGCTACCACAGGCTATTAAAAGGCGACTTTTGTTACTATTTTTCAACTTAGGAACTAAATAATCTACTTAATTATCTATAATATCTAAACTTGTGTATGTCCTACTAAAATAGGATTTAACCCTTTCGGGCTTAATGGGCATATACGTCCCAGAGATTAGATTGGGTAAATAAATCCCACTTTTGAATGGTTTTTTACGTTTTCAGTGTTCTTAAGGAATTAGGGAATAAAAATATGATTAAAGAAACCTGGCAATACTTTCAGATTGCAAATGGCGGACTTATGGTTCTGAGCACGCCCATTCATTCTGATGAATTAGTGACCGTGGTTCGGAAACAAAAAGATGGTACAAAATTAGACGTTAGTTGCCCAGAAGCCATTTCCCACTACAATATGTGCATGAATGGAGTTGACCGCTGTGATGAAATGGCTACATTTTAGGGTCATGGCAGAAAATCAGACAAGTGGTGGAAAAAGATTTTTTGGAACTTAGTTATGATTTCTGTTGTGAATGCATGGATTACGAAGTGTGATGTGGAACATAAAACAGAACCACTATTATCATTCATGGTCGCCTTAGCTGAGCAACTAATAAATGTTGGAAGGGAGAAAGCAAACACAAAAAGAACGCGAAAGTACGGTCGTCCGTCAAAAAGAGCAAAAACTACTAAACTACTAAATTAAACTACTTTTCAGAGTTAAATTTTAATCATGCAAAAGTCGTGGCGAAAGGGTTAAGGAACTTTACTTGCTACTATTTTTAAATATTTAAACTACTAATGCTACTATTTCACAAGTGTTTTGACTATGTCAATCCAACGTTTTTTCCTAGTGGTCTGGTTTAATGGTTTTTCCACTGCTCTACAAACCTGCGAGTGGTAGGGGGCGAAATTTCGATACTTCCCTGGATGTATTTTTCTCTTCTGTTGTTATGATTACAAAACTCGAAACGTTTTCACTGTTATTTACTATGTACTCAAGCAATTTATAGCAGCCCGTTGTGTTTCTCCAGTGTGATGTAACTTCAACTACCAACTCACCACTTTAAATGTTAATGTTAAACTATTGATAATGTGGAATAACCAATTATTCTCAAGTTTAGTATGTTTTGTTATATAAGTAATAGAGGTTAAAAATTACAAAATGTATTGGTAATGAACGATGTAATTTGAAGTGGATCGATTGAAGTGTCTTGGCAGCTGTGAAGATGCGTAAATAAAGGTTGGTTGGAATATTAAATAACGTCGCACTGGGAGCAACACAACGGGCTATAGGCGATAGTGCGGGATCAATCCCAAAGGGAAAGATCCTAGGACAAAACCACATAATTTTGAACCAGTCAGATGATGAGGCACACCTGAGTTGGCACTCCAAACTTCCACACCATTCCAACGTGAGGACATTTGAGATCAAGACAGATTTAACATGCATCAACCCCCTTTATACACGACGGTCTTTGGTTGGATTCGAACTCGCAACTCTCAGGTTGCTAGTCCGTTGCGGCCCTCAATTATGTATATTTGGTATTTGGTATTTTCAATTAACGTCACACTGGAGCAACACAACGGGCTATTGGTGACGGTCCGGGATCAATCCCAGAGGGAAAGATCCGAGGACAGCACCACGTAATTTTGAACCACGGTCAGATGACGAGGCAACACCTGAGCTGGCACCCCACTCTCCAAACTTCCACACCACGCCAACGTGAGGACATTTGAGGCCACGACAGATTTAACGTGCACCAGCCCCCTTTGTACACGACGGTGTTTGGCTGGATTCGAACTCGCAACCCTTCGGTTGCAAGTCCGTTACTCTTCCAACCGGGCCACCGCGGCCCTCCTCAATTATGTAAAGCTGTTACATGAGAATGTTATCTCTGAGTTAACAGCACTGAGGAAGGTCAAAATGCTAAAGGGCTTATAAAGTCTGGTCCAACGTCTATAAACGGCTTACGTAAAATGGTTTTAAAATTTGAAGACTCGGTTGTGTTTGGATAGTGGAAGCTGTGACTATGGCGTTCCAGTGCTTCCGACGTTGCTGGAAACAGTAGTGTAGTTAGAATTAATTGCCCGATCGTTAGACATGCCAGTCATCACGCTCCGTAAAGTTTTAAGAAACATTCTGAAACGTTTTCCGTACGTAATTATCCACGTTCAGATGTTTCGTCATGACAAGAATGCCTGAGGAAACATTCGGGCTATAATTTCTTGCTCAGACGGCCATGAAACATTTCGTGGAGTGACGAAACCCATTTTCATCTCCACGATGTTGTTAATACACGAAATTACAGATCTAGGACTGCCGAAAATCCATGCGCACTACGAAATATGTCTCTATTCCCAAAGGTCTCCCAGTTGGAAGAGTAACGTGGGTAGGTATTCAATCAACGTCGCACTGGAACAACATAATGGGCTATTAGTGATGGCGCGGGATCAAACTCGAAAGGAAAGATACGAGGTATTGGTATTTTCAATTAACGTCACATTGGAGCAACAAAACGGGCTATTGGTGACGGGGGGGGGGTATTTCAATTAACGTCACACTGGAGCAACACAACGGGCTATTGGTGACGGTCCGGGATCAATCCCAAAGGGAAAGATCGAGGACAACACCACGTAATTTTGAACCACGGTCAGATGACGAGGCAACACCTGTGAGCTGGCACCCCACTCTACAAACTTCCACACCACGCCAATTGACTCTTTGGGATTGATTCCGGACCGTCACCAATAGCCCGTTGTGTTGCTCCAGTGTGACGTTAATTGAAATTCCCCCCCCCCCTATACACGACGGTCATTCGTTGGATTCGAACTCGCAACCCTCCGGTTGCTAATCCGTTACTCTACGAACCGGGCTACCGCGGCCTGGAAGTGTAGCGAATTAGCAACCGAGGGGTCCGCTTTCGAAACTCGGTCTAACCAAAGACCATCGTGTACGCGGGGGCTGGTGCACGTTAAATCAGTCGTGGCCTCAAATGTCCTCGCGCTTGCCTGGTATGGAAACTTGGAGAGTGGGGTGGCAGCTCAAGTGTTGACCTCGTCATCTGACCTGGTTCAAAATTGCTTGTGGTTATCCTCGGATATTTCCCTTTCGGGATTGATCCCAGACCAAGATGACCACGTGAGAAGTGCATATTGGGAAAACTGACCAGACCTTTATAGACAAGATATATCGTAATTAGAACAAACTGACGAGATCTTGATCTCGCCATCAAAAATTCTACGATGTCTTGTCATTAGAAAAATTGGTCAGATCGTGTTGGACGAGATATCTCGTCGAAAACCCTTGGAGAGTTAACCACTGTACATAAATAGAAGTAGTGTTAACTCTTATGAGAAGGGAGAGGGGGGAATTTCAATTAACGTCACACTGGAGCAACACAATGGGCTATTGGTGACGGTCCGGGATCAATCCCAAAGGGAAAGATCCGAGGACAACACCACGTAATTTTGAACCACGGTCAGATGACGAGGCAACACCTGAGCTGGCACCCCACTCTCCAAACTTCCACACCACGCCAACGTGAGGACATTTGAGGCCACGACAGATTTAACGTGCACCAGCCCCCTTTGTACACGGCGGTGTTTGGCTGGATTTGAACTCGCAACCCTTCGGTTGCTAGTCCGTTGCTCTTCCAACCGGGCCACCGCGGCCCTATTATGGTATTTGGTATTTTCAATTAACGTCACACTGGAGCAACACAACGGGCTATTGGTGACGGTCCGGGATCAATCCCAGAGGGAAAGTCCGAGGACAACACCACGTAATTTTGAACCGCGGTCAGATGACGAGGCAACACCTGAGCTGGCACCCCACTCTCCAAACTTCCACACCACGCCAACGTGAGGACATTTGAGGCCACGACAGATTTAACGTGCACCAGCCCCCTTTGTACACGGCGGTGTTTGGCTGGATTTGAACTCGCAACCCTTCGGTTGCTAGTCCGTTGCTCTTCCAACCGGGCCACCGCGGCCCTATTATGGTATTTGGTATTTTCAATTAACGTCACACTGGAGCAAGACAACGGGCTATTGGTGACGGTCCGGGATCAATCCCAGAGGGAAAGTCCGAGGACAACACCACGTAATTTTGAACCGCGGTCAGATGACGAGGCAACACCTGAGCTGGCACCCCACTCTCCAAACTTCCACACCACGCCAACGTGAGGACATTTGAGGCCACGACAGATTTAACGTGCACCAGCCCCCTTTGTACACGGCGGTGTTTGGCTGGATTTGAACTCGCAACCCTTCGGTTGCTAGTCCGTTGCTCTTCCAACCGGGCCACCGCGGCCCTATTATGGTATTTGGTATTTTCAATTAACGTCACACTGGAGCAACACAACGGGCTATTGGTGACGGTCCGGGATCAATCCCAGAGGGAAAGTCCGAGGACAACACCACGTAATTTTGAACCGCGGTCAGATGACGAGGCAACACCTGAGCTGGCACCCCACTCTCCAAACTTCCACACCACGCCAACGTGAGGACATTTGAGGCCACGACAGATTTAACGTGCACCAGCCCCCTTTGTACATGGCGGTGTTTGGCTGGATTTGAACTCGCAACCCTTCGGTTGCTAGTCCGTTGCTCTTCCAACCGGGCCACCGCGGCCCTATTATGGTATTTGGTATTTTCAATTAACGTCACACTGGAGCAACACAACGGGCTATTGGTGACGGTCCGGGATCAATCCCAGAGGGAAAGTCCGAGGACAACACCACGTAATTTTGAACCGCGGTCAGATGACGAGGCAACACCTGAGCTGGCACCCCACTCTCCAAACTTCCACACCACGCCAACGTGAGGACATTTGAGGCCACGACAGATTTAACGTGCACCAGCCCCCTTTGTACACGGCGGTGTTTGGCTGGATTTGAACTCGCAACCCTTCGGTTGCTAGTCCGTTGCTCTTCCAACCGGGCCACCGCGGCCCTATTATGGTATTTGGTATTTTCAATTAACGTCACACTGGAGCAACACAACGGGCTATTGGTGACGGTCCGGGATCAATCCCAGAGGGAAAGTCCGAGGACAACACCACGTAATTTTGAACCGCGGTCAGATGACGAGGCAACACCTGAGCTGGCACCCCACTCTCCAAACTTCCACACCACGCCAACGTGAGGACATTTGAGGCCACGACAGATTTAACGTGCACCAGCCCCCTTTGTACATGGCGGTGTTTGGCTGGATTTGAACTCGCAACCCTTCGGTTGCTAGTCCGTTGCTCTTCCAACCGGGCCACCGCGGCCCTATTATGGTATTTGGTATTTTCAATTAACGTCACACTGGAGCAACACAACGGGCTATTGGTGACGGTCCGGGATCAATCCCAGAGGGAAAGTCCGAGGACAACACCACGTAATTTTGAACCGCGGTCAGATGACGAGGCAACACCTGAGCTGGCACCCCACTCTCCAAACTTCCACACCACGCCAACGTGAGGACATTTGAGGCCACGACAGATTTAACGTGCACCAGCCCCCTTTGTACACGGCGGTGTTTGGCTGGATTTGAACTCGCAACCCTTCGGTTGCTAGTCCGTTGCTCTTCCAACCGGGCCACCGCGGCCCTATTATGGTATTTGGTATTTTCAATTAACGTCACACTGGAGCAACACAACGGGCTATTGGTGACGGTCCGGGATCAATCCCAGAGGGAAAGTCCGAGGACAACACCACGTAATTTTGAACCGCGGTCAGATGACGAGGCAACACCTGAGCTGGCACCCCACTCTCCAAACTTCCACACCACGCCAACGTGAGGACATTTGAGGCCACGACAGATTTAACGTGCACCAGCCCCCTTTGTACACGGCGGTGTTTGGCTGGATTTGAACTCGCAACCCTTCGGTTGCTAGTCCGTTGCTCTTCCAACCGGGCCACCGCGGCCCTATTATGGTATTTGGTATTTTCAATTAACGTCACACTGGAGCAACACAACGGGCTATTGGTGACGGTCCGGGATCAATCCCAGAGGGAAAGTCCGAGGACAACACCACGTAATTTTGAACCGCGGTCAGATGACGAGGCAACACCTGAGCTGGCACCCCACTCTCCAAACTTCCACACCACGCCAACGTGAGGACATTTGAGGCCACGACAGATTTAACGTGCACCAGCCCCCTTTGTACATGGCGGTGTTTGGCTGGATTTGAACTCGCAACCCTTCGGTTGCTAGTCCGTTGCTCTTCCAACCGGGCCACCGCGGCCCTATTATGGTATTTGGTATTTTCAATTAACGTCACACTGGAGCAACACAACGGGCTATTGGTGACGGTCCGGGATCAATCCCAGAGGGAAAGTCCGAGGACAACACCACGTAATTTTGAACCGCGGTCAGATGACGAGGCAACACCTGAGCTGGCACCCCACTCTCCAAACTTCCACACCACGCCAACGTGAGGACATTTGAGGCCACGACAGATTTAACGTGCACCAACCCCCTTTGTACACGGCGGTGTTTGGCTGGATTTGAACTCGCAACCCTTCGGTTGCTAGTCCGTTGCTCTTCCAACCGGGCCACCGCGGCCCTATTATGGTATTTGGTATTTTCAATTAACGTCACACTGGAGCAACACAACGGGCTATTGGTGACGGTCCGGGATCAATCCCAGAGGGAAAGTCCGAGGACAACACCACGTAATTTTGAACCGCGGTCAGATGACGAGGCAACACCTGAGCTGGCACCCCACTCTCCAAACTTCCACACCACGCCAACGTGAGGACATTTGAGGCCACGACAGATTTAACGTGCACCAGCCCCCTTTGTACACGGCGGTGTTTGGCTGGATTTGAACTCGCAACCCTTCGGTTGCTAGTCCGTTGCTCTTCCAACCGGGCCACCGCGGCCCTATTATGGTATTTGGTATTTTCAATTAACGTCACACTGGAGCAACACAACGGGCTATTGGTGACGGTCCGGGATCAATCCCAGAGGGAAAGTCCGAGGACAACACCACGTAATTTTGAACCGCGGTCAGATGACGAGGCAACACCTGAGCTGGCACCCCACTCTCCAAACTTCCACACCACGCCAACGTGAGGACATTTGAGGCCACGACAGATTTAACGTGCACCAGCCCCCTTTGTACACGGCGGTGTTTGGCTGGATTTGAACTCGCAACCCTTCGGTTGCCAGTCCGTTGCTCTTCCAACCGGGCCACCGCGGCCCTATTATGGTATTTGGTATTTTCAATTAACGTCACACTGGAGCAACACAACGGGCTATTGGTGACGGTCCGGGATCAATCCCAGAGGGAAAGTCCGAGGACAACACCACGTAATTTTGAACCGCGGTCAGATGACGAGGCAACACCTGAGCTGGCACCCCACTCTCCAAACTTCCACACCACGCCAACGTGAGGACATTTGAGGCCACGACAGATTTAACGTGCACCAGCCCCCTTTGTACATGGCGGTGTTTGGCTGGATTTGAACTCGCAACCCTTCGGTTGCTAGTCCGTTGCTCTTCCAACCGGGCCACCGCGGCCCTATTATGAGAAGAGAGAGAATGTTTGCTACTCAACAAATATAACTTTCTTTTTATCAGTGCATAAGTTCCGTGTATATATTTTATATCTATAATTTTTTTAAAACTGTTTTTTCTTAGTCCTTCGAGAGTTTCGACGGAGATATCTTGTCCAAGATCTGGTAAATTTTACTAACAAGATATCTTGACAATGCAAAATTGTCCTTTGAATCCAATGGGAAAGAAGATCCAAGTAGAAGAAGCAAATTGTTACTTGCCCAGAACCGGTGGCAGTTTGGAACACGTTTTTGCACCAGAGGCTGTCCACTACAGGGCAGTTTTCGACGCGATTAACCCTCAGGAGGGTTAAATTCCTATTCTCTTCCATTTGAACAAGAATGCCCATTGCAACACTGCTACCGGTTGTTGAATATTTTTTTGCGATTTTAGATCATGCATTGGGTAAAAGTTCGTCCCGTTTTTGGCGCTAGATGGCATCGCAAAACCGAAGTGTTATCTACTTCTCTACACGTGTAAAGTTTTGATGTTGTTTGAAAGGAATTTCAGCGAGTACTTGGGAAAAAATTGTGTTATTTGATTGTTTTTTGAAATTTTGTCAAGCACTAAAAATAGCATTTCGAAGCATGAAAGAAGCATTTTCGACACATTATGCTTCTTTTATTTCCAAAATCCAAGAATGCTTAGCAGACGCAAAAGAAGATATGTTCTGCTTATGGTGAGGGTGCCATTGGCGATTCCACGTGCCTTAAGTGGTTCAGAAAGTTTCGTTACTGAATCGGTTCTTTAGCCAGAAACCTCAGAACTTCTATGATAGCGGGATCGTGCAGCTACCGGATAGATGGTAAATGGTCATCGAACAGAGAACGGCACATACTAAATTGATTAAATGTAATTTTTAGTAAATAAAATTTTCTTCAATTTGTCTAAAAAACAGCGGGTAAGCTAAGTCCCCACTGTACCGCTTGGTTCGTGAATACTTTTGTGCGGAATACCTGGTAAGTGGGTCGCTGGTGAAATGAAGACGGCGGGTATTGGTTTGACATTTATTTATTTAGCCAGTTTTCTTGGATACATAACAGTGGGGTTGAAGTGTGGGCAATGCTTAGTATTCTATGGAGACTTTATGAATGATGGGTCTGTGATAGCTAAAGTACGAGACAAACGGCATGGTGTCGATGCTGATGTTCCTGGCAAAGGTAAGGTCGATGGTGGTGTTTCCAAGCGTGGTGGCAGTTCGTTAGATGGTACAGCGACGTCGCCGCGCACCTGCTCCTTGCGTCCTCGGTGAGCTATAGATCTCTCCGCACTTGTCATAGGTTTAGACTTCTTGGTATCATTTTGTTCATCTTGAACTGCTCTTTCAACCTGTTTACGTTTCCTATGCCGCAATTGAAATTTAGTGCGATATTTTGACTTCATAGTGAAATCTTCGTCACACCGTCACTTTCTACTGCATGCAATTTTCACCAAATGGTTTAAACTGTCAACTAGTCAATTGGAATTGTAAGAACTCGCCGTTCTCTTCAATTTAAGAACGCACTCGCCACTATCCGCCGATTAGAACTAAAGTTACAGCGGTTAAACAGGCCAGCGTGTGCCCGAAATGTGACTCATTTCCCCCACCACGTGGTACAAAGGTCAGAGGGGAGTGGATTAGTGGTCAACCTGGTCAACGCGGCCCACTTTCCTCTACACAATGATAGACCATCTATCCCCATAGGCTGATTCCCCTGGAGTTATGGGGCTTTGAGATATCACTTTTCGTGACGTGCAAGTTTCTGCCGATGACCTCCATACCGATTTTAAAGACATATTCAAGTCAAAAATGTCACCTTGCATTTTTCCACAGTATTGAATCCACGGGAAAAACCTTTCTAGAAAGAGATTAAAGAATGAAGAAAACCCCAAAACTTTTACTTAACTGTCTTATTTTTTCCAGATATTCTGCTCGCCTTTGATACGGTATCGACTCTCAAAATAACAATGCAAAAAGTCTATGCATAAATATTTTTATTTAGTTCAGTTAGTATTGAAAACCGATAAGTATTCTGGAAATCCTTGAGAAACTTATCACGTATTCACGTCAAAACGGGACGAACTTTTGCATCAACCTAATACAAAATGAAGGACAGCACACTGAACATCTCATGATTAACTCGTAAGTGGTTTTGATTTATAACATTGTTCTTCACCCAAAAAAGTCATAATTTGTTTCCCTTGAGGGATATATTTAACTTCCCCCTCCGGTTTGGAAACATTTCCATTGCTTTAAGAATATTTATGAAAAATCGAAGTCATTCAGAGCAATAGGTATTACTACAGAGCCTTTTGAAATGTAAATTTTAGTTATGCTCACTGTTTATTATCGCTGTCTTCCCAGCTATGATGTTCTAGAGAGAGAGAGAAAAAACATCCTCTCATTATTTATTGCCAGACAGTAAAAGAACTATGATGACAGAAATAATTTGGGAGCTCAGAATCTTAACTTTAATAGTACAGGATGTCCCATAAATTTATATATCAACATTTCAATAATTCATAAAAATAACGAAAATTGGTCAATTGAAGCGCGGTTTGCTCTGAAGGAAACTCAAGAGAGGGAATTCGTTTCTGACGAGGAAGAAACTTTAGTTCCAATTTTCACCGATAGAAGGTGTTGCACAGCGTACCTCATATGTACTTGATATGAAAATGCGAGGCCTATAAAATATTGGCCACTTTTTTTGAAAATTCACCTAAGATCAATGAAAATTTAGTCTCCACTGTATTTTCAACTAATAAATCGGACGAAAAAATTATGTTTCAATTTTTAGTGAGAAAATTTTCCAAGGGACGCCAATTTCGAAACTTTATATTAGATTGTCATGAAAAGTTTATTGAGAAAATATTAGTTTTTAAATTTTAAAATTGAATTTCTTGGTGAGACCTTTAATGTCTGTGTTTCATAATTAGTACATTTTGTGTTTTAGCCGAGTCATTTTGCATTTGAGTGACTAAATTTGCAACCAAAATATGTTTTAAGGGGAGACATTTTGCTACTACTTTAAAGAATTTAAAATATGTTTTAGGGAACTTTTATTACTATTTTTAAGAATTTATGCTAATAATGCTTTCACTAGTACTTTGGCAGCTCTGCATTCTGCCATCACTGCGATAGCCCTCTATCGGTGAAAATATGAACTAATTTTTTTTCCTCTGCCAAAAATATGCTTCTTGAGATTTCTTTTAATGCACAACACAAACATTTCAATTTTTGCTATTCTCATGAATTATCACATTAACAAATTTATGGGACATCTTGTATTATTAAGAAAGGCATGTATAATTGAGTACGTTTAAGAAAGATTAGGGGACACTAGAAGCAAAATAGGGCGGAGTATTTATAAAAATCCTGTTTTTCGAACTCATGTTTCAGGGGTTCATGATACATTATCTTCCAAATACTGAATTATTCATAACAACAGAGTGAAACATCATTTATCAAAGTGACTAAAAGACTTTAGCTTAGAACAAAGTTTTAAATCTTTTTAAATGGACCTTTCAAAGTTTATTTAAGAAAAACAATTAACGGGACACCTTCAGTGCGGTGCAGAATATATATATATATATATATATATATATATATATATATATATATATATATATATTCTTGGATGTCACATATTATATATTATATATATATATTATATATATTTATATAATATAGTATATATATATATATCTATATATACAGGGTGAGTCCAAATTTTTTTACAAAATAAGAGGGGTGATAGTACCCATCCGGACGAGCAATAATTACCATGGAACATAGGGTCGCATTCCACTCTGAGAGGCAGAAAAGAGTAAAGACGAAACGCGTCGAGCATAAACCAGTCAACGCCTCTGACGTCGTTTTGTACCTGCCTACGTAGACTACACTTCTTGGATGTCACATATCCCGCACGATGGATCGGACGTGGCGGACTTGTGGCGCTCACCGGACCTCAACCCACTCGACTTTTTCTTCTGGGGGCACATGAAATCTTTAGTGCACCAGACGCCTGTGGACTCGGCTGAAGATCTCGTAGCGAGAATCGGTGTTGCCGCAGACAAAATTAACACAACACCAGGAATCTTCGAGAAGGTGCGCCAGTGATTCCTTCGCCGGTGTGAATTGTGCAACGACACGTGTGGCCGCCACTTTGATCACTTGCTGTGAGTTGTTCTCTGATCAATAAATCAGATTGTGCAACTTTTGTAAAATTCTAATTTTACTGTTTTCTGCCTCTCAGAGGGAAATGCGACCCTAAGTTTCATGGTAATTATTACTCGTCTGGATGGGTACTATCACCCCTCCTATTTTGTAAAAACAAACTAAACTCACCCTGTAAATATATATATATATATATATATATATATATATATATATATATATATATATATATATATATATATATATATATGTATATATATGTATATATATATGTATATATATATGTATATATATATGTATATATATATATGTATATACCACTCACCTATATATATATATATATATATATATATATATATATATATATATATATATATAGGTGAGTGGTTTCAACGAGATATCTCGTCATCAAGAAAGTGTTGATCACGAGATAGTGATGATCACGAAATCAAGATCTGATCACCTTTCTTCCTATGACGAGATATCTCGTCCATCAAGATCTAATCAGTTTTGCTAATGACGAGATACCTCGTCGAGACAACTACCAGACGGATTAAAAATTGGCTACTCTACATTTCGCAAAATTATTTTTGGTAGTTTGAAAACTGCTTCATTCAGGTGAGGCCAATCGCATGTTCAGACATGCAATTGATTTTCGATACTTACATTTTGTACTCAAACGCACAACGAAATATACTATCTTTAGGTGGCATAGATTCAATTCCTCCCTGAGTGTATTTATTTCTTCTGCGCCAATAAAACTTTCCTTGTATGTCCATGTCTTGAAGGTGTTTAGCGTAGCATGTTCAGTATCCCAACCAACCATAAAACCCAACCAACCATTATAAAACCCTCATGTGACTTGCTATCTGATAATTATCATTTTGTGTTTAACCTTTGAAAACCAGTGTCAGCAATTTTTACAAT
The DNA here is from genome assembly GCA_933210815.1 of Meta bourneti. Classification (NCBI taxonomy): domain Eukaryota; kingdom Metazoa; phylum Arthropoda; class Arachnida; order Araneae; family Tetragnathidae; genus Meta; species Meta bourneti. The sequence goes on from OW119928.1 coordinate 9,580,101, forward strand.
GTCTGATTCAAACATTTCAAGATCCCGTTTTATAATTTTCGTTTTCCCCCACGATTCACAAGAATGAACACTGTAGATTGTTCAAATGATGCTCTAAAAATTCTACCATTCCTTTTCGTAGTTAGCTTTGCTAATGACGAGGTAGGTAGGTATTATAATTAACGTCGCACTGGAGCAACACAACGGGATATTGGCGACTGTCCGTGATCAATCCCAAAGGAAAAGATACAAGGTCAATACTACGTAATTTTGAACCATGGTCAGATGACGAGGTCAACACCTGAGCTAGCACCCCACTCTCGGAACCTCCACACCACGCCAACGTGGGGACATTTGAGGCCACAGCAGATTTTAACGTGAACCAGCCCTCTTAAGTTTTGAAACTTAAGTCATCCGTCGCCAATAACCTGTTGTTTTGCTCTAGTGCGACATTAATTACCTACCCCTAGTCACTGACAGAGTCCATTCGTTTAATTTTTTCTTACTCGTGACAATGTTTCTCGTCCATCAAAACCTGACCAATTTTGCTAATGACGAGATATCTCGTTATCAAGATATTGCCATTTTTTATGACCAGATCAAGATCTGGTCAGTTTTCTTCCAATGACGAGATATCTCGTCCATCAAGATCTGGTCAGTTTTCTTCTAAAGACGAGATATCTCGTCCATCAAGATCTGGTCAGTTTTCTACCAATGACGATATATCTCGTAAATCAAGGCCTGATAAGTTTTCTTCCAATGACGAAATATCTCGTTCATGAAGGCCTGATCAGTTTTCTTCCAATGACGTGATATCTCGTCCATCAAGATCTGGTCAGTTTTCTACCAATGACGATATATCTCGTTCATGAAGGCCTGGTCAGTTTTCTTCCAATGACGATATATCTCGTCCAACAAAGTCTGGTCAATTTTCTTTTAGTGAATAGATATCTCGTCCATCAATATATGGTTTGTTTTGCTAATGACAATACCTCGAGACAACACAACTAGGGTTAAGCCTCATTCTGGCGAGAACAAAAGCTATTTCTTATAACTAAAAGAAAAAGCAACAATGAGAAAAAATAGTAGTGATATTACAGGAGAAAAAAATGACTTTTCTCTAGCGCGTGACTAGGAATCCACATACATAACTGCTTTATCTACAACAAAAGACGGATGCTTGCTGGTTTACAATCGTATTGCAATTCGAGATTTCAACTGTGTCTTCCTATCATACCACCATCCCAACTGTGTCGGATAATGGAGCCATGACTTTCAATAAAAAATTAGCTTTATCACAGAACGTCGATCTATTCCAAACAATGTCTTTTTATTATTACCCTCTGGTCGTTTATCTGCCCGGACTCCAAATCGGCATTCCTTGTTTTATTGCATTGTTTTTAGATCTGAGGGTGCATTTTATTTTCGTGTGCCATTTATTCTTTAATGATCCCTGCAGCACAGCGGAAAAGAACGAAATGCGCTTCAGGCTAATCAGGGTCTGTTTGCTTATTTAATTTGGGGACGAAATTCCTGCTTTGTTGTAATCATGGAAAATAGATTTTCTTCTGTTGAATCCTAACTGGAAGTTTTAAAACCATTTTTTACATCGGTCTGTTTATGGGACTACTATCTTTAATGTTCGAAAATATCCCTGGGTGTATTTCTCTCTTTTGTGTCGGTTCTTCTGTGTGTGTATCTATTACTTGGTATTGTATGTCTTGTGTCTGGCGCAGCATGGCCAAATATGGCCCTTGCGCCAAAAAAACCCAAAGCCAACCGACAAATCGAAAATAACGCACAAAATGATGCTGGCATTGTTATTGTTTTGGCAGCGTATAGATTTTAATCCTACTGGTGGTTGCCTCTACGAAATATCTCGTCTCATTAGCAAAACTGACCAAATCCTGATGGACGAGATATCTCGTAATTAGAAGAAAACTGACCAAATCTTGATCTCGTCATCATAAAAAAATCGGCAATGTCTTGATAACGAGATATCTCGTCATTAGCAAAATTGGTCAGAACTTGGTGGACGTGATGTCTCGTCCTGAACACTTGGAGGGTTAAAGGCCATTCTATATACTTATTCAATTGCAAAATGTGATTTTTTTACATGAGATGAGATCCTGCGCACTCTAACGACCTTAGCAACAGATCGGGATGATCAGAGAGAGGTCAACAGCACTGACCTCCGGCCGAAAATACCGAAACATCTATCGGGGTGGTCTTTCATAGTGGTCTAATTGCCGTCCAGTTTGTTTTCAGGGGTGCACTACGCCTCTCCCTCTGTGTTTGAACCGTCTCACAGGGAAACTGGTGAGACGAGACAAAGGACTGTTGCAGATCTCGAGCTGAGCAGAGGTGTTTTTGTGATGTTCGTTAGAACCAGCATTCGAGTATATTCTATTTTCCCCTGTTTGCAACTCCCACGACCCTGTGGGGCTCGCAGAGATCTGTATCGACCACGCGCAATACAGATCCCTGATTGTATACACAGAGTGATCCAAAAGTCACAGAAAAAGCAAAAATGCAATAATTCGAAAGTATAGACAGTAGCGCGATGCGGTTTTCACAGAAATGCACAGAAAGACATTGGATTCTTTTAATAACTGAAAATTTTACTGCCAGAATAGTTACATTTGTCACAGACAGGTGGCGCTGTAATAGTCCCTGAGCTTGGGAGGTGCTACATGAAGTCACAGGTGAACTGAGGTCGGCCGACGTCATTGGTCATTTTGAAAGAATTCACCACCATCTGACAGGAATTACAGCTGAAACCCTTTTCGATGCTGTGCAGTGTCGTGCTACGTTCGACAGCCATTCTCATGAATGACGGCTGTCATATTGAATATTTGTAAACCGAACTGTGCTACGCCACTGTATAAACTATTAACAGTACTGAAGTGCCACCAGTCGGTAGGAAATGTAACTATTCTGTCAATAAAAATTTTGTTATTAAAAAAATCCCGTCTTTCTGTGCATTTCGGGGAAAACGCATCTTGCTACTGTCTATACTTTTCGAATTGGTGAATGTTTACTTTTTCTGTGACTTTTGGATCACCCTGTATACGTTCAACGTAAATAAGCGCTAGTTATTTATTTACACTGTGGTTGTGTGTATTTGGCACACCACTCGGCTCAATAGGTTATAGCACTGCGGAGTTTATGGCAATTATATAGCTAATAAGTTTGCTAAATTGTCAACCACGATGGGCCCAGTTCCTCTGCCATCAACTACCTGCTCTGTGTATCTGGGTAGGGGTAACAGGAGGGAGGCTCAATCATTTTGGTGCACTTTATAGAGGAACACTGCGACAAATCGCCATCTTTTTCAATTCCAGAGTGATCCTAATGGCCCGTGGTTGTGGAAGTGTAACGGAGCTCCAATCCAACCAAAGACCGTCGCGTGCAAAGACGGTTAGTGCACGTTAAATTTATCGTGGCCTCAAATGTCCTCTCGTTGGCGTGGTGTGGGATCTAGGAGAGTGGGGTGCCAGCTCAGGTATGACCTCGTCATCTGACCGTGGTTCAAAATTTACGTGGTGTTGTCCTCGAATCTTTTCCTTCGGGTTTGATCCATCCCGGACCGTCGCCAATAGCCCGTCGTGTTGCTCCAGTGCAACGTTAATTAAAATACATATCTACCTACCTACCAAAGGGAACATTTTTAGAATTATCTTAAAGAAAATTTGTGGCTCTCTTATTCTTACTGTTGTATAATGTTTATTTGTTGTTGTATAATGTTGTCTTACTGTTTGTATATGTTTATTTTATGTATATTATTTTGATGGTTTATGGAAGGCATCGTGATATCGGTGTTAATACGCCGTCGTGTATCAAGATGTAGAGTAAATAAGGTAAACAACTTTTAATTTTGAGAAAAATAAAAAATACTGCTTAGTTTTGACAAAGTGATCATTGTTTCCCAAAGTGCTACCGCCCTCCTGGGGTGCTGAAGAAATCTTGGGGTGCCGTACTGGCTCCAGGGTAATAGAGGCGTTGAGGAACAAGGGCAGGCGATAAGATGCTGAAAAACATGTCTCCCAAAAACGTTTTCATTATCATCCTTTTGACCATACAGACACACTCATTACAATGGTGTAATATCGCAAGAATCTGCAATTGTTCAGTGCATAAAAAAACGAAAAGTCGCAACAAATGAGTGTTAGCATGTATATATTTCCCCACATTTTCAACTTAATTTTTTTATATCGTTCCCATTATTTGAACATTGATTTAGTTTGGTAACAAGTCTGTCCATTGAAAAGAGTAACAGACTGCAAATAGTTGACCATAGAGTATTAAGGATTTTACTGACAAAGAACCTAATATAGACAAATAGGTACCTAATATACACAACATCAAGCTAATTTTTCTCATTAGTTATTATTTTTAATTTTAATAATTTGATTGATAGTAATTACAAAAACAGTGAGCACCCTAGTGTGTTTATGAGAAATTTATTTTTCCTTACTTCATTTCACTGAATAGTTTTATGGTAGGTAGGTATTTCAATTAAAGTCGTACTGTAGAACACAGCAGGCTATTGGCAACGGTCCGGGATCAAACTCGAAGGGAAAGATACAATAACACCACCACTTAATTTTAAACTACGGTCAGATGACGGTCACACCTGAACTGGCACCACACTCCCCAAACTTCCACACCATTGTGAGGACATTTGAGACCACGAGATATTTAACGGGCACCAGCCCCTTTGAACACGACGGTTGTTGGCTGGATTCGAACTCGCAACCCTCCGGTTGCTAGCCCTTTACTTTTCCAACCGGGCAACCGCGGCACGAATAGTTTTATGATTTTAATTCCAAGTTTATTTCTTTCCAAACTAGCTACACACACAGCGGTGAAATTAAAAAATGATAGGCATATATGCACTTTAAAAGGGAGGCGTTAAGACAAAAATAGTTTGTGGAACCATGCCTTAGATTAAACTAGGATAAAAAGGCAAAAATAATATCCTCCAAAAACATCTTTTTCCACTTCGCTTTTAGAATCCTCCTATAAATAGGACAATTATACAGGGTGTTATCAAAATAATGAAAACACACTGGATTTATAAGAAATCCTTTACTAATATGGCGTAGGACCGCCTTTGGCATGTAATACAGCTTGGATTCGCCTGGGAATCGAATCATACAAGTGCTGAATAGTGTTTAGAGGAATATTGTACCATTCTTCATGGAGATATTGTAAAAGTTCCGGAAGAGATGCCGGTGGAGGATATAGATTCCGGAATGAACGCTCTAAAATAGACCATAACGGTTCGATTATATTGAGGTCGGGGGACTGTGCTGGCCAAGGTAGATGTTTCAGTTCATCCTCGTGTTCATCAAACCATGATTGGACCAGTCCCGCTGCATGAATAGGAGCATTATCATCCTGGAAAATTCATCTCCTGCAGGAAACAAAGTTTGCATCATAGGATGGACCTGGTCAGCTAAAACTTCTCTATACATCTTCCCAATGTTCCTTCCTTTCAGGGTTACGATTGGGCCAGCAGAAAACCACGACATGGCTGCCCATACCATGACAGATCCACCTCCATGCTTGACAGTTGGAAGGAGACAATCACGATCATACGCTTGTGCAGGTGTCCTCCAAACGTGCACCCGCCCTGTTGTGGGGAAAAGTGTGAAAGATGATTCGTCTGACCATATAACTGTCTTCCACTTATCAATCGACCAGGTTTTGTGGTTGTGGCACCACTGTAGACGCCGTTGGGCATTAACATCTGTGACAAGTGGTTTGGGAATTGCTACTCTGCCGTAAATGTTCTGTTTATGAAGGTGCCTCCTAACTGTAATTATTGACACTGGAGAATCCAGATGCTGACTGAGCTCTGCGGTCACTTTGGCTGCAGTTGTTTTCTTTTTAGACATTACAATCCGCTTCAATACCCGTCGGTCTCTTTCACTCAGCTTTTCCTTCCGTCCACTATTTTGCTTTGCCGAGCTTGTCTTACCGCGCTGTGTGTACGTTGTCATGACTTTAGACACAGTACCTCTAGAAACGCCTAAAATCTGGGATGTTTCGGTCACAGTTGCTCCAACTAGTCGGGCTCCTACAATTTGGCCTCTTTGAAAGTCTGTGAGGTCTGACATTTTACGCTTTTGACAAAAATCCACGACGTATACAACTTCACTAAAGCTACCTCATACTACCATGATATATAGTACTTTTTATATTAAAAAAACTGGTAGCTAGGATTATATTTTAATGCTTACGAAGCGCATTCTTAAATGTCACTTTTATTCACAGGTGTTTCCATTATTTTGATAACCACCTGTAAATCCGATGGAAAATGCTTGAACGTTCGAAATCTTAGGAATATCAATTCTCTGGAAATTATTTAAGAAATCTAAATATCATGCTAAGGAAATTTTGCTCAGCTAATTTGGTGGAATTTGTTCCATTAGTTCTGTTTACACATAGCTGTAAACATCTGTTTCCTTAAAACCACCTAGTAAATTGCATCTTTCAAATTATGTTACTATAAGCCCAACCTCGTATACCTATTTACTCTTGGTATTATAAGAGAAACCTCGGGTTTTCCACAAGTAAGGAATTTATCAACCCTCATTAAAATAATTATTTTACTTCCTTAAACGATGTTCAAATGGCCAATTTACTTTCTTTCCAAATGTCTTAATTTAAATCCTTTGTTTGGTAACTACCAAACCCATTAGACACGATTGGGCATTATGAAAGCATTTTGTTGCAACACAATGTTTCTCGATCATAAACGACCATCTTAACTACCTATAATAAAAACTAAATCTTGTAAAAGCCTACTTCGATAATTACAAACTTAAGTTGTAAAACTATTTTATTATGTCAATTAAATTCGATTGAATTCTACTTAATTCACCATTCATAACAAGGATCTCAACTTGAATGTATATAAAGAGGTCTTGAGAGAATTTTCTCCTTTTTGCTGAAGAAGAAATGAAACGTTTTGTTTAAAAAAGAAGTGCTGTAATGTATATAGAGGGTGCAACGCAAAGTCCGTACCCGGCCTTTATTTTCGCAACCGTTGGTCGTAGACGTACACTTCCAGTTACAAAAATGTTTCAAATGAGGAAAACATTCATCTTATGACATTTTGAAATTTAAAAAATCAATTTTGTAAAAATTACAAAATCTAACTTTTTATACAGTCCCCCGTTCCTTATAGCGATATTTAGTAAAAGTTTGCACTCATCCTAACAAATATAACACAGAAAGTTTCACTTCTGTGTGACAAAAATTGACCGAGATATTTAATTTCAAAGTTTGGAATTTTTTCAGATTTGTTTTGCCTTCATTGAGGGGTCGGTTCAAATATAAATTAGAATAATTCGAGATTGAAATCAGGGTGCAACGCCCCTTTTACGGCGAAAGGGGGTTCCCCGACCATAAACAATGGGTGCATGTATAGTAAAGTGGACATGCCCGATTCACTGAAAGCGGTCGCAGCGCTCCTAGTGGCGAAACACGGAAGTTTGGAAATCTAACTCGCACAAGTTACAGACAAGCATACAGCGCAAAACAATACATAAAGTGGAGAAATCTACTGGAGATTACTGCTCAAAGTGTTCCCCGTTAGTGTCAATGAAAAATTGAATGCGTGACAGTACTGAATCGTGGACGCGTTGGACCATAGCTAGTGTAACTGCGACAAGCAAGGCTGATACGCTGTTTCAGATCATCCAGTGAGGTTGACTCAGTCACATAGATCTGTTCCTTGACGTAATCCCAGAGGTAGAAGTCCATGGGAGTCAAGTCTGGCGAACGCGGTGACCACTCAACCCGACCACCATATCCGATGATCTGTTGGCCGAATTCGGTGGCTAGATACGCACGAACGTTTGCTGCTTTATGCGGAGGGGCCCCATCATGTTGGAACCACACACGACATGCATCTCGGAGGGGAAGCTGTTCATACCAGTCACGTACCGTGTCTTGTAACAGATGCAGGCAACGATTGCCCGTTAAGGTACCGTCGTAGAAGATGGGTCTAACAATCTGGGTTCCCCATATACCGCACCACACATTCGTTGACCAGCGTACCTGATGTCGTGCTGTGCGTCCCATGTGAGGGATGTCCAGAGCCCAGTAATGCACATTGTGGGTGTTGACGATGCCATCCCGTGTGAATTGCGACTCATCACAGTATGTCGGAAAACAACGACGGAATGTCGTGCAACTTGTTGAGCAGGAAATTACAAAAGTCAAATCTTCGTGCGTCGTCACCCGGCATCAATGCTTTCACCAGTAGCGGACGGTATGGATGCGCACCATGCGCATGTAACAATCGCCAAATATGTTGACGCGTGTATCCACATGCCTCGCTTATTTCCGCCGTGCTTAGGTGTGGATTTGCAAGGGCGTATCCCAGCACTTCCTCCGGTGTCACTCGAATGCCCGATCTTGTCAGTCTGCCTGATCTGGGCCTTGGTGTGAAGCGCAGGTCTCTCTGAGACGCAAAGTACAGTAGCTATAGTTCGATGCGATGGACGTCGATCCATAGGAAAACGTTCGCCATAAATCACTGTCATTTCATCCTATTTGCATAATCACGATTTGCATGGGGGTTATAGCCCCGCTGGTAGTTTGCATTCCGCTGCCATTTATACGGTTCTTTTTGCGCATTTTTCATTTTCAGGGTGTCGATTCTACATAATTCGACGATGGTCTACAACTTTCTAATTGACATCTTTTGCCTATCTTGCTTAATTTCGGAGTTGCATTTCCAAACTTCCGCCACTAGGGGCGCTGCGACCGCTTTCAGTGAATCGGGCATGTCCACTTTAATATACATGCACCCATCGTTTATGGTCGGGGAACCCCCTTTCGCTATAAAAGGGGCGTTGCACCCTGATTTCAATCTCGAATTATTCTAATTTATATTTTAATCGACCCCTCAATGAAGGCAAAACAAATTCGAAAAAATCCAAATTTTGAAATTAAATATCTCGGTCAATTTTTTTCACACAGAAGTGAAACTTTTTGTGTTACGTTTGTCAGGATGAGTGTAAACTTTTACTAAATATCACTATAAGGAACTGGGGACTGTATAAAAAGTTAGATTTTGTAATTTTTACAAAATTGGTTTTTTAAATTTCGAAATGTCACAACGTGAATGTTTACCTCATTTGAAACATTTTTGTAATTGGAAGTATATCTTTACGACCAACGGTTGCGAAAATAAAGGCCGGGTACGGACTTTGCGTTGCACCCTGTATATTGTATATATATATATACAGGGTGAGTCTAAATTGTTTTTACAAAATAAGAGGGGTGATAGTACCCATCCAGACGAGCAATAATTACCATGGAACATAGGGTCGCATTCCACTCTGAGAGGCAGAAAAGAGTAAAGTCGAAACGCGTCGAGCATGAACAAGTCATCGCCTCTGACGTCGTTTTGTACCTGCCTACGTAGCATATCTCCTAAGCAAGATGGCCTGGTCGGTAGCGCACTGGCGGGATCGGACGTGGCGGACCTGTGGCTTGGCCTCCTCGCTCACCGGACCTCAACCCACTGGACTTTTTCCTCTGGGGGCACATGAAATCTTTAGTGTACCAGACGCCTGTGGACTCGGCTGAAGATCTCGTAGCGAGAATCGGTGTTGCCGCAGACAAAATTAACACAACACCAGGAATCTTCGAGAGAGTGCGCCAGTCATTCCTTCGCCGGTGTGAACTGTGCAGCGCCACGCGCCACTTTGAGCACTTGCTGTGAATTTTTCTCTGATCAATCAATCAGATTGTGCAACTTTTGGTATCGTTCATTCGCTTTCCCAACACTGTTGTAAGTTCAAGTTGAAATTCTAATTTGACTCTTTTCTGCCTCTCAGAGTGGAATGCGACCCTATGTTCCATGGCAATTATGGCTCGTCTGGATGGGAACTATCACCCCTCTTATTTTGTAAAAACAATTTAGACGCACCCTGTGTATATATATATATACATATAATATATATATACATATATATACATATACATATATATACATACATATATATATATATATATATATATATATATATATATATATATATATATATATTACACATATCTCGTCGAAACCACTTGGAGGGTTAAAGTAGAGTATTTGTTTTGAAACGAATTCATGTGAACTTGGTTGTGATTAATTCAATGATTAATGTAATTAAAAGTTCATATTCAAATACGATCGATTTATTTGAATATGATCTTTTTAAATTATGAAAAGATAATTGGGGATCAGTCCTCACACGTAACATTTTAGTGATAAAACAACAATTATTCCTTTGACGTAGAGGTGAAGAAAACGCATGCCACTTACACAGGTTCTATTTCTATGGGCCTGGGAGGATGAAGAAAAAATAGGAGATCGATTCCCCTATAGGGATTTATTTTCCTCCACTTCTGTGTGACAAACTAAAACCTGAGAAAAATAAGGAGGTATTTGAGCTTCTAACAGCTTTACTGCAGAATTGGCTTTCCAAATTTTCCTCCAACAACCCTTATGTTGTATTGCTTCTTTTTTTAAAGTCTACGTATACACTAGGAGATTTTTTTCAAATTTTGACTTTTAAACTCCAATTTTTTTACAATAGGTCATTGGTTTGTGCTTAAATTCATTTCAGTGTGAAAAATTTAGATTTAATTAGCTAATTAGCATGTTGTTTGAACAGTAATAACTCAAATTCTGATTTGTTCAGAACGACAATTCTTATTTGAAATTATTCCAAATATTGTTCTCCATGTTTGACTCTCCATCAAATTGCTCGAGAGATTAGGGGTTTTTTGACAATGTTTTTCACCAAGGAAGTCTAAAAACTCGAGATGTTTTCAGGAATTCCAACATTTAAAAAACAACTAAAAGTTCATTTCTTAACTAATAACTTTGGCTGAGGGTCAAAACATCCACTGTATTATATAGACTATATAATGACACAAAATTAATTGTAACAGATTATTTTATGGTTGAGTTATCACTGTTTGAACAAAGCATCCCATTTAAAAAGCACCAGTTCCTCAGAAATTGAGTTTAAAGTTTCGGAAGCATGGTGACAGTTCCTAACGAAAACTCTTGTAACTAGAAAACTATTTCGAATATTTACAAGATCTTGGTAGCGTTTCAAAGCTAAGGGGTTGGACAATATTTTGAATTAATAATTTTATTCCGTTCGATTTTCGTGATTTCTAGTGTATACATACACCGCTTCCCTTTGTTTTTCAACCTCCTACAAACTCTTTGGGGAGACCTTTATTATAACACGTGTATTCATGATAACGTTCGAGTTATTGATATGGACGAAAATATAAACTGTTTTCCAACCTATCGTTTAGGCTTACTAGCAGATTCTTTCTTAGCACAGTATATCCTGTTTGATACTGGAAAGACTTAATATTTTATAATTAACTTAGAGATGGTAGAAATAATAGAAATCGTGTTAATTTTAAAAGAAAAACTAAGCTATTTCAAAGTTTCCTTTTATAATTTTTACCAGAAAAGGTACAAGTAAGGAATAGGAGTATCCCTTATTAGAAAGCGTGAATTCATAATAAAGTTCAGTTATTGAGAAAGGACAAAATATAAACTGTTGTCTTGCATGCATTTTGCCCACTTAGCAGTCTTTCCTAGCATAATATAGTTGTGTTGTTCCTAGTGCAACGTTAATTCAACCATCTACCTACCTATCATAATATCATCTCCTTACAAGTGAAACACACTAAGTCAAATTTTCAAGATTTGAGTTTTGTAACCTTTCTAGACCAGAATGCGGTGAACTTTAGACTAGTGTCCACTTAGACTTTTTTTCTTTGCATGGAGGTTAGATTTCTTCTCGAGAAACACACAAGTGAGTTTTATTTTTCTACTACGGCTTAATCCTCCAAGCAGTCTCGACGAGATATCTCGTTCATCAGGATAAGGCAAATATTGATAATGATGAGATACCACGACGAGAGGGAAACAAAAATCACTATTAATCCAAGGGGAGTGAAGATATGTGGGAAAAGAAATTGTCCTTTGCCTAGAATTACATGGTGTTGTCCTAGAATCTTTCCTTTTGGGATTGATTCCGACCGTCAACAATAGCCAGTTGTGTTGCTGCATTGTGACGTTAATAAAAATACCTACCTACTGTAACGGCGGCTAAAGAAACTGGACAATCTTACCGGCGATCAAAAGCCGAAAAGAACGACCACCGAAGCAGCCGATTAACTGCAGATAGGTAAAGCACCGCTTCCAGAGGCGATACTGTTGGTGGCTTCGCAACAAAGGCAGGCGCCCCGCTGTCACTCTCTATGACATTTTGAGACTAAAGGGTACGGAGATGAGTTACGATGACCATTGCCGACAAGGGTTAATGGTCCCTTTCAAGTCCGCCGAAAGTCTGACTTAAGAGTCAAGGGGAGAGGCCAACGTGCGAGGGCCAATCGGGAAGGCCCGAAGAAGGTGAGGTAATCAACATCCAACGAACACCGACTAAGAGGGCCAACCCGAGACAAAAAGGAGGAGTCGAGAAGCACCCGATATATAGAGAGTTTTCCGGATCTTAGAGAAAAAAGAGAGAGGAAAGAGAGGAAGGAGAAGAGGACAGAGAGAAGAGGAGAGAGTTTTTTGGAGAGAGACGAGAGTCGAACAAAAAGTGAACACCCGTTCACTGTCGGCGGAAGATTGCCATCTTTCGGGAGAAACTACTCACCCGAGTAGTGGAGATTTGAGCTCATCAGAGCTGAAGAAGGCTGATTTATCTCGCCTTGGGACTCTATACTCGCCTGAGTATTTATTGAGAAAGGCTCGACCGTAGCCGTGAAGGTGACTTCTCCGAGTAATTTGTAAAAGGCTCGCCAAGCAGCCATAAGAAGCACCTCGATAAAACATTGAACTTTCCAACGAACTATCGCTCGTGAATTCCATTTTGAATTCTTGATGAACTCTTCATTCGTTTTATCATCTAAATGTAAAAAGTGTAAATAAAATTCGTTAATCTAGAAACGGATCACTTTTCAATGGTAACTAGTCTAAGCTACCCGTGGACCAAGACGTTACAGACTAGTTTACTTATATTGGTGGCAGCGGAAGCGATCGACACCCAGTCCCGAAGAAGTAGCGGAACCGATCGACATCCAGTCCCGAAGAAGTAGCGGAACCGATCGACATCCAGTCCCGAAGAAGTAGCGGAACCGATCGACATCCAGTCCCGAAGAAGTAGCGGAAGCGATCGACACCCAGTCCCGAAGAAGTAGCGGAACGATCGACATCCAGTCCCGAAGAAGTAGCGGAAGCGATCGACACCCAGTCCCGAAGAAGTAGCGGAACCGATCGACATCCAGTCCCGAAGTAGCGGAACCGATCGACATCCAGTTCTGAAGGAGTAACGGAACCGATCGACATCGAGTCCTGAAGAAGAAGCGACACCGTTCGACATCCAGTTCTGAAGGAGTAACGGAACCGATCGACATCCAGTCCTGAAGAAGTAGTGACACCTTTCGACATCCAGTCCCGGAGAAAAGGACGCCTGGTCCGAAATACAGTTACGAAAGACGCCGAGTCCCGAAAGTGAAAATTGAAGACCAAGTTTTGTGTGGAAAGTGACCGATCAATAACCCTGATCTGAAGTAGATGAGTGCGACGAGATCCTGTGCAGCACGACAACAGGTAAGGCTTGATTTTACTTTAGAGGCAAAAATTGCAGTAAATTAATGTGCTAGAAAGTGAAAATTAATAATGAAAATTATCTTAATGAAATTATATTGTATGTATAATTGAGTGGTTGTAATATTTAGAAAAGTGCTTGATTTGAAAAATTTAGAAAACTATTTGTATTGCAATTCAGGAAGAGCTTTCCTTGGATATTATTAGAGTAAAAGTCAATTATTGAAATTAAGTACTGTTGTAATCTAAAAATTACCGAAGTATTCTGTGTGGAGTTATGCTTAGTATATTTTGTGAAATTTGAGTTCAGATTGTTTTGAAATTTAGGGTATATTGTTTTATAGTGTTGCATTGTGTTTTAAGTATTGGTCACTCATATTAGTATATTATTGTGTGTTCAATTGTATCTAAGGGACAGGAGAATTTTAAAATAGCATTTTTAGCAAGGCAAAGTAAGGCAGATTTGCAGAAACTCGCTTATGAGTTAGGTATCGACCTAGGACCGAATGATAGGATGTTATATATAACCACAAAGATATTGGAGCACCCGCAGTACGACGAAGAATGGGTGAAGGCTCAGTTGCAGGTTATAGTAGAGGAACGGGAGATAACTGAGAGACACACACTGGCTAGAGAGGAACGGGAGATAACTGAGACGCACAAATGCTAGAGAGGCGGAAGAGCGAATTCGAATGTTCGAGTTAGAGAAACTCAGGATTACGCAAGCCGCGGAAACAAATAGCTTAGGTTCGGCACAAACGGATAATTCTAGGCCAACGAAAAATTTGAAATCTGTAATGCAAAATTTTGACCCGGAAAAAGCAGACATAGCCCTATTTCTCACCCATTTGAAAGACAGGCGAAAACGATAGGAATAGATGAGGTTGATTGGGTGACTCACCTTCTTTACTTACTCCCGATGGTTATTACCGAAATTATCATGAGAGAGCCCCCTGAAAAATCAGAAGATTACGATCATGTTCAAAGTACGCTCCTAAATAGATTTAAATTAAATCCAGAAACATTCCGAACCAAATTTACCCAGCATCAGAGACGACCAGGAGTGATTGGAAAGATTTAGTATTTGAGTTAAGGAGTTACTTATAATGGATGGCTAGATGAAGTCAGAGAGGAAAATTTTGAGGACCTCAAAACCTAATGTTAACGGATAAAATTAAAAGGAGAATTTCCCCTGAGATTAAGGAACATTTCATAGATCAGTGGGCAACTATAGTAGACCCCGAAGAATTAGTGTTTAAATTAGATCCATATGAAGCCGCTAGACGCACTGTTAGGAAACCTCTCACAGCTAAGCTCCCAGAAAAACGTTTCTCAGATAAGCCTAAACCTGAAAACAAACCTGCAATAGTGAGGAAATTTGAGCCAGAAAAGAGCGAACGCCCGAATTGGAGGAACCCAAATCCTAATGAGTAAAAGTGGAGGAAGCGAGAATTTGAACGGCGAACGGCACAGGCGTGTTACATATGCCATTCGACGGATCATCTTAGACCGCAATGTCCTGAATTAAGAAAAAACCCAAATCACGAACACGTGAATCATTTAAAGATTGAGGAGAATTTCGCATCCTCGTTTGCCCCTTATCTGAGTGAGGCTAAAATAAATGGGATAGATACAGTGATATTGAGAGATAGTGGAACCAGTTTGGATGTATCTCCTAACCACTTAGTAAGATCGGAAGACTACACCGGAGAAACCGTTTGGTTGAAACATTCTCTGGAAAATCATTTCCAATGTTTACCTGTAGCAAAGATAAGTTTAGAAAGTGTGGAATTCGGAAAGAGATAATCACTAAAGCAGCAGTAGTAGATAAAACGGCAGAATTGAATCATTATCTTCTGGGAAATTCGAGCCAAGAAATGCTCGAGGAAGCAAAGAGAAACCCGCATTTAATGAACGCCGTTGTGACGCGTAGTCAAAAAGGAACAGAAACAGGGGAAAATCTCAAACCACGCAGCAGCATTAGCGAAGAAATACCCCATCAATTAAACAACCAGGAGTGCGATGACAACACGATACAATTTCTCCAGCTGAGGAGAGTGAAACTTCGATTTTGAAAGTAACCTGATGAATTTTCTAACGCGCAAAGAAATTGCTCTGAGTTGAGCGCGCTGTGAGAAAAAGTTGAAGGAAAGCGAACTCAGGAATAAAGGGTTGATAAAAATTTGCTGTTTAGGATAACCGCAGATCACAAGGGTGAGGAAAGGAAACAATTAGTAATTCCCGCAAGAATGAGGAACGAAATTTTAAGGTTATGCCACGAAGAAGTCGCCGCCCATTTAGGCTCGACAAAAACCAAAGATAAGCTATTAAGATACTATTTTTGGCCAAACTGCATTAAGGATGCAGAAGAATACGTAAAAATGTATGACCCGTGTCAGAGAGTGGGAAAGGAAGAAAAAGAAAGCCCCATTAAAATTAGTGCCTGTGGTTAAAGAGATCTTCTCAAAAATTAATGTAGATACAGTAGGACAAGTAAGGATAATAAGAATTTAGTGACTGCTATCTGCATGGCCTCGAAATATCCCGAAGCTATACTCGTTCGTGACATCAGTTCCGAATCTATAGTGGAGTCCCTCATGATTATATTTAGTAGATTGGGATTTCCCACGAAAATACAGTGTGATTTAGGCACTTGTTTCACTAGCACTTTGACCACTACTTTTTTTGACAAATTTGGCATTAAGGTTACGCACAGTTCCGTTAGGCACCCACAAAGTAACCCAGTAGAGAGGTGGCATAGATCTATGAAAAGATTATTGATGGTTTTATGTTTGGAATCGGGATTAGATTGGGAGAAAAATCTACCTGCAGCTCCCTTAGCATTAAGAACGGTGACTCGTGAGTCCACAAATTTTAGCCCAGCTGAACTCGTACACGGAAATAATCTTCGAACTCCCGAAACCTTACTTTTCGAACATTGGGTAGAACCGGAGAAAGAAGAAAATGTCGGGGCCGAGTGCGTGTTCGAAATAAACGGGTTGAAGCGTTGTCAGGAATTGGCCTATGAAGGAGTTTCAGACATGCAAAACAAAAGGAAAACCTGGTACGATAAAGATGCTGTGCGCAGAACTTTTAGAAAGGAAGCGATAGAGTGGATACCAGAGTATGAGCACGTATTCCAAACGCTGAAAGTAAAATTCACCGAAAAACCCGTACTTTATCCCCCAGACTATGGTAGGGAATTTATCTTGCAAACCGATGCATCAGATAAAGGGATAGGGATTATTATGGCTCAATGAGGACCACACAATAATGAATATCCAATCTTGTTCTTGAGTCGGAAATTTAGCGAGTATGAGAAGAAGTTTAGTGCTACAGAAAGGGAATGTACCGCTATCATTTACGCAATTAAGAAATTGCGACATTACCTAGACGGACAGAAGTTTACCATCGGAACTGACCACAACCCTTTATTTTGGTTGTGTACGAACGCAGGAAATAATCCACGACTCATGAGATGGGCTTTAGTGTTGCAACCCCATTTAACTACACAATAGTCCAGAGAACAGAGAAAGACAATAAGCACGCTGATTGCTCAAGTCGCGTGGAATAAATAAACATTTGACACTTCAAATAAAAATTGGCTGTAAATATGTAATGGTATATAAATTTTAATCAGTGTAAAATGTAAATGCAAATATGCTTGTGTTTGTTAATTATGTATATGAATAATATTGTAAATAATCACTTGTCAGAAAAGTAAAAGTAAAATACCAGAAATGTAAAAATCTAGAAGTAAGGTTAAAACCATTAGTTATAGCTGCCTCTGGAGTATTGTTAAGACTTCCTGTATGTCTAACCCCTTCCTTTCAGATTTTGCTCCCTAATACATCGCAAAATCTCTCTTTGGGGCAGGAATTCTGTAACGGCGGCTAAAGAAACTGGGCAATCTTGTCGGCGATCAAAAAGCCTAAAAGAACGACAACCGAAGCAGCCAATTAACGGCAGATAAGGAAGTTGGACAATCTTGTCGACGATCAAAAGCCGAAAAGAGCGACCACCGGAGCAGCCAATTAACGGCAGATAAGGAAGTTGGACAATCTTGTCGACGATCAAAAGCCGAAAAGAACGACCACCGAAGCAGCCAATTAACGGCAGATAAGGAAGTTGGACAATCTTGTCGACGATCAAAAAGCCTAAAAGAACGACCACCGAAGCAGCCAATTAACGGCAGATAAGGAAGTTGGACAATCTTGTCGACGATCAAAAGCCGAAAAGAACGACCACCGGAGCAGCCAATTAACGGCAGATAAGGAAGTTGGACAATCTTGTCGACGATCAAAAGCCGAAAAGAACGACCACCGAAGCAGCCAATTAACGGCAGATAAGGAAGTTGGACAATCTTGTCGACGATCAAAAGCCGAAAAGAACGACCACCGAAGCAGCCAATTAACGGCAGATAAGGAAGTTGGACAATCTTGCCGACGATCAAAAAGCCTAAAAGAACGACCACCGAAGCAGCCAATTAACGGCAGATAAGGAAGTTGGACAATCTTGCCGACGATCAAAAGCCGAAAAGAACGACCACCGAAGCAGCCAATTAACGGCAGATAAGGAAGTTGGACAATCTTGCCGACGATCAAAAGCCGAAAAGAACGACCACCGAAGCAGCCAATTAACGGCAGATAAGGAAGTTGGACAATCTTGCCGACGATCAAAAGCCGAAAAGAACGACCACCGAAGCAGCCAATTAACGGCAGATAAGGAAGTTGGACAATCTTGCCGACGATCAAAAGCCGAAAAGAACGACCACCGAAGCAGCCAATTAACGGCAGATAAGGAAGTTGGACAATCTTGTCGACGATCAAAAGCCGAAAAGAACGACCACCGAAGCAGCCAATTAACGGCAGATAAGGAAGTTGGACAATCTTGCCGACGATCAAAAGCCGAAAAGAACGACCACCGAAGCAGCCAATTAACGGCAGATAAGGAAGTTGGACAATCTTGCCGACGATCAAAAGCCGAAAAGAACGACCACCGAAGCAGCCAATTAACGGCAGATAAGGAAGTTGGACAATCTTGCCGACGATCAAAAGCCGAAAAGAACGACCACCGAAGCAGCCAATTAACGGCAGATAAGGAAGTTGGACAATCTTGCCGACGATCAAAAGCCGAAAAGAACGACCACCGAAGCAGCCAATTAACGGCAGATAAGGAAGTTGGACAATCTTGCCGACGATCAAAAGCCGAAAAGAACGACCACCGAAGCAGCCAATTAACGGCAGATAAGGAAGTTGGACAATCTTGCCGACGATCAAAAGCCGAAAAGAACGACCACCGAAGCAGCCAATTAACGGCAGATAAGGAAGTTGGACAATCTTGCCGACGATCAAAAGCCGAAAAGAACGACCACCGAAGCAGCCAATTAACGGCAGATAAGGAAGTTGGACAATCTTGCCGACGATCAAAAGCCGAAAAGAACGACCACCGAAGCAGCCAATTAACGGCAGATAAGGAAGTTGGACAATCTTGCCGACGATCAAAAGCCGAAAAGAACGACCACCGAAGCAGCCAATTAACGGCAGATAAGGAAGTTGGACAATCTTGCCGACGATCAAAAGCCGAAAAGAACGACCACCGAAGCAGCCAATTAACGGCAGATAAGGAAGTTGGACAATCTTGCCGACGATCAAAAGCCGAAAAGAACGACCACCGAAGCAGCCAATTAACGGCAGATAAGGAAGTTGGGCAATCTTGCCGACGATCAAAAGCCGAAAAGAACGACCACCGAAGCAGCCAATTAACGGCAGATAAGGAAGTTGGACAATCTTGTCGACGATCAAAAGCCGAAAAGAACGACCACCGAAGCAGCCAATTAACGGCAGATAAGGAAGTTGGACAATCTTGCCGACGATCAAAAGCCGAAAAGAACGACCACCGAAGCAGCCAATTAACGGCAGATAAGGAAGTTGGACAATCTTGCCGACGATCAAAAAGCCTAAAAGAACGACCACCGAAGCAGCCAATTAACGGCAGATAAGGAAGTTGGACAATCTTGCCGACGATCAAAAAGCCTAAAAGAACGACCACCAAAGCAGCCAATTAACGGCAGATAAGGAAGTTGGACAATCTTGCCGACGATCAAAAGCCGAAAAGAACGACCACCGAAGCAGCCAATTAACGGCAGATAAGGAAGTTGGACAATCTTGCCGACGATCAAAAGCCGAAAAGAACGACCACCGAAGCAGCCAATTAACGGCAGATAAGGAAGTTGGACAATCTTGCCGACGATCAAAAGCCGAAAAGAACGACCACCGAAGCAGCCAATTAACGGCAGATAAGGAAGTTGGACAATCTTGTCGGCGATCAAAAAGCCTAAAAGAACGACCACCGAAGCAGCCAATTAACGGCAGATAAGGAAGTTGGACAATCTTGCCGACGATCAAAAGCCGAAAAGAACGACCACCGAAGCAGCCAATTAACGGCAGATAAGGAAGTTGGACAATCTTGCCGACGATCAAAAGCCGAAAAGAACGACCACCGAAGCAGCCAATTAACGGCAGATAAGGAAGTTGGACAATCTTGCCGACGATCAAAAAGCCTAAAAGAACGACCACCGAAGCAGCCAATTAACGGCAGATAAGGAAGTTGGACAATCTTGCCGACGATCAAAAGCCGAAAAGAACGACCACCGAAGCAGCCAATTAACGGCAGATAAGGAAGTTGGACAATCTTGCCGACGATCAAAAGCCGAAAAGAACGACCACCGAAGCAGCCAATTAACGGCAGATAAGGAAGTTGGACAATCTTGCCGACGATCAAAAGCCGAAAAGAACGACCACCGAAGCAGCCAATTAACGGCAGATAAGGAAGTTGGACAATCTTGTCGGCGATCAAAAAGCCTAAAAGAACGACCACCGAAGCAGCCAATTAACGGCAGATAAGGAAGTTGGACAATCTTGCCGACGATCAAAAGCCGAAAAGAACGACCACCGAAGCAGCCAATTAACGGCAGATAAGGAAGTTGGACAATCTTGCCGACGATCAAAAGCCGAAAAGAACGACCACCGAAGCAGCCAATTAACGGCAGATAAGGAAGTTGGACAATCTTGCCGACGATCAAAAGCCGAAAAGAACGACCACCGAAGCAGCCAATTAACGGCAGATAAGGAAGTTGGACAATCTTGCCGACGATCAAAAGCCGAAAAGAACGACCACCGAAGCAGCCAATTAACGGCAGATAAGGAAGTTGGACAATCTTGCCGACGATCAAAAGCCGAAAAGAACGACCACCGAAGCAGCCAATTAACGGCAGATAAGGAAGTTGGACAATCTTGCCGACGATCAAAAGCCGAAAAGAACGACCACCGAAGCAGCCAATTAACGGCAGATAAGGAAGTTGGACAATCTTGTCGACGATCAAAAGCCGAAAAGAGCGACCACCGGAGCAGCTTATTAACGGCAGATAGGTAACGCACCGCTTCCAGAGGCGATACTGTTGGTGGCTTCGCAACAAAAGGCAGGCGTCCCCCTGTCGCTCTCTATGACATTTCGAGACAAAAGAGTACGGAGATGAGTTACGATGATCATTGCCGACAAGGGTTAATGGTCCCTTCAAGTCTGCCGAAGTGTGACGTAAGAGTCAAGGGGAGAGGCCAAATGTGCGAGGGCCAATCGGGAAGGCCCGAAGAAGGTGAGGTAATCAACATCCAACGAACACCGACTAAGAGGGCCAACCCGAGATAAAAAGGAGGAGTCGAGAAGCACCCGATATATAGAGAGGTTTTCGGATCTCAGAGAAAAAGAGAGTGGAAAGAGAGGAAGGAGAAGAGGGCAGAGAGAAGAGGAGAGAGTTTTTTGGAGAGAGATGAGAGTCGAACAAAAAGTGAACACCCGTTCACTGTCGGCGGAAGATTGCCATCTTTCGGGAGAAACTACTCACCCGAGTAGTGGAGATTTGAGCTAATTAGAGCTGAAGAAGGCTGATTTATCCCGCCTTGGGACTCTATACTCGCCTGAGTATTTTATTGAGAAAGGCTCGCCCGTAGCCGTGAAGGAGACTCCTCCGAGTAATTTGTGAAAGGCTCGCCAGCAGCCATAAGAAGCATCTCGATAAAATATTGAACTTTAAAACGAACTATCGCTCGTGAATTCCATTTTGAAGTCTTAAATGAACTATTCATTCGTTTTATCAACTAATTGTAAAAAGTGTAAATAAAATTCGTTAATCTAGAAATGGATCACTTTTCAATGGTAACTAGTCTAAGCTACCCGTGGACCAAGACGTTACACTACCCTTACCTTGAGCTGGTGATGATCTCGAACAGGTTTTTGTATCAGAGGCTGGCTACTACAGGGCAGTTTCTGACGTGAAGATAAACCACCAGACGGGTTAATATTGTATAATTAACTAAGAGATCAGTAATGCTAATAGAAATCTTGTTCATTCTGAAAGTTATACTCTCATTTCAAAGCTTTCTTTATTATACAGAAAATTTATAAGGTAAATATGAAAAACCTTCCTTGTTTTAGTTAGTTATAATATTTTGCACATATTTATTCAGAAAAAGGGGTATTCAACATGGTGAACACGTTTCAGAATAGTAATCCAATTATTGGGAACGCTCAATTTCTAGGCATAACTTCTCCCCCAAAAGTTTACTTCGTTAGTTATGTTAGTCCGATTGCTCGTTTAAACAAAATAAAATTCCTTTTTTTCCTGATCAAGTTTTTATCACAAGATTAGTCTAAAAGAAAAATTGAACTACGTCGATACTTATGAAGCAAGAAAAGAACACCAAGCTTTAATAAATAAGAAAAATATAATTGTTAAAAAGTTTTAAAATCTTAATACTATCTTATACTAAGTAGCTAATTACAGTCATAGTAGTAGTAGTTATACTACTACTATGACTGTAGTTAATTAAATTATACTAAGTAGTTAATTACATGTAATTAACTATGTAATAATATGTAGTTAATTATTAATTATATGTAGTTATGTAATTATACTAAGTAGTTAATTACATTTTCAGTAATTTGCTTACTGAAAAAGGAGCATATCTGGGAAGTAAACAAATGTTCACCATAAGTCTGAGTTAGAAAAAAGAGTTTAAAACAAATTCTAATACAATCCCTTTATGATTTAATACAGTCTAATTCTTCTCATAAAAAATATTTTTTTAATTCTTACTTGGGAATTCAGTAATTACTACCGAAAAAGAATAGGGTATTACATATTCATATCAATAAATTGATTAATCTTGTTAGCACGATTTTTGAAGTTAACGTTTATATTATTCTAAAGTAATTTACTTTCTTTATAACTCAATTGAAAGATTGGGATTTTTAAAATTCCGAATCAAACGCTAATTCTGAAAACAAAAATAAGTTAATGAACTTTTATAAAAAATTTTGATTTTAAGTGAATTAGATCGATTCTTTGAGAAAATTTATGTTGATGATACTTTTAAAATCGTTCATTGATAAAATGTGACTTATTTCAATCTGTGTTTTCTCAATTTCCTGCATTCATTTACTAACCAAGGATTTCTATCAATATAAGAATAGTATTCGAATTACAAATTTGGTAGATTTCGGCATGGAAATTCGAACGAGTAACAATCGCAAAATGCTTATCTTTAAAATGCGGTTTCTATTGTTATTATAAATCTAATTCTACAATTTTCTAAAATAGTAAGTACTATGTAATTTCCCTAGTTTCTTAACATCTTTACTAGTCTATCCTTTATTCAACAACGACTTAAAATGATCCATTACAATAAACATACAAACCTTAACAGACGTGAACTGAAACAAATAATATTTTGATCCTCTATTTTTTTACGACCTGAGTATTCAAGACATTAAACATTTTAAGTTGTACTTTTTATCTTATATGATGTTAGACTTTTAGAAAGGAATGCTTGAATAAGAATTCGGTGCTAGTTTAAAGATATATTAATAAGTCCGAACACAAACGAACAATTAGACATTAGAAATTCAACACCAATTGACAGTTTCAAGTCTCGCGAGTTAGAAGTTGAAATCCATCACTAATGGACAGTTAGAAGTTAGGTCCATCAGAAAAGAATCGTTAGAAGTCTCGATAATTAAAAGTTAGAAGTCCATCACAAGTGGACATTTAGAAGCTCATCAAAACCGACATTTAGAAGTCCATCACAAATTGACATTTAAAAGTCTCGAGATTTGGAAATTAGAAGACCATCACAAATTGACAGTTAGAACTCTCGAGAGTTAGAAGTTAATCCATCACAAATTGACAGCTAGAAATTAGTCCATCACAAATAGACAGTTAGAAGTTTGAACACATGGAAGTCCATCACCAATGGTCCGTCAGAAGTTTGGACAGTTTTAAGTTCATCGCAAATGGACAGTTATAAGTCCATAAATAATGAGTACATAACGTAGTAGCGAGTGCAAGTTTCTTAGTAACCACATAATAAGGAAGTCGGCCATTACTTCGAATAAATGAATTGATTATGTTAATAAATGGTTCTTTATTAAATACGTAATATACAATAAAAATATAGAGACTTATCAGACCTCAGTACTAGTATACCAAACGCAAACCTAAAAGTTTTATGTTAGTTTTCAAAAAACTGTTTATGGATTACGACATCATATTAGAACTCCCCTTATGCGTTCTGGTTATAGTAAACACCGGTCTTTAGTTATTAAAGACCATATTACTCTAACCAGCAAAACAAGTTTGAGGTTGTACAGTGCCTAGCGTTACAGAAATTACTGATTAATAAGAGCTGTCATTTAATGTAATAGAGTGCCCAGGAAAGAACTTAAACCATTCAATATCTGTAAATAATTGATATAATCAACACCCCGCTTAATAAAAACCAAAACTTTTCAGTCTGCCAAACGTCTGCTAACATAGCAACTGAGTAAAAAGAATTAAGGTTAAAAGCTTACTCGTCTTTTTTTGGAAATTTTCTGACTCTTCAGCTAGAAGTAGTTTTACTTTAGAAGGGGAGAGTTTAGAATGCTCATAAAATGAGAATAGATTGAATTTCCTTGCCTTTGAACTATCACGGTTCCTCATTATATTTCCTATCGGCAAAGGAAAGAAACATCAACGTAACTTCAGAAATCTTTAAAATATCACCATAATTAATTTCATAATTGGAATACATGACACGTCATTATCTTTTAAAAATAAAACATTTACAAATTATTTTGATTTATTCAACTTTGATGTCATTGTTTATCACTTTGATTTGAGCAACGACGTCAAGGAAAGTTGTATGTGATAATTAAAAGTCTGCATTTCGAATCTAATTGCCGGTTATAAGAATCAATGATTAGGCTCATACATGGTGCCCCTCACCAATTGATCACCATTTTCAAATCGCCAACGGACTATATTTGAAGTATGATAACCCATAAAAAATCTTTCAAATAATTGTTTGGTTGGTAGGTATTTAATTAACGTCGCACACAACGGGCTATTAGCGACTGTCCTGGATGAAACCCGAAGTTGAAGATATCAGGACAACTCCACGTAATTTTCAACTACCGTCGGATGAGGAGGTCACACCTGAGCTGGCCACCCCACTCTCCAAACCACCATACCAAGCCAACGTGAGGACATTTGAAGCCACGACAGATTTAACGTGCATCAGCCCCCTCTGTACACGACGGTTTTATTTTGGATTCGAACTCGCAACCCTCCGTTTGCTAATCCGTTACTCTTCCAACCGGGCTACCACGGCGCAATAGTCGATTGGCGACACACGTTTTAGTCGTCAATTTTGGCAATGGCCAAAATTGACGACTAAGACCGTGACGACTAAGACCGTGATGACTAAGACCATGACGACTGCGACCGTGACGACTGCGACCGTGACGACTGCGACCGTGACGACTACGACCGTGACAATTAAGAACGTGACGACTACGACCGTGACGACTACGACCTTGACGACTAAGACCGTGACGGCTATGACCGTGACGACTACGACCGCGACGACTAAGACCGTGACGACTAGGACGGTGACGACTAAGACCGTGGCGACTACGACCGTGACGACAACGACCGTGACGACTAAGAACGTGACGACTACGACGTGACGAGACTACAACCGTGACGACTACGACCGTGACGACTACGACAGTAACGACTACGACCATGACGACTAAGACCGTGACTACTAAGACCGTGACGACTAAGACCGTGACGACTTAGACCGTGACTACTAAGACCGTGACGACTACGACCGTGACGACTACGACCGTGACGACTACGACCGTGACAATTAAGAACGTGACGACTACGACCGTAACGACTACGACCATGACGACTAAGACCGTGACGACTACGACCGTGACGACTAGGACGGTGACGACTACGACCGTGACGACTAGGACGGTGACGACTAGGACCGTGACGACTAGGATGGTCACGACTAAGACCGTGGCGACTACGACCGTGACGACAACGACCGTGATGACTAAGACCGTGACGACTAGGACGGTGACGACTAAGATGGTGACGACTACGACCGTGACGACTAAGACCGTGACGACTATGACCGTGACGACTACGACCGTGACGACTAGGACGGTGACGGCTAAGACCGTGGCGACTACGACCGTGACGATTGCGACCGTGACGACTAGGACCGTGACGTCTAAGACCGTGGCGACTACGACCATGACGACAACGACCGTGACGACTAAGACCGTGACTACTAAGACCGTGACGACTAAGACCGTGACGACTACGACCGTGACAATTAAGAACGTGACGACTACGACCGTGACGACTAAGACCGTGACGACTAAGACCGTATTTTTGAGTTATACCGCATAGTAAAATCATGCGTGTAACAGAATTGATTCTATAAGCCACGGGCAATTTAATACGATATGTTGCAATCTAATAGTTATTTTTACATCAGACATTGTTACTTACTTTTGCTTATATAAGGACTAGGAGTACTCTACCCTTTACTCCGTTCCTCTCGCCCTGCCCTTCAAAGGTTCGCTAAGCGAACCTTGTTCGCTTCATTCACTCGCAATGCACCCTAACATTGAAAGATTTGACAAACATTATGTTAAATATAAAACATCAATTAAAAAATATAATTTAATAAGTGTTGAAAGAAACGTATCCAACTGTACATTCGTGAGTTCGAATAAAACCAAAGACCGTCATGTACAAAGGGGCTGGAGCACGTTGAATCTGTCCTGGCCTCAAATGTCCTCACGTTGGCGTGGTGTGCAAGTTTGGAGAGTGGGGTGCCAGCTCAGGTGTGACTTCGCCATCGAACCGTGGTTCAAAATTAAGTGGTGTTGTCCGCGAATCTTTCCTTTCGGGGGTTGATCCCGACCTTCTCCAATAGCCCGTTGTGTTGCTTCAGTTCGACGTTAATTAAAAATTCCAAATTTCCAATTCCAACTGTACATTCAGAACACTTTTCTTCTTAACCCTCCTGGTGGCTGTCTCGAAAAGGTGTCTCGTCATTAAAAAATAATACCTTCATGACGAGGTATGTCGTCACTAGCAAAATTTGTCATATCTCGATGGACGAGATATCTCGTCGAAATCACTCGGAGGGCTAATTGGGGATGTAGCCCCTCAGTCCAGACTAGCATAAGCCTTTACGGATATAGGGGAGGACTCAAAGTTTTTGGCAGATATCTCGACTGTCAAACGAGAATCGATTTTCACAGGGTACGAAAAGTAATCTTCGAATATGCCTTGTCGACCATGGATATTAGTAAAGCTTCTTGTAACCATATGAGACCGGAGGTAGATGTCCTTCAGGTCAACCTTACTTTGACCCT
Organism: Meta bourneti; assembly: GCA_933210815.1. Lineage (NCBI taxonomy): Eukaryota > Metazoa > Arthropoda > Arachnida > Araneae > Tetragnathidae > Meta > Meta bourneti. The sequence continues at coordinate 9,607,522 of OW119928.1, forward strand.
TGTTGATGTTCTTAAATCAGGGAACTAGGTTATGGCCTTTCTTTATCTGGTGTTGGTGATTTCTTTATCTGGTATCTTGGTGTTCTTTAAATCAGGGAACTAGGTTATATATATATATATATATATATATATATATATTAGGACGAACAGATAAAAAAAGGCCATATATATATATATATATATATGGCCTTTTTTTTATCTGTTCGTCCTAATACTTTTCAGGCTGGCTAGGTCTTAAGTTTGTAGGGCTATGGGTGAAATTTCCACATAGGCATATGGGTCATTCCATGTCAAACCGCGCAGTCCATAATCCGACCACCTCCGATTTTTTTTTAAACTTGGTTAATTTGTTTCCCAGCCATGTATAAGAAATTCTGGAAAATTTTAGCTTCCAACTTGCAATAATTTTTTTTATATATTAATTTTAAGTTTGAAAAATTGGGCATTTTTCATGATTTCAGACTCACTAAACATCCCCCTATACCTAACTGGTCATACTGAAAGAGAGCTTATTTTGTGGAAAAATGTGCAATCTTTCTAATGACGTATTGTCCGACCTTTTAAATTTCAGTCATTCAATTTGACATTTGACGTAAAATTATAAAAAAATAAAAAATACACTTTTTGTAATTGCAGGTCAAAGGTCAAATTGAATGACCTTGGAATTAAAAAGGTCACTCAAAAAGTCATATCATACGTCATTTTTAGAGATTGCACATTTTTCTACAAAATAAGCTCTCATTCAGTACGATTGGACAGTTAGGTCCAGAGATATTGGATGTTCAGTGAGTCTAAAATCATGAAAAATTGCCCAATTTTTCAAACCTAAAAGTGATATACTCGTACATAAAAAAGTACTGCCAGCTGGAAGCTAAAAATTTCCAGAATTTCGTATATATGGCTGGGAAACAAATTTGCCGAGTTTTAAAAAAATCGGAGGGGGTCGAAAATGACCCTTTTCTGTGCGTTTTCACATGGAATGACCCATATGTCTTATTTCAGTGACCTTCAAATTCGACTTACATGAACTTACACGCCTTGTCATGGCTCTGATACCTGGACTATTCTCCAATCCTAGTACGTGAGCTAGGAGTGGTCAGACACACGAATTTACCCAAGCTTATCATTCGGAGACACAGATGTGTCCATCAGGACGTCAAACCTGGCAGAGTTTGACTAGCATACACTTGAATGAACTCGAATCCGCTATCCCCGGCTTAGTACGACGCCTTATCCTTTAGATGGCGTGGTGTGGAAGTTTGGAGAGTGGAGTTCCAGCTCAGGTGTGATCTCGTCATCTGACCGTGGTTCAAAATTACGTGGTGTTGTCCTTGGATCTTTTACCTTTGGGATTGATCCCGGACCATCACCAATAACCCGTTGTGTTGCTCCTGTGTGACGTTAATTAAAATACCATACTATACCAAACTACCATTCTAATATTAATATAAATTGGCATTTTGACCTTTCAAATTGTAAATTAATTGTTGAATATTCACAATAAATTCCGAATTGATGTTTGATAGTAGATGGATCAACATAAATTAGATCAAACGCCAAACGCTGCCAAAAAGGCGATAAACGCCACGGGAGTAAGGGATTAGCAACCGGACGGTTGCGAGTTTGAATCCAAGCAAAGACTATCGTGTACAATGGGGGCTGGTGCACATTAAATATGACCTCAAATGTCCTTACGTTGGCGTGGTGTGGAAATTTGGAGAGTGGGGTGCCAGCTCAGATGTGACCTTGTGATCTGAAAGTGGTTCAAAATTACGTGTTGTCTTGGAATCTTTCACTTTGCGATTGATCCCGAACCGTCGCCAATAGCCCATTGCTCCAGTGCGACGGTAATTAAAATACCTACTCACCTTTACGCCACGAGGGCACTACTACCAGGAGGGTTAACAGATATTAGCAATTCAGAAACCCTAGCGCAGATGCTTAGAGCTGGTTAGCTGCGGGATTTTGAGATAGAATGGTTTTATATAAAGTTTGCATTTCTATAAAATACAAAGCATTCTGCAATATAGTCCTGACAACCAGTGGTTCAGTGTCGAATAAAGATATCTGCCAAATTGCTGCTGGAAAGAAAGAAATTTTTCACATCGAGACGTGGATCGAGACTTCCAAAAATAATTTTTGAGTTATGCGATAGTAAAGCCCATGAGCCATAGAATTGTAATATGATATTCCCTCAAGAATCGTTGGATGTATATCTATCTGATGTGTATCTGTATAGACTTTCAACCCACGCACAGTATCTGCTCTAAACTTTATAAAATTGCTTATATTTATTGAAGTTTCGTTACTCGCATTTCATATCCTATTTCAATCCATTTATAGCGAATATGGTATTCATATTCACATAAATAGATTTCATATTTCTAAATGGAATAGGTATCCAAAAATATGTAATTTCGGTAGGTATTTTAATTAACGTAATTTTGAATCACGGTCAGATGAAGAGGCCACACCTGAGCTGGCACCCCACTCTTCAAACTTCCACAATACGCCAATGTGAGGACATTTGAGACCCCGACAGATTTAACATGCACCAGCCCCCTTTGTACACGACGATCTTTGGTTGGATTCGAACTCGCAACCCTTCGCTAATCCGTTGCACTTCCAACCTGGCTACCGCGGTTCAAATGGAAACGGATGCCTTTTTGAAAAACTCCAGAAGTACATCTCCGCAAAGAAGAATCTCACAAGTGCGATATTATCGGACTCGCACTGGATTTCTGTCAGGACATCCCCTTCCAAAAGAAGACACCTGACTCCGGCATCCGTTTTCCTCTTGTAATTCACCCTCCGGCTTAAGTGCCCTCTTCAAAAGAGCAGTTAGACCGTTAAGTCGGGGTCGGTCAGGGAAACTTTCCCGTATTAGTGCCATAAAGTAACTAGAAAAAGCTCCCGAGACGTTAAATTCCTCCAGCAATCCTTTGCTTGACATCTTGTTCTACCCCTTAAGTAGCTGGCTGGCGTTTATGGCGGAGCGCCATGGAAGGCTAACAATTTCCCCGCAATGAATTGAAACCTTTTCTTCTGTCTTTTATGTAGTTTGGGTAATGGAATCACGTTATTACCAAGTGGTTCTCTCTCCCCTGATGAAGTCAGGTTGGTGTTCCACTAACTGGAATGAAAGGTCGAGGCATGTGAGAGTGAGAGTGGAAGTATTTGGTTGCCTGGCATCCATTTTGGCTTTTACGAGCCTTTTGGAAGGTTGTTTTGTAATCAAATTCACACAAAGGGAGTAAGTATCGAAGGGTTATTAAGTTCGCTGGAGGCTTGTTGGTATTACACGTGCACGGTGCAGTTCTTTAAATGCATTATTAGAGAGGGAGCTGTTAATACTTATGGGGATGCTATTAACTCTCCTGGTGGCTGAAGGTGGTCTCGAAGAGGTGTATTATCACTATCAAAGCCGACCAGATCTTGATGGAAGAGATATCTCGTCATTGGTAAAATTGATCAGATCTTGATGGACGAGATACCTCGTCGAAACCACTTCGAGGGTTAAACTAGTGTATGACACAGAAATGGAAAATGTCAGTTCACTCTCCTTGTCGCTAGATAGTCTCGAGGTAGAAAAACTGACCAGACTTTGATGGACGATACATCTCATCATTTGGAGGAAATTGACCAGATCTTGATCTCGTCGTCATAAATAATCGGTAATATCTTTATGACGCAATATCTCGTCATAACAAAGTTGATGAAATCTTGATGGACGAGATATCTCGTCGAAACCACTTGGGGGGTTAAATCCTTCCTTAAAGTTATTGACAAGTTGTAACAGTGCCATTTCGCAATATGTGGAGGAGTTCTGTGGGGTTTGGAATGGCTTCGTTGGTGTAGGATTGTACGTAAGTTTCTGTAGTAAGACAGTAAACTTTGTTTGAAAACATTTCTTTGATTTATTGCGTTTAAATACTTAATTATATCCATCATAAGGTTGAATACGTTTCTTTCATAAAGCAAACCAAATTTTATGGTCCAGAGATATTTTAGATACAAACTCCCAACAGGTTCTCTATCCCACCAAATTAAGTTAATTTTTAGGTAGGTAGGTATTTTAATTAATGTCGCATTGGAGCAACACAACGGGCTATTGGCGACGGTCCGGGATCAAACCCGAAGGGAAGCATCCAAGGACAACACCACGTAATTTTGAACCACGATCAGATGACTTTAATTTTTAGGAAATGCAGAGAAAACTATGCTTTCTTTAAAAGTAGTCCATTTAAAATTGCCATTGGAAAATACATTGATGTTGCCGATTTCTGTGGTACGTACTCTAGTCAAATACACTGCTGGCCACCCAAACTGCAACACCAAGAAAGACAAGAGATATCACAACAAAATTTATTTTGTAGATAACATGTTGACCAAGTATCAAATGATTAAATTTATAGACTTCTGTGAAGTGTGGTTCCTGCCAAAATCAGTAGCCAGAGTAGCCGCCATTGTTGGAGATCACCGCTGCCACACGCCTCGGCATTGATTCAAAGAGACTTTGGATGTGTTCTTGGGGTACAGCAGACCAAGCAGCTTCCACACGTTGCCAAAGTTGATCTGGTGTGGCAGCTGGGGATGTATTCTGGGTCAATCGTTGAGCAACCATGGACCACATGTTTTCTATCGGCGAAAGATCCGGAGAGCGAGCTGGCCAGGGAAGCAATTCAATCTGGCGATTGACGAAGAACCCTTGGACAATGCGTGCCACGTGTGGTCGCGCATTATCCTGTTGAAATATGGCTGTGGGCAAGCCCTGAAGGTAAGGAAGGACAACTGGCTCCAACACCTCGGAGATGTAGCGCTGGCTGTTTAAAGTACCGGCAATGCGTACTAGAGGAGTGCGAGAGTGATATCCAATACCGCCCCATACCATAATACCCGGTGCAGGACCAGTGTGGCGGTGCATAACGCAGCTGTTCAGCATCCTCTCTCCACGGTGTCTCCAGACTCGAATCCGACCATCGTGGTGTTGCAGACAGAAGCGTGACTCGTCAGTAAAGACAATTTCATTCCATTCTGCCATCCACATCCTTCTTTCATCGCACCATTGGCGGCGGAAACGTCTGTGGTTCTGCGTCAAGGGTAGACGAAGCAATGGACGTCTTGCGGACAGACCACTCTGCTGTAAACGGCGTCGAATGGAACGCGCAGACACTGGATGATGCGGTACAGACTGAATGTGCTGTGCTATGGTTCGTGATGTGGCTGAGCGATCCGTCACTGCCATACGCACAATATGCCTGTCATCACGTGAAGTGGTGCACTGAGGTGGATGCGATCGAACACGTCGGTCCGTCGTACCCTCCTGCATCCAACGATCACATATCCGCATTACAGTTGTTTGGTTTCGTCCAACACCACTACCGATTTCCCTGAAAGATAATCCACAATCTCGGTGGGCCACTATCCTTCCTCTGTCGAACTCGGATACTTGATCAAAAGATGATCGTTGTTTTCTACGAGGCATAATTGATCGTTTTTTTGAAAAAACCACAAGAAAAACACAATTGCCGTACTTGAAATCGTCGAAATCTCCAAGCCTTAAATAGCGCTTTGAAGTGGCGCCACAGGCGCGCGTGATGTGCGTCTGCGCTGAAATTCTAATCATTTGCATATCTCACCTCCGCTAATGCATGTTGTAAATTTCATATTATTTGCATGCTTCCTTCAGGTTGTTGCATTTACGGTGGCCAGCAGTGTATATAGAAGACCCGCGCATAGCATCTGCGCTGAAATTTATAATTATTTCAATTGATTGCAGTGCCGTTACTCATATTGCATGCCTTATTTAAATCCGTTTATAATCAATGTAAGCATGAATAAGAGCAAGTCATACCTCCAAATGAAATAAAATGAGTCCAAAAATAAACAGCAATTCGTATACTTCTTACTGATGTTAATTCTTATTTCCAATACAGTGAGTGGCAAAAAGTTCATATCTCAGTTATGTTACCCACAATTAGCTTTTGAACGTACGCTTCAATTGCGCCCATTTACTTGAAAGGCAATTCAGTATATTTTCAACATCTAAACCTATTTTCTCATTCGCAGACATTTTCGTTTCTGAGTTGCTTTTTATCTTCCAGATTCCTCATTGTCTTCTATACGGTGGATGGGGTGGTAACAAGAAAATTTTGTACTAGACAGATTAGTATTGCAACAAACAACAAGTTTATATGAAACACATTCAACGAACTACTGGAATACAACTACTAGAATACTAGTACTGCGAAGTTTGTTTTTGTATTTGTGACTACGTTACCACTCTAGTTTTTAGAAACTATTATATTTTCCTTTCATCTCGACATAAATTATGAACCTTACATTTATGTCATCAGATGGCTGAAGAAGTTCATTAGAGTTGAGACCCATTTATTGTATTTTTTCAACAGTTGTTTATAGCACCACAGCTCAAAACAAGCACATTTAAACGAACCGGCAAAATTAGTGGCGGTTACATGGTTTATATTCGTTTGTTGCTATTCTCCAATAAACGCATAATGTAGGTCTGTGCCTTATAGTTTAGTGAAATATATATAGATAAATAGATTTTGCTATTCCCTAACCCAAAAACGAAGCAGAAAAACTGACAATGATTCGGATGCAAAGAGGATGATTGCATTTCCTTATAAAAGTTTGTTGCCATTCGCCAATTTGCAAATAATGCCGATT